>OY979730.1:10870131-12070131 GCA_963855995.1 Muricea muricata | reverse complement strand
AAGTTGACTTGAAAAGAAGGCAGGACAATTTGACAACGTCCCAAAATGACTCGCATCGTAAGAAAAATGAAAGTCATGTAAAGCGAAAGTACACATGCTTAAACTGCAGAGAGGAGTTCTACCATGAAAAGTCTCTAATTGAGCATGTGTGCGATATTTTCTCCGCCATATTGTACTCCTGCCTCGTGTGTGAAGATGATTTTGAAAAATACGAGGATCTTCAGGAACACATGAGGAAACATTGGAAACAAGTGGTGTGTTTTAAATGTACCCTGTGTGGTGTTGGGTTACGATCTGAGGAATTACTGAAGGAACATAATTTGAAACATATACAGGATGACCAAGATGAACGAAACAGATCTGGAGAATCCGAAGAAAATGGACGCTGTAGGTCAGCCAATGATAAAGCACAACATGATCCTTCTGATTTCCTTATGACCCCTCGTGGTCTACCGAAGTCTATGGCATCCCCCGTAATTTGTTCAGTCAATGGTAATGTTGTCACCAAGGGAACGTCCTTAGAACGAGACTGTAGTGGCTCAAATACGAATACCAATCTTAGTCCAAAAACAGAACTGACCAATGAGAGCGTGTGCTCAGTTTCAAGTGACGTCAATCCAGTCTCATACATACCATATTACGAAGCAAGGAAACAAGCATCTGGTTATGTGAATGTGTTTGGTCAAAATCAGGCAATGGTTGTGTCTACAATACATGCAGCAATGGAGACCAGCGGTCGCTACCATGTTCCAAATGGACTGTTGTATGCACCTACTATGAATAGGTCTGGATGCGCGGTTGAACATCATTGATCAATATTATCATCCATCTAGCTAATCTGACCGTGAGTAAAAGGCATGGAAATAGCAACCGAACAAAAATCCATTTTGGTGTTTTTAATCGCTCATATCTTTCATTTTACCTTTATTTATGAAACTTGTTGAAACTTTGTAATCATGTTCAGTAAAGAAAATTATAAGTCTAGCAGAAATTGGAACCAAAGTAAATTATATAAAATGGATTTCTGTTTGACAGCTACTACTGGCAGTACTTTTCCGTGATTTCAGATCACCTAGATTACATGGATGAAAAAATACAAATATAGCACATATATTATATATAAATGGGTAACTTTTGAGTTCTAATTTATGGTGGTCCGCTCGTAAATGAAATAGTTTTGTGACTTTCTTTGAACAATGAAAGTCATTAGGACATTTGAACCAAGTAGAAATTCAATGATCAAACGTTTTACGTGCAATAATTTATGAAAACATTTAAATTCACGTTCGTATAGTATTATTATTCTTTGTATATATTTCATTCTATTATATGTGTGAATATAACAATTCTTTCTGTAACGTGCAGTTGGTTTGGTAGTTTTCTGTTACAATTCCAATGGCACGCATAATACAGCCGATCAAATTCGTCGTTCTTGTAAGAATGAGCAATCAACTATTTCGTCACTGTAGTAGTGCGTCTCGTGGAAATATAAAATGAAATTCGAAATCAGTAGCGAGGCCAGCCGACAATTTGGTCATGCTATGCAAATTTCAATCATTACATTATTCATTTCTTTAGAAATTGATTCCTTATGCGGTCTACAAACACAGAAAAATTGCATTTGCGTAACCAAATGTAGGGCTGGCTTCGCTACTGCGTGAAATGACAATAATGGCTGTCATGCTCGTGAACTGGGAGTCGATTATTCAAAGAGTAAAAATTTTCGAAGACGTTTAGAAGGTCGATACATATTGCAAGATTATACATATTGAAATTCCAGCTGTGAAGTGTGATCACTCCTCTCATTTACCACCCTCGATAATGTTACTGTTTTTCAAAATAAAACAAATTCCGAAAATAGATGTCTTGTATACCTGATATTCAAAAAAGAAAAGAAAACGACGGAGTCGGTGATATTTTGTCTTTATTCCAAAGACATTGTCAAACCTAATGGTTACTGGTTTGACAAAACCTAATGGTTTGACAATGTCTTTGGAATAAAGACGAAATATCACCGACTCCGTCGTTTTCTTGTTTTTTTTTTATTATCAGGAATACAAAATGTCTATTTTCGGAATTTGTTTTATGTACTTCCTCAAGTTGTCTTCTTGCCGTGGTTTACAGTTTTTCCTACGGCTTGTTTATTTTTATTGCTGCTTTTGGTGTTGCTGTTTATTTTTCCTGTGGTTTTTTCTGTTGTTTCTTCCCATTTTCTTATTTTTCGTTTCTTTTTGAGGCGTTTCAATTTACATAATTTTCCAAAATTTGATTAAATCCAATTTTCCCAGTTCCTGTTTTGTGTGCTTTTCAGAGCACTACCAACACTGGCAACGTTAATTCGAGATATCAACCCTTCGGACAGTTTTCCATGATTTGTTTCAACACCACACCACAGAATAGGAAGTAAACATATGGCCATTATGCGGATTTTAGCCTGTCAATTTCTTTTTTGGCCAATAGAAACGCTAAACTGGCTGCCCCGCCCAGTGGCGGATCTAGCGTAAGTCAAAATAAATTACCACAGCTCATTCTAGGATATATTTACATTTTAAAATACTTTCGAAGCAACTTCATTGGTTAGATTTTATTCTTTTGAAATTCATAACCTATGACATTGTTATAAAGTTATTTTGAACTTAAAATTGAGCTGCTATAATTTATTTTGACTTACCCTGGATCCGCCACTGGTTCCGCCATTATTCTGGCCAGAAAACGGGGCATGTTTAATTACTGAGCGGCCCTTGTGTTTATTCCCGATACTGCTCGGGTTCTTCGATTTGCTCGTGTACGCTGTCGTGTTACTCGTTGGCAGTCGCGAATAGTCGGGAATAATCGGAAATTACCTATTCAATTTTCTTCTCCTGGAAGCAAGAACGAAGTTCTGAAACCTTCGAGATATTGAAGCCATCCTGCTTTTATTTCAAGGTAAAATGCTTTATTTTTTATCCGTAGCTGTAGAAGAGTATCTAGATCTCTGATATAGATGAGTTTTGTGAATAATCAGGCTGAATTTAGCGAAATATTTGAACATATAAAGTTTGTGTTTTGCACATGTGAAAGCGTGTCTTTTAGTCTTCACTGTGGTCGATTTTCAAAGTAAAAACTGCACTTTAAATGAAATCTACCGTCAGTTTAACATTTATTATTGGGAAAAGTACAATGGTTTCTTCAATAAATAAAGCATAAAAATCCAGTAATGTTTGCATTTTGAGCTGAAATGTTATGTTACAAATTAGACCAATATTTCCCATTTAGGCCGTTCGCCGTGACCCGATATCGTTCACTTTCATTAAGCATGTCGTGGAACTGAGGAAACTTTACAGAACATAACTTTTTCAAACACGGGGAGTTCGAATCTGAAAAGTTGCCGCTCCTCCGACCCGGAGTTTTTTCATAAAATCCATTTTAATTCCACTTTTTCGACACGCTTCAAATAATCTCCCGCCATTTTGAATTCTTTAATATTCCGTTTGCAATCGCTCAGAATGGTGATTATTCCGTCCCAGATCCCTCAACTTGCGGTAAATTGTCATTCTAACCGATGGAATTGCTAAAATCATTAATTTTGGAACACATGGCTCCTTACAAAGCTGCTAGTCATGTTTGTGTGTGTGAAGTCCATTTCCACGGCAAAAATGGAGAAATTAGAAGGGATATTAGCAAAAATTTTTGAGACATAATAAAGCAGTGCTTACATACGTCTTTACCATAAACAGAACTCGCAAAAGTCTACTATTCAGACAAGTTTACTATATGACAAGTAACCTTTAAAGAGAGAGCTAGGGCCATCCTTGCCAATGCTGGACGAAAACGTTTGTAATAGGAAAGCAACGGACAAATTCATTCTATTTCCAGTTCTGAAAAAGGTAATAGATTAATTGTCCTTATCCATCTTCAAATGTTTTTCCCTAAATTTGCTCAATCTGTAAACAGCCTGGGGCTTTAGACATCACAGATATGACATTTCCATCTGGCTTTTTTCAATCTGGGTTACCTTGAATGGAAGTTGTCACAATGCAACATAGTATCTCAGACTGTAACTATTAAAAGCGATTTCTGATTTCGGGGATAATGTAATGATAAAAGTATAACAATAGCATGCTTTTCATAGCCAGCATTGAACTGTAGAGCTGCTACTGGTTTTTTTTTGATGCAAAAAAAAACTCGATTATTTTGTTAAACAGGAACAAGACGCCTGCTAGAGCTTTCACTTTGCCTGCCAAGAGTAGAAGAAAATGTGCACAAGGGACACCAACAATTCCCTTTTAAAATCAGTTGTTATTAGGGTCAATTGTATATGTGACTCTAATGTAACACAGGTTGGAAACATGTTGGAAACACCTCTCACTTCTAGATACCTTCCAGGAAAATTTAATTAGGCATTGGCTTGAGAGATACCCCTCTTGCAACTTGTAACTGGGGGGTATTACCCCACCAGTGATATCGCAACTGCTGCAATAACACTCCACTGTAAAAACAATATTCGGTGCACTATTTTGTCACCTTGTTTATATATATTGAACAGGCATTGTTTATATATATTGAGCGGCCTCTTAGTGAAATTAATGGTCACTTAGTGAGTAATAAATTGTGTCTCTTTTATGGGAGGTTTGGATGAAAACCCCCTTTATTGAAGATTGTTCTGTCGGTTCATTTTCAACTTAGGTTGATAAGTGTTTTAGTGCATGTTACTGTTGGTGTTTCAGACCTCATGTTTCTTGTGCACTGAAGTAACTGGACACATTGAAGACAATATATATTTTATTTGTAGTTCTAATAATATTATTGGAAAGTGAGGAACAAAACATTTAAAACAGAAGTTTCAAGCGTTAACGCTTAATGAATACATGAAAACAATTGTTGCAAAACTCTCTGATATTTAAAAATTGTCAACTAATTATTTATCCTGGGAGGTTATGTACAGTTAATGAATGCATGATGAAGGTGGACTATTATTGATTTTACCTATTTTTGGTCAAAGCCAAAGGCAACATTTTTGCTGCAGTTATACTTGGCTCTTAAGCACAACATTGCTGATAACATATTATTAGTTATACTTTCCTGGTTGTCCGATGCTTTCCTCTGACAAACGTTTTCGACCAGCATTGGCAAGGGTGGTTTTAGGTCTCTCAAGCTTACTTATATTACCTGAATCGTCGACTTCTGTGAGTTTTTTATATGATAAAAATAGGTTTAAGCACTGTTTTCTTATGTCTCAATAATTTTTGCTAATATATCCCTTTTGGTAGCTCTTTTATTTCTACATTTGCCGTGGAAATGGACTTCACAACACAAACATGACTAGCAGCTTTGTAAGAAGCCATGTGTTTACAAAGTCAATGATTTTAGCAATTCCATCGGTTAGAATGACAATTTACCGCGAGTTGAGGGATCTGGGACAGAATAATCACCATTCTGAGCGATTGCAAACGGAATATTGAGGAATTCAAAATGGCGGGAGATTATTTGAAGCGTGTTGAAAGAGTGAGAATTAAAATGGATTTTATGAAAAAACTGCGGGTCAGAGGAGCGGCAACTTTTCAGATTCGAACTCCCCGTGTTTGAAAAAGTTATGTTCTGCAAAGTTACCTCAGTTCCACGACATGCTTAATGAAATTTGTTTTCTAGCCACATATTCGAACTACGGCAAATGGCCTACATGGTTTCTTCAATAAATAAAGCATAAAAATCCAGTAAAGTTTGCATTTTGAGCTGAAATGTTATGTTACAAATTAGACCAATATTTCCCATTACCATCCAGTTAATAATGGTAATAGAACGAATAGGAGTGCAATTAATGCCAAAATCATACGAGTATGATTTTGGCATTAATTGCCCGACTTGATTTGTTCTGTTACTTATTAATTATATATCTTCTGTAATCAAAAAAATTATATCTTCTGTAAAAAAGAAAACATTCATATTTTGTATCCTAAATGCTGATTGGCTAGCTGTAAATACTAGAGTGTTTTCATTGGCTGTGGGCAAGGATGCGATTACAGCTCACAGAGGGTGCAATTAATGCTCAAATATCATTTTTCTTTGTTTACTTGATTCTGATTGGCTAAGAACTGTGCCCCTCGGTGCGCGGGATTCTTAAAAACTAAAAATCGGTGAAACATTTTTTTAAAAAATGATATTAATAGGAAATTACGCTTGTCCTTGAAGTATCAATGAAAAATCACACTTGTGCTTGGCAAAATATTTATAATATTATAAACATTTCGCCAAACATGTGTGTGATTTTTCATTAATACTTCTCGAACAAGTGTAATTTCCTATACAAATTGCACTCCTGTAAGCCAATGAATTTGCAGTATTTTCCACTGATTATATAATTAACTTAAGATATATAATTAACTTTATAATTGACTTGACATAACCAAATAAGCTATTTAATGATGAGAGGCACAGAAACTAAACAGAAGTGTCACTTGCATCAAAACCTTGAAAGTTTGTGTCTGTGCGTATTGCATTACACATTTTCACCCATCGCGGAAAGTGATTTCTGGCATTCAAAACTACCACACAGGTACATACCCTAGAGTTTTCTGCCATACAAGCTTTTGCCAGTTCATTGTTTGCCAACACAGCAATAAATGAAAAAAAAAAGTTCTCACCAGTCAAATGCATTTTCTGGCCAATAAAAATGTCAAATTGCCTTGTCTGCTATTATTCTGGACAGTAAATTACATAAGAAGTAGGGAGCATGTTGTATTGCTTAGTGACCCTGCCGTTTATTTGCTATTCTGTGCTAGAGGCATCCTGTTAAACATTGGGTGGCATTGCTGTCTGCCCATATCAAAGGCATCATTGAATCTTTTCTTATGACCCCCATGCATGAGGTGGTTAGTGAGGCTTTAGTGGTGAATTTGTTACACCACTTGCCTTGCACCTCGATCAAAGGTTGCACATTTGATTCTCAATAGGGTTTCATCAATGTGATTCAAACCCTTTCCGAATGACATGTTTAGATAGTATGTGCATAAAATAATTGATAATTTCTGTTGTGGTGGACCTGTTCTTGTGCTGACACTGCTCTTGTGGTGAAGCTAAATAATATAGATGCCCCTCTTCGATGCAAAACCCAGAAAATGTCTGGTCAAATTTTCGTTTGCTTATCTTATATTTTGACATTTTTTGTAGATCACCAGTGTATCAAAAGTGCCATGAATGCCTATGCAGCTGGTCAATCACGAGGAAGTGAACACTGATGAAAAGTGCACAGAAGGTCTGTATGTTTTCATGTTTTATTTTGAATTGAAGTGCTTCGAATATTGTTTGGGTGATTCTCCTGTTGCACATGTGACATGGCCATTTATTTTGGTGGCACACAAAACCATCAAAGATCATGGAACTGCCATGCCTCATGTGTGGTGGAAGAATCTTAAACTTTTGATTTCTGCAATAAGTGGTTATGTTTATGTTTGAAAAAAATACAGTTCCTTTATCCGTCACCAAAAATATGTGAAGAAAAACAGTGTTAAATCTTAGTGTAAACGCTATTTTATTATTCTACAACACTTAGAACAGTATAATTTTGATAGTGGCAGTTTTTCATTCTCAACTAATTTGTTCATTTAGCACTAATCTTGGAAATTTAGCCAGATAATGATGAACTGTGTTGTATGAAAATTAAAGTCCTGTTTAGTTTAAATTGTATTTTTGTTTGGCTTTGAAATATTTAAAGCATCAAACTCTGGTGTCTCTAACTAGCATTTCTGCTTCAATTACCACCTGCCTAGATAAACTGTTGTTAATGCTAATTTTAGAAAAAAGTCTTGTACCCACTATCACAATTATTATATTTAACTGTCACTGGTTGTCCTGCTTGATGTTTAAATTTTTGTACACAAACAGACCAACCTCCTATTGTAATTAAGCATGTCCTGCATATCCAGTTTGAGTTTTTGCTGGCTTTGATGATCAAATAAAATACAGTCAAATTATAAATAAATTAAAATTCATGAACTACAAATTGGTCTTTATTCAAAATCCAAGCAAAGGATTTTTTTATGACTTATACATGGTTATATTGGCTTTATTTTACCAATTTAAAAAAACTCAGTTTTAAAACAAAGGTATACTGTTTATCATAATTTGTACAGAAAGCATCTGTTCTCGTGCACACCAAAAGGAATGAGATGTGCGTGACTTCCTCAGTATTTTATGCAGTGACATGTCCAAGAGTTTTATTTGTTTGTGAAAACTGTACTCTACGCAATATCCTGTCCAGTTTTTATACGTTAGCAATATTTAATCAATTTTATATTGAAATTTTATATCCTTTTCAATTGAATATTTTTCTACAGAGTACAATCTTTTCTTCATGATTTTTCAACATTTGCAATAGTTTTTTTTTAGATTCGTAATTTTTGCGTTTATTTCATCTGACTTACAAAAAACGTAACTGAGATAAAATCATATCTTTCTATTGTGAAAAATTGTTTCTAAAGACAACAACTGCGGGATATCATTTCGACTTAGTCGGTTGCTTGTTTTTGAGCCTGATATTGTTTTCCTAATGGCTTAATGTTGTATGCTGGGTTGATTCCTTTGCAAAAATTTAAAAATCTGGATATTTCCCATTCCCATCCAGTTAATAATGGTAATAGAACGAATAGGAGTACAATTAATGCCAAAATCATACGAGTATGATTTGTATAGGTAATCATGCGATGGCGAGTACAATTTGGGATTAATAGTACGAGTGATGTTTGGAAATTTTGCCAAAATTGGACGAGCCGCCGGGGCGACTCCAATTTGGCAAAATTTCCAAACATCACTCGTACTATTAATCCCAAATTGTACGAGCAACATCGCATGATTATTTGTTTATTATTCGTATGACAAAATTATAATTCTCGATTTCAGCGTCATACTGTCTTACCAAAGCCCAGTCTTGCCATACTTTCAACCAGTATTTCGTGCTTTCGTTTGTATTTTCGTGGTTTGCTTTTGCTTTTAATGCCTCTAGCTCAACTGAATTTGTATGCAAATACCTTTCTGCCATTTTGTTTGTTTTGGGAAAATCATTAATTGTACGGCAGTACAATTAATGAAATAACTGTACTCCTCTCAACCAATCAGCATCCAGTAATTTTGTCATGCTAATAATAATGGCATTAATTGCCCGACTTGATTTGTTCTGTTACTTATTAATTATATATCTTCTGTAATCAAAAAAATTATATCTTCTGTAAAAAAGAAAACATTCATATTTTGTATCCTAAATGCTGATTGGCTAGCTGTAAATACTGGAGTGTTTTCATTGGCTGTGGGCAAGGATGCGATTACAGCTCACAGAGGGTGCGATTAATGCTCAAATATCATTTTCCTTTGTTTACTTGATTCTGATTGGCTAAGAACTGTGCCCCTCGGTGCGCGGGATTCTTAAAAACTAAAAATCGGTGAAACATTTTTTTAAAAAATGATATTAATAGGAAATTACGCTTGTCCTTGAAGTATTAATGAAAAATCACACTTGTGCTTGGCAAAATATTTATAATATTATAAACATTTCGCCAAACATGTGTGTGATTTTTCATTAATACTTCTCGAACAAGTGTAATTTCCTATACAAATTGCACTCCTGTAAGCCAATGAATTTGCAGTATTTTCCACTGATTATATAATTAACTTAAGATATATAATTAACTTTATAATTGACTTGACATAACCAAATAAGCTATTTAATGATGAGAGGCACAGAAACTAAACAGAAGTGTCACTTGCGTCAAAACCTTGAAAGTTTGTGTCTGTGCGTATTGCATTACACATTTTCACCCATCGCGGAAAGTGATTTCTGGCATTCAAAACTACCACACAGGTACATACCCTAGAGTTTTCTGCCATACAAGCTTTTGCCAGTTCATTGTTTGCCAACACAGCAATGAATGAAAAAAAAAGGTTCTCACCAGTCAAATGCATTTTCTGGCTAATAAAAATGTCAAATTGCCTTGTCTGCCATTATTCTGGACAGTAAATTACATAAGAAGTTGGGAGCATGTTTTATTGCTGAGTGACCCTGCCGTTTATTTGCTATTCTGTGCTAGAGGCATCCTGTTAAACATTGGGTGGCATTGCTGTCTGCCCATATCAAAGGCATCATTGAATCTTTTTTTATGACCCCCATGCATGAGGTGGTTAGTGAGGCTTTAGTGGTGAATTTATTACACCACTTGCCTTGCACCTCGATCAAAGGTTGCACATTTGATTCTCAATAGGGTTTCATCAATGTGATTCAAACCCTTTCCGAATGACATGTTTAGATAGTATGTGCATACAATAATTGATAATCTCTGTTGTGGTGAACCTGTTCTTGTGCTGACACTGCTCTTGTGGTGAAGCTAAATAATATAGATGCCCCTCTTCGATACAAAACCCAGAAAATGTCTTGTCAAATTTTCGTTTGCTTATCTTATATCTTGACATTTTTTGTAGATCACCAGTGTATCAAAAGTGCCATGAATGCCTATGCAGCTGGTCAATCACGAGGAAGTGAACACTGATGAAAAGTGCACAGAAGGTCTGTATGTTTCCATGTTTTATTTTGAATTGAAGTGCTTCGAATATTGTGTGGGTGGTTCTCCTGTTGCACATGTGACATGGCCATTTATTTTGGTGGCACACAAAACCATCAAAGATCATGGAACTGCCATGCCTCATGTGTGGTGGAAGAATCTTAAACTTTTGATTTCTGCAATAAGTGGTTATGTTTATGTTTGAAAAAAATACAGTTCCTTTATCCGTCACCAAAAATATGTGAAGAAAAACAGTGTTAAATCTTAGTGTAAACGCTATTTTATTATTCTACAACACTTAGAACAGTATAATTTTGATAGTGGCAATTTTTCATTCTCAACTAATTTGTTCATTTAGCACTAATCTTGGAAATTTAGTCAGATAATGATGAACTGTGTTATATGAAAATTAAAGTCCTGTTCAGTTTAAATTGTATTTTTGTTTGGCTTTGAAATATTTAAAGCATCAAACTCTGGTGTCTCTAACTAGCATTTCTGCTTCAATTACCACCTGCCTAGATAAACTGTTGTTAATGCTAATTTTAGAAAAAAGTCTTGTACCCACTATCACAATTATTATATTTAACTGTCACTGGTTGTCCTGCTTGATGTTTAAATTTTTGTACACAAACAGACCAACCTCCTATTGTAATTAAGCATGTTCTGCATATCCAGTTTGAGTTTTTGCTGGCTTTGAAGATCAAATAAAATACAGTCAAATTATAAATAAATTAAAATTCATGAACTACAAATTGGTCTTTATTCAAAATCCAAGCAAAGGATTTTTTTATGACTTATGCATGATTATATTGGCTTTATTTTACCTGAATTTAAAAAAAACTCAGTTTTTAAAACAAAGGTATACTGTTTATCATAATTTGTACAGAAAGCATCTGTTCTCGTGCACACCAAAAGGAATGAGATGTGCGTGACTTCCTCAGTATTTTATGCAGTGACATGTCCAAGAGTTTTATTTGTTTGTGAAAACTGTACTCTACGCAATATCCTGTCCAGTTTTTATACGTTAGCAATATTTAATCAATTTTATATTGAAATTTTATATCCTTTTCAATTGAATATTTTTCTACAGAGTACAATCTTTTCTTCATGATTTTTCAACATTTGCAATAGTTTTTTTTTAGATTCGTAATTTTTGCGTTTATTTCATCTGACTTACAAAAAACGTAACTGAGATAAAATCATATCTTTCTATTGTGAAAAATTGTTTCTAAAGACAACAACTGCGGGATATCATTTCGACTTAGTCGGTTGCTTGTTTTTGAGCCTGATATTGTTTTCCTAATGGCTTAATGTTGTATGCTGGGTTGATTCCTTTGCAAAAATTTTAAAATTTTCGCTGCCTGGTTGTTTTTACAAGTTCATTTCAATAAATTGTTTGAAAAATTTACCCGTGTCCACTTTTGATTAAAAATTCAATTCCCATGGGAATTGAGAAATTAATTAGCACCACAGAATAGAAAATAAACAGAAGGTCCACTCGAGTCGCAGCCGCGCATGTCGCATTATGCGAGTTCATTACCATGCAGGTTCTGGCCAGTCAATTGCCTTTTCTGGACAATAGAAACGCGGAACTGGCCGTTCCGCCATTTCTCTGAACCCTTTCAAATGATTGAACCTTTCAAATGCAAATTTGACAGTTGTAATCCCTCTTCAAATCAATGGGTGTAAATTAAAACACCATTCACAAGTTCTTGCACCGAGTTACTAATTAACAATTAGATTACGAGCTCGAGATTTCTATGCGGTGATAGTTGATGAGGGCGGACATTGCAATGGCAATGTTTAGTAGAATCAGAAGTCAAACATGGAATATTCAACAAAAAAATTGATTTTTAAGCAATTTTTTTAAAAGAAATCTCTATGGAAAGATGATTGTTTCGCTACTCGCTATCTATCGAGGAATAGATAGCGAGTAGAGTAAACGATCAAATTACAGCATTTGCAATAGTATACTAGTATGATTCTACTAAAATACGTTATAATTAATTTGAATTTAATACGCACTGTAGTACTTCTGCGGTAAAAGTACTTAAGTAGCACTTGGAGAGCTGGCCGTTGTAGTGGGGCAAAGAGAAGACCAACCTTGCAAATGCTAATGCAAAAGAGACCCGAAAACAATATATAGAAGTCTACTATAGAATTTTTGTGTCTGGCTTATTTCGTGAGGTACTTTGATTAGTTGTTCGCCATCCACCATATTTGTGGATATGCATGATACGTCACAACTGGGGTTACGTAATTTTATTTTCTTATGAAACAATAATTAATATGCGCCGATAAGTGAGTGCTCTGGATTTCAGCACGGACTGAAAAAGCTTTAAACAATATCTGGTTGCTGGAAGATATTTAGAAGTAGCTTTGAATGGCTTATCCCTGTCGTGACTTCACTGAACCATAGTGAATGATTGATTTAGGCGAGAATATCTCCCGAAGTAAAATGGATATAAAAAATTGTAATAGACTTCTATATATATATTTTTGAATCGCTTTCAAATGAGACGAATTAAATTCTTGTTGCCATTTCCTTTTACGTTGATCTTTTTTAGAGACCAGTCGTGCGTACGTAATAAATTAAAACCAGAAACGTCAGTGACTTAAGTACTTCGCATGGAAATTTGGCCAACATGACGAGTGGCCCGCCCCCAAATGATAAAGTAATTAGAATTTCGGTTAAATATGCGTTTTAAATGTAACTTATATTTGGATATTTTAGGTCAAACGTAAACAGAAAAAGGTCGAATGTAAAAGCATCGAAGGCCGTATATAAAACAGGTGGGAATTCTACCTAAATTTATTTTCAAAATATCGAAAACTTAATTCGCATTTTTTATTTAGTGAATGATAACTAGCTGATCTGACCTTCAGTAAAAGGCCTGGAACTAGCTACCAAATAGAAATCCATTTTGCTGTTGTTAATCATTTAAATCTTTTGTTTTCCTTTGTGAAACTTGTTGAAACTTAGTAACTGTCTTTAATAAAGAAAATTATAAGTCTACCAGAAATTTATAGAAAAAGTAAATTATATTCATGAGAGATTTGATAATTTGGATCGAAAAATGGATTTCTATTTGAAAACTATTGCCAGTACTTTTCCGTGTTTTCAGATCAACTGGAATGATAGACCAATTTAAATTATGTTGAGACTTACTCTGAGCTGTTTTGTTACAAGTGACGATAGTTTTTAGTCTGGCGTGCTTTCAAAAATTTTAATTCCTTTAATAAGCCTAACTACGTTCAACTTACACGCGACGCACACCTTCGCAGTCCATACTTTAAGCTCATGAATTATAAATTACGTTGTCTCTAGCTTCCAACCTAAACCGACTTAGACTGTGCATTTGATTGAGTTTTCGCATGTATAACCTTTGCTGAAAGAGAATGGGCTTTTCGTTGTGTTAACTGCTCGGAAGTAACTTGAACGCATCGTTTCATAGACCGAATGAATTAGACACTTAATATATGCACCCTGTCAACATCTTGCACTCTTTGGCCATTAAAATTCCAACGATCGATCATTTTCACTAGTGCCCCTGCATTTTTTATATTTTCTAATTCCCATGGGAATTACTTTGCTTTGTGTTGATCGCTTCTGCTCTAGTGCGCTGACAATGACTTAATTGTTCTATTGTTCCTGCTTACCAAAACGAATCTGAAAGCACAAAGATTAATTGTCATATTAATAATCAAAAAGATCCTCATTATTACTCGTAGGTTTAACGTTTAGTGCTGGGCATTGAAATTCTAACAATAGATCATTCTCAATAGTTTGCGTGTTCTCGATAGTATGCGGTCGAAATCGCGTTTTTTTCACCGTTGCCAATTAACATTGCCAAACTTTAGCTTAGTAATTATCATTAACCACGTTGATTGTTTCTCGTGACAGATCAGTGATTTCTAGTTTCTTTTCTTATTAAAAAATGCTCAAGAATGAAAATATGCTATTTTGATCGGTTCTTTCTGACTGTGAAAGAATATCTTGTGTACATAAAATACTTAACACGCCAGTACATTCTGTAGTTCGATTACATTTTTCTATACTTGCGGGAACCACTGATTATTCTCATAAAATACACAGCAACGGTAACTCCGACTAAAGACAGCATGATTCAACGTTTCGACTTTATTTAGTCATCATCAGGAAAAATAAAGTCGAAACGTTGAATCATAATGTTGTCTTTATTCGGAGTTACCGTTGTTGTTTATTTTTCTATACACCCTGTATAATTACCTACTCAATTTCGTGCATGCATATGAATTAAATTACCTATAAGAAACAAAGAAACAGTATATTCTCGGGGAATGTGCCACGCAAAGTTGCAAAAATGCCTAGGATAGGCGGGTATTACCCATGAGGAAGGTTTGCAAAATGGGCAGTCAATGAGGAACTAGGTTTTCATGTCAACCCGCTAAAATAGCAACAAAATTAATAGATGATGATCTATTCCAGAAAAGCATGCCTTCTTGCCTAAAAATAGTGATTAATTCTCAAGATTCGTCCTGATCTTCAGTTCGGAAAGCCCAACCTTACAACATTTTGAGGATGGCTTGCAAACTTTGAAAATTTTGTCTGGAGAAAGGACGCTTTTTGCAACTTTGTTTCCTCGTTGTTTAGAGTGCTTATGAAACGAAATTTTGTCCAACTAATTATTGAGTACATTGCAAAGATCGCTTAAAATCACAGGGTAACCTCTTTCATAAAATTTCCCTGACTCTTTTCCTTCCTGAGATATTCAACTTTATTGGATATGCAATTACACTACTTATGACATGACAGTGCATAATAATTTTTCAAAAATATCAGTAATTTGCAACGTGATCGATATATTCCGCACAAAAGTACAGACACTGAGCGATTAATCGTAGATTGCATACGTACAGCGCAGTTTTAGCTGTTTCTTGTTGTCATATGCTTCAACATTAGCAATCTCAAACGTTAGCATAGTCATTATGCACAGTGATGTCATAAGTTGTGTAATTTACCTATAGAATAATGTCGAATATCTCGGGAAGAAGAGCGAGCTAGAGAAAATGTACCAAAGAAGTTACACTGTCGTAGGCACTTTGACCCAATGATTGTAATTACAGCTATTTAAAGAGGTTAAAATAAGCAATAACCCGTCATCCTGTCCGAGCTCACAGTTTACAGTTTATGCTTTTGGAAGGAAAACCTTTACTGAATTAGCTGTGTATGAAACAGGATTATGGTCGATTTCAGGTAACTTTTTAATGCGCTGTTCCCGTGTTTGTTTAGATTATCCCTAGTTACATTACCTAATTTCGAATATTGCGTAGGCACTTAACAAGTTGGTGAAATAAGTACTGAACTAAAGTACTGACTGAAAATACTTAAGTATGGTGCAAATATGGACGACGATTTAGGCCTGTTTTTAACGTCAAATTTCATCGAATTTTCCGTTAGTTATTTCAGTTCAGTACTTTATTTTAGGTACTTCAGTTCGGTGCTTCTGTAATTAATTCACCAAGTTGTCAAGCTGGCTTTGAAATTTTCCACGCAATATTTCAAATTTTAAATATTTTCAATTACGTGTAGTTTACAACATTTTAAAATATTTTGTAACAGTTTTTCCTCTTATTTTATGATAGTTGACTGGATATGAGTGAGCTTGTTACCTACTGGACCGGCGTGATGTTCTATGAAAAGAGAATGCTATCCAGATGAAACCATAAACAGCACGATAAAACGAGACCAACCGAAGCTACGGCGATCTAAAGACAGAGTGAAAGTAGGTTTGTTGATTTTATTTTGTCGTTCCATTTTTTCGTTACTTCAGCTAACGGTAGTTGCAGTCAAAAGCACACAAAAACGTAGGCATTGCCTTGTTACATTTTCTACCATATTTTCTTATAACATCCTCTTGTAACCTTATTGCCATATTGTCTACTGCGTTTTGTTATTTCACGCCTGTAACATTAAGTTTTGACAAGAAAAGGCCCTGGAGGGTACCTAATTAGAGTGGACCTAATTAGGTTTCCAGGTTCAATTCCTGGAGCCATGAAGATGAAGATGTGTGCTAGCTGATATACACTAACTATACTTAGTATAGTTAGTGGAGATAAGTATACTAAATTTAAAGTAATAGTGGGTGCTTACGGTTACCATTAGGTAGTTAAGTCTATCTGACATGCCCAGAAGGTAACTCTAATCTACTATAGTTAGTATACTAGAGCTAACTTAGTTGACTAAGGTAACTCTAGTCTACCTTAGTGGTAGACTAGAGTTACGTTAGTTAACTAAGGTATAGTCACCGTGACTTTACCTTAGTTGACTAACGTAACTCTAGTCTACCACTAAGGTAGACTAGAGTTACCTTAGTCAACTAAGTTAACTCTAGTATACTAACTATAGTAGATTAGAGTTACCTTCTGAGCATGTCAGATAGACTTAACTACCTAACAGTAACCGTAATAACTAGCTTGTTGTGAGAGCTATAAAGTTGTGAAATTCTATGGGGTGGTAAGGGTGGCGGGGTGGTTAGTGGGATTAGTTTGAACTGTAAGTACCCACATAGTACCATTCACACTTAGTAGACTTACCTCTACATAAATAGTACAATGTAGGTACTTAAAGTCAAACCTACTCAGAAGGCAACAACTCTAGTATACTAACTATAGTAGACTAGAGTTACCTTCTGAGCATGTCAGATAGACTTACATACCTAACAGTAATCGTAATAACTAGATTGTTGTGAGAGCTATAAAGCTACGAAAACTGGTAGGGGTGGAAATTAGAATGGTCGGGGGCGGTGGTGGGAGTACGTTTAACTCTTACTTACCTACATAGTACTATTTATGTTTAGTAAACTTACATCTACATAAATAGTACTATGTAGGTGAGTGAGAGTTAAACGTACTCCCACCACCGCCCCCGACCATTCTAATTTCCACCCCTACCAGTTTTCGTAGCTTTATAGCTCTCACAACAATCTAGTTATTACGATTACTGTTAGGTATGTAAGTCTATCTGACATGCTCAGAAGGTAACTCTAGTCTACTATAGTTAGTATACTAGAGTTGTTGCCTTCTGAGTAGGTTTGACTTTAAGTACCTACATTGTACTATTTATGTAGAGGTAAGTCTACTAAGTGTGAATGGTACTATGTGGGTACTTACAGTTCAAACTAATCCCACTAACCACCCCGCCACCCTTACCACCCCATAGAATTTCACAACTTTATAGCTCTCACAACAAGCTAGTTATTACGGTTACTGTTAGGTAGTTAAGTCTATCTGACATGCTCAGAAGGTAACTCTAATCTACTATAGTTAGTATACTAGAGTTAACTTAGTTGACTAAGGTAACTCTAGTCTACCTTAGTGGTAGACTAGAGTTACGTTAGTCAACTAAGGTAAAGTCACGGTGACTATACCTTAGTTAACTAACGTAACTCTAGTCTACCACTAAGGTAGACTAGAGTTACCTTAGTCAACTAAGTTAGCTCTAGTGTACTAACTATAGTAGATTAGAGTTACCTTCTGGGCATGTCAGATAGACTTAACTACCTAATGGTAACCGTAAGCACCCACTATTACTTTAAATTTAGTATACTTATCTCCACTAACTATACTAAGTATAGTTAGTGTATATCAGCTAGCACACATCTTCATCTTCATGGCTCCAGGAATTGAACCTGGAAACCTAATTAGGTCCACTCTAATTAGGTACCCTCCAGGGCCTTTTCTTGTCAAAACTTAATGTTACAGGCGTGAAATAACAAAACGCAGTAGACAATATGGCAATAAGGTTACAAGAGGATGTTATAAGAAAATATGGTAGAAAATGTAACAAGGCAATGCCTACGTTTTTGTGTGCTTTTGACTGCAACTACCGTTAGCTGAAGTAACGAAAAAATGGAACGACAAAATAAAATCAACAAACCTACTTTCACTCTGTCTTTAGATCGCCGTAGCTTCGGTTGGTCTCGTTTTATCGTGCTGTTTATGGTTTCATCTGGATAGCATTCTCTTTTCATAGAACATCACGCCGGTCCAGTAGGTAACAAGCTCACTCATATCCAGTCAACTATCATAAAATAAGAGGAAAAACTGTTACAAAATATTTTAAAATGTTGTAAACTACACGTAATTGAAAATATTTAAAATTTGAAATATTGCGTGGAAAATTTCAAAGCCAGCTTGACAACTTGGTGAATTAATTACAGAAGCACCGAACTGAAGTACCTAAAATAAAGTACTGAACTGAAATAACTAACGGAAAATTCGATGAAATTTGACGTTAAAAACAGGCCTAAATCGTCGTCCATATTTGCACCATACTTAAGTATTTTCAGTCAGTACTTTAGTTCAGTACTTATTTCACCAACTTGTTAAGTGCCTACGCAATATTCGAAATTAGGTAATGTAACTAGGGATAATCTAAACAAACACGGGAACAGCGCATTAAAAAGTTACCTGAAATCGACCATAATCCTGTTTCATACACAGCTAATTCAGTAAAGGTTTTCCTTCCAAAAGCATAAACTGTAAACTGTGAGCTCGGACAGGATGACGGGTTATTGCTTATTTTAACCTCTTTAAATAGCTGTAATTACAATCATTGGGTCAAAGTGCCTACGACAGTGTAACTTCTTTGGTACATTTTCTCTAGCTCGCTCTTCTTCCCGAGATATTCGACATTATTCTATAGGTAAATTACACAACTTATGACATCACTGTGCATAATGACTATGCTAACGTTTGAGATTGCTAATGTTGAAGCATATGACAACAAGAAACAGCTAAAACTGCGCTGTACGTATGCAATCTACGATTAATCGCTCAGTGTCTGTACTTTTGTGCGGAATATATCGATCACGTTGCAAATTACTGATATTTTTGAAAAATTATTATGCACTGTCATGTCATAAGTAGTGTAATTGCATATCCAATAAAGTTGAATATCTCAGGAAGGAAAAGAGTCAGGGAAATTTTATGAAAGAGGTTACCCTGTGATTTTAAACGATCTTTGCAATGTACTCAATAATTAGTTGGACAAAATTTCGTTTCATAAGCACTCTAAACAACGAGGAAACAAAGTTGCAAAAAGCGTCCTTTCTCCAGACAAAATTTTCAAAGTTTGCAAGCCATCAGACTAGAGTTACCTACTGACCATGAACGTTGTTTGACTTACCAACCTAATGGTAACCGTAAGCACCCACTATTACTTTAAATTTAGTATACTTATCTCCACTAACTATACTAAGTATAGTTAGTGTATATCAGCTAGCACACATCTTCATCTTCATGGCTCCAGGAATTGAACCTGGAAACCTAATTAGGTCCACTCTAATTAGGTCCCCTCCAGGGCCTTTTTTTGTTTAAAACTTAGTAATAAGGTTACTGGCGTGATATAACAAAATGCAGTAGAAAATATAGTAATAAGATTGCATGGGTGACGTGACATAACAAAATATAGTAGAAAATGTAGTAACGTAATGCCTATGTTTTTGTGTGCTTTTGACTACAACTACCGCCATTGAAACGAAAGCTGAACTATAAAATCAACAAACTTACTTTCACTTATCGCTGTGGCTTTGGTTGGTCTCGTCTTATCATGTTTTTTTGTTTCATCTGGTCGGCATTCTCTCTTCACATAACGTCACGCCGGTCCAGTAGGTAACAAGCTGACTCATATCCAGTCAACCATCATACAATGAGGAAAAAATCACGTTATAAAATTTTTGAAAATATCGAAGACTAAGAAAATTTGATTGTAAATGTCCAAAATAGCTTTGACAAACCGTACATTGTTATATTTGCATCTTGACAACTTCTGATTGGCAGGGCTAGTGGTCAATATCAATTCTTTCCCATGTTGTTTTTTCATTGTCTAGTGATTTGGTGTATTTACTTTTTATTTGTCACCCTTTGAAAAAAGAAGTAATTACGATGTTTAGAAACCTGTTTACAAGATAAGCAAAGAAAACTAAGTTGGTCAGCATTAGCTGCAATACAGGGTGTATATTTAATATACAGAAATAATTCTTTCAGAGTTATAAAGATCAGACATTCAGCTTTTAAATGGTCACCGTTGTTTTTAAATTGAGCAAATACGAATTCGATAAAAATTATCAATCGAAATCGCACCTTTGCGACTTATTAAAGATATGTTAAAATTTAATCAAATTTAGCTTCTAGAATTGACAAATTTAAGCTTAGGTAGCAAAAATTATTAGCCACGTCGATTGCGTCTCGTGGCAGATCAATCATTACTGGAACTTTTTGATTTGAAAATATGCGATTTCGACCGGTCACTTTCATTTGGCTTGTATTTGCTTGATTTTTCTTCACATTTTTAACAAAAATCAAGACAATCTAAAGCTAAAAGCCAAATCTTTCCAACTGTCGAACTGTGAAAGAATGATTTCTGTTGATTAAGTAATGAATGAGCCAAAGCACGCCAATGTACGAATACCCTCTTTTTCATGCACTGTCCGAAGTGGTTATTTATTATAATTACCAACCAAAAGCAAAAGTAATGGTTTTAAGCAGGATGATTACGATGCAACTTGTGACATTGGCATTTATTTAACGAGTACTCGTTTTCAGCTGTCGTACATGTGCTGTACGAGTCAGACGCTGGGGATTGGGGACGAGAAAGGGAACTAAGATGGCGGGTTTGTGTTTGTAAAATGTGTTAAAACACAATCTCGTTCCCCGAGCCTGCGATCCCTTGGGAAGGAAACGGAGGCTCTGGGATAATTCCCAAGGGATCGCAGGCTCGGGGAACGATATTGGTTAAAGCATGGAGAGTTAAAGATAATAAAAATCGTTGAGTTTGAGTATATTATATTGGCGACGAGGACTAAAACCGAAACAACATTTTACTAAAGAAACACCATCACTTATAAAAGAGACTGTACACGTTTGGATTAGTGTTTTTATTACGTTTGAAATAGTCAAATCGAGAAAATTTTGGAAATATTCAATATGGCGACGGCATTGGATTTGTCAAGTTTGGGCAATTTTGATCCTTATTCGGATCCAACTACATTATCTTTACGATGGAAAGAATGGTTACGGCGGTATGAACGTTTTCTGGTTGCTATGGATATAAAAGACGATACTCGGAAACGTGCCTTATTGTTATACGCGGCGGGAAACGAAGTAGAAAAAGTTTTTGCAACGTTGTCTGATGTGGAAGAAGACAAAGATTACAAGAAAGCTGTTGAAAAGCTAAACGAGTATTTTTCACCTAAGAAAAATGTTTTATTTGAAACCCATAAATTTCGCCAGTTAAAACAAGTAACTGAGGAAACAATTGATCAATATTGTACCAGGCTTCGACAGCAAGCCATCATATGTGAATTTTCTAACAGTGAAAATGAGATTAAAATCCAGCTTGTTGAGGGATGTTTGTCTTCGAGAGTGCGGAGAAAAGCCATTCAGGATGATTTGTCGTTAGCAGACATCTTATCATATGCCACCAGATCTCTTGAAATCAAAGATAAAGCTGTCAAAACATTAGAAGAAGATTGTGGTCATTTAGCTTCCCCCTCGAGTGCAGTTAATGCTATACATAATCAACAAGAAAAGTCAGGCCAGTATCGGCAACAAACGAGCAGACATCAACCAACAACCCAGTATCCTACAGGCAATCGATACTCCTGCCAAGCCAAGAATGCGGGCCAAGTGAAATCACATGAACATCAACAGGATGGTAAGAAATTATGTTATAACTGTGGTGAAAATTATTATGCAGGTCATCTTAGTGTGTGTAGAGCTAAAGGGAAATCTTGTTTTGCATGTGGTAAGCAAAATCATTTTGCGGCTATGTGCCGTAGTCGTCAAAGTACTCGGAACTACTTCCAGAACCCAAAGGAGAAAACATCCGATCTATCCACCATACTGACAAGCAGCCAGATTCCTCTGATGAAGATTCATATGCATATTTGTTGTCTCTCCACCAGTAGAAAACAGGGTTTCACCAACTACACAGGCAGTTAAAACCATTCCAGTTATTATTGAAAAAGCTCATATAAAAATGATTGTCGACACTGGGGCAACAACAAACATTTTAGATGCCCAAGCATTCAATCAAATCCAAAAGAAAAACCCCACTTTACACTTGCAACCGTCAAAACACAAAATTTATGCTTACATGCAATCTCACCCTTTGCCTGTCCTTGGAAAATTTGAAGGACTTATTGAGTCAAAACACAGAATGGTTGTTACAACATTCCATGTTGTAAATGGGGACGGTGGTTCATTGCTAAGTTATTCCACAGCCACAAAGCTAGATATTGTGAAAATGAATGTGAGTGCTGTTACCCAGTCTAGTTCCACATCTTACACAGATCCTCGAGAGGATCATAAACAGTTTGGCAATGAAAATCCAGAAATTTCTAAGAGCAATCAACCTGATTCACCAGAAATGTCACAGTTTAAAAACGAGTATCCAACAGTTTTTGGTGGCATTGGGAAACTTAAGGGTCACGAAGTACACTTACACCTTAAAGATAATGCTAAACCTATTGTCCAAAAACCCCGAAAGATACCTTTTCATCTCCGTAAACAGAAAATAAACTGAAAGAACTAGAAGAAAATGATATTATTGAATTTGTTCCACCAGGGACACCTACACCTTTTGTGTCAAACCTTGTTGTTGCACCAAAGCCCAATAATCCAGCTGAAGTCAGAGTATGTATAGACATGCGCCATGTCAATCCAATGATTGAGCGAGAACGACATGTTATCCCTAATGTTGAGGAACTTTTTGAGGACATGGCAGGGGCTACGAAGTTTTCAAAAGTGGATTTGACAGCAGGGTTTCACCAGTTGCTCCTTGACGAGGAGTCACGATCTCTTACCAGTTTTCACACCCACAAAGGTCTTATGCGATATAAACGATTGTGTTTCGGAGTAACTTCGGCACCAGAGCAATTCCAATATGCTATTCAACAAACACTCCAGGGACTGGAGGGAGTACGGAACATTGCCGACGATATAATTGTGTGGGGAAAGTCCCAGAAAGAACATGACACACACCTTGAAGCTCTCATGAAATGTCTCTCAGAAAACAATCTTACCCTTAATGCGTCTAAGTGTAAGTTTAATGTTGACAGCATTCGGTTCTATGGTTACACTTTATCAAAGGATGGCATCTCGGCAGACAAAACCAAAATTGCAGCATTAGTTAACATGAAAGAGCCAGAAGACGTTTCCCAGTTACGCAGCTTCTTGGGCTAGCTTGGCTACATATTGCGAACGGTTTATACATAACCTAGCAACAATTACAGCACCATTGCGCGAGTTAACCAATAAAGGCGTTCTTTGGAAATTGACAAATAGGCACCAACAGGCATTCAACAAAGTCAAAGAAGAAATTGGAAAAGATTGTACCACTGCTTTTTATGATCCCTCTAAAAGAACTCGAGTAACAGTTGACGCACGTCCGGTCGGATTAGGGGCTATCTTATCACAGTTTGATAGTGACGATAATGAGCGAATTGTTGCATATGCAAGCCGTAGCCTCAGCAAGGTCGAACAACGATATTCACAAACGGAGAAAGAGGCGCTCGGGGTGGTTTTTGGTTGCGAAAAATTCCACATATATCTTATCGGAATTGAATTTGAGTTAGATACGGATCATAAACCCTTAGAAGTTATATACCATCCCAAAGCGAAACCATCCGCACGGATTGAACGATGGGCTCTTCGGTTACAACAATACCAATTCAAACTACGACACCGACCTGGCAAAACGAATCCAGCTGATGTCCTATCCCGTAAACCAATGCTAACACCCGAAAAGAACAGTATTGCAGAAGACTATGTAAATTTTTTAACCGACCACTTAGTGCCTAAATCAATGAACAGGCAGGAAATTGAAGAAGCGTGTCAGAGGGATGCTGAAATTCAAGCTCTTATAGCGGCTATTAGAACCAACTGCTGGCCAGGAAAACCAGCGGGGAAAACTGCCAAGAATAGAAACGATCGAAACATTGATTTAACGCCATATAAAAGTATTCGAAACGAACTCACAGTTTCAGATCATGGTATTGTACTACGAGGAAACCGACTTGTTATGCCCAAGAAACTAAGAGGCCACACCTTAAATATCGCCCATGCGCAACATCAGGGTATCGTGAAAACCAAAACTTTACTCCGAACAAAAGTCTGGTGGCCGGGAATAGATCGCCAATTTGAAACCTTACTGCTTCCTGTATACAATGTCAAGCTGCGAACATTTCAAAAACAGTTGAACCATTGAGAATGACTACAATGCCACCCAAGCCATGGCAAGTAATTCATGGGGATTTTTGTGGACCATTTCCCAGCGGAGACTATCTTTTAGTATTAATGGATGAACATTCTCGATTCCCTGAGGTAGAAATCATTCGATCAACTTCTACGCCAGTCACTATTGAAAGGCTCGAGAAAATCTTTTCAGCTCATGGATTCCCAGTTGAATTTGTTAGCGATAATGGTCCACCTTTTAACGGACACGAATTTCACAACTATTTAGCGCAAAATGGAATCAAACATCGAAAGATTACACCATATTGGCCACAGGCCAATGCACACGTAGAACGTTTCATGAGGACTATTGAAAAATCAGTTAGAATTGCTAACTCACAAGGAAAGAATTGGGAAACGGAACTCTATCGTTTTCTCCTAGATTATCGTACAACACCACATGTTACTACTGGGATTGCACCGGCAGATCTACTATTCAACCGACAAATACGAAACAGACTACCGGACAGCAACGCGTTGATCCCCGAAGCGAAGGAGGGAAATCAAGAAAGGATGCTTGATAATTCTCAGCCGAATGAAACGTCTCCAACTACAAGTCGTCAGGCAGTACTTCAAAAAGACGCAAGGGAGAAAAACAAAATAAAGGATCGTGCGGATACAAGAAACCGAGCTAAAGAACCTCAATTCCGCATCGGAGATTTGGTATTGTTGAAACAAAATCAAAGAAATGAGTTTTATTTACCTTGGGATCCATCGCCATATCGCGTAACAGGTATAAAAGGATCACAGATCACAGCAAAGCGCAGAGGAGTTACGGTTACACGAAATTCGTCACATTTCAAGCGTGTAATTCCTTACGTGCAAGAAGTAGACGATCCATATTTTAGCAGAAGCGAAGACGAAAAAGAGGGAGAAATGACAGCCCAGCAACAAGACGATCCACAAAATGATATCGCAAGTGATATATCAGACGAGGAGATCGATAATGCTGAGCAAGACCAGCAATTAAGGCAATATCCAAGGAGAGAAAATCGAGACATTCGACCACAATATTATGAAGAAGAAATCTGTTGAACTGGGACAGTAATGGATTGAATAGTTTCGTATTATTGATTAATGAACGACATTTCCTGATAAGTGAGAACATTGTAGAACTTTAGTTTAAAGTTAGTTATAACTGGGTTGAGTTACGTTTGGTTCATAAAGAAAAGGGGAGATGTGCTGTACGAGTCAGACGCTGGGGATTGGGGACGAGAAAGGGAACTAAGATGGCGGGTTTGTGTTTGTAAAATGTGTTAAAGCATGGAGAGTTAAAGATAATAAAAATCGTTGAGTTTGAGTATATTATAGTACACTTGTTAAGAGACCAGCAGTACAGCGATGCCTGAAAAATTTCAACTGATTTCGATGCAAAATGCAAAGGTTCTGAATCACAACAGGTAGCACATACAAAGAGCCATTAGGAGGCCAAATGGGTAAAATCATGGGAAAACTGAAACACCTTTAATGCATTTCCAGACCTCCAAACTAAGTTTTTTTCACAAACAATGCATCATTTGGACAATTCTACCAAGTTTCAATGAAGTCCATCACAATTTACACATTTTAAAAATTTCAGGTACAATTCTGCAACAATTAAGAATGAGGAAAAAAGTTACAACAAGAGGTATCGCTCACTAAGCTTTTAAAAATGCATCGAGACAAGTCCAAACTTAGTTTATCCTAAAGAGACAAGCGGTAAAGTGATGCGTGTAAAATTTCAACTAATTTTGATGCAAAGTGCAAACATTCTCAATGAAGCAAGCCAGCACATACAAAGAGCCATTAGGAGGCCAAATGGGTAAAATCACAGGAAAGCTGAAACATACCCTTAATGAATTTCCAGACCTCCAAACTAAGTTTTTTCACAAAAAATGCGTCATTTGGTCATTTCTACCAAGTTTCAATCAATTCCATCAAAATTTAAACCTTTTGAAAATTTCAGGTACATTTCTGGACCAACTAACAATGAGAAAAAGTTACAACAAGAGGTGTCTCCTACTAAGCATTTCTAAATACATCTAGACAAGTCCATAGTTAGTTTATCCTAAAGAGACCAGCGGTACAGTAATGCGTGTAAAATTTCAACTACTTTCGATGCAAAGTGCAAATCTTCTCAATGAAGCAAGCCAGCACATACAAAGAGCCATTAGGAGGCCAAATGGGTAAAATCACGGGAAAGCTGAAACATACCTTTAATGCATTTCCAGACCTCCAAACTAAGTTTTTTCACAAACAATGCATAATTTGGACAATTCTACCAAGTTTCAGTGAATTCCATCACAATTTACACATTTTAAAAATTTAAGGTACAATTCTGGAACAATTAACAATGAGGAAAAAAGTTACAACAAGAAGTATCTCCCACTAAGCTTTTAAAAATGCATCGAGACAAGTCCAGACTTAGTTTATCCTGAAGAGACCAGCGGTACAGTGATGCGTGTAAAATTTCGACTAAATTCGATAAAAAGTGCAAAGGTTCTCTCTCAATGACGGAAGCCAGCACATACAAAGAGCCATTAGGAGGCCAAATGGGTAAAATCATGGGAAAGCTGAAACATACCTTTAATGCATTTCCAGACCTCCAAACTAAGTTTTTTCACAAACAATGCATCATTTGGACAATTCTACCAAGTTTCAGTAAATTCCATCACAATTTACACATTTTAAAAATTTAAGGTACTATTCTGCAACAATTAAGGATGAGGAAAAAAGTTACAACAAGAGGTATCTCCCACTAAGCTTTTAAAAATGCATCGAGACAAGTCCAGATTTAGTTTATCCTGAAGAGACCAGCGGTAAAGTGATGCGTGTAAAACGGAAACCAATTTGGATGCAAAATACAACGGTACTAAATCAAAAACTCTAGCACATACAAAGCCATTAGGAGGCCAAATGGGTAAAATCATGGGAAAGCTGAAACATACCTTTAATGCATTTCCAGACCTCCAAACTAAGTTTTTTCACAAACAATGCATCATTTGGACAATTCTACCAAGTTTCAGTGAATTCAATCACAATTTACACATTTTAAAAATTTCAGGTACAATTCTGCAACAATTAAGGATGAGGAAAAAAGTTAAAACAAGAGGTATCTCCCACTAAGCTTTTAAAATAACATCGAGAGAAGTCCAGACTTAGTTTATCCTGAAGAGACCAGCAGTACAGTGATGCGTGTAAAACTTCAACTAATTTTGATGCAAAGTGCAAAGGTTCTCAATGAAGGAAGCCAGCACATAAAAAGAGCCATTAGGAGGCCAAATGGGTAAAATCACGGGAAAGCTGAAACATACCGTTAATGCATTTCCAGACCTCCAAACTAAGTTTCTTCACAAACAATACATCATTTGGTCATTTCTACCAAGTTTCAATGAGTTCCATCAAAATTTCCACCTTTTGAGAATTTCAGGTACATTTCAGGAACAACTAACAATGAGAAAAAGTTACAACAAGAGGTATCTCCCACTAAGCATTTCCAAATACATCTAGACAAGTCCATAGTTAGTTTATCCTGAAGACACCAGCAATACGGTGATGCATGTAAAATTTCGACTAATTTCGATAAAAAGTGCAAAGGTTCTCAATGAAGGAAGTCAGCACATACAAAGAGCCATTAGGAGGCCAAATGGGTAAAATCATGGGAAAGCTGAAACATACCTTTAATGCATTTCCAGATCTCCAAACTTAGTTTTTTCACAAAATATGCATCATTTATACAAGTCTACCAAGTTTCAGTGAATTTCATCACAATTTACAGATTTCAAAAATTTCAGGTACAATTCTGCAACAATTAAGGATGAGCAAAAAAGTTACAACAAGAGGTATCTCCCACTAAGCTTTTCAAAATACATCGAGACAAGTCCAGACTTAGTTTATCCTGAAGAGACCAGCGATAAAGTGATGTGTGTAAAATTCAAACCAATTTGGATGCAAAATACAACGGTTCTAAATCAAGAACTCTAGAACATACAAAGCCATTAGGACGCCAAATGGGTAAAATCATGGGAAAGCTGCAACATACCTTTAAAGCATTTCCAGACCTCCAAACTAAGTTTTTTCACAAACAATGCGTCATTTGGACCATTCTACAAAGTTTCAATGAATTCCATCACAATATACACATTTTACAAATTTCAGGTACAATTCTGCAACAATTAAGGATGAGGAAAAAAGTTACAACTAGAGGTATCTCCCACTAAGCTTTTAAAATACCATCGAGAGAAGTCCAGACTTAGTTTATCCTGAAGAGACCAGCAGTACAGTGATGCGTGTAAAATTTCAACTAATTTTGATGCAAAGTGCAAAGGTTCTCAATGAAGGAAGCCAGCACATACAAAGAGCCATTAGGAGGCCAAATGGGTAAAATCACGGGAAAGCTCAAACATACCGTTAATGCATTTCCAGACCTCCAAACTAAGTTTCTTCACAAAAAATACATCATTTGGTCATTTCACCAAAGTTTCAATGAATTCCATCACAATTTACACATTTTACAAATTTAAGGTACAATTCTGCAACAATTAAGGATGAGGAAAAAAGTTACAACAAGAGGTATCTCCCACTAAGAATTCCAAATACATCTAGACAAGTCCATAGTTAGTTTATCCTGAAGACACCAGCAATACAGTGATGTGTGTAAAATTTAAACTAATTTCGATGCAAAGTGCAAAGGTTCTCAATGAAGGAAGTCAGCACACACAAAGAGCCATTAGGAGGCCAAATGGGTAAAATCATGGGAAAGCTGAAACATACCTTTAATGCATTTCCAGACCTCCAAACTTAGTTTTTTCACAATCAATGCGTCATTTGGACAATTCTACAAAGTTTCAATGAATTCCATCACAATTTACACATTTTACAAATTTAAGGTACAATTCTGCAACAATTAAGGATGAGGAAAAAAGTTACAACAAGACGTATCTCCCACTAAGAATTCCAAATACATCTAGACAAGTCCATAGTTAGTTTATCCTGAAGACACCAGCAATACAGTGATGCGTGTAAAATTTAAACTAATTTCGATGCAAAGTGCAAAGGTTCTCAATGAAGGAAGCCAGCACATACAAAGAGCCATTAGGAGGCCAAATGGGTAAAATCATCGGAAAGCTGAAACATACCTTTAATGCATTTCAAGACCTCCAAACAAAGTTTTTTCACAAACAATGCGTCATTTGGACCATTCTACAAAGTTTCAATGAATTCCATCACAATATACACATTTTACAAATTTCAGGTACAATTCTGCAACAATTAACAATGAGGAAAAAAGTTACAACAAGAAGTATCTCCCACTAAGCTTTTAAAAATGCATCGAGACAAGTCCAGACTTAGTTTATCCTAAACAGACCAGCGGTACAGTGATGCGTGTAAAATTTCAATTAATTTTGATGCAAAGTGCAGAGGTTCTCAATGAAGGAGGCCAGCACATACAAAGAGCCATTAGGAGGCCAAATGGGTAAAATCACGGGAAAGCTGAAACATACCGTTAATTCATTTCCAGACCTCCAAACAAAGTTTCTTCACAAACAATACATCATTTGGTCATTTCTACCAAGTTTCAATGAATTCCATCAAAATTTCCAACTTTTGAAAATTTCAGGTACATTTCAGGAACAACTAACAATGAGCAAAAAAGTTACAACAAGAGGTATCTCCCACTAATAATTCTAAATACATCTAGACAAGTCCATAGTTAGTTTATCCTGAAGACACCAGCAATACAGTGATGTGTGTAAAATTTAAACTAATTTCGATGAAAAGTGCAAAGGTTCTCAATGAAGGAAGCCAGCACATACAAAAAGCCATTAGGAGGCCAAATAGGTAAAATCATGGGAAAGCTGAAACATACCTTTAATGCATTTCAAGACCTCCAAACAAAGTTTTTTCACAAACAATGCGTCATTTGGACCATTCTACAAAGTTTCAATGAATTCCATCACAATATACACATTTTACAAATTTCAAGTACAATTCTGCAACAATTAACAATGAGGAAAAAAGTTACAACAAGAAGTATCTCCCACTAAGCTTTTAAAAATGCATCGAGACAAGTCCAGACTTAGTTTATCCTAAAGAGACCAGCGGTACAGTGATGCGTGTAAAATTTCAATTAATTTTGATGCAAAGTGCAAAGGTTCTCAATGAAGGAAGCCAGCACATACAAAGAGCCATTAGGAGGCCAAATGGGTAAAATCACGGGAAAGCTGAAACATACCTTTAATGCATTTCCAGACCTCCAAACTAAGTTTCTTCACAAACAATGCGTCATTTGGACCATTCTACAAAGTTTCAATGAATTACATCAGAATATACACATTTTACAAATTTCAGGTACAATTCTGAAACAATTAAGAATGAGGAAAAAAGTTACAACAAGAAGTATCTCCCACTAACCTTTTAAAAATGCATCGAGACAAGTCCAGACTTAGTTTATCCTAAAGAGACCAGCGGTACAGTGATGCGTGTAAAATTTCAATTAATTTTGATGCAAAGTGCAAAGGTTCTCAATGAAGGAAGCCAGCACATACAAAGAGCCATTAGGAGGCCAAATGGGTAAAATCACAAGAAAGCTGAAACATACCGTTAATTCATTTCCAGACCTCCAAACAAAGTTTCTTCAGAAACAATACATCATTTGGTCATTTCTACAAAGTTTCAATGAATTCCATCAAAATTTCCAACTTTTGAAAATTTCAGGTACATTTCAGGAACAACTAACAATGAGCAAAAAAGTTACAACAAGAGGTATCTCCCACTAAGAATTCCAAATACATCTAGACAAGTCCATAGTTAGTTTATCCTGAAGACACCAGAAATACAGTGATGTGTGTAAAATTTAAACTAATTTCCATGAAAAGTGCAAAGGTTCTCAATGAAGGAAGCCAGCACATACAAAGAGCCATTAGGAGGCCAAATGGGTAAAATCATGGGAAAGCTGAAACATACCTTTAATGCATTTCCAGACCTCCAAACTTAGTTTTTTCACAATCAATGCGTCATTTGGACAATTCTACAAAGTTTCATTGAATTCCATCACAATATAAACATTTTACAAATTTCAAGTACAATTCTGCAACAATTAACAATGAGGAAAAAAGTTACAACAAGAGGTATCTCCCACTAAGCTTTTAAAAATGCATCGAGACACGTCCAGACTTAGTTTATCCTAAAGAGACCAGCGGTACAGTGATGCGTGTAAAATTTCAATTAATTTTGATGCAAAGTGCAAAGGTTCTCAATGAAGGAAGCCAGCACATACAAAGAGCCATTAGGAGGCAAAATGGGTAAAATCACGGGAAAGCTGAAACATACCGTTAATGCATTTCCAGACCTCCAAACTAAGTTTTTTTTACAAACAATGCGTCATTTGGACCATTCTACAAAGTTTCAATGAATTCCATCACAATATACACATTTTACAAATTTCAGGTACAATTCTGCAACAATTAACAATGAGGAAAAAAGTTACAACAAGAAGTATCTCCCACTAAGCTTTTAAAAATGCATCGAGACAAGTCCAGACTTAGTTTATCCTAAAGAGACCAGCGGTACAGTGATGCGTGTAAAATTTCAATTAATTTTGATGCAAAGTGCAAAGGTTCTCAATGAAGGAAGCCAGCACATACAAAGAGCCATTAGGAGGCCAAATGGGTAAAATCATCGGAAAGCTGAAACATACCTTTAATGCATTTCAAGACCTCCAAACAAAGTTTTTTCACAAACAATGCGTCATTTGGACCATTCTACAAAGTTTCAATGAATTCCATCACAATATACACATTTTACAAATTTCAGGTACAATTCTGCAACAATTAAAAATGAGGAAAAAAGTTACAACAAGAAGTATCTCCCACTAGGCTTTTAAAAATGCATCGAGACAAGTCCAGACTTAGTTTATCCTAAAGAGACCAGCGGTACAGTGATGCGTGTAAAATTTCAATTAATTTTGATGCAAAGTGCAGAGGTTCTCAATGAAGGAGGCCAGCACATACAAAGAGCCATTAGGAGGCCAAATGGGTAAAATCACGGGAAAGCTGAAACATACCGTTAATTCATTTCCAGACCTCCAAACAAAGTTTCTTCACAAACAATACATCATTTGGTCATTTCTACCAAGTTTCAATGAATTCCATCAAAATTTCCAACTTTTGAAAATTTCAGGTACATTTCAGGAACAACTAACAATGAGCAAAAAAGTTACAACAAGAGGTATCTCCCACTAATAATTCCAAATACATCTAGACAAGTCCATAGTTAGTTTATCCTGAAGACACCAGCAATACAGTGATGTGTGTAAAATTTAAACTAATTTCAATGAAAAGTGCAAAGGTTCTCAATGAAGGAAGCCAGCACATACAAAAAGCCATTAGGAGGCAAAATGGGTAAAATCATGGGAAAGCTGAAACATACCTTTAATGCATTTCAAGACCTCCAAACAAAGTTTTTTCACAAACAATGCGTCATTTGGACCATTCTACAAAGTTTCAATGAATCCCATCACAATATACACATTTTACAAATTTCAAGTACAATTCTGCAACAATTAACAATGAGGAAAAAAGTTACAACAAGAAGTATCTCCCACTAAGCTTTTAAAAATGCATCGAGACAAGTCCAGACTTAGTTTATCCTAAAGAGACCAGCGGTACAGTGATGCGTGTAAAATTTCAATTAATTTTGATGCAAAGTGCAAAGGTTCTCAATGAAGGAAGCCAGCACATACAAAGAGCCATTAGGAGGCCAAATGGGTAAAATCATCGGAAAGCTGAAACATACCTTTAATGCATTTCAAGACCTCCAAACAAAGTTTTTTCACAAACAATGCGTCATTTGGACCATTCTACAAAGTTTCAATGAATTCCATCACAATATACACAATTTACAAATTTCAGGTACAATTCTGCAACAATTAAAAATGAGGAAAAAAGTTACAACAAGAAGTATCTCCCACTAGGCTTTTAAAAATGCATCGAGACAAGTCCAGACTTAGTTTATCCTAAAGAGACCAGCGGTACAGTGATGCGTGTAAAATTTCAATTAATTTTGATGCAAAGTGCAGAGGTTCTCAATGAAGGAGGCCAGCACATACAAAGAGCCATTAGGAGGCCAAATGGGTAAAATCACGGGAAAGCTGAAACATACCGTTAATTCATTTCCAGACCTCCAAACAAAGTTTCTTCACAAACAATACATCATTTGGTCATTTCTACCAAGTTTCAATGAATTCCATCAAAATTTCCAACTTTTGAAAATTTCAGGTACATTTCAGGAACAACTAACAATGAGCAAAAAAGTTACAACAAGAGGTATCTCCCACTAATAATTCCAAATACATCTAGACAAGTCCATAGTTAGTTTATCCTGAAGACACCAGCAATACAGTGATGTGTGTAAAATTTAAACTAATTTCAATGAAAAGTGCAAAGGTTCTCAATGAAGGAAGCCAGCACATACAAAAAGCCATTAGGAGGCAAAATGGGTAAAATCATGGGAAAGCTGAAACATACCTTTAATGCATTTCAAGACCTCCAAACAAAGTTTTTTCACAAACAATGCGTCATTTGGACCATTCTACAAAGTTTCAATGAATCCCATCACAATATACACATTTTACAAATTTCAAGTACAATTCTGCAACAATTAACAATGACGAAAAAAGTTACAACAAGAAGTATCTCCCACTAAGCTTTTAAAAATGCATCGAGACAAGTCCAGACTTAGTTTATCCTAAAGAGACCAGCGGTACAGTGATGCGTGTAAAATTTCAATTAATTTTGATGCAAAGTGCAAAGGTTCTCAATGAAGGAAGCCAGCACATACAAAGAGCCATTAGGAGGCCAAATGGGTAAAATCACGGGAAAGCTGAAACATACCTTTAATGCATTTCCAGACCTCCAAACTAAGTTTCTTCACAAACAATGCGTCATTTGGACCATTCTACAAAGTTTCAATGAATTCCATCAGAATATACACATTTTACAAATTTCAGGTACAATTCTGCAACAATTAAGAATGAGGAAAAAAGTTACAACAAGAAGTATCTCCCACTAACCTTTTAAAAATGCATCGAGACACGTCCAGACTTAGTTTATCCTAAAGAGACCAGCGGTACAGTGATGCGTGTAAAATTTCAATTAATTTTGATGCAAAGTGCAAAGGTTCTCAATGAAGGAAGCCAGCACATACAAAGAGCCATTAGGAGGCCAAATGGGTAAAATCACGGGAAAGCTGAAACATACCGTTAATTCATTTCCAGACCTCCAAACAAAGTTTCTTCAGAAACAATACATCATTTGGTCATTTCTACAAAGTTTCAATGAATTCCATCAAAATTTCCAACTTTTGAAAATTTCAGGTACATTTCAGGAACAACTAACAATGAGCAAAAAAGTTACAACAAGAGGTATCTCCCACTAAGAATTCCAAATACATCTAGACAAGTCCATAGTTAGTTTATCCTGAAGACACCAGAAATACAGTGATGTGTGTAAAATTTAAACTAATTTCCATGAAAAGTGCAAAGGTTCTCAATGAAGGAAGCCAGCACATACAAAGAGCCATTAGGAGGCCAAATGGGTAAAATCATGGGAAAGCTGAAACATACCTTTAATGCATTTCCAGACCACCAAACTTAGTTTTTTCACAATCAATGCGTCATTTGGACAATTCTACAAAGTTTCATTGAATTCCATCACAATATAAACATTTTACAAATTTCAAGTACAATTCTGCAACAATTAACAATGAGGAAAAAAGTTACAACAAGAAGTATCTCCCACTAAGCTTTTAAAAATGCATCGAGACACGTCCAGACTTAGTTTATCCTAAAGAGACCAGCGGTACAGTGATGCGTGTAAAATTTCAATTAATTTTGATGCAAAGTGCAAAGGTTCTCAATGAAGGAAGCCAGCACATACAAAGAGCCATTAGGAGGCAAAATGGGTAAAATCACGGGAAAGCTGAAACATACCGTTAATGCATTTCCAGACCTCCAAACTAAGTTTTTTTTACAAACAATGCGTCATTTGGACCATTCTACAAAGTTTCAATGAATTCCATCACAATATACACATTTTACAAATTTCAGGTACAATTCTGCAACAATTAACAATGAGGAAAAAAGTTACAACAAGAAGTATCTCCCACTAAGCTTTTAAAAATGCATCGAGACAAGTCCAGACTTAGTTTATCCTAAAGAGACCAGCGGTACAGTGATGCGTGTAAAATTTCAATTAATTTTGATGCAAAGTGCAAAGGTTCTCAATGAAGGAAGCCAGCACATACAAAGAGCCATTAGGAGGCCAAATGGGTAAAATCACGGGAAAGCTGAAACATACCGTTAATTCATTTCCAGACCTAAAAAGAAAGTTTCTTCACAAACAATACATCATTTGGTCATTTCTACCAAGTTTCAATGAATTCCATCAAAATTTCCAACTTTTGAAAATTTCAGGTACATTTCAGGAACAACTAACAATGAGCAAAAAAGTTACAACAAGAGGTATCTCCCACTAAGCATTTCCAAATTCATCTAGACAAGTCCATAGTTAGTTTATCCTGAAGAGACCAGCAATACTGTGATGCATGTAAAATTTCGACTAATTTCGATAAAAAGTGCAAAGGTTCTCAATGGAGGAAGCCAGCACATACAAAAAGCCATTAGAAGGCCAAATGGGTAAAATCATGGGAAAGCTGAAACATACATTTAATGCATTTCCAGACCTACAAACTTAGTTTTTTCACAAAATATGCATCATTTATACAAGTCTACCAAGTTTCAGTGAATTTCATCACAATTTACAGATTTCAAAAATTTAAGGTACAATTCTGCAACAATTAAGGATGAGGAAAAAAGTTACAACAAGAGGTATCTCCCACTAAGCTTTTCAAAATACATCGAGACAAGTCCAGACTTAGTTTATCCTGAAAAGACCAGCGATAAAGTGATGTGTGTAAAATTCAAACCAATTTGGATGCAAAATACAACGGTTCTAAATCAAGAACTCTAGCACATACAAAGCCATTAGGAGGCCAAATGGGTAAAATCATGGGAAAGCTGCAACATACCTTTAAAGCATTTCCAGACCTCCAAACTAAGTTTTTTCACAAACAATGCGTCATTTGGACCATTCTACAAAGTTTCAATGAATTCCATCACAATATACACATTTTACAAATTTCAGGTACAATTCTGCAACAATTAAGGATGAGGAAAAAAGTTACAACTAGAGGTATCTCCCACTAAGCTTTTAAAATACCATCGAGAGAAGTCCAGACTTAGTTTATCCTGAAGAGACCAGCAGTACAGTGATGCGTGTAAAATTTCAACTAATTTTGATGCAAAGTGCAGAGGTTCTCAATAAAAGCCAGCACATACAAAGAGCCATTAGGAGGCCAAATGGGTAAAATCATGGGAAAGCTGAAACATACCTTTAATGCATTTCCAGACCTCCAAACTTAGTTTTTTCACAATCAATGCGTCATTTGGACAATTCTACAAAGTTTCAATGAATTCCATCACAATTTACACATTTTACAAATTTAAGGTACAATTCTGCAACAATTAAGGATGAGGAAAAAAGTTACAAGACGTATCTCCCACTAAGAATTCCAAATACATCTAGACAAGTCCATAGTTAGTTTATCCTGAAGACACCAGCAATACAGTGATGCGTGTAAAATTTAAACTAATTGCGATGCAAAGTGCAAAGGTTCTCAATGAAGGAAGCCAGCACATACAAAGAGCCATTAGGAGGCCAAATGGGTAAAATCATCGGAAAGCTGAAACATAGCTTTAATGCATTTCAAGACCTCCAAACAAAGTTTTTTCACAAACAATGCGTCATTTGGACCATTCTACAAAGTTTCAATGAATTCCATCACAATATACACATTTTACAAATTTCAGGTACAATTCTGCAACAATTAACAATGAGGAAAAAAGTTACAACAAGAAGTATCTCCCACTAAGCTTTTAAAAATGCATCGAGACAAGTCCAGACTTAGTTTATCCTAAAGAGACCAGCGGTACAGTGATGCGTGTAAAATTTCAATTAATTTTGATGCAAAGTGCAGAGGTTCTCAATGAAGGAGGCCAGCACATACAAAGAGCCATTAGGAGGCCAAATGGGTAAAATCACGGGAAAGCTGAAACATACCGTTAATTCATTTCCAGACCTCCAAACAAAGTTTCTTCACAAACAATACATCATTTGGTCATTTCTACCAAGTTTCAATGAATTCCATCAAAATTTCCAACTTTTGAAAATTTCAGGTACATTTCAGGAACAACTAACAATGAGCAAAAAAGTTACAACAAGAGGTATCTCCCACTAATAATTCCAAATACATCTAGACAAGTCCATAGTTAGTTTATCCTGAAGACACCAGCAATACAGTGATGTGTGTAAAATTTAAACTAATTTCGATGAAAAGTGCAAAGGTTCTCAATGAAGGAAGCCAGCACATACAAAAAGCCATTAGGAGGCCAAATGGGTAAAATCATGGGAAAGCTGAAACATACCTTTAATGCATTTCAAGACCTCCAAACAAAGTTTTTTCACAAACAATGCGTCATTTGGACCATTCTACAAAGTTTCAATGAATTCCATCACAATACACACATTTTACAAATTTCAAGTACAATTCTGCAACAATTAACAATGAGGAAAAAAGTTACAACAAGAAGTATCTCCCACTAAGCCTTTAAAAATGCATCGAGACAAGTCCAGACTTAGTTTATCCTAAAGAGACCAGCGGTACAGTGATGCGTGTAAAATTTCAATTAATTTTGATGCAAAGTGCAAAGGTTCTCAATGAAGGAAGCCAGCACATACAAAGAGCCATTAGGAGGCCAAATGGGTAAAATCACGGGAAAGCTGAAACATACCTTTAATGCATTTCCAGACCTCCAAACTAAGTTTCTTCACAAACAATGCGTCATTTGGACCATTCTACAAAGTTTCAATGAATTCCATCAGAATATACACATTTTACAAATTTCAGGTACAATTCTGCAACAATTAAGAATGAGGAAAAAAGTTACAACAAGAAGTATCTCCCACTAACCTTTTAAAAATGCATCGAGACAAGTCCAGACTTAGTTTATCCTAAAGAGACCAGCGGTACAGTGATGCGTGTAAAATTTCAATTAATTTTGATGCAAAGTGCAAAGGTTCTCAATGAAGGAAGCCAGCACATACAAAGAGCCATTAGGAGGCCAAATGGGTAAAATCACGGGAAAGCTGAAACATACCGTTAATTCATTTCCAGACCTCCAAACAAAGTTTCTTCAGAAACAATACATCATTTGGTCATTTCTACCAAGTTTCAATGAATTCCATCAAAATTTCCAACTTTTGAAAATTTCAGGTACATTTCAGTAACAACTAACAATGAGCAAAAAAGTTACAACAAGAGGTATCTCCCACTAAGCATTTCCAAATTCATCTAGACAAGTCCATAGTTAGTTTATCCTGAAGAGACCAGCAATACTGTGATGCATGTAAAATTTCGACTAATTTCGATAAAAAGTGCAAAGGTTCTCAATGGAGGAAGCCAGCACATACAAAAAGCCATTAGAAGGCCAAATGGGTAAAATCATGGGAAAGCTGAAACATACATTTAATGCATTTCCAGACCTACAAACTTAGTTTTTTCACAAAATATGCATCATTTATACAAGTCTACCAAGTTTCAGTGAATTTCATCACAATTTACAGATTTCAAAAATTTAAGGTACAATTCTGCAACAATTAAGGATGAGGAAAAAAGTTACAACAAGAGGTATCTCCCACTAAGCTTTTCAAAATACATCGAGACAAGTCCAGACTTAGTTTATCCTGAAGAGACCAGCGATAAAGTGATGTGTGTAAAATTCAAACCAATTTGGATGCAAAATACAACGGTTCTAAATCAAGAACTCTTGAACATACAAAGCCATTAGGAGGCCAAATGGGTAAAATCATGGGAAAGCTGCAACATACCTTTAAAGCATTTCCAGACCTCCAAACTAAGTTTTTTCACAAACAATGCGTCATTTGGACAATTCTACAAAGTTTTAATGAATTCCATCGCAATTTACACATTTTACAAATTTAAGGTACAATTCTGCAACAATTAACAATGAGGAAAAAAGTTACAACAAGAAGTATCACACACTAAGCTTTTAAAAATGCATCGAGACAAGTCCAGACTTAGTTTATCCTTAAGAACGAAGCGCTACAGTGATGCGTGTAAAATTTCAATCAATTTTGATGCAAAGTGCAAAGGTTCTCAATGAAGGAAGCCAGCACATACAAAGAGCCATTAGGAGGCCAAATGAGTAAAATCACGGGAAAGCTAAAACATACCGTTAATGCATTTCCAGACCTCAAAACTAAGTTTCTTCACAAATAATACATCATTTGGTCATTTCTACCAAGTTTCAATGAATTCCATCAAAATTTCCACCTTTTGAAAATTTCAGGTACATTTCAGGAACAACTAACAATGAGCAAAAAAGTTACAACAAGAGGTCTCTCCCACTAAGCATTTCCAAATACATCTAGACAAGTCCATAGTTAGTTTATCCTGAAGAGACAAGCGATACAGTGATGTGTGTAAAATTTAAACTAATTTCGATGGAAAGTGCAAAGGTTCTCAATGAAGAAAGCCAGCACATACAAAGAGCCATTAGGAGGCCAAATGGGTAAAATCATGGGAAAGCTGAAACATACCTTTAATGCATTTCCAGACCTCCAAACAAAGTTTTTTCACAATCAATGCGTCATTTGGACAATTCTACAAAGTTTCAATGAATTCCATCACAATTTACACATTTTACAAATTTAAGGTACAATTCTGCAACAATTAAGAATGAGGAAAAAAGTTACAACAAGTGGTATCTCCCACTAAGCTTTTCAGAATAAATGGAGACAAATCCAGACTTAGTTTATCCTGAAGAGACAGGCGGTAAAGTGATGCGTGTAAAATTCAAACCAAGTTGCATGCAAAATACAATGGTTCTCAATAAGAACTCTAGCACATACAAAGCCATTAGGAAGCCACATGGGTAAAATCATGGGAAAGCTGCAACATACCTTTAATGCATTTCCAGACGTCCAAACTAAGTTTTTTCAGAAACAATGCGTCATTTGGACAATTCTACAAAGTTTCAATGAATTCCATCACAATTTACAGATTTTACAAATTTAAGGTACAATTCTGCAACAATTAACAATGAGGAAAAAAGTTACAACAAGAAGTATCACCACTAAGCTTTTAAAAATGCATCGAGACAAGTCCAGACTTAGTTTATCCTTAAGATCGAAGCGCTACAGTGATGCGTGTAAAATTTCAATCAATTTTGATGCAAAGTGCAAAGGTTCTCAATGAAGGAAGCCAGCACATACAAAGAGCCATTAGGAGGCCAAATAGGTAAAATCACGGGAAAGCTAAAACATACCGTTAATGGATTTCCAGACCTCAAAACTAAGTTTCTTCACAAATAATACATCATTTGGTCATTTCTACCAAGTTTCAATGAATTCCATCAAAATTTCCACCTTTTGAAAATTTCAGGTACATTTCAGGAACAACTAACAATGAGCAAAAAAGTTACAACAAGAGGTCTCTCCCACTAAGCATTTCCAAATACATCTAGACAAGTCCATAGTTAGTTTATCCTGAAGAGACAAGCGGTACAGTGATGTGTGTAAAATTTAAACTAATTTCGATGGAAAGTGCAAAGGTTCTCAATGAAGAAAGCCAGCACATACAAAGAGCCATTAGGAGGCCAAATGGGTAAAATCATGGGAAAGCTGAAACATACCTTTAATGCATTTCCAGACCTCCAAACAAAGTTTTTTCACAATCAATGCGTCATTTGGACAATTCTACAAAGTTTCAATGAATTCCATCACAATTTACACATTTTACAAATTTAAGGTACAATTCTGCAACAATTAAGAATGAGGAAAAAAGTTACAACAAGAGGTATCTCCCACTAAGCTTTTCAGAATAAATGGAGACAAGTCCAGACTTAGTTTATCCTGAAGAGACAGGCGGTAAAGTGATGCGTGTAAAATTCAAACCAAGTTGCATGCAAAATACAATGGTTCTCAATAAGAACTCTAGCACATACAAAGCCATTAGGAAGCCAAATGGGTAAAATCATGGGAAAGCTGCAACATACCTTTAATGCATTTCCAGACGTCCAAACTAAGTTTTTTCAGAAACAATGCGTCATTTGGACAATTCTACAAAGTTTCAATGAATTCCATCACAATTTACACATTTTACAAATTTAAGGTACAATTCTGCAACAATTAACAATGAGGAAAAAAGTTACAACAAGAAGTATCTTCCACTAAGCGTTTAAAAATGCATCGAGACAAGTCCAGACTTAGTTTATTTTTAAGAGACCAGCGCTACAGTGATGCGTGTAAAATTTCAATTAATTTTGATGCAAAGTGCAAAGGTTCTCAATGAAGGAAGCCAGCACATACAAAGAGCCATTAGGAGACCAAATGGGTAAAATCACGGGAAAGCTGAAACATACCGTTAATGCATTTCCAGACCTCCAAATTAAGTTTTTTCACAAACAATGCATCATTTGGACAATTCTACAAAGTTTCAGTGAATTCCATCACAATTTACACATTTTCAAAAATTTCAGGTACAATTCTGCAACAATTAAGGATGAGGAAAAAAGTTACAACAAGAGGTATCTCCCACTGAGCTTTTAAAAATACATCGAGACAAGTCCAAACTTTGTTTATCCTGAAGAGACCAGCAGTACAGTGATGCGTGTAAAGTTTCAACTAATTTTGATGCAAAGTGCAAAGGTTCTCAATGAAGGAAGCCAGCACATACAAAAAGCCATTAGGAGGCCAAATGGGTAAAATCATGGGAAAGCTGAAACATACCTTTAATGCATTTCCAGACCTACAAACTTAGTTTTTTCACAAAATATGCATTATTTGTACAAGTCTACCAAGTTTCAGTGAATTCCATCACAATTTACAGATTTCAAAAATTTCAGGTACAATTCTGCAACAATTAAGGATGAGGAAAAAAGTTACAACAAGAGGTATCTCCCACTAAGCTTTTCAAAATACATCGAGACAAGTCCAGACTTAGTTTATCCTGAAGAGACCAGCGATAAAGTGATGTGTGTAAAATTCAAACCAATTTGGATGCAAAATACAACGGTTCTAAATCAAGAACTCTAGCACATACAAAGCCATTAGGAGGCCAAATGGGTAAAATCATGGGAAAGCTGCAACATACCTTTAAAGCATTTCCAGACCTCCAAACTAAGTTTTTTCACAAACAATGCATCATTTGGACAATTCTACAAAGTTTCAATGAATTCCATCACAATTTACACATTTTACAAATTTAAGGTACAATTCTGCAACAATTAACAATGAGGAAAAAAAGTTACAACAAGAAGTATCACCCACTAAGCTTTTAAAAATGCATCGAAACAAGTCCAGACTTAGTTTATCCTTAAGACCCAAGCGCTACAGTGATGCGTGTAAAATTTCAATCAATTTTGATGCAAAGTGCAAAGGTTCTCAATGAAGGAAGCCAGCACATACAAAGAGCCATTAGGAGGCCAAATGGGTAAAATCACGGGAAAGCTAAAACATACCGTTAATGCATTTCCAGACCTCAAAACTAAGTTTCTTCACAAACAATACATCATTTGGTCATTTCTACCAAGTTTCAATGAATTCCATCAAAATTTCCACCTTTTGAAAATTTCAGGTACATTTCAGGAACAACTAACAATGAGCAAAAAAGTTACAAGAGGTCTCTCCCACTAAGCATTTCCAAATACATCTAGACAAGTCCATAGTTAGTTTATCCTGAAGAGACAAGCGGTACAGTGATGTGTGTAAAATTTAAACTAATTTCGATGGAAAGTGCAAAGGTTCTCAATGAAGAAAGCCAGCACATACAAAGAGCCATTAGGAGGCCAAATGGGTAAAATCATGGGAAAGCTGAAACATACCTTTAATGCATTTCCAGACCTCCAAACAAAGTTTTTTCACAATCAATGCGTCATTTGGACAATTCTACAAAGTTTCAATGAATTCCATCGCAATTTACACATTTTACAAATTTAAGGTACAATTCTGCAACAATTAACAATGAGGAAAAAAGTTACAACAAGAAGTATCTTCCACTAAGCGTTTAAAAATGCATCGAGACAAGTCCAGACTTAGTTTATCCTTAAGAGACCAGCGCTACAGTGATGCGTGTAAAATTTCAATTAATTTTGATGCAAAGTGCAAAGGTTCTCAATGAAGGAAGCCAGCACATACAAAGAGCCATTAGGAGGCCAAATGGGTAAAATCACGGGAAAGCTGAAACATACCGTTAATGCATTTCCATACCTCCAAACTAAGTTTCTTCACAAACAATACATCATTTGGTCATTTCTACCAAGTTTCAATGAATTCCATCACAATTTCTTCATTTTGAAAATTTCAGGTACATTTCAGGAACAACTAACAATGAGCAAAAAAGTTACAACAAGAGGTATCTCCCACTAAGCATTTCCAAATACATCTAGATAAGTCCATAGTTAGTTTATCCTGAAGAGACCAGCAATACCGTGATGCGTGTAAAATTTCGACTAATTTCGATAAAAAGTGCAAAGGTTCTCAATGAACGAAGCCAGCACATACAAAGAGCCATTAGGAGGCCAAATGGGTAAAATCACGGGAAAGCTGAAACATACCGTTAATGCATTTCCAGACCTCCAAACTAAGTTTCTTCACAAACAATACATCATTTGGTCATTTCAACCAAGTTTCAATGAATTCCATCACAATTTCCACCTTTTGAAAATTTGAGGTACATTTCAGGAACAACTAACAATGAGCAAAAAAGTTAAACAAGAGGTATCTCCCACTAAGCATTTCCAAATACATCTAGACAAGTCCATAGTAAGTTTATCATGAAGAGACCAGCAATACGATGATGTGTGTAAAATTTCGACTAATTTCGACGAAAAGTGCAAAGGTTCTCAATGAAGGAACCAGCACATACAAAGAGCCATTAGGAGACCAAATGGGTAAAATCATGGGAAAGCTGACACATACCTTTAATGCATTTCCAGACCTACAAACTTAGTTTTTTCACAAACAATGCATCATTTGGACAATTCTACCAAGTTTCAGTGAATTCCATCACTATTTACACATTTCAAAAATTTCAGCTACAATTCTACAACAATTAAGGATGAGGAAAAAAGTTACAAAAAGAGGTATCTCCCACTAAGCTTTTAAAAATACATCGAGACAAGTCCAGACTTTGTTTATCCTGAAGAGACCAGCGATAAAGTGATGTGTGTAAAATTCAAACCAATTTGGATGCAAAATACAACGGTTCTAAATCAAGAACTCTAGCACATACAAAGCCATTAGGAAGCCAAATGGGTAAAATCATGGGAAAGCTGCAACATACCTTTAATGCATTTCCAGACCTCCAAACAAAGTTTTTTCAGAAACAATGCGTCATTTGGACAATTCTACAAAGTTTCAATGAATTCCATCACAATTTACACATTTTACAAATTTAAGGTACAATTCTGCAACAATTAAGAATGAGGAAAAAAGTTACAACAAGTGGTGTCTCCCACTAAGCTTTTCAAAATAAATGGAGACAAGTCCAGACTTAGTTTATCCTGAAGAGCCCAGCGGTAAAGTGATGCGTGTAAAATTCAAACCAAGTTGCATGCAAAATACAATGGTTCTCAATAAGAACTCTAGCACATTCAAAGCCATTAGGAAGCCAAATGGGTAAAATCATGGGAAAGCTGCAACATACCTTTAATGCATTTCCAGACCTCCAAACTAAGTTTTTTCACAAACAATGCGTCATTTGGACAATTCTACAAAGTTTCAATGAATTCCATCACAATTTACACATTTTACAAATTTAAGGTACAATTCTGCAACAATTAACAATGAGGAAAAAAGTTACAAGAAGAAGTATCTCCCACTAAACTTTTAAAAATGCATGGAGACAAGTCCAGACTTAGTTTATCCTGAAGAGACCAGCGGTACAGTGATGCGTGTAAAATTTGAATTAATTTTGATGCAAAGTGCAAAGGTTCTCAATGAACGAAGCCAGCACATACAAAGAGCCATTAGGAGGCCAAATGGGTAAAATCACGGGAAAGCTGAAACATACCGTTAATTCATTTCCAGACCTCCAAACTAAGTTTCTTCACAAACAATACATCATTTGGTCATTTCTACCAAATTTCAATGAATTCCATCAAAATTTCCACCTTTTGAAAATTTCAGGTACATTTCAGGAACAACTAACAATGAGCAAAAAAGTTACAACTAGAGGTATCTCCCACTAAGCATTTCCAAATACATCTAGACAAGTCCATAGTTAGTTTATCCTGAAGAGACCAGCAATACGGTGATGCGTGTAAAATTTCGACTAATTTCAATAAAAAGTGCAAAGGTTCTCAATGAAGGAAGCCAGCACATACAAAGAGCCATTAGGAGGCCAAATGGGTAAAATCATGGGAAAGCTGAAACATACCTTTAATGCATTTCCAGACCTCCAAACTAAGTTTTTTCACAAACAATGCATCATTTGGACAGTTCTACCAAGTTTCAATGAGTTCCTACAGCATTCAATGATGAAAACAAGCACCTATTTAAGGCAATTTAATGCAAAACAAATAAGTAATATTTACAATATCAGTGACTGTTCTGTACCAGGGTATACAGACATGAGTGCTTTGCATTCTATATCTGTTGAGGTAAGTTTGTGACAAGTCTGATAATATTAACAAGCTTTTCGCAAGTTGCTAAACCCCCACACAAACAAGCAAGTTTTCCTTGACAAGTTTCTTGACAATTTCACTTATGCATCAGTACGACGAACAAGTTTTCCTTGACAAGTAGTCCTTGAAGGCTTTATTTGTTCTTGTGTAAGCAAAATTTGACAATATTTTTTCTTCACAACTTTTATGAGGCCGCATGAATTAAGTACGTAAACAAAAATTCCCTTGTAGAGTGTTCCTTGTTGCATGTACACACAAGCAAGTTTCCTTGTCGAAAAGGTGGTATGACTAGCTTTTAAAACTTGCCAAGGAAAACTTGCTCGTTTGTACGGGGCTTAACAGCTTGTTGTAAACTATAGGCAAACTTATTGACAACAAGCAGAGCAAACACAACTTGTCAACAGCTTTTTTGCAGACTTGCCACAAGTTGTGAGATTCTTACACGTGTAACGGACGTGAAAACTAACAGTAGATTTCATTGACCATACCAGAGACCAAGATTTAAAATGTGCAAAGTAGGGTGTCCAGGTCAAAACGACCTCGTCTCCACTGGTCAAAATGACTCCAAATCAATATAAATACATAGGATTATGGTTAGGCCTATGGAATTAAGAATTAATGAACACTCCAATTTCTCGGTGTTAATGCCCCCTTTTCCCTGTGGAGATTTATCCTTATTACATACCCTAACAAAGGAAGTTTCCAATTTCCCCCCCCCCCCCCCCCCCGCTCTGGAATTTCTTATCTTCTTTTGCCCCTGGTGGAATTCATTAGTTGGTCGCCCTCCCTCTGGGAACTAATGAAACTTCCAACAATCCCGTTCTCCCCCTGGAGTTTTGAGATTTCTCGAAGGGACATGTGCATAACAACTAAAATATAAGAATATTTATAATAAACAATATTCATGCTTACAGTGCCTGCTCCATGCTCAGAATTGCCGAAATGTTCAACCAGTAGTCTGCTCTTCGATTTTAAATACGTTTATTTCCTCTGAAGCAACAAGAAGCGAAAAAATTTTGCTTTTTACAAACATGTTTTTGAATTTAGACATAAATTTTATTATTTTAAGCGGCCATATTCTACAGTTGCAGTTGTATTATATGAAGTACGGCATCGATTTTTGATTTTCTCAACTGATTTTCTCTTAGAATACAGTGGGCTCTTGATTAAAAGTTCAAATCTAATCTCCAGTAATCCCCAATCTCAATAATCTAATCCATCATAATCTGCAATGCTAATAATCCAAATCTGCAGGTTAGCCCAGTAGGCTACAATACGAAACCAAATGATTGCGTACAATTTTTCTCGCAAAATTTCGTGCAAAATTCCCCGTGCCAAATTTTTTTAGGGCGGGCAGTCAAGTCTCGAATCTTTAGCCACCTTGACCAAACCTCATAATTAAGATGAAGGTAGCCAGACTGATTTTGGCCATTTTGAAGAACGAACGGCTTTTTAGACCAACTTTTTCCAGATTGAATGCGTATGCGACTTAAATCTAGAAATCCCTTTAAAGGAAAGCGGTCTAGGAGTTTAACCCAGAGATGAAACACGACTGTTCATTATTGCTGCACTAAAGTGGTTTCAGTGCGAATAAGTCAGTCATTATATTGAGGCAGGCATTTGAGAGCTGCAAGTCAAGGTCACCAGACAGAAAACGAGTGAACAATTATCAATGCCGAATCAATGAAACAGAGTTCTTTTAGAGTGAAAGCTAGCTTAGTGATTTTTAATAGCGTGTTTTGTGCACGAGAGTAGCCGTATTGCAACATGCATTATAATTCCATTCAAACAATAATGAACAGTATTCGATTCATCTCCAACACAGCACTGTTTTATTTGTTTTTTAGTCGCATACGATTCAATATACATTTAGCATATATAACAAGATGGTTCTCTTCATTTTTAAATTACAAAGTGCTCCTTTTTACTTGTATCTTACACTGCAATGTAGGAGTGGTATTACATTACAAAGATGTACGGTATCACCCCAAAAGCTTTACTGAACATCTTTTATTTAACAATTAGATTACGAGCTCGAGATTTTTATGCGGTGATATTTGACGAGGGTGAAGCCCAATCAACTATCAACGAATAGAAATTGAGAGCGAGTAATCTAATTGTTTTAGTAGAATCTAAGATAAATAATTGATTCATAAGCCATTTTGTTAAAAATGATACTAAATATTGTCTTTGAATTGAAAAAATACGCCAGGAAAATTGTTGTTTTGCTACCCGCTATCTATCGAGGAATAGATAGCGAGTAGAGTAGCCATACCAAAAGATGCGCCTATTGCGAGCGACATTTGCTTAATCTCGGTTTGCGCAGACTCACTCGGAATTTGGTGTCATTTTACTTGCGCAGTTATCTAATTTATCTTGCCAGATTGGAAAGCTTGTGTGATGTGTCTATGCGGCTGAGCTAGTAGCCGCACAATTTTGATGTATCTTTACATTTTCTATTACATTTTCTAAATCTTGGGCGCGAATTGTCAACCGAAATAGACCGTAAAATCGTAACTAAATATAATGTAGACAAGCATTCATAGTTTATGTGTGTTGATCTCGTGTTCTGCGCTATTAAATTAATTAATATACAGGGTGTATCAAAAAAAAGTAGACAAATCTGAAATCGCTCTCTGCCTCGCGAAGCGCCTCAATATACGATGTTTTTTTATTAAAAGAGATTGTTTTGGTACTTATAATCTAGAATAAACCGAAAAAATAAGAAATTTAAAACTTCAATACCCGGGGGGGTTCTGTCTTTTACGGCAATATAAATATGCCTTGCGCACAAAACTTAAATGCTTAAAAGTAATTTTGACTTGGTAGATGGAAAATTTGTCGGGTGTTGTATTGCTGTACAAAATTTCAGAAAATTTGATCGAGTCTAAGCCGTTCAAAACGTCGCGCGAACTTCCATATTTTTAGCAAAATTAGCTTTGTGCATGTTTAATTTATGTATTTACTTAATTTGTATACAACTCCCAAGGGACATTTGATTAAAATTGGAACATTTCTTCAGAAAAACGATTCTTATTGAGAAAAAATATACGTTCGCACGACGTTTTGACTGGCTTAAACTCAATCAAATTTCTTGAAATTTTGAAAAGCAATAAAACACCTAACATACTTTCTACCTACCAACTCAAAATTACTTTTGAGCCTTTAAATTTCGTGCGCAAGCCATTTTTAATGTGCTTCAAAATACGCACACCCCTGGGTTTGAAACACTTAAATTTCAGAATATTTTCATTTATTCTACACCGTAAGTGCCCAAGCAATGTACATTAATAAAAAACTTCATACTTCAAGCCGCTTCGGAGGTTGAGAGCCGTTTCAAAATAGTCTACTTTTTTTTTATACACCCTGTATAGCTGATCATGAAACCGTATACAGTCGAGCGTGAATACAAGACTAGCCTGTTCAATACATCTAAACCGAATGACACATATATACACTTGATAACAACAGATCTTTAAGGGCTACAATGCTAATTTCTCTCTGTGTGCAAGTTGCTGCTTAAATCTTAATAATGTGAATAAAATCATACCATGTAAAGTTAAATTATCCATGATCATACTAAGTATTGTATGATATGCAAATGAAACACTTACTGGTTTATACAGACTTCAAAGAAAGGATTCCCGGCCGATTTCTCATGGTCATACTGCTTCTTATTATTTTCTCCGTTTGCTGCATCGACAGTAACAAGTATATAAACTAATGCCAATCAGCAGCCAAAACCTTCAGTACAAACGCACAAGACGAGATCATTGTCGAATCTTTCAAGCGCAAAATGACGGGGTCTGATTTGCGCGAAAATTTAAAATTTTCCAACCAAAATGACCGCAAAGACCCAGGCTTTCTGAATCCGAGTGTGGATTTTGACATTACGCATGACAAAACGGTGTAACGACGCTTTAAACGCGAGTCGCAGGCGCATTTACAATATTTTTTATAGTAAACAACGCAAAGTCACGCAACTTCAAGGCGAAAGTGACAGGGTTGTTTTGCAACTTCTGAAGAAAGGTTTACGGCAAGAAATACCGCTATATGATTAGGTGTCTAAAGCCGAGTGTGGTTTTTTAGAAAGTTGTATATATACCGAGAAATAAGTAATTTTACGAAAAAAAGCCATGATTTCATTGCGAGATTGTATTACCCGATGTCAGCGGGAGCTGACACCTGATACCTTATGACCTAATGTCATTACATCTTTTGCCATGTTCAAATTACAGCATTTGCATTAGGCTAGTATGATTCTACTAATAGCTAATAGAGTTATCATGTTAACTATTGAATTTGAATTATTTTGAATTGCTAATTGCAATGATTGGCTACAGAACGGTATTGTTCGGCATACCCAGGGTGCCAGATCACTGCATTTTTGAGGCCAAATCGTCATTAGTGTAGTCAAGTAAACAAAGAAAACAAAAGGCAAGTACAAAGAAAAACAAAGAGCATTGTTGAAGATTTGGCCTCAAAAATGCAGTGATCTGGCAACCCTGGGCATACCATGGTCTATTTTGATTCTCAAAGGGGAACTTACAGTTTCCTATTGGATAATTCCGACAACATCGCTCGTAAGAGATCTCGAGGGGGCACTATGGAAAGCCATAGCTGTCTTAAGTGATAAAACGTCATTTCATTAGGTGCTTTATACATTATATACGGTGCTTTAAACATGACATGCGGTGCTTTGAGTATTATATGCGGTGCTTTAAACATTATATGCGGTGCTTTGAGCATTATATGCGGTGCTTTAAACATTATATGCGGTGCTTTAAACATTATATGCGGTGCTTTAAACATTATATGCGGTGCTTTAAACATTATATGCGGTGCTTTAAACATTATATGCGGTGCTTCGAGCATTATATGCGGTGCTTTAAACATTATATGCGATGCTTTGAGTATTATATGCGGTGCTTTAAACATTATATGCGGTGCTTCGAGCATTATATGCGGTGCTTCGAACATTATATGCGGTGCTTCGAACATTATATGCGGTGCTTTGAACATTATATGCTGTGCTTTGAGCATTATACGCAGTGCTTTCATCATTATACGCAGTTATTTCATCATTATACGCGGCGCTTTCATCATTATATGCGGTGCTTTCATCATTATACGCGGTGCTTTCATCATTATATGCGGTGCTTTCACCTTTATACGCAGTGCTTTGAACATTATACGCGGTGGTTCCAGCGTCATTATACTCAGTGAGCCAGTACCTTTGGTCAGCGTTGTGGAATCTTACACGATTCTGCTATACGTCATGTCATCAAGAATATCTAAACACTCATCGAATATTCATAGGGCGATCACGTGTCATTTCCTGCTTGGAAATTTACAAGTTGAGCGCAGTTATAAAACGGTAAAATATATAAGACTTTTCTGGCGTTTTAAATCGAAAGTAAACCCAGGGGGTTTGAAATATGGAACAAATACTGCAATCTTTAAATTTGGGGACTTTGCGTGGCCGATTTGAAGCACAGCGAATAGAACCGCAGGCAGTTTTAAATTTAATGGGAAAAAATTGAAAAAAAAATTCGGGAAAAAACTTTGAAAAAAAATTCGGGAAAAAATTTTGGCAAAAAATTCTGAAAAAAATTTGGGAAAAAATCTTGAAAAAAAATTCTGGAAAAAATTTTGAAAAAAAATTTGGGAAATTCATGAATAATTCATGAATATTCATGAATAATTCATGATAATTCATGAAAAATATTGGGGAAAATTTTGAACAAAAAAATTTGGGAAAAAATTTTGAAAAAAAATGTGGGAAAAAATTCTAAAAAAAAAATTTGGGAAAAAATTCTGAAAAAAAAATTGACAAAAATATTGGGGAAAATTTTGAACAAAAAATTTGGGGAAAAATTTTGAAAAAAATTCGGGAAAAAATTTTGACAAAAAATTCTGAAAAAAAATTGGGAAAAAAATCTTGAAAAAAAATTCTGGAAAAAAATTTTGAAAAAAAATTTGGGAAATTCATGAATATTCATGAATAATTCATGATAATTAATGAAAAATATTGGGGAAAATTTTGAATAAAAAATTTGGGAAAAAATTTTGAAAAAAGTTTGGGAAAAAAATTTGAAAAAAATTCGGGAAAAAATTTTGACAAAAAACTTTGACAAAAAATTCTGAAAAAAATTTGGGAAGAAATCTTGAAAAAAAATTCTGGAAAGAATTTTGAAAAAAATTTTGGGAAATTCATGAATAATTCATGAATATTCATGAATAATTCATGAATATTTCATGAATAATCATGAATAATTCATGAAAATCATGAATAATTCATGATCATGAATAATTCATGAATATTTCATGAATAATTCATGATAATTCATGAAAAATATTGGGGAAAATTTTGAATAAAAAATTTGGGAAAAAATTTTGAAAAAAGTTTGGGAAAAAAATTTGAAAAAAATTCGGGAAAAAATTTTGACAAAAAACTTTGACAAAAAATTCTGAAAAAAATTTGGGAAAAAATCTTGAAAAAAAATTCTGGAAAGAATTTTGAAAAAAATTTTGGGAAATTCATGAATAATTCATGATATCATGAATAATTCATGATAATTCATGAAAAATATTGGGGAAAATTTTGAACAAAAAAACTTGGGAAAAAATTTTGAAAAAACATGTGGGAAAAAATTCTAAAAAAACAATTTGGGAAAAAATTCTGAAAAAAGTTTGGGAAAAAAATTTGAAAAAAAATTCGGGAAAAAATTTTGACAAAAAATTCTGAAAATAATTTGGGAAAAAATCTTGAAAAAAAATTCTGGAAAAAATTTTGAAAAAAAATTTGGGAAATTCATGAATAATTCATGAATAATTCATGATAATTCATGAAAAATATTGGGGAAAATTTTGAATAAAAAATTTGGGAAAAAATTTTGAAAAAAGTTTGGAAAAAAAATTTGAAAAAAATTCGGGAAAAAATTTGGGAAAAAATCTTGGAAAAAAAATTCTGGAAAGAACTTTGAAAAAAATTTTGGGAAATCATGAATAATTCATGAATATCATGAATATTTCATGAATAATCATGAATAATTCATGAAAATCATGAATAATTCATGATCATGAATAATTCATGAATTTTTCAGGAAAAAATCTTGAAAAAAATTAGGAAAAAGTTTTGACAAAATTTTTTTTCCCAATTTCTTTTTCAAAATTTTTTCCTGAATTTTTTTTCAAGATTTTTTCCTGGAAAATTCATGAATTATCATGAATCATTCATGAATTATTCATGAATTATTCATGATATTCATGAATTATTCATGATTTCCCAAATTTTTTTCAGAATTTTTTCCCAAATTTTTTTTTCAAAATTTTTTTCCCAAATTTTTTTTAAAATTTCCCAAAAAAATTTGGGAAAAAATTTTGGGAAAAAATTTCGAAAAAAAATTTGGAAAAAAATTCTGAAAAAAAAATTTGGAAAAAGAATTCTAAAAAATTTGGGAAAAAATTTTGAAAAAAAGTTTGGGAAAAAAAATTTGAAAAAAAAATTTGGGAAAAAATTCTGAAAAAAAATTTGGGAAAAAAATTTGAAAAAAAATTAGGAAAAAGTTTTGACAAAAAAATTTTTTCCCAATTTCTTTTTCAAAATTTTTTCCGGAATTTTTTTCAAGATTTTTTCCTGAAAAATTCATGAATTGTTCATGAAATATTCATGAATTATTCATGATTTCCCAATTTTTTTTTCAAAATTTTTTCCAGAATTTTTTTGCAAGATTTTTTCCCAAATTTTTTTTTCAGAATTTTTTGTCAAAGTTTTTTGTCAAAATTTTTTCCCGAATTTTTTTTCAAATTTTTTTCCCTAACTTTTTTCAAAATATTTTCCCAAATTTTTTTTCAAAATTTTTTCCCGAATTTTTTTCAAATTTTTTTTCCCAAATTTTTTTTCAATTTTTTTCCCATTAAATTTAAAACTGCCTGCGGTTCTATTCGCTGTGCTTCAAATCGGCCACGCAAAGTCCCCAAATTTAAAGATTGCAGTATTTGTTCCATATTTCAAACCCCCTGGGTTTACTTTCGATTTAAAACGCCAGAAAAGTCTTATATATTTTACCGTTTTATAACTGCGCTCAACTTGTAAATTTCCAAGCAGGAAATGACACGTGATCGCCCTATGAATATTCGATGAGTGTTTAGATATTCTTGATGACATGACGTATAGCAGAATCGTGTAAGATTCCACAACGCTGACCAAAGGTACTGGCTCACTGAGTATAATGACGCTGGAACCACCGCGTATAATGTTCAAAGCACTGCGTATAAAGGTGAAAGCACCGCATATAATGATGAAAGCACCGCGTACAAAGGTGAAATCACCGCGTATAATGATGAAAGCACCGCATATAATGATGAAAGCACCGCGTATAATGATGAAATACCTGCGTATAATGATGAAAGCACTGCGTATAATGCTCAAAGCACAGCATATAATGTTCAAAGCACCGCATATAATGTTCGAAGCACCGCATATAATGTTTAAAGCACCGCATATAATGCTCGAAGCACCGCATATAATGTTTAAAGCACCGCATATAATGTTTAAAGCACCGCATATAATGTTTAAAGCACCGCATATAATGTTTAAAGCACCGCATATAATGATTAAAGCACCGCATATAATGCTTAAAGCACCGCATATAATGCTCAAAGCACCGCATATAATGTTTAAAGCACCGCATATAATACTCAAAGCACCGCATGTCATGTTTAAAGCACCGTATATAATGTATAAAGCACCTAATGAAATGACGTTTTATCACTTAAGACAGCTATGGCTTTCCATAGGGCACGCTTTTAAATATAGGCCGCGGGCCGACCACGGGAAAATCGTCTGGAAAAGCAATCGCGTTGCCCAAATTTGCAGAATGAAATATTTCGATACAGACTTACGTTTTGAACTGTGCTGAATTTAATTCTTCTTGTTCCCAAGTCTGAAACCCCGCAGTTTTTGTGTAAAATAGCATTGAATATTCATGTTTTGTTAAATATAGAATAAGCCGCCATTGTTCTATTAAAAACACATCGTTCAACAATGCGATGTTTGGTACCAGTCCCTCCCGCAATGTAATATAAAATAACCTCGAAGCTCCTTTTGATGTATAGTTTTTTATAACGCTCGGAATGTTAACATGATACGCAACTGAAAGTGGCACAACAAAAATCTACATTTTTAGACTGAATCTTACTGGGCATTTCAGATCGAATGAGATAAAAAGTGCTGGTACAGTATTGCTCAATACTTGAAAAAATTTCGCTGATTCCCAGGGAAATTTCATAAGCGCGCGTGCGCGCGCACAGAACTCTATTGCAGTAGAAAATTTCTGAACGGATGACCAAAATTTACCGTATGGGTTCAAACTCATTTTCTCATTCCTCAACAAAACACGTGAAAAAAACCGCTGTTTTCCAAAGTGTTTTAAAGCGACAAATTTTGACAGATTTTATCCAGAAGGAGTTAGCAATAAACAATGTTTCTGCCGTGTTTCCCCCTACGACTTACAACCCATATATGTACAATACAAATCATGATGATTTTGTAATAAACTTACTCACCCAATAAGAATTTTCTTGCTTAACTCATATCTTGGCTTTCAAGATGCTAATCTTCGGATTATGTTTTGTATTATATTTTTTGAAATTGTCGGCTGGTATTGGTTTTGGTCCATATATGTAAACTTTAAACTTTAAACCTGTAAACTTTAACTTGTGAAAGACCAGTGAAAAGCTTTTAGTGAAAGTCTGCTGTGAAGTTGTATATAAGACGTCAGTTCCACTGTTTTGCGAAAGTCTCAGTAGCTTGCATGTCAAACTTTGGTTCCCAGCAGACGGAGCGCGTCAATGGTCTTAGCAGATGTCTTGTATATCAATATGTCTTTAGGCGGGGGTGCGAATGCACGTAAACTAACGTCGGACTGGATTATTCATCATCGCTCATGTTTTCATCCTCGTAGTTACTATTGATCATGTCTTCTTCATCGTAAAACAGTGATTGACGTCTTATACACAATTTCACAGCAGACTTTCACCAAAAGCTTTCACTGGTCTTTCACAAGTTAAAGTTTACAGGTACGTACATATATGGGTTGTGAGTCGTAGGGAGAAACACAGCAGAAACATTGTTTATTGCGTGAAGTCAAAGCTTGGCGAAAGTCGCTAACTCCCTCTGGATAAAATCTGTCAAAATTTGTCGCTTTAAAACACTTTGGAAAACAGCGTTTTTTTTTCACGTGTTTTGTTGAGGAATGAGAAAATGAGTTTGAACCCATACGGTAAATTTTGGTCATCCGCTCAGAAATTTTCTACTGCAATAGAGTTCTGTGCACGCGCGCTCATGAAATTTCTCTGGGAATCAGCGAAATTTTTTCCAGTATTGAGCAATACTGTACCAGCACTTTTTATCTCATTCAATCTGAAATGCCCAGTAAGATTCAGTCTAAAAATGTAGATTTTTGTTGTGCCATTTTCAGTTGCGTATCATGTTAACATTCCGAGCGTTATAAAAAACTATACATCAAAAGGAGCTTCGAGGTTATTTTATATTACATTGCGGGAGGGACTGGTACCAAACATCGCATTGTTGAACGATGTGTTTTTAATAGAACAATGGCGGCTTATTCTATATTTAAATTTCAAAACATGAATATTCAATGATATTTTACACAAAAACTGCGGGGTTTCAAACTTGTGAACAAGAAGAATTGAATTCAGCACAGTTCAAAACATAAGTCTATATCGAAATATTTTATTCTGCAAATTTGGGCAACGTCGTTAAACGAAAATCGTTAGTGGCCCACGGCCTAATACGAGTTTCTAAAAAATATGGCCGATTTTCTTGTAGTAATTTTTACCTCGCCTACCGTTTAAATTCGCCCTATTTCTGTTGTTTTTTTCGATATAGAATGCTATCAAGAGCTAGATCGATCATTTTTGACAAGATTAAAGATAAAGGGCGGTGTGTATTGTTTCTTTGCTTTTACAGGTGATGATGGGTGTTTTAAATGGGGTGAACTTGTTCATTTTTCACGTGAATGTTTCCAAGGTGGAGGATACTGAGGGTCACGTGGTGGAAGCAGGAGACGAGGGGGACAAAGAGGATCACGACGAGGTCGTGGAGGGGTGGTTTCTATGGATATGTAGTGAGACAAGCACTCAGTGAGTGAAACATGGCATTGTCTTACATAGTTTTAATATTTTTGGTATTGTACTTTACATAGAGTGCCATAATGAATTATTATATTGTTATAGGTGTTTTACCGTGAACTAAAACACTCGTATTTTCCACATTTTTACCAGTGAAGACATGAAAAAATATGCAAAATTCTGCGGGATTTATATATTCTTAGTTCTCTGTTCGCTTGTTCCGACTTCTGACCATATAATAAAAAGAACATTACACGATAGCTTAAATATATGCATATTATTTTCTCGTGTTGAAAACAACTTTTTAAAACAAGATTGTTTTCACCACTCGAAAATAGTATTCATATCTTCGCGCCACCGTATAATATCCTCTATTTAGGTCGACGACGCGGTCTCATAACAAAGCCAAAGGATATTTTTATAGAAGACAACAGCCATGAATAATTTGTGGTCCCGGGGGTATTCTCAAGTGCGTAACCATGCCAAATACAACATCAAACTGAGAATTCTCACGTCCCATGAGAAATTAAAAAGCATGCTACCACGTAAGAAGTAAGTCCAACTTATAGCAGAAAAAGTATATCGTTTTGGCCAACAAAACTATTTGCAAGTTAACTAAAACAAGCTTCAAATGGTTATCAAAGCAATCAAATTCCAAAATGCTTCTTCCTGTACTTATATACTGACACCGCGTCTTCGAACGTGCCGCGTTGTCGATCTTAAGCTCCCTTTTATGTGGAGCATGGTACAGTGCGATTATTGTGCGCGTATAATTGCGGTGTGTGTGCGTGTGTGTTTGTGCCGAGAGGGGCGGGTACCCCATAGGAATAATAGACATAAAATGCGTACTTCTGTCTTTTCTCAGTAAAAATTTTGTCTCCACAAAATGGCAGATTTCGAATTGCATTTTGGCTCATCCCAATCTCCTGTGGTAAGGAATTTCGCGCGCTTTCAAGAGCTCGTTGCACTCGTAGTCAAATCCAATATGGTAGATTTCGAAAGGCATGCTCTGTCGCTCAGCAAAAAGTGGAGACCCCATTCGTGACTGAGTACGTATTTTATGGTGCAAGTTCTTGGCATGATCCCCTGTCAATTTACTTGCGAGGAGGAGACATGAACAAATTTTCTGGAAGATGTTAAGAGACAACTATTACTGCTTTTCAATTACTCAAACTGTCAGTGATTGTAGTTTTAGTATGACCTCATTAAGGCCTAAAACATCTCTTGGTGAGAATCGTGTGATATAAGAACTGTCTGTGTGACAAGTGATAAAAAAAACTTAAGAATGCGAGCGTATCATTTAGATGCAAATCTCATCCTCAGCTTCCACCTCGGCTGCAAAAACTTCAACTTCAATTATAACCAGTGAAGAGTGTCTCTGCAAGAGAACATACCGTCCGCGCATGGCTGGCGAGCAGGTAATTGTTTTCATCTCTTTATGTGGTACTGTGTGTAGGTCTCCACATTTTGGGTTGTCTCGTCCTTCATTTACCAAACTGTTGCCAATTTTGAGTTCGAAACTCACTAAGCCACTATCATAATCTTTTCTGTTTGTGATAGCAACCTGAGCCACAGGGATTTCGATCTGAAGATACATGTTAAAAGCGCTGTTACACTATGTAACTAGCTCGCAATTTAGTTTCAGAAATTCCAAGGTGTGACATGCTTCACCATCATAAAGTCAGGCAACATTTTTGTTGCAAGAAGCATTGCACGCAGTAGAATCAGCTTCGGCTTATCGCAACGATTGCCACAAAACATATTTAAGACATTGCACAGTGTAACATGATTAGCATGGAGAATAGAAGAACGCAAGTAACGTTGTCCGTTGTAAAAAAACATAACGCCGCAATAGTTTTCATCAGCAACAAAAAAGGAAACATCACATGTACTACATCTTACGAATGGTAGGGAATGATTATCTCATTGTCTCAATAACTTTAAGGCTTACACAATCATGATTTTAAACTTTTAAGTATGTTCGTGTCGTGCACTCAGGTGAAAATGATATTTGTGGGGTTACTCTGAGTTCATATCCACACTGGACAAGCATGAAAAACATGCCTCGCTAAGACCTGTGGTGCTTTTTGTTGTGTAATAGAAATTTCACCTGAAGGTCAACACGCCACCATGACGCACCATTAGTGTGTGCACACGATGGAGTAGGAGTAAGGCAGCTATCAGGTTTTAGTCCATCCACGGCGTAGTGTGATAGCAAACTCAAACGGCTCGATGATTGTGCTGTTGGCTTCAACAGTGCAAAATTGTATTCCGAATCTGTAACGAGAAATCAAATCTAGACCATTCGGGCATTTCAACTCGTGACATTGTGTGAAAAATGTTGTCTAGACTTTGTCGACAGTCGTGGGTTATGTCTGAGTATTCGTAGTTCTTCCCACTGGAAATGTGGGCTTCAGAGAAGCCCCAAACCACAACAGAGTTTTACGTTTCCTCTGTGATAAAGTCACATAAGGTAGATGTCACAAGCTCGCTATAGCTTCACACGTATATATTTTTTCTTAAGATATACTTACACCCCTATTCATTTGTTAATATGTGCATCAAATCAGTCTAATATTACATCCAGTATTATACAAGTCACTATATAACGTATGCTAGTTAACAAGTTCATACTTACTGTAAAAACACGCGAAATGCCCAGGGCTTTCTCGTTTTTTGCAGATTTCGTATTCGTGGCACGGGCTGGGGTCACAGGCATGCATTCCCTAAATGAACACTATTGGTTTTAATGTAAAGTAATAAATTTATAACACGACTTGACAAAATTTATTTTAGACAATTTTAATTGTAGCGTCACTAGCGTGCACTTAAATTTGGTACCAAGTTTTCATTTATTGTTCACAGATTATCAAGCATTATTAAAGCGCATTATTTCTACTAAAAAACTGCGCTAGAATTTGAAGCAAAAGACTGTATACCTGAGCAAACCAGTGGTGGCTGCTTGTATCTCGTGTCAAATTTTTAGGATAATGGTACAGCGTGCGATTCAGGAGCTCACACCCGACACCACTGGCTTGTTGTTTGACATTCACAGAGTAACAGTCGTCTGTCTTGACACAAGACGCCACACATTTCATGTCGTCGGCAAATTCCCCGACTACAAACGCTTTTACATTGAGTCTGACGTCACGAAGACGCAGCATTTTTCCAATTTTATAATTTTCAGAGTTCCGGAACAGCATAACCTCTTGTACACTGAGTTTTGCGCACACAAAAACCACTACAAGTGCATGGAATAACGCCATCTTTCCAACCTTGTCGAGAAAGAATACGAACTGCCTGTTGCTACGACGCGAAATCTACATTAAACACTGAACGGGTACCGCTATAATTTATTCGTGTAAAAATAAAATAAGATATAATTAATTATTGATTTTAGATTTGGAGTGAGGGAAAACCATTTAAAAATTTGCCATAAATTCTGCATGATTAACGCTGTCGTTTTACCTAAACTACTTGTAAAGTTTACGGATACATTTTCGTTGATGACTTTTTAGATAACTTTCAATATTATGTGGAAATTCTTCTTTGGCTGCACCGTGGTCACCAGTATTTTGTGGTTATTTACCACTTGATGTGGTTATTTATTATCCTGATTTTAATTGGCTCTACTTTTTATGGTTGACCAATGAGAGCCCGGATGGATACATATTGTCTTTACCACTAGACTATGTTAGTTATCACTTTCCATGTTAGTTACCACTTTCAAAGGGTGAAGAATTATCATAAATATACACGCTAGATTAAATCGAAGTTATTCGAGCCCATTCGCGAGCTTTTGCTCGCATTTCATCAAATAATATTTAATCATACTCTGTCGAGGAAAACCCTGAAGTTGCTTTTGAGTGTAATTACATTTTTAAATTATGTAAAAATTTATTTCTAAATAAATCCAACATGAGTCTTTTGCAATATCACAAGTAACAAAAATGGGTAAGATCACAACTTGAGCATACAGTAGGTTTCTGGTTCTACGAATTTTAAAAGCCTATACTTTTGTGAGTATACGTAATAAAACATTTGAAAAATAAATGTGTGTTGAAATCAGCCTTCTCTTATACTCGGAGAAGATCTTGTAAATTCTGATCAAACATACCGGCTTTTCCAAATATAATGACCTAGCTATAGGCGTCCAATATATATATCATTGAACAAAGAAGATCACTATTTAAATCTAATTTCGAAGGCAACATTATTGCTGGGGCACTACAGAGACGATAAGTATTAAATAAATGGAAATGTGTTTCGCTGATTGCATAAATGACCACGCAAATTATATTTTGATGTTTATGATAAAACTTATACAGCACGTTAATAACAGCAGCCTATATTTAGATGCATGTGCGCATGGCAATAGTGCCTACCTGGTCGTAATTCAACCACAATTAGTGCAACAGGAAAGCATGACGTCTATATATAGAAATCGGTGGCACTATAGTATCACCGATTTGTATATATATACGTCATGCTTTGCTGTTGCAGTAATTGTGGTTGAATTACGACCAGCTAGGCACTATTGCCATGCGTGATTATTTGCTTTTCTTGTTTTAAAATATCTGCGTGTACTTAGGGGAAACAGGCAGATCTCTGAAAACAAGAAAGGCTGAACACATCAGAAACGTTAAGGAACATAATAGTGGTTCAAACATCGAAAAACATGCAACGCGAAAATCATTGACACACGTAATTTCCGTAGTCGCCTAACACTAGAAGTCCAGAATCATGGCATACAGCTGCCAAAGACAGGAATGCTGATAACAACTCAAAACCGCTTCCTCGACAATGTACAATCTTAATAAAGAAAACATAGTATCACCTTATCGTATTTCACAGTGCACATGTATACACGTCATATCTAGCTTCATTTCACACTTTCACAGTTTATAAATCATTATAAATATACCCGTTGAAGGCTACAGACTGGTGGCCGAAAGCTCGTAAACAAATAAATATATTTTAGTCAGAGAACGTCTCACCCTTTTCATTTATGTCTAATCCTGGCTACACATCTACGATTTTTAGTGGTTTATATTGTTCAACTATTTTTTAAAGCTCATTCAGTTGAAAACGGGTAAATAATTTAAACCACATAGGGCGAGTGTAATAGCCAACGGAGATAGTCTAATTTTCGCGCCTCGCGCCTTTTCTTCGCGCCTCGCGCCTTTTTTCGCGCCTTTTTTTCGCGCCTTTTTTTCGCGCCTTTTTTTCATGCCTTTTTTCATGCTTTTTTTTCGTGCCTTTTTTTCTGCCGTTTTTCCTGCGCCTTTTTTTCCGCCTCGCGTCCTTTTCGCTAAAAGTTCATTAAATTATTTACTACCACTTACTGACGTTCACTTTGGGCATTTAAGATTAGCCCGTCAGTGAATTTTAATTCATATAAACCCGTGTTTAACTCAACCAACTATAGTTTGAGTTCAACTAATAAGAAGGTAGGTAGGTAGGTAAAACTTTATTTTACTACGCTGACCATTCAGCAAGAGCTGATTTCCAAGAGGCGCGTAGTTTAAAAATCATATTACATACATATATTAAAAATATTAAGCAATTACAACATAGAGACAGTACGTTACTACATGGAATATTTGGAATTACTCATAAATAGAAATTTTGAACTCACATGAAATATGTAAATAGATTAAAAGATTTTAAGAAATTGGTCAGGTGCACGAATGCTGGTTTTAAAGACAACAAGTGATTGGTCGACAACAAGTATATCATCTGAGAGGCTGTTCCACAGTTTTCCCCCTCTATAACTAAAACTCTTTTTTAGATAATCAGTCATAGGTTGGGGCAAACAAAGTTTAGGGGAAGAACCTCTCAGATTGTAATGTCGAGAGGAAGGCGTTTCATGAAAAATATTGGATAATCGTTTGGGTGCTAGATCGTGGGTTATTTTATACATCTGGCTTGCAACAAACTGAGCCCTTCTTTCACTTAAGGTCTTCCAGTTGAGTTCAGCCAGAGCAAGTTCAGACTGTCCATGTTCGTTTATACGGCCCACGATTATTCTAGCAGCCCTATTTTGTAATTTCTGCAAGCGATTGCAAAGTGTAAAATTAATAGTGTCCCAAACTTCACAACAATAATCGAAGTGCGGTAAAACTAGTGCATTGTAAGCACATATTAACATATTATGATCAACATGAGGCTTTAGTTTCCTGACCGCCCCGATGCCGGATGAGATTTTCTTCGAAATATTTCAATGTGCTTATTCCAAGATAAATATTCATCAATATAGACTCCAAGTGCCTTTGTTTCTTCCACCCTTTTGATTGGCATGTCACCAACATGCACTTTGGGAGCATGAAATAAGTTATTTATGTTATGCCTTGATCCGATTAATAAATACTCAGTTTTGACAAGATTTAGTGATAATTTATTTGCTGAGAGACATTGTTTGATATTTGCAAGGTCATGATTGATGGCCACCTCAGCATCTAGAACTGATTCACCAGAGGCAGTTAATGTAGTATCATCAGCAAACAATCTTGCCGACGAAAACCCCAAACTACCTGGTAAATCGTTTATGTAATATAAGAATAGAAGTGGACCAACATGAGAATCCGCACGGCCCAAAAAAGGTGTCAAACGCACAAAATTTGTGCGTTTCTCCCGATGCAATTATGCCTAATTCCAACAAATTTAATAGGTAAAGCTGTCATCAATCCGGCTCTATTCACAGTTGGTATGGAAGCAGCTGCATGTGGTTTTCAGTTTAATATTAGGAAATAGGTTACTGAAATGAAAGACGATATTGGCACAGCGTTGGTTAAGATAAAAGAGGTATTATTTCAGACAAAATTTGTTCAAAAACCAACAACAGAAACCAAGGCATGGTTACTAAGCTAAACGCGATCAAAGGTACTGGTAAGTAATTTCAGCATGGCTTCCTTTTCTAACAAGAGTCAAAATATGAATATGGAAGATATTGGATGATATGGATTAGATATGGATGAGCTTTCTAATAATGAGGGCTTGAATATTCATGAATCGACGGAAAGTAGCGAGGTAAATAGAATTGGTAATATTTTTTCTGAGTACAGACTGTACGACTACGTGGTTTGTTTATGAATTTCACCAGTTTCATATACGTACGGATATTGGATGATATTAATAATATTAAAATGGTGCGCGGAGTCGCAGAGATACCAGATTTATTTCGAGTGTTGAACATGATATCCTAAGAGTGAGTGCAGCGAACGAGGGCATTTCCTAGCACCATGTATTTTTCTGTTTATTATATAAACTACAGTGTTTTCTACTAATATAAAACATCCAGAAGCTATTAGTTGATTGTTTGAAAAGCGATAATTTTCACATGTCATGATCTCACATTTGAGATTATCAATTTATCAGTGCTGGAAATCTTTATGAGTGCTGGAAATCTTTAAGTATTGTCTGTCTAGTCACGAAGGTTAGTAATTCATTGCATGTAGTGATCATGTGATGGCAAACAGGCAGGTAAAAATTCGAGATTGTATTCAACCTACAATTATAGTCCTATATAAAACCCACAAGTAAGTCTCTTTTGACTTTATTTTGTAATCAGCTGGTATGGTCTGGAAAGTATGGCAACTAGCCACTCAAGAATTTTTGTTGTGTTCAGGTTTGCATACTTGGCTTAATACTGAATATGGTGAATATGGCCAGTGCTAGGTATCTAACATGCACACTGAAGTGCATTTGACACAGGTTTGCACACTGTACATTTGAAATTTTTGAAACCCGAGATCTTGTTAAAAACAGCGATACTTTCCAGTCTAGGTCATCAGTCTACAGTATCTGACTGCCTATCAAAGTGGATTGTTTGTACTGCACAGCCAAGATACAGTATTGGGCTGCAATTTTGATGTCTTCTAATAAATTTTCTATTAAATGTCTTCTATTAAATTGCCTATATTTTAGTCCCTATATATTTTCTATTAAGTATTTTAAATCTCAGCACATAATCTTTCCAGTCTGGACTGCAGGTTCATAAACATGAAAATTTTCGAACAATCAACATTATTGATTTCTTGTGGGTACAAGACTGTTGTTTGAAACATTTGAAAATGTGAAAATAATGCAACCGACTGTGGCTAGTTTGAAAATAAGCTAGTTAAGTGGACTATTTTTTATCACTCCCTGTATACTATTCTTCTGCCCATGCCATCTTTTTGCAACATTCAGTAACTGTCTTATTAAGGTTAAGTTAACAGTATCTAGCCATCCACAGAAGTTTAATGTTTATTTAATCAGAAATCTTTTGTAATGTTTGGTCACTATATACTTTGGAACTTCAGTATTAGTAGAGAATAGCCAACAATAAGTCTCACTCATGTTGGGACCTATATGTTTTCGTCTCCTTGGCTGTGACAATGCCATCATTCTAGCAGCTAAACCTGGGGCATAAAAAACGTTTGAAAAACTTCATGAGATTTAGTCTGTGCAGAGATTGTGCAGAATGGAAATATATGAGCATGCACCCCCCCCCCCAATTATCAGTAATTAATATTTGATAATTATTTTTAGTCTCTGAGGCTGAGAAACAAATTCACACAATTGCCTGCATGGTAAATATTGTTTGGCCGGACCAACATTTCAGTCCTGTAAAGTATGCATTCACCAAAGGATCTGGCCTGCACAGTCATATTTGGACAATTCAGTCATCCACGAAAATGCACAACATAAATTCCAACAAAACGTCTGGAAGCTGTTTTAGGAAAAGAAAGGAACTTTAAAAAGACACACAATGGATGTGCTGTAAAGCCATGCATTAAGGATAAACAGATGTGCAACTGGATACGTGCCAGTCTCTCATGTTCTATGCTAATATACGACGTCATATCCACGAACCATGAAAGTGTTCATAAAATCGTCAATTAATTGACATTTCTCTTTCAAATTCGTTATAAACTTTGGCTTGTGTACTCGCCAGTATACTACGCATATGACCTGGTTTTTGTTGGCAGCATGAGCATCAGTAAAATAAAAAGGGATAACGTTTCCAGTGAATTTTGCGAAAAAATACTGAAAGAATTTTCTTTAAAATTTGTTTTTGTTCCGACGCACATTTCGGTACTGTTGATTTCTTTGTTTTTTAACCGTGTGCTTATGTTCATCTTGCTAGTCAAAATCAGGTCTAATTAAATGTTCATTTATCTTATACTAAATATACCGTAATTAGTCAAACGAATACGGTTTTTGTTAATAATAGAATTTAATAAATAATTTCTTCTTATCTTGTGTTCAGATTTATTTATAAATCAAAATACAATATAATAATCTTATTACGAAAAACAGTGCATGTACCATATATTTTTGCTAACCTCATACATATATTATTCAATTTTCAACATACCTTTTTCTCGCTACTAGCCTAGTACTCACTCTTAAGCGCTTAAGATAATATTCTCCCTCTCCAAAATGCATGGTTACATAAATGTAGTTGTATACAAGACCGAATTTTGGGAGAGGTGCGCGCCTCCTCTGGGAATAGGAGAGGTGCACACCTCCCCAAAAAAACCCCCACATTCCCTTACAATTTCTCCAAAATCTGGCCTTGGTTATATGTTAACTCAGTTTTTGCATGCATGCCACTTGATTTCTTATCTTTACTTCAAAGTTCAAATGGTCATTGTGGCCATGCATGTGTCTTTAGTATTGGAAAATGTTATTATAAGGATTGAAATTATTGTTTTCAGAGAATTTATGACTTTGGTTAAATAGGAACAAATTTTGTCATTGTTTAACCAAGCCTATTATTACACGAATTATTATGTATTTAGTGTTTGAAAATGTTATTATAAGGATTGAAATTATTGTCGTTTTCAGAGATTTTATGACTGGTTGAATAGGAACAAATTTTGTGATTATTTAACCAAGCCTATTATTGCACGAATTATTGTGTTTTTAATGTTTAAAAATGTTATTATAAGGGCTGCTGTATTGTTTTCAGAGATTTTACGACTTTGGTTAAATAGGAACAAATTTTGTCATTATTTAACCAAGCCTATTATTACACGAATTATTGTGTCTTTAGTGTTGGAAAATGTTATTATAAGGATTGAAATTACTGTTTTCAGAGATTTTATGAGTTTGGTTAAACATGATCAATTTTGTCATTATTTAACCAAGCCTATTATTACACGAATTATTGTGTCTTTAGTGTTGGAAAATGTTATTATAAGGATTGAAATTATTGTTTTCAGAAATTTTATGACTTTGGTTAAATAGGTATAAATTTTTTCATTATTTAACCAAGCCTATTATTACACGAATTATTATGTATTTAGTGTTTGAAAATGTTATTATAAGGATTGAAATTATTGTTTTCAGAGATTTTATGACTTTGGTTGAATAGGAACAATTTTTGTGATTATTTAACCAAGCCTATTATTGCACGAATTATTGTGTCTTTAGTGTTGGAAAATGTTATTATAACGGCTGCTGTATTGTTTTCAGAGATTTTATGAGTTTGGTTAAACATGATCAAATTTTGTCATTATTTAACCAAGCCTATTATTACACGAATTATTGATCATGTTTAATCAGTCATAAAATCTCTGAAAACAATACAGCAGTCCTTATAATAACATTTTTAAACACTAAAGACACAATAATTCGTGTAATAATAGGCTTGGTTAAATAATGACAAAATTTGATCATGTTTAACCAAACTCATAAAATCTCTGAAAACAATACAGCGCTAACAGCAGCCCTTACAACAACATTTTCCAACACTAAAGACACAATAATTCGTGTAATAATAGCTTCGTTAAACAATGACAAAATTTGTACATATTTAACCAAAGTTATAAAATCTCTGAAAACAGTAACTTCAATCCTTATAATAACATTTTCCAACACTAAAGACACAATAATTCGTGTAATAATGGGCTTGGTTAAACAATGACCAAATTTGCACATATTTAACCAAAGTTATAAAATCTCTGAAAACAGTAACTTCAATCCTTATAATAACATTTTCCAACACTAAAGACACAATAATTCGTGTAATAATGGGCTTGGTTAAACAATGACCAAATTTGTACATATTTAACCAAAGTTATAAAATCTCTGAAAACAGTAACTTCAATCCTTATAATAACATTTTTAAACATTAAAGACAAAATAATTCGTGTAATAATGGGCTTGGTTAAACATTGACAAAATTTGTACATATTTAACCAAAGTTATAAAATCTCTGAAAACAGTAACTTCAATCCTTATAATAACATTTTTAAACATTAAAGACAAAATAATTCGTGTAATAATGGGCTTGGTTAAACAATGACAAAATTTGCACATATTTAACCAAAGTTATAAAATCTCTGAAAACAGTAACTTCAATCCTTATAATAACATTTTTAAACATTAAAGACACAAAAATTCGTGTAATAATGGGCTTGGTTAAACAATGACAAAATTTGTACATATTTAACCAAAGTTATAAAATCTCTGAAAACAGTAACTTCAATCCTTATAATAACATTTTCCAACACTAAAGACACAATAATTCGTGTAATAATGGGCTTGGTTAAACAATGACAAAATTTGTACCTATTTAACCAAAGTCATAAAATCTCTGAAAACAGTAACTTCAATCCTTATAATAACATTTTTAAACATTAAAGACACAATAATTCGTGTAATAATGGGCTTGGTTAAATAATGACAAAATTTGTACATATTTAATCAAAGTTATAAAATCTCTGAAAACAATAATTTCAATCCTTATAATAACATTTTCAAACACTAAATACATAATAATTCGTGTAATAATAGGCTTGGTTAAATAATGGCAAAATTTGTTCCTATTTAACCAAAGTCATAAAATCTCTGAAAACAATAATTTCAATCCTTCTAATAACATTTTCCAACACTGAAGATACAATAATTCGTGTAATAATAGGCTTGGTTAAATAATGACAAAATTTATACCTATTTAACCAAAGTCATAAAATCTCTGAAAACGATAATTTCAATCCTTATAATAACATTTTCCAACACTAAAGACACAATAATTCGTGTAATAATAGGCTTGGTTAAATAATGACAAAATTTGATCATGTTTAACCAAACTCATAAAATCTCTGAAAACAGTAATTTCAATCCTTATAATAACATTTTCCAACACTAAAGACACAATAATTCGTGTAATAATAGGCTTGGTTAAATGATGACAAAATTTGTTCCTATTTAACCAAAGTCGTAAAATCTCTGAAAACAATACAGCAGCCCTTATAATAACATTTTTAAACATTAAAAACACAATAATTCGTGCAATAATAGGCTTGGTTAAATAATCACAAAATTTGTTCCTATTCAACCAGTCATAAAATCTCTGAAAACGACAATAATTTCAATCCTTATAATAACATTTTCAAACACTAAACACATAATAATTCGTGTAATAATAGGCTTGGCTAAACAATGACAAAATTTGTTCCTATTTAACCAAAGTCATAAAATCTCTGAAAACAATAATTTCAATCCTTATAATAACATTTTCCAATACTAAAGACACATGCATGGCCACAATGACCATTTGAACTTTGAAGTAAAGATAAGAAATCAAGTGGCATGCATGCAAAAACCGAGTTAACATATAAACAAGGCCAGATTTTGGAGAAATTGTAAGGGAATGTGGGGGTTTTTTTGGGGAGGTGTGCACCTCTTTTATTCCCAGAGGAGGCGCGCACCTCTCCCAAAATTCGGTCTTGTATACAACTACATTTATGTAACCATGCATTTTGGAGAGGGAGAATATTATCTTAAGCGCTTAAGAGTGAGTACTACAACATGCACTTTGGGAGCATGAAATAAATTATTTATGTTATGCCTTGATCCGATTAATAAATACTCAGTTTTGACAAGATTTAGTGATAATTTATTTGCTGAGAGACATTGTTTGATATTTGCAAGGTCATGATTGATGGCCACCTCAGCATCTAGAACTGATTCACCAGAGGCAGTTAATGTAGTATCATCAGCAAACATTCTTGCCGACGAAAACCCCAAACTACCTGGTAAATTGTTTATGTAAATTAAGAATAGAAGTGGACCAAGTCGAGCCTTGAGGAACACTACACGCAACTTTTTTTGAACAGGACAATACGCCATTTACTGAGCACATCTAAGTTCTGTCTGTTAGGTAATTTCTTAAAAGATTCAACACTGGTGATCCCATGCCATACCTTTCAAGTTTCTTTAAAAGAATATCGTGATTTATCGTATCAAAAGCTTTTTGTAAGTCTAGAAATACTGCAATATTAATTTCACAACGGTCCATATTAACTAAGCCACTCATTTGTGCTATCTAAAAGGGTTGATGCTGTGGAGTGAAACTGTCTAAAACCAAATTGATGATCGGATAGCAAATTATTTGAAACAAAATAATCATATAACTGTTCATAATCAGACTTTAATTAATCAGGGGTAACCCCCCCCTAATTTTGTACTTATTTATTCTATGTTATTTTCAGACATTTGACTAATGACATATGACATTGGACAGTATTCATAAGTAATACACAGTATTCATAAGCCGATTTTTTGCTGGCGATTACTTTCGCGCGATGTGACATGTGTACGGTTCTACTCAAATTGAAATGAACTATTAATTAAGAATCTAATTTGTCCTAGTTGGGAGCTTATAAGATAGAAGACTTGCGCGACAAAAATTTGCCAGTGAAAAAACGGCTTTATTGCCGAGTTATCGTTCCAGTTAATGAATATTAGTGGAGTCACTTGTTTAGCAAGTTTCTTTCTCCCTATACCACAGAATAGAAATAAACAGAAAGGCCACTCGAGTCGGAACCTTTGAAGTTTGTGTCTCCACGCATGTCTCATTACGCATGTTCATTATGCAGGTTCTGGCCAGTCAATTGCCTTTTCTGGCCAATAGGAACGCTGAACTGGCCGTTCCGCCATTATTCTGGCCAGATAACTGCATAAAAATAGGGGGACATGTTGCACTGCTGAGTGGCCCTACTGTTTATACTGTGCCTATACATTAAAAGATGATGATGGCAATTTTTAAGAATAATTTAATGAACTTTTAGCGAAAAAAACGCGAGGCCGGGGATAAGGCGCGGGAAAAACGGCAGAAAAAAGGCACGAAAAAAAAAGCATGAAAAGTAAGGCGCGAAAAAAGGCGCGAAAAAAAGGCGCGAAGAAAAGGCGCGAGGCGCGAAGAAAAGGCGCGAGGCGCGAAGAAAAGGCGCGAGGCGCGAAGGAAAGGCGCGAGGCGCGAAGAAAAGGCGCGAGGCGCGAAGATTAGATTATCTCTAGCCAACGCGGTCTGGTGATCAAGCAAAGTGGTGCAGTAAATAAACAACGCAGCTGAACGATAATTCCCTTGCTCGGAATTATTTTTATGTTTTAGAACAATTATAGGCTAGAGTAAACCCCGCTTAAACAATTTAAGTGGCAAGGGCGTAATAGCATTCATGTAGTCTAGTGGCCAATGCAAAATGTCTCAAGTCAACGAGTTTTTGGTCAAATCTTGCCCTTGTCACAAACCCCATAGGCTTTTGTCTGGGGTAAGAATTATTATAAATATACACGCTAGATTAATTCAAAGTTATTTGAACCCATTCGCGAGCTTTTGTTCGCATTTCATCGAATAATATTTAATCATACTCTGTCGAGGAAGATCTTGAAGTTGCTTTGAGTGTAATTACATTTTTAAATGTATGTACAAATTTATTCCTAAATAAATCCAATTGAGTCTTTTGCAATATCACAAATAATAAAAATCGATAAGATCACAACTTGAGCATACAGTAGGTTTCTGGTGCTACGAATTTTAAAAGCCCATATGTTTGTAAGTAGAACATATGAAAAATAAATGTGTGTTGAAATCAGCCTTCCCTTATACTCGGAGAAGACCTTGAAATTCTGATCAAACATACATTTCCAAATTTAATGACCCAGCTTTAGGCGTTCAATATATATCATTGAACTAAACAGATCACTATTTAAATTTAATGTCGAAGAACAACATTATTGCTGACTCTGAGGCACTACAGAGACGATAAGTATTAGCTAAATAAATGGAAATGTTGTTCGCTGATTCCATAAATGATCACGCAAATTATATTTTGATGTTTATGATACAACTTATGTACAGCACGTTAATAACGGCATCCTATACATGGATGCATGTGCGCATGGCAATAGTGTCTACCCGGTCGTAATTCAACCACAATCACTGCAACAGCAGAGCATGAGGTATATATATACAAAGCGGTGTTACTATATCTTGATGGTCTGATTCGAAGACACAGGGTTTTAGCACTTACGGTCTGGGGGCCGCTTCTACCCTCCCCTACATTTCGAACCAGAGGTGGTGGAGTTGTGACACAGACGGTTGAGGCAGTCAATTCGATGTCGTTGTCGAAAGGCAACCGCATTTGGTGGGTTGTCGAGGCCAATTGTGCGAAGCCATCCGTGTGCAACCTTTTCTTACAATACCCCGGTCCTTTTCACTATCGTCATGCTGTCTTTTATACCATTCCTAGACTAATCCTTCGAAGGTAGCAGAATTTCTCAGCTGACACCTTTTGCAACTTTCTAATTTAAATTGGTTACGCTAGTGTGCAATCTCTTATGATGCTTTTCAATAGCCCTAATGTAAGTGGTATAGCATAATTCTTTTCAATTATTTATTTGGGGGTTTTTTGCAAAAAAAAAAGATGGTTCCCACCGTTAAGAAAAACTATAGCATTTTGAGCACGGTGTTTTGTCTAATTTTTTTTGATGATTTTTTAAAACTGTTATTATCTCCATTTACCAGAAATTTTGCCGGTGCGGTTAAGAACGAAATAAAAATTTTCATTTATCAGACTGTATGATACAAAGAAGTTGTGAAATTTTGACGACTTCTTTTCTAAAAAAATTTCAAAATAGACCAAAAGATACTTTGGAAAGGGTCATAATTCTTCCACTTGACGAAAACTATTTAATGCATGGGCAGGAATTGATCCTAGCCACTTTTGTTGAGTCATTTTTACTTGACCACTGGATTACGTTGGTTATGAGGCTCCGGCAGGTGGGTTTAAGTTGTCTAAACGTTTTAGCCTATGCTTAATTCTTAAAACTGACCAAAGCCAGAACGATTTTTGGCAAAGCTAGGCAGGTATTGTTCCCGGACTCAGTGATTGATTTTGATGGATACATATTGTCTTTACCACTTGACTATGTTAGTTACCACTTTCCATGTTAGTTACCACTTTCAAAGGGTGAAGAATTATCATAAATATACACACTAGATTAAATCGAAGTTATTCGAGCCCATTCGCGAGCTTTTGTTCGCATTTCATCAAATAATTTTTAATCATACTCTGTCGAGGAAGACCCTGAAGTTGCTTTTGAGTGTAATTACATTTTTAAATTATGTAAAAATTTATTTCTAAATAAATCCAACATGAGTCTTTTGCAATATCACAAGTAACAAAAATGGGTAAGATCACAACTTGAGCATACAGTAGGTTTCTGGTTCTACGAATTTTAAAAGCCTATACTTTTGTGAGTATACGTAATAAAACATTTGAAAAATAAATGTGTGTTGAAATCAGCCTTCTCTTATACTCGGAGAAGATCTTGTAAATTCTGATCAAACATACCGGCTTTTCCAAATATAATGACCTAGCTATAGGCGTCCAATATATATATCATTGAACAAAGAAGATCATTATTTAAATCTAATTTCGAAGGCAACATTATTGCTGGGGCACTGCAGAGACGATAAGTATTAAATAAATGGAAATGTGTTTCGCTGATTGCATAAATGACCACGCAAATTATATTTTGATGTTTATGATAAAACTTATACAGCACGTTAATAACAGCAGCCTATATTTAGATGCATGTGCGCATGGCAATAGTGCCTACCTGGTCGTAATTCAACCACAATTAGTGCAACAGGAAAGCATGACGTATATATATAGAAATCGGTGGCACTATAGTATCACCGATTTGTATATATATATATATACGTCATGCTTTGCTGTTGCAGTAATTGTGGTTGAATTACGACCAGGGGCCGGTTGTATAAAGCTCTTAACTGCTTTTTAACTACCCAAAAAGTAGTTAAATAGTGGTTAACTTTAATCACGTAGTTAGGCCGGTTGTACAAAAAGGCAGTTAGCGTTAACTGCAGTTAAAAAGTAGTTAAAGTTAACTATCCTCAATGGCATAGTTAACTTCTCAAAACCTAGTCCTAGTTAAATATGGCGGCTGTATTAAGAGTGATCAACTTTTATGAGCGAGATAATACTGAAAGGCAACTCTTACTTAGAGTTTTTAATCGTCAACTTCCCTGGGAAGATTTCTCAGATAAAGAACTCCTAAAACGCAATAGATTTGGCGGAGAATCTTTGCTTTTTATAGCGCGACTCATCGACGGCGAAGTGAGACCACTAACAAAGCGAAACCAGGCTCATCACTAAAGACTTATAATTTTAGCAGTGGTAGTGGTTGGTGGTCTTGCTGCAGGACGTCCACCAGTTTTCTATTGAGACTGCATTACCCCAGAATTTGTTTTTTTTGTCGATTTGGGCCATGTTTTGCAATTTTCCCGTATTTCTATTGGTGTACGTTTTTCATAGCTGTTAATCTGGGAAGTAAATAGTTTCACACAACTTTTGCTTTTAGGCATTTGTTATTGTGCTCGAAAATTGGCCCCGTAATGTGTCTAAATTTTGTTCAACTATATTAACCAGCAGGTTGCATTCTATTGAATTAAAATTTTGTTTTGGTTTTCTTCCCTTGTTTTGGATTAGTTGCTTTATGGGCAGACATTTTGAATTTGTGTACATGTAATTAGTAATTCAACTTGAAAAATACCTGTAAGCTTGGCAACTGTGGTTACATGGGAAAATATGACCTCAGACATGATACAAATACATACAGTATATATGACATGAGTTGTATATTGATTTTTGTTACATCTGACAACCCATCAAACAAATATTGATTATTGTGTATAACACAATATTGAAACATATAGTGTACCTTCTAATTAACAATTAGATTACGAGCTCGAGATTTCTATGCGGTGATAGTTGATGAGGGCAAAGCCCGAATCAACTATCACCGCATAGAAATCTCGAGCTCGTAATCTAATTGTTTTAGTAGAATCAGAGGTCAAACATGGAATATTCAACAAAAAATTTGATTTTCAGGCAATTTTTTAAAAGAAATCTCTATAGGAAGATGATTGTTTCGCTACTCGCTATCTATTCCTCGATAAGCCATCAAAGTAACCAATCAAATTGCAGCATTTGCAATAGTATACTAGTATGATTCTACTAATAGTGAATAAACTCATACAGATTGAAATATTTAAACTTTAACAACATTAGCCAAGTTGGTTTTAATCTAGGCTAACCCAGATTAGGTTTCATGATGAAAATGACTTGAGTTTATTTATAAATTTATCCATACTGCAGAATTGAAGGCAACAAATTTGCAATTATATAGTGCAAATTTGATCATTTGAAATTCATATATTCTTCATATATTTATATAAACTCGTATATTCTTCTTTTAGACAGATATTGCTTCGACAATTTGCCACACATTTGAATGATTTGTGCACATTTGATGCATTTGCATTTTGGCACCCAGGTGCAAATTTAATGTGAATCTGGTTTTTCATTTTATTTATGGGTTTCAAATAATCAAATTTGCACTGTAGCAAATGTTTTGCTTTCACAGCATTTGCATTTTGGCACTGGGTTGAACATGTATTGCAAATCTAATTTTTCATCCTGTGATTCTGTAAGGGCCAGTCATTATTCATGGTGGAGGTTTGCACCAAAGAGAAATGTCTCTTGCTAAAACCTTGCTGATTAAACCATTAAAATATTGAAGTAGTTTCTGTAACAAACTGCCACCTATAGCCAAAAACTTTACAAAAGGATACCATTAAGTTGTCACACGTGTATTTCACCACTTCTATGACTGAGTATGACATGAGTTTGATAACTGCTTGTTTTAATTATTAAATAGGTGACAGTGTAACCCCCACCATAAACAATGACCAGTATGACCAGTCCCAAAATATCCAGTAATCCATTTCCAGCACATGTCTTGACTTCGCTTTTCTTCATTAGCATATGTTTGCAAAATAAACATTTTAACATCTTTACACAAATCTGCTTGGCACTCCCGATACAGTCAGCGAGTCAGACAAACAAATTACACAATTTAGCACATGTGACGTCCAGTGATCCAGACAAATCATTTGAAATTTACAAACCAACGAATTAGTACTTTCTTCAATAATGGTGAATGTTTGTATTTGTACGAAAAAAAGTACGATTGCTTTTATCACAGATCAGGCGCATTCTTCTGCAATTATTTGAATCGAATTTGTTAGCCACTGTTAAATAAACAAGACTTAATTCATTTTAATTTATGTTAACTGCACCAGGCGAGCCCCACGCAAGTTAACTACGTGATTAGTTAACTATCCGACTAACTGCGTTTTGTGCAACGCAGTTAAGTCGTGCAGTTAACTAACTACGGTTAAGGATTTAACTAGGGCAGTTAACGCTAACTGCAGTTAACTTTAACTACTTTTTTATACAACCGGCCCCTGATGCATAAATATTTGAATTTTATAGTTTCCATATTTATGTACCTGTATGATTTGAGAACTGGACTGAATTTATTGCATCTACTTCAAAACCATGGACCTAGTTTCTAAAATTAATTATAAAAATGAAAATTGTATACCAATGTCATATACCACCCAAGATCAATTTTGGCCACTAATCATTTGCTAAAATAATGTTCATTTTATTCTAGCACCTTGAGCATGCATTAATGTGGAAAATTTGAAGATTAGAATTATGCTGAAGATATTAGTGAGACAGCATCGACCACAGAGATAGCCAAAGGTTTTAACTCTGCCTAACACGACAGCCTGTCTAACTACACTTATAGCAGATCCAGCCTACTACACCCTGTTGTTGAATAGGGATCAATTGATTTATTTAGTATATGCTAATCATTGAAGATACAGATTTTAAACCTTGGAGATACATATATGTAGTGTGGATATTTCATGTATGACATTTCAAATACTACATTACAAACATCTACGACCCACTAATGCTTTATACTCTACATGTATAAAAATAAATTCTGTAGCATTTAATGTTTTTTACCGGTATATATAATATATTTTACCTGCAGAGGAAATGTTGCAGATTTATTTCCAAGATATCCATGTACAACATGGCTTTGAATAGATAATACACGGAAATCACACATTCTATGATATCGCCTTACAAAATACAATGCAATCTTGTAAAATCACAAATAAAAAAAAATACTGTATCACTGCATGCACTGTGCAACTGTGACTGTGTTATAAATTTCACCCTCAAATCAAAGTCCAGCCCGCAAACGCCCGCATCTTCTTTGACCAATATATATGATTTCCGCCAAAGCTAAATTTGACTTCAAAAAACCCACGGGTAAATGTCAATAAGGATTATCTGCATAAAGACAAATGACTTATTAGATAGAAAATACTTAAACAAAATAGTTTCATATATTTCTTTTATAAGAACCATGCAAAATTATGCTACATAAATTGAAGCTGACGTTTTCAGATTTTGACTGAAGTTTCTTTATCATTCATAGAATGGCTAAACACGTCAAATCATCATCGAACAAACGTTGCTGAACTATTTATAAAAAAAGTTATTTAATTAAACTTAGGAAATGTTAGCAGCACTATATGTATTGATATTTTCTTGTTATATAACATCATATATCATTGATAAATGATAGGTGATAATTACACATTTTATGCTCCATCACGTCCACGTCAATATAATATTCTTGTCTTCGGGTGGACCAGGAATCTAACCAGGTAACCATTAAAACCTATTTGGTCACACGCTCATGGCTGCACAACTGCACAAGCATAAGAACTTTAACAGAAATGATAATCATTATGGCTTGATACGCAGGCTAAACAATAAACTAAGCCTGATGTGTAGATGTGGATGGTGGAATTGGAACCATTGATCACCATTCATCACTGATGCAAAGTTTTTATACTTAGGCCTGTCCAACGAGAATTCGTGTAATTTGTGAACTAAAATGCATGGTCCCAAACATGGCCACCCTTTTTTTTTAACGCGGGAAACCTAAACTAAGGCCTGATTTATAAATACTGTACGTACATTTCAGTCATGCGGAATACAATATACTAGCTAGACGACTTGCCTCATTGTGTATTGTTTAAATTGTCAGGCCTTAATTACGGTAAAAACCCTCGATACATGCAATTATTTATCTATTTATTTATTTATATAAATTTGCCAATGAAAAAACAACACATTACATACAGAAATAGTACATACGTATAGACCATTTACAGGGTACCTGGTATGAGGAGGTCTTGCATCGGTTTGTTAGATGATCAGGGTTGGGTCATATGGCTTCTCTTCTGTTGCTATTTGTTGTTGATGTCAGTAAATTTGTGTCATTTTTTTTCCGTCCATTTTTTTTTCAAAGACAGTATGCCTGTATGGTGTAGCTTATACGCCGGATAAATAATAATTTTGTTTTTCTCAACAGCCTAAGAATGACGCAAGAAGTGATCCTTACTTGGATTGAGTCGAAGATTAATGTTTGCCGAATTCTGAAAGTATATGTGAAGAATCACGGATTTCTTTTTTTCTATTTATTTTTTATATTTTTTACATATAACTTTCAATAATACTATGTTGAGCTAACATTTAACTCAACATAGAAACATTCAGGCTCAGAAAACTGGTCTTAAACGAACACGCACATTCTATTTTATTGTTCTTTTTCCGGATTCGCCATTTTGTTTTTACTCTATATTTGTTTAATCCCAGAATTCCGTATAGCCTGATGGTCTGTATATCTGATCCGCGTTCTGTAATACTATGGTCAGCACTTGTAGAGATACACACTACATATTACATTTATTATTATAATATTCCCCGAAGGGTGTTCCGGCAATATCTAATTTGTCTAATTACGTATTAATAAGCAAAAATTATCGATAATTATCTAATTATACTAAAATAGTCTACATATTAAAATTATTTACGCTATCTATCTACCAAATAGACGACACGGTCAGTTTGGACTTTGGTAGATGGAAACAAGTGCTGACCATATATACTTGTTTGCATAAGCTCCATATATACCATGAATAAGAACTCAAGCCAGTGCAAAAGCCGAAGATGGTAGAAAGGAGCTATAAGACGTCAATCTTAATCCTCTGCGCGATCAAAATAGAGATATGTTGCTATGTTAACCGCGCAGAGGACTGAGATTGGCGCCCTATAGCTCCTTTAATTTCCGCCATCTTTGACTTTACCTTTCTTAAGGCCGACTGACTAGAATTCCTACTCCAGATATATATGGAGCTCACTAATCTTGGTGGTGTGTGCAATGTAGCCTGGTTTCGATTTAGTTCTAACGGTCGCCGTAAACACGAAAGTTTCGACTAAATAGAAACCGACCATACATAGTTTTTTAAGTCATGTATTTTATAGTTATAAAAATCCTAACTGATCTCTTAGTATTTTTCGATTCTGATCACCTGACGATGAACTGTCGTTGTCGAAACCTGAAAGGCAATGTTAGTACCCGACCGAATTGGGACTTAAGGGTTGGGGCCCCCACCCGGGCCCATATACGTTACCAAAAAAGACGTCCACCAATCCTTCTGTGTCCAACACTCGCGTACCTGAAACTTAACCTAGGTACCATTTGTACCGCTTACATTATAACATGCACTCCTAATTCATGCACTGCTAACATGCATTTTTGTTCAAAAATCAAAATAAGCTTAAGATTAAAGCTGAGTAACGTAATTTGTTCTTTCAAAATTGTTCATCGACGAAATGGTATGCTCTTTGTAATTCTAATGAAAATTTGGTGGTAAAAATTGAACTGCTTAAGTCGTGTTGACATTACTCAGCTTTAACCCTCACCACCAAGATTCTTCTGAAAGGTGTAATTAGCCGCAATAAAAAGAAAGCTATACTTGATTGAGAAACATACAACTACCTGTAACTTCCCGACAAAGGACCTTTTCTCAGAGGCTTTTACATTCATTTTCAGGTAGTTCCATTTTTCTCAATCAGAAGCTCCTCCATTCATTATTAAACTATTGATGTACACCTTTTTTCATGCACCTTGTTTTATGCCCATTCTACCCTTTCAGACCCTTGTTGTTCATCTTAATTTCAATTCCCTTTTTCCCTGTTGACCCCATACGTTCATTGAACGTACGCTTGCGTTTAATTTTTTTACCCTTTCAGCAATCCTGAAAGTCATTAGATATACAGACCGAACGCAAGTAATGATTTAAATTGTTCATCAGTCATTAACGTATGGACATGTAAGTCAGTCAGTAACGTAGTCATGCTCAAGGAATTTTTCGGTTTGAGGAGATTTGTCTAATGAGGTCATATCATATGAGACATTGCTTGCCAAAGTAAAATGATATCATGCATTTCTGACTCTTTTTGTAACAAAATAAGGTTAGGTATCTTTCTTGTTGGGTTTTGTTGTTTCTGAATTTGTCAAGTTTGATTCGAATTTTCTCAAAAAGAATACAAAATGAATCAACTGGATTGAAATATAAGAGGTATTTCGTTAACGTTTTCTAAAATTATATGCCAACAGCCAGTCTATGACCTTATCTCCAACAAACCTTATAAACCCTTCATAAGTTTAATCCTACTATTTTTTTGCCAGTGATGGCGTTGATTTTTTAATCAGATTATAATGTCATGTTCATTTTAGTAATGCAATTTTTTCAGTTATAATCAAATTCATACAAGCAAGGAGAGCACAAAATCAAAATGATAGCTTAAACTTGTTTGAAGGGTTTATAATGCCAAATATAAAAACCTACGACAGAATATCAGCATATATCAAATTCAATATAAGCGACCTCTGTCGTTATTGAAATGTTAATATATAGAAGTTCATGGATGCCGCGCAGTCATTGCTGTTTTACTTTTTTATTCATCAAAATCCGCCATGTTTGCCATTCACTCCTCTATATCATTTCAATAGTCCTTTCTTTTCTACCAGGCTTGGTTTCTGCGCGTGCATTTTACTTCATTTTACATCATCACTATATGTTCTTGATACGTGCATTTTAAGAGTAGCAATGCATATTTATGTGACTGTTTTTAACATGATTTATGCAAGAATGTACGTATGTCGTGCATTTGAGGAGTAGCTATGTGTATGAAGGTTATTAATTAACATTACGTCCTAGTGTGTAATGACCTAATTTGATGAGGAGTATAACTATGCATGTATTTCTCACATTTCTTATTTAATTTTTACCAAGCCTGAATTACTTCCATCTTATATCACTCGAGACATTCCTGAGTAATGTTACTGAATGACTTCAACACATGTACATACTGTGGTAAATCATGCACTATAATTATAATAACCTATGTTAAAGCAGGCAAATCCTGGTGGTTGAGCACGGTTGCCTGGAAGAGAACCTTAGGAAATAGAGAAAAACTCTCTTTCCTCCAGTTGCTTCAAGCACAACCCCTAAATTTTGCCAATTGTCTGAACTAATATCTAATGAGCAGCATATATTAGTTTTGTAATCGAATATTATGCAACCTCCATAACATAAAACCTTTACACGACTCCGTTTCGAGCGCTTTAAGCGAAAGCCCTTCAAGGCCCTTTGTCGGAAAGTTAATAAATATCATAGACTTATATCCGATTCTTTAACCGGTTGCTCTCGACGAAAGACATTAATGACTAACTTAATCTAACCGTTTTCCAGACAAAATCTACTGAAATTCAGCTTAGTTATTCAACTTTAATTCTGACCACCAGGATTCTATACTAATTACCTTTTACCATTTGTGTCACCTTGTTGTCATTCGTCAGGCATCTGGTCATCTGGCACTGCTTATCTGGCATTTGGTCATCTGGTACTGTACGTCTGGCATCTAGTCGTCTGGTACTGGTCGTCTGACATCTGGTTATCTTCCCTGGTCGTCTGACATCTGGTACTTGCTGTCTGGAATCGGGTCATCTAGCACTGGTCGTCTTACATCTGGTCATCTGGCACTGGTCGTCTGGCATCTGGTCATCTGACATCTGGTCATCTGGCATCTGGCACTGGTCGTCTGGTCATCTGGCACTGGTCGTCTGACATCTGGTCATCTGCTCTGGTCGTCTGGCATCTGGTCATCTGGCACTGGTCGTCTGACATCTGGTCATCTGCCCTAGTTGTCTGGTATCTGGTCATCTGGCACTGGTCATCTGGTCATCTGGCACTGGTCGTCTGACAGCTGGCACTGGTCGTCTGGAATCTGGAACTGGTCATCTGACATCTGGTCATCTGGCACTGGTCGTCTGACATCTGGTCTCTGCCCTGGTCGTCTGGTATCTGGTCATCTGGCACTGGTCGTCTGACATCTGGTCATCTGGCACTGGTCGTCTGACAGCTGACACTGGTCGTCTGGAATCTGGAACTGGTCATCTGACATCTGGTCATCTGGAACTGGTCATCTGACATCTGGTCATCTGGAACTGGTCATCTGACATCTGGCACTGGTCGCCTGACATCTGGCACTAGTCGCCTGACATCTGGTCATCTGCACTGGTGACCGGGCATCTGGCTCTCGTTTTGACGATTTTCCTCCCCGTACACGTTTTAGATCATGCATGAAATCGAAATTATATATGCTAACTGAAAGCATTAAGCAACGGAAAGGCAAGAGCGATGGGATGGATGGCCTTAAAAACTGGTTTAATATATTTAATTTAATAATAAACTATAGAAAATTTATCAACTGTCCGATTGCTGTTGTCTGTTCCACGGTTGCCATGTTATATAGAGTCATTTTGAAATGTCTCATTTTGATTGTCATTTTTTCGTTAATAATGTTCATCGAATATTATCTTCTCATGATATTAATTTTCTTCAAATGTTGTCCTCTCGCTATCAATCTTCCGTATTTGTAATTGTATTGCTCCATAGTAATGCATAATCAACTCGAAATTCAAATAAACTCTAAAGCGGGTATTTAGAAGAAGAATTGTGCAAAGGAATATCGTGTTACACAGCTACCAACGAGATTAGAAAACGTAAATATTATGAGAAAAATAAAGAAAAGAAAATTTAAGTATTCATTTATAGTGGAGACTGGAGTACCAGTTTTAATTGACATTGCTTCATTAATGTTTCCAATGTTTAAACTGATTCTTCCCATGATATTAATTTTCTTCAAATGTTTTCCTCTCACAAACAGTCTTCCATAATTGTAGTCGTTTTCCTCCATAGCTAAGTTTGACAACCATTTCGAAGTACAAAGAAACTATACAGAAGGTACTTAGTACAGGAAAAATGGAATACCATGTCACGTAGTTACCAACGAGATAAGAAAGCGTAAATAACCAAAGGAAAATGAAAAAAAAAAGAAAATTTAGATATTCATTTATACTGGAAGGCGCAGTACCCATTTTAATTGCAATCCTTCATTAATGTCTCCAATGTTCATCAGGCATTATCTTCAAATGGTCCAAATTTTCTTTAAATTTTCCCTCTCACAATCAATCTTCCATTATTAACGTTTGCTCCATAGTAATGTTTGATGCGTGGACTTCAAAACTTATTTACTATTTATTAAAATATTTACATATGTTTAATCATTATTATACTATCTAAAGTTTATCAGCTGTCCGCCGCTATTGTCTCTTCCACAATTTTAAAGTTCCGTAAAGAGTTAATATGAAATGGTCCACTTTTATTGTCATTCCTTCATTAGTATTTCCAATGTTCAATACACGCTCTTCTCATGATCCTAATTTTCTTCAAATGTTTTCCTCTCACAAACAGTCTTCCAAATTTTTAATCATTTTGCTCTATAGTTAAGTTTGAAAACCATTTCGAAGTACAAAGAAACTATACAGAAGGTACTTAGTAGATGAAAAATGGAATAACATTTCACGTAGTTACCAACGAGATAAGAAAGCGTAAATAATCAAAGAGAAATGAAGAAAGGAAGATTTAGATACTCATCTATGCTGGAATGCGCAGTACCCATTTCAATTGCCATTCCGTCATTAATGTTTCCAATGTGCATCAGGCATTATCTTCTCATGATCCTTTTCCCTCTCAAAATCAATTTTCCATTATTATCGTTTGTTCCATAGTAACGTTTGATGCGTGGACGTAACTGTTGACTATTATTATTACTTAACTATTTACTATTTATTAAAATATTTACATATCTAAAATTATCAGCTGTCCGATCGCTATTGTCTGTTACATGAAGTGTTCCATCTTTATTGTCAATCCTTCATTAGTATTTCCAATGTTCATGTAGCACCCTTTTCGTCATATTAATTTTCTTCAAATATTTTCCTCTCACAATCAATCTTCCACAATTGTTATCGTTTTGCTCCGTATTTGGGTTTGATAATCAGAATTTAAGAATGAAGTAAAGGAATATCATGTCACGTACTTACTAACGAGATAAGAAAACGTAAATAATCAAAGGCAAATGAAGAAAAGAAAATTTAGATATTCATTTATAATGGAAGCCGGAGTACCCATTTTAATTGCCATTCCTCCATTAATGTTTCCATGTTCAACAAATTCATCTCATGATTCTAATTTTCTTCAAATGTTTTCCCTCTTTAAATCAATCTCCCATCTTGTTATCGTCTTGCTTAATTATCATTGATTATCAATTTGCTCATAATCACATTCCTTCACTAATGTTTCAAATGTTCATCAGACAGTATCTTCTTATGATTCTAATTTTCTTCAAATGTTTCCCTCTTACAATCAATCTTCCATCTTGTTATCTTCTTGCTTAATTATCACATTTGCTCATTATCACATTCCTTCACTAATGTTTCCAATGTTTATCAGACATCTTCTCATAATCATATTTTTTTCCAATGTTTTCCCTCTCATAATCAACCTTCTATCAACCAAGTTTGCTCCATAGCCAAGTTTGATAATTTTAAAGCAGACACGTACTGGAAGAGTTAAGTGAACAAAGATCATATAGATTGGAATACAACTGAAGGCAGGGCCCGAATTTGAAAGAACAAGGTATCAGTGACAGAATATCATCAAGGCTACCAGTAAGACATGAAAACGTTCAAAAGAAAATGAAGGGAAGAACGGGAGGTCTGTGTTCTCTTAAGTTAATAAAGCAAGCCAGAGTACTCGAAGCAAACCTTTAAATTCCAAAAATAATTTTGTGCATATGATTGTATATGACAAAGTGCTGTAAAGGACAGTTACAATACGAAGACATGACAACACAACACAATACGATCGCAAGCGCGCGCAGGTAAGTGTGAATCCGTGACGTCACCCCATCCACAACCTCATCCCTCATGTCTCGCTGTTTTATTATTAAAAACCTGCCTGCCTACCTGCCTGTCTAAGCTAGCTAAAGGCCATTTTCCATTACGATCGCTTTGCCGCATGTGCGGAGCGAGCTATGAATATCTGCCACGCCTAGTGCGGGCATCAAAACAACGCAGGCTTCGCCCGTACATGCAAATAGATCAAAATGGAAAATGGCCTGAATTCACGACCGTATCATTAAAACAGCGAGACATGAAACCATAACCACACCAACCACCACACAAGCCAATGGAACGGTAGCGCAGACGCAGCGTAGCGCAATATACAATATACAACAACGATAAACAACAAAATATACTGCACATCACTTTTTCATATAACCATATGTAAAAATATTTTTGGTCCTAGAAAAGATCTCGAAAATCGAAAATCTTAGAAGTAGAAGTGAGAATATATTGAAACATAAATTCATCAAGTTCTTTATTCTTAAAGAGAAAAAGCCAGGATGCATTCAAATAATCAATACAACGATAATGACGGATGTAATCACAGGTAGATCATAGTACAACTGAGGAAGTACGAGTTTAGAGTTGAAAGAAACAAGGTGTCGGTGAAAGGATAATATGGGACGTTGTTGACAAATAGGACGCAGTAATAAAGAAGATAGTGAAACTGTGAAAGGATGATGAACCACTACTGAATTTAACGAATTATTGGCAAAAAATGGGAAAATAAGTCAGTATTGTCTAAGTATGGAAAACGCTGACTGACTGGTTTAAAATCGGGAAGAAAATGATAAATAAATAAGATTGTATTTTAATTCAAGAACCATTGATCAGAATGAGGGGACGAATTGCGGTAACAGATATGGTAACATGAAGTAATCCTTTGGTAACTTTTGGTAATCCTTTGGTAACCTTTGGTGTAGCGAAGATAATTTGACATCTTTCAATCATACCACAATAGAATTTGGAGAGTTATTGGTAAAGTAAATGGTAAAATAGGAGATGATTGTCAAAGTATGGAAACTCTGACTGACCGCGGTTACAAAGGAAGGAATTCAGGAACCATCGATTGGGAAAATTAATTTTGGAATTTAGAGGCAAATGTGACAAGGTAAAGTAATCACTTGGTAACCAGATTACGTGTTGGTACATGGTAATTTCATGTGTTTAAGAGAAGAAAGCAGCCGTTCAGAAAGGAACAAGAAATTAACGAAAGGGTCAGGACGCGGCTAATACGGAAGAAAGGGAAAATGTTGTAAACCACTTTAGCGAATTATTGATACAGCAAAATAGCAGATGATTGTTTGCGTATGAAAATTGACTGACTTGTCCAAAATCAGGAAGAAAACGATGAATCCATAAGGAACTATTGATCATGCGGGAAAAGTGTACTTTAAATTATGACTTTAGAAACGACTCTCAGCAACAATAATGGTAACGTTAAGCAATCATTTGGTAATCAGATATACGTCTTGATGGATGGTAATTTCCAACGAGTAGCGAAGAAATTAATTGACATCTTCAAACCATTGATAAGAATCTTCTAAAGAATCGTATGTCTTTATTGTTCGCTGTCCGTTTATGATTAGCTATTATTTTATTGTTATATCATGCATTTATGTTTTTTATTATTACCTCTAACCCTAAATATCTGACGAGCCCGGGACCCAGGGTTCCAGTACTTAATGCCTTCAAAACATGCACTTATCTAAAATATTTTAGGACGAAAAATCAATGCGTACAGAGAAAGTAAACCTCCAAAACAATTGCTCAGCTAAATATTTGCACCTGAAAGAAAAGTAACATAAGTTGGAGCGAAAGATGATGGAAAATGACACCCGTTTTCACTTGTTTTGTACTCGTTTTTAATGCTTTGAAAAATAACAGTTTTATTAGTTTTGTGGTAACAGCACGAAAACTTATTATTGCAAAGCTTTCGATCCCTAAGCTCAGATCTTCATCAGTACTAATACATTATTGCGACTAATAGATTTACGCAGTGTTTCCACAAAATTATGCTGTGACTTTTAATCAACATGCAAACAATTATTCACTTTATAGCTTTTATGAATATCATCTCCGCTAACTTTGGCACCTTCTTTTTACACATCAAACAATAGACCTTACCCATAATGACGTCATTTAGTAGTTAAGCGAGTAAAACTACTTAAATATGGCAATATTGTTAATTTTTTAGGTCCTTATTTGTCCAGGACATTAAATGAAACAAATAATTTAACATATTTGTTTCACAAATAATCTTTTTGTTACTTAAACCATTCAATTATATTGGCACATTTAAATAGTTTTACATGCTTAACTACTAAATGACGTCATTATGGGTATGGTCTATTGAAGTACTTTTTTCTTGGTATATTTTATCAATGCATAGCGCGACTTTCCGCATGAGGAGCTTGGTAAATGGTACAGTCACATTTTTAATAGGCAAATCACTAAGACGACCAGATTTTAAAAAACCCACTTCACACCACCCCCTCTATGTACACTAGAAAATATCGCCAATTTTGACCTCGTTTTACCACAAGAATATTTAATTTCAACATGTCTCAGTTTCTTTTCATCTGTTATAGTTTTGATATTTGTAATAGTAATAATGTCGATGTACCTATAGTACTCAGGAGCCAAATCTGTCTTTTTATCAAAGGTTAGTAACATCTTACATAATTCCAAACACGTAAAAGACCTTTCTATTAATTACGTCATCCCCAGGTAACAACAAGGCTGGCAGACCCACCAATAGTCAGCAGTACCACTGCCTCGCTTTCCACATAGTTGTGACGTAATTACAAGAAGGACCTATTAAGACACACTATATTCAGACTTCATACCTTTCTCGCTAGCAAGTTCCATTTTGTCAAGGTTTCTAATTTTAATTTCCTGAATTACGTACTTCGACATCATATCGTGAGGTGCAAATGTTCTCATATCACTACAAAATATAACGATGAAAACAATTATTGCTTGTTTAATAACAAATACATTTCAATTTTTCATTCAGATTTCAGTTCATAGCGTGCCAAGATAAAAAAGGGTATTCTTTTACGTTTTGATCACCACAAATGTTCCGTTCTCTGATCCCAGTCCTAAATTCGTGATGAGATCAAATGTGGAAAATTCGTGACTCGTAAAATGAAAGAATAACTATAAGAAAGTACGCGCAAAAGAAGATATGGTGACTTTTTGCCCTTCGCAGATCATGACGTCTTCTGTAATCCATTACAGTACATAAACATAAAAAAAATGAAATCGATTTGATTGATATAATAAATAATTTGGATAAACGAGGATCGAGGGACGCCGATATTTGTAACAATTTTCATTCACTATACTCTTTTCACATGAGGACTGGGTTCGAGTCCAACTAACTGGGGATCAAACTCGGAACCTTAGAGGTGAAGGCCGAGTGGTCGGACCACTTCACCACCGAAGCCCCAATGTGATTATATCATGTGATATGACTAATAAATTATTGAAAGACAGATGCAGACCAGAAGTATTATTAAACTATGGTAGGTAAAAACTGACCTAACCACCCCCACCTGCCCACGCATACAACCCAACACTCTCCATTCCACCCTATATTTCTCTGAATTACAGTACATAAACACAAATTACAGTATTATAAATTAGTATTAAATTATAGTACAGTGAATTACAGCACATAAACACAAAGAAAAATGAAATAGATTTGATTGATATAATAAATAATTTGGATAAACGAGGATCGAGAGACCCCGATATTTGTAACAATTTTCTTGATATCCGTATTCTTTAATACTTTTTCTTACATCTTATATAAAAAAAGTGTTTACTGACAAATGGATTACTGAAAAGTTCCTGAAACCAGGATTCCTAGAATTCCAGTGAATTGCTCAAAACGGCAAATTCTGTTTATATAGTTTCAGATAGTGAAAGATCCCATTTTCCGCTTTTACCTGGACTAGCGACGCTGGTAAGCTAGCCCAGTTAGTTAGGTTTGCACTGCATACAAGCTTGTCATAATATAATTGCTATTTCCTATGTTTTTTTTATTAACTAAGCCACAAGGGCAGGGTCACCACAACAGCGTGAGCCAATTACTGTGGGCCCATATTACTTATCCCACCCTGTCAACATTCCCTGTGGGAGGAAACCGGAGTACCCGAAGAAAACCCACGACTTTCGGCAGAGCGTTGACTATACTCTTTTCACATGAGGACTGGGTTCGAGTCCAACTTACTGGGGATGACCTTAGAGGTGAAAGGCGAGTGGTCTGACCACTACACCACTGAAGCCCCTATGTGATTATATCATGTGATATGACTCATAAATTATTGAAAGACAGATGCAGACCAGAAGTATTATTAAACTATGGTAGGTAAAAACCTAACCACCCCTACCTGCCCATGCATACAACCCAACACTCTCCATCCCACCCTATATTTCTCTGAATATGGGCCACAATTATCACAAACGTAGTAGGCAACATACTGAATGATTTCCCTTAAACAACCACTTGCCCCCCTTCCACCACTACCCCTTCTTACCTAAACCCACAGCCCTGGCTAGTCCCACTGCATCCTGCAGGATGGTTACTTGCCAGAATATGAATGGCTATTTTTGCCCACTTGATAGTCAGGCGCGGATCTAGGGCAGCTGATAAGATCGATGCACCTGATTGGTAGGATGAAAGTTTGACCCATTCGTGGGAAGTTCTGACCTGTTTGTTGCAATCAGGGGTTCCGTGCCAAGCTTCTTGGAAATTTAAAAAAATTCTGCAACCTTATTGGTCATTATTTTCTGACCCATTTTGACTGATGAGCGTGCAGCCGTGTGAGGCATAGTGAAGGCATGAATATTAATTATCTGCCTTTCTGACCTTACTTCTCGACTATAAACAGTCAATTCGAATCGAATTCGAAGTCCTACAGAAAAATTATTACAAAGCGATTTAGTCAGGCAATGGCTCGTAGTATCTGGCAATTGTTTGACATTGGGAAGTCCGCTATCGGATACAACGACGTGGAAAGCTTGCAAGAGATTTATAAAGATCTTATACTGCAAGTTCACTCTCCTCGCAAGTATTCGATCGAGGAGCTCTTGTGTGTCTATAAACAGCACACAATGCAGCATTAGTCGGCACATTGGAGCGAGACATTTATTCCGAACGCTGTTCGAGAAAAGGCCAAAAGAAATTGTATTGCGATAAGGTAAAGAATCTACACTCAGCGTGTATTTGTAATTTGTCCTATTTATATGCATCGAATTTGCATGCATACGCGTCGCGGCGTCGGTCAAAACAGGTCAAGACCTCGAGATATTTATAGAATTTAATATAGACTTTATAGAGGAATATTACTTTGCTTATAACCGTCTGTATTGTCTGATATTTGTTATTTTTCATTAGCCTTCGTTGAATATGTTATATTGATCTTACTATTTGTGTGCTATATTAAACATATTGTCCACATAATTCATATAACAACAAACGCATAGGAATATTGTATACGAACTACACGACAAAAAGCTTTTGCTTCAAACAGCTATTTTCTGGTTGTGTCTCTGAAGTAGTGAAATCGTTCCTACTTCCTAGATGCTTTTGTTGTGCTGTGTATACAAGTTCATTACTTTGTATATACAAGTATACATTATTTTGTGTATACAAGTTAACTATTTTTAGTATACTCATTATTTATTATCTTTCTTACTTTTGCGATTATTTATTTACATCCTGCAGTGATGGTTATACCTTTGCGAGACTAATAAATTGTAGATGTTGATGTCATTAACTAACTTATTCAATTTTTCTAATATGGGGATGCCATATAGAATTACCCAGGCAAGCCAGCCTATCCATTTCACATCATGATTGATTGTAATTTGAATTTGGTATATGGTGTGAAAATATAGTTGTCACAGAAAATGATTTGTGAGTGAATCTAAAATCACTAAAGCTTCTCTAACTAGCCTATATTTAATAACTAACATAATTCTAAGTACTTTCCCCCCCCCCCCCCGAATGACGTCAGAAAATCTTGACCTACGTACGAAAAATCCTGGATCCGCCCCTGTTGATAGTATAATGTCACATGACTGATTGAATATTATGAGCTTAATAATAGCTTAATAAAAAACAATACAGCTTAATAATACAGCTTAATAAAAAACAATTTCCAGGGGGGGATTCCCTAAATGACCAAAGCTTGAGAAGTTGAGTCAAACAACATTGAAAATAATATAGAAAAGAATATCCGCTCATACCATGAATATATACCCACATCTATGCCAGCACAATCATGGTCTCCGTCCATGTAACCTCACTGCCTCTCTGTCACTCCCTTTGCCCAACCTTATCTCTCCCATCCCAATCTCTAACCTCTTGAATATGGGTCATCCTGACAATATATATACAACCCATCCTGATGATATATATATGTATATATATATATATATATATATATATATATATATATATATATATATATATATATATATATATATATATATATATATATATATATATATATTTATGTATCACAAACTAAACTTTGTAAATTCAAAATATTTTTTATTATATTCACATCCCAACGTTTCGGGGCATGCCCCTTCTTCAAGGATGATATTCATCCTTGAAGAAGGGTCATCCTTGAAGAAGGGGCATGCCCCGAAATGTTGGGATGTGAATATAATAAAAAATATTTTGAATTTACAAAGTTTAGTTTGTGATATATTTATATTGATAATGCTATTAAACTTATTTGGAGAGGGGTTTGTGATATACTTATATATATATATATATATATATATATATATATATATATATATATATATATATATATATATATATATATATATATATATATATATATATATATATATATATATATATATATATATATATATATATATATATATGTATATATAAAATACTGTATCTCCCATCCAAACTTCTAATTCCTTGAATATGGGTCAAAATTATTACAAAACTATGTAGACTACAAACTAAATTATTATCTCAACACCTATCTCCCCCCTCCTACATAACCATCTCATCCCTACCACCTCCTTCTCACCCCCCCCCAAAAAAAAACCACAAAAAAATTACAACACAGTGCAAGGAATTTGGCACGAATATATTTTGTACACTGAAATGCAACAACTTCAAATGCAGAACTTCAAAGACAAAGGCTCTAGTTTCAATTCTTCGCTAAAAATACCTTAATTGTACAAATTTGGTTGAATTTGACTAAACAACCCCTTCCTAACCTTTGTAGTTAAAGTACAAAAATATTTGTTAAAGTCATTCTTAAAGTATGCATTAAAGTCAGTCGGCAAAGTTATAAACACATTTGGTCGTCTGTTTGCTTTCGGCCAGTTCTGCCGCTTCGGTTGCAGTCAAAAGCAAGCGGAATATTCATTATTGGCCAATATATTGTAAAAAAAACATCTACAAATTTTCGTCAAATACATTAAATAACCATTTTCTAAACTTTGTTGTTCTTTAAAAAAGATACTAATTTAAAAATACAAAATATTTGTTAAAATATGCTTACATGTAAACGTGCAATTTCGGTCTGTCAAAAGCAAAAACCCAGAAAAACTGAATTACTGAATGAATTGTATAAATTTTCGTTAATGTACGCTAAATAACCATTTTCTAAGCTTTGTAGTCCTTGAAAATAAAGTAAAAGGCCAAAATATTTGTTATAAAGCATGCTTGAATCTCAGTTGTCAAAGTTATAAATAATATACATCTGCGACCTTCGTATTCGATTTCGGGCTGTCAAAAACCAAAAATAACTCGCTAAAAATACCTCAATTGTACAAATTTTTGATAAAATACGCTAAATAACCATTTCCTCAGCTTTTTAGCCGTTGAAAATAAAGTAAAAGGCCAATGTTGTTCAGAAATGCTTTGATATGTTAGTTGTCAAAATTATAAAATTAATACATTTGGCCTCCTTCGTGCATTCAACCAGTACTGGGTTGTGAAAAACCAGAAAATATTCGCTAAAAATACCCAAGTTATACAAAATTTCGCTAGGTTACGCTAAATAAGCATTCCCAACATCTTGTAGTCGATAAAAAGAAAGGAAAAAGTCGAAACCTTGTTGATAAACCTTGTTTAAAAAGTCTTCAAAGCGAACACATATGACCGTCTTCGTGAATTCGGTACCGCCGCTTTGGCGTGTCAAAAATCGCAAAATTTGACAAAAAAAGAACAACTTTCATAAATTATTACCTGTAATGGGGAAACACCTGTTATACCACTTCTTTCTTGTTTTTTTCCGCATTCTGTAAGATTGTTTTACCGTTTTTTTTTATGATTGTAGGCAGAGATAGTTGAATTAGACGTGTGGCCATCAAAAATCTTATTTCTTGTTCCCGCTTCAGCGCTCAAATCGACCGTTGATTGGTTACTCACATTAATAACTTAATTAGCTATATTTTTCTACATTCGCTCATGTGAAATACGGTCAATTACGTCTAAATGATGAAATATTAATTATAATTGATTTATATTTTAAATTAATCAGTCAAATGTTACTTTGAACATTGCAAAATGAAGTTTGATAAACCTAGAAGTATTGAACTATGCTATGATTTTACCCAGCACCTACCCCCTACCCCTACCCTCATTCCAACCTCCTTTTCCCTGAATAGGTCTCATTTCATGAAAAAAATATCAACCAATAAAATTAAAATTTTACCGATGTTCCCCTGTCTTCTCCAGACCAGATTTTACTACTATCTAGCACCCCCCCTACCTCCATCCCTACCCATCTAGACTTCAATCCCTTTGGAAAGGTCTCCTTTCCTTTCATAAAAAATAACTCTGAACACTTCATCATAACTCTCCAAAATTTCATCTATTACAAGGCTATGATAAGCAACAAACTGACCATGAATAATTTACACCCTCACTGCTCCTCCCCTATACCAGTAAGTCTATGCACCCCTCATGTTGAATCACAAAACCTCTAAAATTTTACACTTTGCTTTAAATACGATATTTTCTGTCAAATATTTATCCGATATATCTATGAAAACATCAAAACAGAGTGCTAAACACAATTATATGGCTGTCCCATCTCACCCTATATCTCTCTATATCAAAATCTGATATACATATATATATATATATATATATATATATATATATATATATATATATATATATATATATATATATATATATATATATATATATATATATATATATATATATATATATATATATATATATATATATTTCATCAATAAATAAAAAGACAAAAAAATTTTTTACATAATATAATTTCTACGTTTCGGGGCTCAGCCCCTTCGTCAGATCTGACGAAGGGGCTGAGCCCCGAAACGTAGAAATTATATTATGTAAAAAATTTTTTTGTCTTTTTATTTATTGATGAAATATATGATATGTTTTGGACCTGGCTTTTGAGTTTTATTATATATATATATATATATATATATATATATATATACTCCTTCCAAATTCCAATTACACTGCATGCCTCCCTCCAACCTCCTTCCTAACTAGAACTGCCACTACAAACCCACCACCTTTGCCCAACTTATTCAATACTGTATCTCCCATCTAAACCTCTGATTCCTTGAATATGGGTCAAAATTATTACAAAACTATGTAGGCTACAAACTAAATTACTATCTCAACACCTATCTCCCCCTCCTACATAACCATCTCATTCCTGCCACCTCCCTCTCCTCCCCCCCCCAAAAAAAAAACCCCCACAAAAAATCAAAACAACACAGTGCAGGGAATTTGGCACGAATATATTTTGTTCACTGATATGCAACAACTTCAAATGCAGAACTTCAAAGACAAAGGCTCTAGTTTCAATTCTTCCCTAAAAATACCTTAATTGTACAAAAATATTTGTTAACTCTTTAGCTACCAAGATAATTTTTTGTGATTTTTCAAATTTGCAACATGCCGCATTCAGTTGCCTGTAATGGGATTTTTCTTGCATGTAGGCATACAAAGTTATACATTTTTAGAATCAGCAGAACATAAGCTTTAATAATATATATTTAGTTTGATACTACTTATGAAAGTGTGATGTCACAAGTCATGTGAACAATAATGACAATTACGAAAACTATACTAAAAATACTAATTTCTAATTATTTCCACCCAATAAAATTTGAATAAATGACAAAATCAGAGTGAATGCAACACAATTTCCACAAATCAACCCCACTGTTGCAATTAAAATTGCCAAACTGCATACTCGGGCTTATATGCTCTCAAATTTGACCGAGTAATACGACACCATTTTTTGGACTGGAATACAACATTTTTTAATATGGTAATAGTTTACCCCGTTTTTGGTCATTTACACATTACTTCTAGTATTATATGGTTCAAAACATGTTTCATAGAGAAATTTGTCACATTTTCCCATATAATTTGAAGTTTTAGTGTCCTTATTCTTCCCGTTTATGCCTTTCTTGTACCCACAATATCCACACCTTCCACGCTTAGGAGGGCGACTCTCAGCAAAATGTTTTCAATGTAGCCTTGTATCATTACTCATTGATCTCCTACCAGGAATTAGTGACTGAACCTCATTTTCCACTGAAGGATCCTGCAAAAACACAAAAATACTAGTTACAATAACTATCCAGAGATTTGTACATCATATCCTGGCTTTGAGCCTGGTAGCAACTGTAAATCCCATACATACAAGTATTGTTCATGAAATAGATCACTGGTATTCTAACTCAGACATCTATACACAATTCCAAACAAAAAAAAACTAAAAAAATACAAAACAATGTAAAAATAGTACTTACTTCATCATCATGGATTAGTTCATCATCATCATCATCAAGCAAACGATTTGCTCGGTCACATGGGTCTTCTCTCATAAGACATTTGAGTTGTCTGTAAGCTAAATTCTCGCCTCATTTGAATTTGTTGTCGTTTCTAAATATTCCTCAGAGCTGGATGATTCATCTTCACTAGAAATCTCGCAATCAGACGGCTAAAAGCTCGGGTAGAATTTCACGTAATTGCCTTCGCGAAGATGTCGCCATTTTGTTGATAAAAGAGCACACAACAAACTTTTCAAGCTGTTTTCTGATATCATTTTAGTAGCCATATTTACAACGAATAGCTTGTACTTCATGTAGGACACAATTTAAAAGAAGTAAGAATCCAAAAACCCGTTTTATCCCTCTTATCAAAAAGAAAATCCCTATAAATCCCAGCAGGGTCGTTAACGACCCTTTTGGTAGCGAAAGAGTTAAAGTCATTCTTAATAAAGTCAGTCGGCGAAGTTATAAATACATTTGGCCGTCTGTTTGCATTCGGCCAGTTCTGCCGCTTCGGTTGCAGTCAAAAGCAAGCGGAATATTCATTATTGGCCAATATATTGTAAAAAAAACATCTACAAATTTTCGTCAAATACATTAAATAACCATTTTCTAAACTTTGTAGTTCTTTAAAAAAGATACTAATTTAAAAAGTACAAAATATTTGTTAAAATATGCTTACATGTAAACGTGCAATTTCGGTCTGTCAAAAGAAAAAACCCAGAAAAACTGAATTACTGGATGAATTGTATAAATTTTCGTTAATGTACGCTAAATAACCATTTTCTAAGCTTTGTAGTCCTTGAAAATAAAGTAAAAGGCCAAAATATTTGTTATAAAGCATGCTTAAATCTCAGTTGTCAAAGTTATAAATAATATACATCTGCGACCTTCGTATTCGATTTCGGGCTGTCAAAAACCAAAAATAACTCGCTAAAAATACCTCAATTGTACAAATTTTTGATAAAATACGCTAAATAACCATTTCCTAAGCTTTTTAGCCGTTGAAAATAAAGTAAAAGGCCAATGTTGTTCAGAAATGCTTTGATATGTTAGTTGTCAAAATTATAAAATTAATACATTTGGCCTCCTTCGTGCATTCAACCTGTACTGGGTTGTGAAAAACCAGAAAATATTCGCTAAAAATACCCAAGTTATACAAAATTTCGCTAGGTTACGCTAAATAAGCATTCCCAACATCTTGCAGTCGATAAAAAGAAAGGAAAAAGTCGAAACCTTGTTAATAAACCTTGTTTAAAAAGTCTTCAAAGCGAACACATGCGGCCGCCTTCGTGAATTCGGTACCGCCGCTTTGGCGTGTCAAAATCGCAAAATTTGACAAAAAAAGAACAACTTTCATAAATTATTACCTGTAATGGGGGAACACCTGTTATACCACTTCTTTCTTGTTTTTTTCCGCCTTCTGTAAGATTGTTTTAGCGTTTTTTTTTATGATTGAAGGCACAGATGGTTGAATTAGACTTGTGGCCATCAAAAATCTTATTTCTTGTTCCCGCTTCAGCGCTCAAATCGACCGTTGATTGGTTACTCACATTAATAACTTAATTAGCTATATTTTTCTATATTCGCTCATGTGAAATACGATCAATTACGTGTAAATGATGAAATATTAATTATAATTGATTTATATTTTAAATTAATCAGTCAAATGTTACTTTGAACATTGCAAAATGAAGTTTGATAAACCTAGAAGTATTGAACTATGCTATGATTTTACACAGCACCTACCCCCCACCCCTACCCTATTCCAACCCCCTTCCCCCTGAATAGGTCTCATTTCATGAAAAAAATATCAACCAATAAAATTAAAATTTTACCAATGTTCCCCTGTCTTCTCCAGACCAGATTTTGCTACTATCTAGCACCCCCCCTACCTCCACCCCTACCCATCCAGACTTCAATCCCTCTGGAAAGGTCTCCTTTCCTTTCATAAAAAATAACTCTGAACACTTCATCATAACTCTCCAAAATTTCATCTATTACAAGGCTATGATAAGCAACAAACTGACCATGAATAATTTACACCCTCACTGCTCCTCCCCTATACCAGTAAGTCTATGTACCCCTCATGTTGAATCACAAAACCTCTAAAATTTTACACTTTGCTTTAAATACAATATTTTCTGTCAAATATTTATCCGATATATCTATGAAAACATCAAAACAGAGTGCTAAACACAATTATATGGCTGTCCATATATATATATATATATATATATATATATATATATATATATATATATATATATATATATATATATATATATATATATATATATATATATGCAAGTAATAATCAAACACGGACACACATTTAGCTTCGCATACAGTTCTGTTTCGTACAGGTTAATAAACCTGCACTCTTCAGTGCTGTGCCAAATCATATAATACAAATAACAAATCATATAATACAAATAACATTTGGCATAGCGCTGAAGAGTGCAGGTTTATTAACCTGTACGAAACAGAACTGTATGCGAAGCTAAATGTGTGTCAGTACGGACTCAGTGATTGATCTTGTGCTCCATTGAAGCCAAGTTTTGACTAAATCCGAATGTATCTTAATCCTCTCTTCTCATTTTCGATTTTTTTTATTTTTGCTGATGAGTCCAGTGCGTGAAATTCCATTTCCCCCAACAAAATAGGGAATCCGTTGCCCTATTTTACCCACCAGGAACCTCTCCAGTGCCTACAAATATCCCGAAATTAACTCTTAAGCTAATCGTAATCAAATCCATGATCCTACGTTGATGGTCCAGATTTACCGTTTAAAACTGGTTGGCTTTTAGACTTCACTATCTGCGGAAACGACATGTAAGAAGATGAAAAGGCACTAAAAACCAAGAAGCCTCTGCAGAGGAGAGTGGTTAGGTTTAGGGATAAGCAGGGGTGTATATTCTTCAATGACTTTTGATTCTATTCCCCCCCCCCCTTTTCGGCTTTGATTATCTTCCCCATAAAATTATTCCTAATCAGTCAATTTCATTGCTTATTCACATGCCGACATGATTACATAGATATTGAATATAAACTAATTTCATTAAAATTCAGTCCCCCATTAGATTTGTTCAATTTGTACCATGATTTTTCCCGCAATGTGACTCTATTCTTCTATTGTCGCTAGGTATACTTCTACAAAACATGGATAATGAAGTATATGTGAAAATAAACAACTGTATTTGTTTTATTGTCCATGCTATTGCCTATAAAGCAGTACAATACTGTTTTTGAAAACAATTTTATACAGTTTGTTTAGTGAGAACTCCTGCATAGATGGAAAGCGCGACTAAAAATGCACATACGAGAAAAATAGTGAGGTTTAACCTGTTACTTTCTTTTCTTTTCTTTCTTCTCCCCCTCCCCTTCCCATTTGCCTTCCCCGTGCCCTTCTTTTCCTTTCACACACTTCGTTTCTGCCTGCCTTGGGCGAGAACTATTTAAAAATATACACCTCTGATAGTCTTCTGTCATGTATTATCAGAGTGATTCCAATGTTTCTCAGTTCTTTTGCATTGGTCCCCTTGTCCATTTTTTTCATTTCCTTTCCCCTCATATTTTTTCCTCCTTCATTAGCAAATTTGTACTCTTATTCTCTTTTCGTTTTCTTCCCTTTTCCTTCCCTTCTTCCCTTTCCCTTTCCCCTACCCCTTCTCTTCCCCCTTCCCTCTCCCCTTCCCTTTCTCCTTCCCTTTCCCTTCCCTCCCCTTCTTTTTCACTCTTCTTTGATTTTCTTCCCTAGCCCTAAGAGCCTTTGATTCTTCCCCCCCCCCTTGGGGGAGGGGAGAATTATAGAAGAATATACACCCCCGGGGATAAGTTCTTTTTTTATGAGAGTTTATCGGTTTGAAATTTCGATTTTATAGCGCGTTAATTTCGTGGTAAAAATGTTCGTGATTAAATTATCTGGAAAATTGTGACGTCTAGTTTCAGTCTCCTCGCGTAATAACCTTTGGTCTTGTTCAAAGTGCTGTATGGCCTGGCTGATTTCTGGTATTTCAACGTGGCTGTTATTTTTAAAATTTTAACCAGTTTAAAAGCAATATTCCTTCACAAGTACATCTAGTTAACCTTGAAAATTGCTCTGGCCGGCTGCAGCAATGCTTTCACGCGCGTTTCAGTGCAGTTTTCGTCGTTTACGCCATGTTTCATCGTCACGTTTACCGGTTTCCAGAGGTAAAGCAAGTCAGTTTTAAATCGTTTAATGAAATCTGTGTGTCAAGTCTTTCGTAACATAGTATGGTAGTAACTCCAATAAACATATAGTAGCCAAAAAGTGTTTTATTCACCCGTATTTCTGTAGTTAAGCCGTATTGTATTAATATTGTTTTAATATACAGCTCTTGCAACATTGCTTTGAACTTATAAAATGGTCTTAAAGACATCGATATTTGGTCATTTGTAGTGCATAAAGTTGTAGTTAAATCTTACCAAGGGGACTGGAAGGACATAGAAATGTGATAACTTCATATTTCTCGAAGTTGTCCATTGTAAACTTTTTTGACTTTTGGGTGTACCCTTGTGCCTCTCCAGAGGTATATTGAACATTGAGGAGTGGGGGGGGGGTGGGGCAGGTGAGGTGGAGGGTGGACCTGCCACCCTTGCCCCTGCAATTTAAAGAATGATCTCAGTCCCTCGTCATAGTATGCTCAAGATTCGAACAAATGTTAAGCTTTTTTAATTGGAAATTTTTCATCTTACATTTAGGATTGGCGGTCAATGATTTTGCCAAATCTATGTCTACCCAAGGTGAGTATTTGTTTATAACATTACTTGTAGCAACAGCTAACTTTGTTTGATGTTGATTTTGTAACATAATTTTCACCCCATGTTGATTGTGTTCAGCTGGGAAAAATGTTAATGTCGAAGTCAAAGATGGGGTAGCAGTTGTAAGAATTGATCAACCTGACTCTAAGGTAGGACCTTTGTGATACATCTACGAGACTAGATAACAGATTTGAATGGAATTTAAACTGTTCTATTGTTATTATAAGTCTACAACATGCATTCACAAAATCCTGATGTGAGCTTGAAATTTCATCTATATTCTTTAGTGACTGCGTTGATATCAGATGTTTTTGTGCCGTCCATTGTGCAGGTGTTTGTCGTCTTTAAATTATCCTAAGATATCCTGTTTGCTGCTTATTGTTCTTTGCAGGTCAATGTTCTTTCGGAAAGTTTGATGTCAGAATTTGAACAGGTTTGTGCCTAATTCTATAGGACATTTGTGAATAAATTGCAGTGCAACAAGTCAATCAATATGCAAGCTATGTAGATAGTAGCATTACTTGAATTAGAAAGACAGCTTCCCCAGCCTATACATCGCTTAAAATGTCAAAGCTTTTGGTAGAAAAACAATAGTCAATTCCCATGGCAGCTGGGTGTTAGCTACTGTCAAAAATACCATGTTAAACTTGGTTTTCCCAATTACTGTGAGGCTTCAATTTCCCAGTTTGTATCAGTCACAGCAAAGTTATAATATAGATGTTCAATATAATTTGTTTTCACATCTGGTAATAGAAAATGTGTGGAATGGCACAACCATTAAAAAGAATCACAGAGGAGCATGTCCATACACCTAGAAAGAAATAATGGAACTATTGCACGTTCAGACTAAACTTTCCAATATCAATTAGGCACAGATTGTTTTACTTCTCACTAACCTCCTGGACAGACTAAATTTTTTATCCAGGCAATACATGTATAACATGCTATCCAGGCAAGATTATGCTACAGTATTTCATTGCTGCTATAAAGAGCATAATCTTAACATTAGTGACTAAAGTTGGTAAAATGTTGTTAGTAACGAAAATATAGCTCTGCAAAATTTGTGAATTTTGTATATATTTGTATTGCACACAGATTGTATTGAGATGAATGTGATGGACTCTCCCATGTCTAATTCAAATGTATACAGAATTTGCAAACTTTTCTGGGCTGTACTTTATTTCTGCCATCCATGGGTCTGTTTGTCTCATACCCATATAGATTTTATGCATAAATTTTGATTGGGACCGTGAATCCTAGGAAACAGGAATTTATGCATTGTTATTGGTAACTCGTGGCAAACATGGACCAATAACAATGCATAAATTTCTGTTTCCTAGGATACATGGCCAGATCATGATTTATTCATGAAGTCTATGGCTTGCATTTTCTTTGAATGCTGACAACACTGACTGGTTTAATTTTTTCAATAGATATTTAATCGTGTTTTCGAAGACCCGAGCATCAGCAGTGCTGTATTGATCTCAGCAAAGCCAGGTTGCTTTATAGCTGGAGCTGATGTCAAGTAAGCACATAACCTGTTATCCTTCAATGAGCATTGATTTTTTCACCACCTGGAATGATGAAGCATTTTTTTTGCCTTTCATGCTTTTTTATATGTCAAGTGTGTGTAGTTAATGAACCTTATGTCCACTTGTCTGACAATGTTAGTTTGAGATATTAAAGCACTTTGCCCTTTACCATTGTTCCAAGAGTCACACATGAGTAGAAATCTTCCCTCTTTTTCTATCTATCTTCTTTTTTCTCTAATGTCTCTTGTTGATCTTGGCTTGCTCATGAAAGTAAATAAAAATGCCCTACCATACGACTTATTATGACAAAGCTTTCTCTCCCGTTCAGTTAACTGCAATGTGCCTAAAACTACAATGTACCTTTCACAAGTTCAAAAACTTAAACTGCCAGCGGCCTAGACGAGATTTCTGAAGGAATATTTCCAAGCTTTTAAATAAACTGCTGGGCAATTTCTTTGGAATTTTACCTTAACTTAGGTTTAAGCTGACCAGCTTTTGAGCAACTGTCACCAGACAAGAGCATTTTCCAATTAATTCTTCAAGTTGTTTAATGCACAATGTCATGCCTATTTTTTTATCTGTTTTTTAGCATGTTGAATGCAGCAGGTACAGCAGAAAAGGTAGCCAAAAAATAACCTACTTCAACCATGTCACAGCTGGATTTGTTGTTTGTTTTGTCTTTTAATCACTATGTTTGTTATTTAGTCAAAATATCCTGTATATGTGTTATTTAGGTTGCTGAAATTTCATCTGTTGGCCAGGAGATGATACAAAAACTCGAGGTACATGTCTAATGATTTTTTAAACAACAAACATGGCAGAGTTTTGGGTAACAAGAGTTTACAGACAAAAAAAGCCTTAAGAGTGTTTAATGTACCTCTGAACAGCATAGGACTTGACACAAATCACCAATTACTTGTAGATCTCTGAAATGCATTTCACATAATCTTCTGCTGTGCTGTTCTGTCAATTTGAACAGTTAACATGAAGTTTCGATATCAAAATCTCTCAAAACTTGCCGCCAATGGCCGAATGGGCCTTCTTTGATGAAAGTAATCATTTTTAGCCACTCAAACTTCTTTTTGCAAATTTTCCAAATGTCACCTATGGTTACCCGTGTGGCCGTGTAAATTTCCAAGGTGTAACATCTAAGATGTAACATCAAGGTGTAACATCTTATGCCACTCAAACTAATTTTTGCAAGTTTTCAATTTTTCATCTATGGTAACCTGAGCCAGTCCACGTGGTGTATTGGCCAGTATTGGTGACATAACATGCTGAGTCATGTGACAAGTAGTTACTGGGTGTAGTTGGACAAGTGTGAGGATTTCTATGTCAAATCACAGAGTTGATCTCTCTGTTAACCAAAGATAAGAATCAGTGGTATTTATTGAATGGATTTATTCCTGTTCATATAGGATTGTCCCAAACCCATTGTAGCAGCTATCATGGGCTCATGTCTTGGTGGTGGACTTGAAGTTGCTCTTGGCTGTCATTACAGAGTTGCTGTGAAAGATAGTAAAACAATGTTAGGTGCACCTGAAGTAATGCTTGGTTTATTACCTGGTGGGGGAGGAACTCAGAGATTACCAAAGCTGGTTAGTCTATTGTTACTCTCTACAGAACAGTTTGTGCAGCCAAAAGTATGCAATTTGCAACAAGTCTGTTGACATTTTGCAATAGACTTGTTATCAACAAGCTGATATTGCATGGCTTGTGACAACTTGTTGACGACAAGTCTGTTGCAAGTTGTCAACAGACTTGTTGCAAGTTGATTCTCAAAACTTGTTATCCACAGGCTTGCTGCAAGTTGTTTCGACAAGTTGTAACAAGTCTGCAAATGATAAGCAGCAACAAGCCTGATTGTAATAAACTTGTTGAAACTTAATTAACTTACCAAGTTTGTTGCAACTTATAACATGAAGTCTGTGGTGTTTTTTCCTGCGTTATAGAACAGGTAGAAACATTCATTTATTCATCCTGATTATTATTTCTCTGTTTTGCACATCAGGTTGGCTTGCCTGATTCCTTAGACATGATGCTAACTGGCAAGAATATTCGTGCTGACAAAGCGAAGAGAATGGGTCTTGTTGATATGCTTGTTAATCCTTTAGGTATGAAATTCACTTTATTTGAAATTTACTTTAAGATTTGAAGATAACAAATCTCTTGAGAAATATTGTCCAAACAATGAATAGGGTTGAAAATGATCAGTTCCCATTATAAACTAAATTTTAACCTAATTAAGAAGGTTGTAATAGCCAGAACTATAAATGCAAAGTTTACTTGTGACATGTTTCACAGTAAAGGAAACCTTGCAAAGCTTTTGAAATTTTTCTCTGTATTTGCATCACGTACTCACAGCTTGAATTTGTTAGCGTGTAAACTTCACAAGGCTATATTTGCCGTATTTTCCAACATTTCGTCACCAAACTTTGCAAATTTTACAAATGTTAAAATGCTCTTTCTAGTTGAGCTCATAAATTTTGCTCTGGTCGTCATTATGCCAAGATATAGGGATGTTTGCGAATTACGCGTTTTTAGCACCAAAAAGGGTAAATCCATACCAACATCAAAATTTGAAGTCGAAAAAAAGGTTTTAAATGAGAGAATGCAGCATTTCCAACAGTTGAGCACTCTTTAGTAATTAAATTTGTTAAAAGGAATTACCATGATCTCTCTATTTAGCCTCCCCCCTTAAATAAGCCCCCTTCTCTAATAAGCCCCCCATAATATATTAAATGTTGTTATATTATATGTTGTTATATTATATGTTGTTGCTACCATATATATTATGTTGTTATATTGTTAATATAAATGTTGTTGTTATATGATATATACTGTGTAACGATTTTGAGTTTATGCAGTTCAAAGAGATAATCTCCATCACTGGTTTTTTGGATGAATAAATGAGCCCCCCATCTCCAATAAGCCCCCCTCAAAAGGTCCTGAAATGAATAAGCCCCCCCCCCCGGGGGGCTAAGTAGAGAGAATATGGTACTTAGAAGATTTTTAACTTCTCCGCGTGGGTACCTACTGTCGTGTTTAAAACGCGTAACTGTAAAACCGGCTTTTGGTCTGCACTGGAATTGTCCGTACTGCTTTACTTGTCTGTGGGGCATATATTCCTCATTCTGAACAAATATTGGTCAGAGAGAAGAGTTAGAAAATGACTAAGTTTATAATTATTTGAATGTAGGGCCGGGCCTTGCTGAGCCAGCACCTAATACTTTGCGATACTTGGAGGAAATTTCCATTCAAGTTGCCAAGTTAGTATTTAAAGATGCACTACTGTTTAAAGGGTATAGGCATGCTGGTACAAATCTTGATTTAGCAATTGTGCAACAAATCAGATTTTGACAAGTGTTGTGATCGAGCATACACATGTAATAACTGCGACAAGTAATGCTTATTGTGATAGCGGTATATAGAAAAGTGACTTCCATAGAGGCCCTTTTCTTAAAAGATGCCTATACGTTTTGCACAGTACTGCTACATAAGTGTTACAAAGTGACTGAAACATGAGGAGTGCGAGAAGGTTTGAGGGCCTAGGGAATATTATTATAGATTCTGATATCTTAACTTCTCTTAACCTCGTTATGTAGAGATCTAGCTAATAAGAAATTAAAGGTGGACAGATCACGGAAATGGACTTCCATGCCAGGTGAGAAGGTCGAGATTCCTCGATACAGCTTGACTGACATTGTTATAGTTATAGAAACAAGTTGTGTTGGAACTCTGTAAGAATGTTAGGTGCGATTTTTAACTAGATTTGTGGAATCTTTACTTTTCAGGGCTTATGTATAAAATCACGACCGAGACAGGATTTGGACAGAACTACGTCTTTAAGAAAGCTAGAGAGACGGTAATTTTATTATTTTTCTAGGATGCAAAGTATTAAAGTAGTTACAAGAGCCTTGGCGGTAAATTAAAAAGCTATAAACCACTTATACATTTGTATAAACAAAAAGCACGAAAAATCTTCAAAAAGGTTCCCTTCTTTTCAAACAGGTCATGAAAAAGTCTTTGGGATTGTATCCAGCACCATTAAAGATTCTTGATGTAAGTTTCCATGTTGCTACATATGCTTGTAACTCGCACTCGTATTCACGAGGATAAGAGTTGATGAGAGTTTGCAGAACTTGGTTAGCTGCTGTCTTTGATGCTTTCCCGACACAATCTATCATGTATTTTACTGAAGTGAAAATATACCCAAAACATGTAGCTATCAATATCGTTTGTGAAACCATTCACGAACTCTCGTCATCTCTCATTCTTATTTAACTTGGTTACGCGTCCACTATATATCTCGCTCATTCATTTTCTGAATGATGCATGCTGGTCTAAATCCAATGACGAGTTATGTTTAATATGGTGGCAGAGTAAATTGTTTCTTAGAGTGGACTTTGAGGCATTCCCATACTCTTGGTCTTAGTATGAAACAGATATTATCGTACAGCTTGGACGGATTTAATGGGGGCGGGAGGCACTCCCCTCAGCCTGATGGGGGAGGGGCATTGAGCATAAATTTGGTTACTAGATTCTTCACACACTTGTGATTCTCTGATTGTGACCATGACTAGAGTATTAAACTATTGTCGCTATCTGTTGCATCATCAGAGTTGCAAAAAGCGTTCAACCTTCCTCCGAGAAAAATTTTCAAAGTTTGCAAACCTTCCACAAAATGTTGTAAAGTTGGACCTTCGAAGGATTAGCCCTAGGATGGTAAAAAAAAGAGCATAACGATGGTGAAATGGACCAATAAAAGATGGCTTTGGACATTTGGCGCCGGGAGAGAATTGGACGTTGTTGTCGCCAACATTAACATGCCAATTCACTGCCTTCCTTCGCCTAATGGCCACCATCCCTGGCTCGAGTTCGAACTATTAGGGGGGGGGGGGGGGTAGAAGCGGCCCCCAGACCATGAGTGCTAAAACCCTGGAATTCTAGATTCGAATCCGACCATCGATAATATAGGATCACCGTTTGTATATATGTACGTTAGGCTCTGCTGTTTGCAAAGATTGTGGCGCGCGTGATTCGAGACTGGCAAGCATATGTTGTCATCTTGAAAATGGCGATTTTGCGAATATTTTACTCAGGTTATGTGTATCTTTTGGGAAGTTTTACAGCAAATATATGCGATCGGAAGACAAAAAAGATTAACATTGTCGCTGAAATGTGACAAATGTGACTGTACATAAATTGATTGTCTGGCTGCTTCTAAGCTCACAATACATATTAATAGGTAGGTGAAGTAAGGACTGACCGCGAGTTATAAGTGTGAAATATTCTTGCGCAAAATCGAGAGGAAAATACAACATAGCCTAACTTTCCGTAAACGATCACCAATTCTATTTTAAGCTAATATTCACGCCGAGGGCGCAAGAGGAGTACCGCTATTCTGAACTTTATGAAGTGATGTTGCAATCGAATAGAATAAAATGTTGACAATTTACGGAGTCTCAATTATTTTGTATTTTATAAAAATCGAATCAGTCTTCATGTCTTTTTTAATATGAGATTTTGTTTCCTCATCTTTCTTTCCATCTATATCAGTCTTTTCTGCTGTTTTTTTTTCAAGCTCTAAGCAGAGTTAAAAAGCGTTCAACCTTCCTCCGAGCAAAATTTTCAAAGTTTTGAAACCTTCCACAAAATGTTGTGAAGTTGGGCTTTCCAAACTGAAGATCAGAATGAATCTTGAGAATGAAACACTGGGTTTTTTTCAGAAAGAAGGCATGATTTCTGGAACAGATCATCATCTATTATTTTTTTGTTATGTAATTAGTGTTTAGGATACATTATGTAGTGTGTTGACATGAAACCTCATTGACTGCCCATTTTGCAAACCTTCCTCACGGATTATACCCGCACACCCGTGGCTTTTTTCACTACCGTTACCTACTCAAATACAGTACTCGACGTACAATTATTAGGGCTGGTGGAGGACCCCATCCCCCATCAAATCACGCTGGATCCATCCCATGTCATACAGTAGATATTGCTCCTAGTCTGTGTAGTTCACGATTCTTGAGAAACAGTTTAGAACTGCTATGGATTTCTTTAACTTTTAGGTCACTAAAGTTGGAGTTGAAAAGGGTGGTTCTGAAGGGTACCGGGCTGAGGCACAGGTTAATAAAGATATAATGATGCTAATTTATAGACAAATTAGTATGGAATAACATTTGATTGCTTTTCATGTTCTTATTCAATGTTTAAAACTTTGAACAGTTGAAAGCTAGGCCAGTACCTTTCGACTCTGACACCGTTGATATAACCTCCACCGTGTAGTCTGTGCTCCGTGATAAAACGTGGGTCATACGGTGGCTGTCAGAGGTGCTCTTAGAAGGCGTTTGAATTTATCAGCTTGAGCTACAAACTTCAGCTTAGCTCTCAGCTGCAAGTAAAGCCTATGTACTTTCCATTTAGTCGTAGGCATATCAAAGTGACCGATGTGATAGAGTATGTAAGCCGATCTACGCTTAATCTGACTAATTTGAATACAGCTCACAAAAGAAAAGGTAGATCTAGACTATATCACATCGTCGAAATGACCTTGCTACGACAATTACGACCAAATGGAAACTAAGCTTAAGAATGATGTATGCACGTGTCATTTACATTTTAAAACGTTGTAGGGTTTTGGTGAACTGGGCGGATCAAACGAAGCCAAGGCTTTGATGTCATTATTCTTTGGCCAGGTACTACTATAGCTATCAATCTATCTTCTACCTAAATGGTTGCGATTACTTACTGTACGAATAAATCTTCTAACTGCTTTTGCGCCTCTCCAAAACCCTGTCCATTTAAAATGTAAGTCTTTGTGTGGTTTTTTCCTCATCATGTTGAACTCTCAACAGACGGAGTGCAAGAAAAACAGATTCGGCAAGCCCAAACAAGATACAAAGTAAGTTATTACTGTTAACCTTTAAAGTTATTTGTAAAGATGAAAGAATTGTCTGAGTATTTTTATATATTTATTTATGTGTAGGTCTGTGACTGTTCTTGGAGCGGGTCTCATGGGAGCAGGCATTGCTAATGTAGGTATTTCTCATGCAATGTCTTCCTATGAACATTCTCGGATAAATAACAAAATGCTTTGAAATTACCAGGTTAGTTTGCAGAAAGGATACAATGTTATACTGAAAGATAACTTCGAGCAAGGTTTAATTCGAGGGCAAGATCAGATATACAAAGAGTAGGTGGTCTTTAATTTTAGTAATAGCAATATTGTCTGTGCTCACGAAGGACACAGATCAACCAGACTTACTCCAAAGGTTTTTTAAAGAAATTGACTCACATGACATTTCACAAATATTCCCTAACAATTTCCTATGCCTCTGTCGACAGATTAAGCACAAAAGTTAAAAGAAAAGCTATGTCAAGGTATTCATTTTAGACTTATCTTTCGAGATATACCCTGTAATGATAGCTTAAACCATGATTTATTTTTCAAACTTAAACAGTGCGGAGCGAGACAGAATGTTATCTGACCTACATGCACAATTGGACTATAAGGTATCTCAATATATACCTTAATATCAGCCTCAATATGTGGTGCCTAACTCCGTCAGTTGCATCTTGTAACTTGCACTTTTAAAGATCATTTGAGCTTCTTAATTGTTTTTCTTTTGCCGCGACAGGGTTTTGACAAGACGGATATTGTAATCGAAGCTGTTTTTGAAGACCTTGATATTAAACATAAAGTTGTGAAAGAAATCGAGGAGGTATATTCATTTGATTACTGGTTCTTAACGTCTCCGTAATCTTCACAGCCTTCAAATCCTGGATTTCATGTCGAGTAATTTAATTATCTTTTTATTTTCTAAGGTTATTCCCGAAACGTGTGTTTTTGCTTCAAATACATCTGCTTTGCCTATACACAAGGTAATATATTGTCTTCTATTACCATTCGTAACCCCTCTTCGTTTTGACTGAAAAAAGAATCCCGGCTCAACGCTTCCGTAGTTAACTCAGCTATGAATGAGAATAATTCACAATACCGATACAGTCGCGATAATCACCGAGCTATTTTACACAAGTTATTTTAATTTCTTTGTCCGTAATTTGTACAAAACGGCGGCTATACTCACCTGTAGTCGAATATAAAGGAATGTCACGTCATATTGGACCAATTATAACGTCGGATTTATTATGTTCACTTGTGTAAAAATACTAAAAGAAGTTATTTTCTGACAATATTTATTTTAGATCGCTGAGGCCAGCAAACGACCTGACAAGGTAAATTAGTCCAGTTTTAATGAACATCTAAATTCTGACTACATTAATGTCTTTCCGATTACCTGAACTTCACCGGTATTTAGATGTTACTTTTGATATTCAACCGCTGATCTGGCCTGTGCCCCAGACTATGCACGTTACCTCAGATCTTGAAGTGTAAGATTTTCCATTGAAATTGTTCCAGGTTGTTGGCATGCATTATTTTTCACCTGTGGAGAAGATGCCTTTACTGGAAATCATAACAACAGATAAGACATCTCAGGAAACGGCAGGTATCATTGTCTGGTTAATGTAACTGCAATGTTTGAGATTTGACGGATAATTGAAGCAGGATTACGCGTTGAAACTGATTGTGGTAACTGGAGTGTTTATGTTTTAGCAATTGCAGTGGATGTTGGTTTAAAACAAGGAAAAACTGTGATTGTTGTTAAGGTATGGTATACTGTATGGTGTGGTGTTATGGTATGGTATGATACGGTGTGGTGTAGTATGGTGTAATGTTGTGTACTTTGGTGTGTAATGTTGTGAATTGAGTTGGTGTAGTATGGTGTGGTGCAGTGTAGTGCTATAGTGTGGTATGGTATGGTGCAATGGTATGGTATAGTGCTATGGTATGGTGCTATGGTATAGTATGGTGCCATGGTATAGTATGGTGCCATGGTATAGTATGATGTGGTGTAAGTATTTATCTTTCCAGGATGGTCCAGGTTTTTACACAACAAGAATCCTTGCACCAACTATGGGTGAAGTGTTAGCGTTGTTCCAAGTAAGTCGTTTTTTCTGCATGATTATCGCAGCAAGACCAACAGTTTATAGAACAGTAAAACAATGAAACATGTTATGTCTACAGGAAGGAGTTACACCCGTTGAATTGGACAAGTTGACAAAGACGTTTGGTTTCCCTGTTGGTTCAGCTACACTTGTCGACGAAGTAGGTCTAGTTACTGCTTGCTTTACCACTCATACTGACGTACCAACGACATTCTGAGTGGTCTGGTCTGTTCCAGCTTAGAACTTACGATCTAGTTTGAAAATTTCTAAGTTTACTTTAAACACATTTCAGGGCTGTGTATTTATTTATTTTCAACAAGACAGTCTACATGCTGTCTATGGAACTGTCGACTTTTAATCAATAATAGTGCAGACATTGTATTTTTTGTTCGAAATACAGCCATTTGTAAAATAATACAAAGTCCTGGAATATATTTAAAGTGAAGTTACAGGGTTCCGAAGTAAAGGTATCACCGAATTCCAATGCTAGCTTGATTTTCCATCTACTTTCTAGGTTGGTATCGATGTCGCAACGCACGTCGCCGAAGATCTTGGCAATGCATTTGGTGACAGGTGGGGAAGCTTTGGGACATTGTTGGATCATCATATCTTCATTTCGTGGGATGTTAATGTGAAAATTTTAAATCTTATTCAGGCTTAGAGGAGGTGACGTAGGAGTGTTGAAGACAATGGTCGATGAAGGATTTCTAGGTAAGAGATTGTGCAAGCACAAGATTGCACCATTTCTGCCTAAAATGAGCTAGGGATATGTGACCTATTTATAATAAAGAGGTTAAGATGTCCTGGTTCTAGGAATGTTTGGTATACCGATATATCCCGAAAATATCGGTATTGAATTCAATATCAGTGTGACTTTATCAATTGTGCAGATATGCTGTAATTTGTCCGGTATACCGAGACTTTGATATGACAATATCATTGATTTTACTCCATCACAGTACAAAGACGGGTTTTAAACACTTCGAAGTGTGCTGGATATGACTGTTACTCCTTCTAGAGAGCCTCTGAATCATTGTTGATTAGTTCTCTGTCTTGGGCTGTATTTTCACTTTCAAAACGGTCATTCTCGGATATACACCTTCTTAGATATTCACAAGGCCAAAAAGACTGTTTAGCGACAATATCGGTATAATTTTTCCCGTATTCCGATACCGTGAACTTATCAATCATCTTACCGGGTTATGTCTGTGCATTTACTTCTAATTTCTCTATGTGTTCTTTTGCAAAAGTCTGTATTCTATCTCAATAAGCAGAAAAGATATGATCAAACATGAAGATACCAGGGAAATACCATGAACAAAATGATCCTACCCCTATCAGTTTACCGGAGCCAAGTATCTTAACCTCTATAATATATCATGACCACATATTACTTTATTACAAAGCCATTTCTCTCAATGTTACGGATTTATTATTTTTATATCATTCATACATCTTTTGTTTTCACCCAGGACGAAAATCTGGAAAAGGATTTTATGTCTACCCAGTTGGCAAGGGCAAGAAAACGGTGAGGACCTCCTGAATTTGAAATAATAATTTACTATAAACTGTTTTTGACATTTTCCCACTGTCTTAGGTCAACAACGCTGCCTTGGATATCCTCAAGAAATACGCTGTTCCCAAGCGAGGAAGGTTAGTAAGGGATCATTGTGGTCAACACTGGATCGGTGGGGTAAATGTATGATCGATCCCTCCATATTCAGAGATATCCAGTTAGTCCATATCTCAATTGATATGTAAACTGATAATCTTTTCATGGCCAGTTTACCGTTGCGGTATGGAAAATAAATATGTTTCTCCAATTGGATCTTGAGCCGTTTGTGATGGCCTTGGTCTTAGTTCGAAACATACATTCTGTTCGATTGTCTATACTGTAAACAATATAATATAAAACAATGAAAAGATAATGGAACATACTTATCACTGGATCATGACTGGATGACATGGGGAGCAGTGAGATTTTTAAAACAATGAAAAGACAATGGAACATTCTGATCACTGGATCATGACTGGATGACATTGAGAACGATGAGATTTTCACTACAATGAAAAGGCAATGGAACATTCTGATCACTGGATCATGACTGGATGACATTGAGAACGACGAGATTTTCAAAACAATGAAAAGACAATGGAACACTCTGATCACTGGATCATGACTGGATGACATTGAGAACGATGAGATTTTCGCTACAATGAAAAGGCAATGGAACATTCTGATCACTGGATCATGACTGGATGACATGTACTATTCCTAAGCAAATGTATTCAAAGCCCATTCCTAACAGTATAACACCATGCTAATAAAAATACAAAATTAAATACAGAAATAATTGTGACAATTATTCTTACATTCATATTTAGCCACTCGCCGGAAGATATCCAACTGCGTTTAGCTGCTCGCTTTACTAACGAGGCATTGTTGACCTTGCAAGAAGGAATTCTCAACAGCCCAGTAAGCTTACGATGTTTGTAAAGCGAGGCTGGTGAGATCGAAGCTTTTGTAATGTTTATATTTCATGTCCATTTCAGGTTGATGGTGACATTGGTGCAGTATTTGGATTAGGATTTCCGCCATTTTTAGGAGGTTGGTCAGAGAAATGAATTGTTATACGGTTTATGCATCTTTCAACAAGTCCGATATCAGGATGCGTTCGCATGGCTTGCGACAGCTTGTAGACGACAGTTTCGTTGCAAGTTGTCAACAGACTTGTTGCAAGTTGTCAACAGACTTGTTGCAAGTTGAATGTCATGACTTGTTTTCCACAGGCTTGCTGCAAGTTGTTTCAACAAGTTGTAACAAGTCTGCAAATGACAAGTTGTTACAAGCCTGATTTTGACAGACTTGTTTCAACCTGATGAAATTGACAAGTTTGCTGCAACTTGCTGACAAGATGTAACAAGCCTGTAAAATTGGAAACGTTCAACAAGTCTTCGGCATTATAGGCTGGGTATTAGCTTCTGGTCGAACTAAGACCTCGTAAAGCTGTTTTTCAACCACATTTCCCTTGTGACGCTGCAAGGCAAAGATCGATCGATACTACTGTGTTTGATATCTGAGAAGTTTAAAGAGAAGACGATTTCTGGTCGTGATTAACTTAGCTTAGAATCGTTGTACATGACTGTCTTTGCGAGCTTGAATGATTAAAATGAACCCTGACATTAAAAGAAAATGGCAATATATTTGTTATCGGATTACTGATAAAAAACCTTTGAAGTGATTGTAATATCCTTTGTTAATTTTTTGGTAACATACTTAGTTTCTGAAATATTGAAAACAAATGATATTGGCCATCCACCATATTGTTTTATAATTAGTCTATTTTACTGACGTCACAACCTGGGTAGACTGTATAAAACTTGCTGTAAATTAGTTAAATGTCAATGAAATTTTCTTCAACGCTTCGCAATTCACGTAAGAAGTATATACATACAAATTCAGTTGGATTTGAACATTCAACATACTTGTTAATCGCTTCTTTGAGAGAAAAAACAATTACCCAGGTTGTGACGTCTGCGGTTTTTCAATATCCAAGATGGCGGATTAGTAGTGTCTTTGTCTTTCTTTGTCCTTTAGTATTTTAGAAACTAAACATGTTATCAAAAAATTGACAGCGCATGTTACGGTTACTTTAGAGGTTCTTATCAATAAGTCAATAAAATATATATTGCTGTTTCCCTTTAACAATATCTATCTTCCCACTCAGGTCCCTTCAGATTCGTGGATACATACGGCGCTGACAACCTCGTAAAAAAGATGCGACAACTGCAGTCTGAAGTCGGAGAAGCTCAATTTGAACCTTGTCAGTTACTACTCGACTACGCCAAGGATCCCTCGAAGAAATTCCACAAAAGATAAGAAATAGTACATTTTCTATTTTTGAAAGAAACTCCGTAAATATAATTTCCTCCGGGATTTGTTTAGAACATTCTGGAGGTTTTAACATCGCGCTGACAGCAGGAATAACATGTGAAGATTTTTCACCCAGTTTTGAAAACGCATTTCTGCACAATAAATGACCGATAACGTTTGTAGTGTCTGTGTATTTATAGCTAGCTAGTTATGGTAATAATTCCGTGTTCTCAGTACGCGAAATTAAATTTTAATCCAAGTCCTGAATATAATCAAATCTTTAATCCATCATAGTTAAAATATGACAAATAAAACGTTGGTTAAGGTTACGGTTTGGGTTAGGGCTTGGATTAAGATTTGTACTCGCCATACTGAGAACACGGAATTCAGTGGCGGATCCAGCGTAAGTCAAAATATATTACCGCCGCTCATTCTAGGATATATTTACATTTTAAAATACCTTCAAAGCAACTTCATTGGTTAGATTTTATTCTTTTGAAGTTCATAACCTATGACATTGTTATAAAGAATTTAAAATTGAATTTAAATTTGAATTTAAAATTGAGCTGCTATAATTTATTTTGACTTACCCTAGATCCGCCACTGACGGAATTATTATCGTTATATTGACCATCTTAATTGTTGTAATCCAAATCTTAATCCCAACCGAGGGCTTAATTCTGACCCTAAAGGTTGATTTCGATCGACTTTATTTTAGCGAGCGCGCGGATTTGTGTGTTCGCTTTCTTTTGAAGTATGTGTTTTCGCGTAGAACGAATTTTATTGGATAGGAACGACTGAGCGAAAAGAAAGAGATCGCAAAATTCCCCTTCTTGCTAAACTTAATTAAAATCAGCTTTAATCCTTGTGATGTATGATCGAAATTTGTCGGACTTGTATTTCTGTTCTCAGTAACTGAAGGTGGACTGGGTCATTCACAGCTCGGGTTATTTCATACATTACTTGAGGGATCAATCAGTTAACAATCTTAAAGCTAAGTCTTCATCATCCTGGAGAGTTCCTTCCTCAATAGTATCCTCTCCCGTTGCTCGTCTAGATCGCTTCGGCGATGACACACTAAATAAAAAACATTGGCTATACTTTAAATATTCTCTGCATACACCTAAGCCAATCTTTCCCCAAAATTCTGCTCTAAACGTCTTTCCTGAAGCTAAGTGAAATAAAATCAGTGGCGAAGGGAGCCCGATTTTTTACTTCTGCTGTGTAAATTTCAATTGTTAGCGATAATTTATCACAATTCATTTCTTTAGAAGTTGATTGTTTTTGCAGACAATTAAACTCCAAAAAATTAAGATAGCAGGAGTAAATAGTGGCTTCGCCACTGAGTAAAATGCTCTAAAGGCGAAATCATATATTTAGAAGGGACACCTTAAGTGAAGACTATACCTGTTCTCATTGTCCATTTCTATATTGAGATCATCCTCTTCGGTATTCTTTAATGTTACAACGACTTCTTCGTCGTTATCATCGTCATCCTGAAATACATTCATGTGGATCAATACCTTGTACGTCAATTGATAATAAGATTGAAGTATACTGATCTCTATTCAAAACCCACTCTAACTCTTGGTACACTGTCATCAGTCTATAGACGACTTACCTCGACGCGCTTTCTCTTCACTTTACTCTTCATTCGTTTCTCTCGATGTTTCTGTTTTATCCTCTCTCGAAATTCCTGTTTGTCCAGTTTATCTTGTTTGACCAGTGTCTGCGACGATGTCTTGAAATCAATTCCACCTGCATCTTGCGGGTTATCTTCGAGGGCCATTACGTGTGATATGTTTTCGTCTCTTCCACCTTCTTTTTCCGAGGTCACTGGCTGTGCAATAAACACACTACAGGTCACTTACAGTACATCGGCAGTCGTTTATAACCTGACAACTGTCCTCATTGCATTTGGCTTCTACTGGACTGATTTCCAACAATTTTTAGGTATATTTTGGTAATTCTCAAAATCATACGCTCACCTCGCCATCATCATCAAATGTAACTCTACTGTTCACTTTAATGTTCTTTCTCAAAATCTTCTTAGCAGATCTTGTCTTTGTTTTGTTCTTCTTCTTGTTAACGACAGCCTTGACATATAGAAGTTAGCATGTTGATTGTTACAACAAAATTCACATCCAATGATCTCAAAAATTGTTCTATTACTTACTTCGGTCATGTTTTCAACAGGTTCATCTTCGATGGACTCCTTGTTAAAAATCGAAGAATTAATAAACTAATTTATTTATACTGGATGCAATGGATAGCTCTATCAGTTCTAAACTGTTCTTCCTTCGAGGTCCAGTAAGGATCATCTCTTATTGATTCAGTGTTACTACAGAAGGAAACCTAAACTAACTTTATTTCAACTGGATAGCTCTATCAGTTCTTAACTGTTCTTCCTAGAGTTCCAGTAAGGATCATCTCTTATTGATCCACATATTTACACTTTTATTCTGAACCTTCCTTTGTTAATACCTCATCCGAAATTTCGACATCTCTTTTCCGCAAGACCAAGAAATCTTCTGCATTTTTGCTCAAATCTTGCGTCCCTTCTTCTAATATTTCGGCTTCCTCCGTCTTCGTTTTAGATTCAACTGACTTTGGTAAACGTCCATGCTTCTTTTTCGCTTTCTAAGATGAATGCTCATTATTTACAACTCACGCAGCATTTTAGGACATAAAGTATGTATCTCATTTGTCAAACATGTTCGTAACAAGGTCTAACATTCATACACGGAGTGCGTAATCTGTGATTGCAGTGTGCTTATTAGATTATGTCATTTTACCTGTAAAAATCGAATTCGTGGGGCTGTCAACAGTCCGAGTGATCTAAAATATTTAGTGTTTGAATCAGCTGTTATTAAGAATCAATGTATGAATAATTAAGCAACTCGAAGTCACTTAAATCTGTTGGAAATTAACGTTTGGCGATTTGGGGTTATGAACACGGTTGTTGTAACACACGTTAATAAATTTATTAGAGAGAAATAAATTTATTAATAAGAAAACCTCTCTGTCAGTTGATCACATTTACTTACGCTGCATATTTTTCCACTGGTAATTTATCCACATTGAATATTTTCTTATTTGATTGTAAATAAACCGATCTGACATAGGATACAACACTCTAGAAAAACAAATAAGCTTATAAGGCAATCCCTATACCACTCCCCACCCTAAAAACGACAGATATAAAGCACACAAAAGCATAGAATCTTTCAATGCTTCGTAGTACACTGGCAATGTTAGTTTGAGATATTTTCATAGTTTGAGATATTTTCATAGCTTGAAAAAAGTAGATTATTTGTAGGCAACCTTCTGGGCCCATTGTTTAATATCTTGATCTTGGACACACAATCCTTCCAGCTTCTTTTGTATATTTGATAACTTCTTAGGATTTGCTCTAGGTGGATAAAAAAGTCGCATATAAAATAACTAGCAAAATAACACAAATCAACATCTCAAGCATTATATTAATCCGACTTACTTTATGTTTGTTATAGGAACTTTTTTCTTTTCCAGTTCCTAGAAATTCAATTGGTTGAAACGTGAATTTCCTTGAAACACAATTACCTTCACGAGTTTGCCAAACTTACTTTTAACATTTCAGTTTCTTCAGAGGGCAGCAGTATTAACAATGAATGACCGTCTCTCTGGTATCTGCAAGTTATGTTAAATCTGTGAGTTTGCTGGCAATGTAACACCACTTTGTAGAGGAATGAGGAAATTTGGTAAAACTTTATCAACCTTGCCGTTCTTCCTGCTCGATGTATGTATGTGTTTGCATCCTCAGGACAATCAAGTTGCAAGACCCAGTGTACTGCTGGAAAATCTGTTCAAAAGTCAAGTTTGTTCTCAATTACAGTCTCCACTCTACTAAACTTCAGTTCAAAGCACTTGTCTCTCACCTAAGCCTCGGGCTGCTATATCTGTTGCAAACAACACAGCTGATGTTTTCTTGCAAAAATCGTTATAAGTTGCAACACGTTTTATCTGATTCTGTTTTCCATATAGCGCCATTAAAGGAATACCTGGTCTGAGGCGTCGATATGCTTCATAAGTAAACTTAACCTAAGGAAAAACTTAAATGTTTGAGCCTGATTCGAGGTCTAAAATCTAGGACTTCATCAAAACTGTGTCCAGTTTTAATACTTGATCATTTTTTTCTCAACCCAAGTCTAGGACTTGTTCAAAACATCATAACTTCCAATCTTACCTGTTTACAACTGGATAAAAATACAAGTATCTTGTTCTTTAAATGGTTTTTGATAAATGAGTATAAGAAATTGACTTTATCTTGTAGCTCACATACAACATAACTCTAAAAGATGAGCCAATTAAGTCTGTTAAATAAACCAGGAACATCACGATATTTCATTTATTATTCATTTCAGGTTGATCAAGCAATCTTTAAGAGCAACACTATTCAACTTAGCATAACTTACTTGTTTCAACTCTTGTGGTGTTGTTGCTTCGGAATCTTTGTACACTGACACATATTCTGGGTCCTAAATGATCATAAATTGATTCCCTACTGATGTGACATGTCTGAGTTACTGTATAGCCACATATCCTCTTGTTCATTCAATATTTTACAGAGAACTACCCACAGGTAATACATTAAGGTACACTTACCCTAAGACTCAGTCTGGCCAAATCACTAACAGAGCTAAGAAAAATTAAAGATTTTAATGGTGAATCACATCAACTCCCATGCAATTTGTGTTCTAGTTTAACTAAGTGTGTAGTCTGTTTTTTCCAGATACTCCCAAGAAACTTGCTTTGAACATCAAAAAGCATTCTACGTTACCATTGTTTCCATTTTACCTTGTCTGTGTAGCCGAATAAAGAATAGTCTGTCGTTCTTCTGGGAGATTTTCTATGATTGCATTTACTGTTTCTCTAAAACCCATATCAAGGATCCTGTCAGCCTCATCAAGTACTATATAGGCCAGATAATAGTTGTGAGTTTTGAGAAGACAACCTAAACTAAATGATATGAAGTAAAAACTAACAATGCTACGAACCTAACATTTTTAAATTGCTACAGTCAAAATTTGGTGTTTCATCCATATGTTGTAGCAATCTTCCAGGAGTACAAACAATAATATTGGTCTTCTGTATTCTCTGTTGTTCAAAACTAACTTCTTTCCCACCAATAATTAATCCTGCAGAAATATCGTGATTTTTGCCAACTTTACACAACACTTCGAATGTTTGGTAGGCCTACAGTGTAATAAGAATATATTTATTTCATTCTTCAGGGCTTCGGATGTAATAACATTTGTTGTTAGCTTATTTTTTATGCACATCAAACATACCAGTTCTCGTGTGGGGGATATCACCAGCGCCCCAAGCCCATCAACAGATGACCACTTTAATTTCCATAAACATTCTAACATCTTAACGATCAAGATTATAGTTTAGCAGGTGTTTTATTATCCACATACGTGCCTCCAATACAGACATCTCTCTCTCTTTCTAATAGGGATGTCTCTCTAATACAGCCACCTCTCTCTAACAGAGCCATCTCTCTCTAACAGAGCCATCTCTCTCTAATACAGACATCTCTCTCTAATACAGACATCTCTCTCTAATACAGACATCTCTCTCTAATACAGACATCTCTCTCTAATACAGACATCTCTCTCTAATACAGACATCTCTCTAATACAGACATTTCTTTCTAATACAGACAAGTCTCTCTAATACAGACATCTCTTTAATAATCTCTCTAATACAAACATCTCTCTAATAATCTCTCTAATACAAACATCTCTCCCTAATACAAACTTCTGTGCCTAATACAGACATTTTTCTCTAACATAAGCACCTCTTACATGCCAGTGTTCCAAACAAGCCCTCTTAAGCCTGGAAATCACATTTTTAGAATATATAGAATTTAGGCAATTAATCTCCAAATTGTTAAAAATTAGGCAAGCAGTTAAGCGTATTTGGGCTCATAAACATACAATAGAAATTTAAAAATTCATGACGCATAACATGTTTGTGAGTTGGTCTTTTAATAAGCGCACTATTAATTAGCTACAATAAAGCACTTTGCTCTAGACTTTTCATGCTCAGACAGTACACAACATTGGTAGCTTGAGGCAATTTCTCATGTTTCACAATTTCATTGTGGTTGGTCTCAAAAGATACTATCGTCTGTCAACCCATCATTAGGTTGCAACCCAACGACGTCATAGCGTAGTTTTTTAGCCGAAGAAAACTGGGAACAACCTAGCTTTCCAAAACAAGGTTGTCCTCAGGCCATTGCGCCTAAAAAACTAGGTTGTTCTCAATCTCCCCCAGCTGCTCTGTCAGAAATTTAGGCAAATAAATTGCCACTGTGCGTATTACCCACTTCAAGTGCTGTGGTTTCATGTTTCCATACATTGCGTAGTCTGTTTTAACAACAATTCATATCTGCGATTATTTTATACGCTGAAATAAAGTAGGTATGCAAGACTTGTTTCTCACGCACTGTGTACACAATCGTAGTACTTGCTTGCGGTAAAATTGCGTAAATAATTCCTCACACAATTATTCTCTGCCAGCCTGTACATATTGTATTCTAGCTGTAAGATATAGAGCAACACAGCGGTGACAGCGTCTATAATTAATTGCATTATAAAGACGTGGAATGTGGAATGTCAAGTGCATGGATGATTTGGCAAAATCGCTATAAATGCTGTTGTATTCATAAAAATTGTTACATACAATAGCCATAGCTGAATGGCTTTGTTGTCTTTATATAATTTATAGTTTTCTTATAGGCATGTTAGATTCAAATTCAATAAAAAAATTTTTAGAAATTGTCAGAATTAAGTATCAGGACTATAAATATAATTATTAAAAAGCTCAATTTTTTTAATACTAACCATAGTTATGTAAGACATTTTGCATGGGTAATCTTTTGTAAAACTGACCCCCAAAATGCAGGAAAACGCATTTCAGGGAGGCAGAAATTCCAAAATTTTCCGAGGGAGCATGCCCTCGGACCCCCCTAGAATTCTCGCGTCTCCGGCGCTCGCTTATCCGTGTAATTGGGTTACTCAAATTTAAACTAGGCTATCACAAGCACCAGATAAAGTTCCTTTGGAGCCCTGTACATGCAGACACCTCTCTAACTCAGACACCTCTCTAATACAGAGTATCTCTCTAATATAGATATCTCTCTAATAATCTCTCTAATGCAGACATCTCTCTAATACAGACATCTCTCTCTAATACAGACCTCTCCCCAATACAGACACCTCTATAACATTCTACCAGTAACTCACAGGAATAAGAAAGGCTAATGTTTTTCCAGATCCGGTCTTGGCTGCTCCGAGGACATCTTGGCCTTTCAATGCCACAGGAATGCCTTGCCGTTGTATCTCAGTCGGTGTGATATACCCACAACTTTGTAATGCTAATGGTGGGAAGACAAATACAGTCAATTATTGAGGTTTTGTTTGTTGTTTTGTGGGTAGGCAGTAGCTACGAAGGAGTTAACCAGCTTGCTGGTATTCTGCAGGTAGTATTCGCAATATTGTATTCTGTTTTGATATTACGCACCAGCCAATATAAATCCATGCAACCCAAGACCTGGGGCATAACTAGGGTTAGGAATCATTTGCTAAGCCATTTAATGACCTGTTTCACCAGTAAGGAGGTCTGGAGGTATGGGGATTTATATCGACTATAATGACTTTATTTTAATCCTAACCAATTACCAAAACAAATCCAGTCATCTGTTAGTTCGTCTAATAATTAACTATAAAGGCCGGTTTCCACTCAGGAAAATAGTCCTCCGATCGGACTGGATCGGAACAAAATTTAACCTGCTCATGTGCCTTTAGAGCCAATTTTGTGTCGGTTTGAGGTAGGCTGTTCACACGTATAAAATTGCTTCAAAGTGGGCAAAGAATTGGCACAAAAGGCGCATGTTTAGGTTAAATTTTGTTCCGATCCGGTCCGATGATTATTTTCCAGAGAGGAAACCGGCTTAAGTGATATTCTAGAAGGAATTTTCTTGAGATACTTGTTAAAAATGAAATACATCCTACCTCTTTGTGTTCGATTTGAGAGCGGGATATCCATGAACTTAGTGATCGCAGATGGATCAAGCTTGAATAAAAATGAAAAAAATATTGAATAATCCGAGCATGGTATACAGTATACTACCATACTGCAGTAATGATTGATCGACAACAGTGATGTATGCAATTCAATAGTTGACAAAATACATCATAACTTCTTGATACAGCTATTCGTTACTAAAATCTTAGTGACAAGGCAAGCTTACACTACCCAATAACAAATTATTCAACTCACATCTAAAATTTTCTCATCAACAGCACTCATTTCAACCTCTTCATCTTTAACCTTTTTAAGTCTTGCTTCACGTTTTGCCCATTTTGACTTAATTTTAGGCTTCTTCTTGCTTTCGGCTTGCTTATTCCGTTGTGTTTTGTCCATTACAACAAAAAGACACTGGTCAAAACCACCAAAATTATGTCGAAAACGTGAGAAATCATAAAAACGTGGAAACCATGTTTACAGATAAGCAACATTTATGCTTACAGAAAGTATGCAATTTTTCTAATTATAATTTTTTTGCTGACCAGGACTATTGTTGGCACATCTTGAAATCTAATCCTTATCAATACCCTAATCCAACAACCGATCCGAACGTTGTATTCCGTAATCTTAACTGGACTGGATTAGAATTAGAATCAGATTAGAATTAAATTCATTGAAGTGGAACGATTTCAAATTTTTCGCGCCTGCCCCATGCCGCGATGCGCGCCAATTTTACACGTGAGTGACATAAAAGGCCAGATGATAATTTAAAACTCGTGATTTTGCGGAGTTTTTCTTTAATTTTGAATGATTTTGGCGAAATTTTAAAAGCAGCCGGATTATGGCAAGTCTTGTTCTTGATGATGGCACTGTATTTAAGGGCGTTCTCTTCGGAGCAGCGAGAAATTCGCCGGGAGAAGTCGGTATGTTTTGTAGCACGAGACAATACAATATGGAGGGAAGCCCTTTGCGGTCGACAAGAAATATTTTAGTTTTAACTTGTTTTGTAGTTATGTTAATTCTAGTCCAGGATAGTTAGTAAGATGTTTATAGTAATGTAATGTAATAGCATGTTTATAAACAGTACAATGAAGAATAAGTTTAAAGTGAGCAAGCAATTAGTTCGTTCTAACTTTTAATATGCTCTCTTCTCAAATAACCTCAACCATATTGTATTAAATAAACCCTCTTGCCTACATTCGTAACAAGCACACATGTTCAAACGATTTGTCCAGGGTTTTTACAAATTTTAATATCCTTGAAACTACCTGAATTTAAAAACAAACATTGCTAATGAAGACCAAAACATGCCATAAACAATAGCTTAAAGGTCATCTAATACATATATTTGCTTTACTTTGTGGATTACTAAAACCTAGTTTTTATGTAAATACAAAAGAAAAGGTAGATCTGGACGATGTCACATTGTCGAGAATGACTTTGCTACGAGAGTTACGACCAATGTCAAGTGGGCTTAACATTCAAATAATGCAGTTCCTGGCCCACAAATTTGTTTGAACTAATTTAGTGTCCAGTTTCGACAATTGCACTTTACTTTATATCTCTGTTGTTATTGAATTCTATTGAAAGTTCACATGAATGACTGAAGTACCACACCTTAAGAAACTTCCAAAATTTCCCATTTTGTCATATGTGTCTTTCAACCTTGACTAGGTGTTGAAATCACTTGAAACTTGGCAGAATAGTTCTTTCCAGAAGAAATCTTTTTTGAGCTACTCAAACTCAGCTTTTTATAAGTTTCACCTACATACATGCTCGCACTGCTTGGTAGAAGTTGTCAACAGCTTGTTCTAAACTTGTTATAGTAAACACAGAACAAGCAGTGCATTAGCACAACTTGTGAACAGAATTGTCACAAGTTACAACTTGTTTGCAGACTTGCAACAACATGCATGTTTTTATGTGTGTATGGTAACCTGAGCCATTGGTATCATGTGTGTCTTAAAAAATGAAATCACTTTAATTAAACTTGACACAAATAGGTGGTTTAGTGGTCAGACCACTCGCCTTTCACCTCTGAGGTTTCGAGTTCGATCCCCAGTAAGGTCGACTTGAACCCAGTCCTCATGTGAAAAGAGTATAGTCAACGCTCTGCCGAAAGTTGTGGGTTTTCTCCGGGTACTCCGGTTTCCTCCAACAGGGAAAGTTGACAGGTTGGGATAGGTAATACGGGCCCACAGTGATTGACTCACGCTGTTGTGGTGAACCTGCCCTTGTGGCTAAGCTAGATAAAAACAAGGAAGAAAAAATGAATGACAAAATGGTCTTCTTTGATGAAAAATTAAATTATTTTGAGCTTAACCACTTTTTGTAAGTTTTCCAAAATTCACCTATAATCACCTGTGTCTCTCCTTGTGGTATCTGGGATTAAATTTGGTGCTCTGACATGATTGATGTCTTCAAATCACCTGAAACTTGGTATGAATGACCAAAAAGACCTGCAGTACTTGGATTAAAAATAATTTTTGAGCCATTCAAGATTACTTTTGTTAGAAAAAATCAAAATGCCTTTGACAATTGAGTGATAATAATAGTGATGACATCACTATACATTTTCAACGGGTATTAAAGAACCATCCTCAGAGATATGAAACACTAGATTCATATTAATCTGACACTGCAGAGAACAACAAAAAGTTTGTTGTTCTCGAGCGGGATTCGAACTCGCATCTTCAGGTTTCTAGACTGCCGCTCTACCAATTGAGTTATCGTGTCAACTGGGTTTGGTAGCTAATCTTATAAAATTGAAGTGCAACGAAATATTTTTGTGACGACTTATGAATATTATAAAGTTGTATTGTAATGAGTAGGTTTTAACCTGTCTTTTAAAAGTGTAAAGCTTTAGCAAATCAGTGTATACCAGCACAGAAGTTAATTTAAAATAAACTGTATATCTAAGTTAAAATCTGTTATGAAATTTTCTAGTTTTAACAGTTCCTTGATTCTTTTAATAATAGCAGCACAGGCAAATTCAATGAATTGACTTGTTGTACAATATTGTAAAATTGTAAAACTTCAGCAAATCAGTGTACCGGCACAGAATTTCAAAAAAAGAAATAAACTATATGATATTTCAAATAAACTATGTATCCAAATTAATCCTCAAAGCATTGCACGAGGAGCAGTGGCCTTCATACCTTAAATTGGAAATCTATACACCTAATAGGACACTCCGTTCCTCGTCGGAACATAAATTGAGGGTCCCTTTCGAAGACAGTACATTTCAAGCTTGTTAACGTAAAAGTGTACAATGACTTGCCTGAAGAAATTAAGTTATGTGGCAACATATATTTTTAACTGTTTAGCTAAGACTCTTTTAGGGACAGAGCAGCAGAATGACTCTGCCCAAACTATTTTTTAATATTGTATTTGCATTAAATAAATATATAGTTTATTAATTATAATCTTCTAACAGATTGTATTTTACCATAAGAAGAGCTACTTATGTGGAATATGCTGATAAACCTTCATTATTATTTTATTATGTCTAAGTTAAAACCTGTTATAAAATCCTCTAGTTTTTCAAACTGGAATGGTCGGCTACCCAGAGTCTCTAACGGATCCATCATATCGTGCCCAGATTCTGGTTCTCACTTATCCGCTTATTGGTAATTATGGAGTCCCGGGAGATAGCAAAGATAAATTTGGAATTATTGAAGCGTTGGAGTCAAAGAAAATCTGGTTGTCTGGGTTAGTTGTTGGAGATTATGTGGAGGAATATAGTCATTGGAATGCAAAAAAATCCTTGTCAGAATGGCTGAAGGAGTATGACATTCCAGGGGTACAAGGTAGTAACCCATCTTTGTTGTCTAAAATAAATATTCAGAGAGACTACTGTTTTAAGTAGCTTGTTTTTTTGACTCACTGTTCATTTTTAGGGATTGATACACGAGCATTGACAAAGAAAATCAGAGAAAAGGGTTCAATGTTAGGAAAGGTAGCTGGATAAATGTTATGCTAACTTTTAAGTTAGTTTGCTAGTTGTTTGTTACTTTGTTGATTGGTTGGTTGATTGATTGATTGGTTGGTTGGTGGGTTAGTTAATCTGTTTGTTTATTCGTTTGTATGTTTTTTCGTTCACTTGTTATTCTGTTTGTTCGTTTTTTGGTCTGTTAGTTCATTTGTTGATTTGTTTGTTTGTTTGTTGTAGTTAGTGTTTGTTCATTAGTTAAATCTCATGTTACATGCACAATATTTTCAAGCAAATTCACTTTTCATTCTCGCTAATAAATCTTTGGTAGATTATCATTGATGGTACTGAGCCATCCTCAGTCTCGTTTGATAACCCTGATGAAAGAAATCTTGTAGCAGAAGTTTCCTTGGAGGTAAAGTATCGCATAGGCAAATATCAAAGCTTGTGTTTGTCGTAATTCCTAGTTACTGTACTCCAATGTCTTTCCATTGTCAATTTGACAACCGTTTTTTTATCTTATTCCAAATCCAATTGCATTTCCTCAGGCACCTCTGGATTGATGGAAAGGTTTGGTGTACTTGAAGCCCTGAAAAACATTTGGAACTAGTAGACCTTGTAATGTTTACTAATTGCAACCTATTTGTTGGACATTGTAGAAACCTTTAGTGTATAATCCAGATGGCGATGTTAAGATAATCACTGTTGATTGTGGAATGAAATATAACCAAATCAGATGCCTTGTGTCGAGAGGTGCTTCTGTTGAAGTGGTTCCATGGAACTATGATTTTACTCGAGGTAAATAAACTGGATATGCCGAAGAAAAGAAATCTCGCTAATATGGACACCTCTCTAATACAGACACTTCTGTCTAATACAGACATTTCTCTCTAATACAGACATTTGTCTCTAATACAGACATCTCTTTCTAGTACAGACATCTCTTTCTAGTACAGACATCTCTCTAATACAGACACCTCTCTAATACAGACATCTCTCTAATACAGACATCTCTCTCTAATACAGACATCTCTCTAATACAGACACCTCTCTAATACAGACATCTCTCTAATACAGACACCTCTCTAATACAGACACCTCTCTAATACAGACACTTCTTTCAATACAGACATCTTTCTCTAATACAGACATCTCTTTCTAATACAGATATTTTTTTTGCAATACAGACCTGTCCCCAATACAGACACCTCTATAATATTCCACTAGTAAAAGTCAACTCACAGGAATAAGAAAGGCTAATGTCTTTCCAGATACGGTCTTGGTTTCTCCGAGGACATCTTGCCATGAACCATAGTTAAGTTCTTGTATGAGAAAGAATGCTTCTTTCAAGGAAAAAATATCTTCTTGTATTCCTTAGGTGAATTTGACGGAGTATTTCTCAGCAATGGTCCAGGAGACCCTACGCAATGCTCAGCGACCATTGAGAACATCAAAAAACTTCTGAACAACAACAAAAAGAAACCATTGTTTGGAATTTGTTTGGGGCATCAATTGTTGGCCCTTGCTGTTGGATGCAAGACCTATAAAATGAAGTAACGCGTTCTTTCTTGTTGTTTGCTGTTTCTTACATGTCTGTTGTTTGCGAATGTTACCCTCATGATCTAAAGCTAAAAACACGCAAGTCACAACAATTATATTGACATCTTGCAACAGATTTGTTGGCGACAAATCGCTGTCGGGATGCGTTCTCATGGCTTGCGACAGCTTGTCGACGACAAGTTTCTTACAAGTTGTCAACAGACTTCTTGCAAGTTGATTCTCAAAACTTGTTATCCACAGGCTTGCTGCAAGTTGTTTCAACAAGTTGTGACAAGCCTGCAATTAATGACAAGCTGCAACGAGCCTGATTTAAACAAGCTTGTTGCAACTTGATGAAATTGACAAGTTTGTTCCAAAATGTTGACAAGTTGCCACAAGCTTGTGAAACTGACAATTTCCACCAAGTCTGTGGCATTTTGGCTGTGCAGCTCATTGCAAAAAAATGTTGACAGTTCGCGTGTAAAACTTTCTTACTTTGTGCAGATATGGTAACCGCGGTCACAACCAGCCATGCATTCACGAGGGATCGAAACGTTGTTTCATTACAACACAAAACCACGGTTTCGCCGTCGACGCGAAAACCTTGCCCTCCAACTGGTCTGTACTGTTTACGAACGCGAACGACAAGACAAACGAGGGAATAATCCACAACACGGCTCCGTTCTTCAGCGTCCAGTTTCATCCCGAGCACTCGGCCGGACCAGCAGATCTCGAGTGCCTATTTGACGTCTTTTTACAGTCTGTAAGAGAGAGCAAAGCCGGAACTGCGAAAGTGAGCGTTAAAGAAATGATTCAAAAGCGATTTTCTTTCACGCCTGTGACATCTGATGCTTCGGTTAGGCCGAAGAAAGTATTGATCCTGGGATCAGGAGGGCTCTCCATTGGCCAGGCTGGTGAATTCGATTATTCCGGTTCGCAGGTAACATTTTATTGCAAATCATTTTGCTGATGCACTTATTCCTACAGTTTATTTTCTGTCGAATTTTATTTTATTAAGGAAAGGGGCACCAAAACAGCATGTGCCAATTACTGTAGGCGCTCGTTACCTAAGCCACCAGGTCAAATTTCCTCTTGGACGAAACCGGACCAAATTTAAAAGTACCTGGAGGAATCCCCGGAGTATAGGGTTCGAGTGATATTGAGAAAGTCCCACAAAGAATCTCGAAACAGCGGCTTTGGAGGTGAAAGCCTCCAAAGCCACATTATCATTATCCCCCCCCCAAAAAAAAATTGTCTTATTTATTTCCTGTCTAAAGCATCTTGCTCGCCCTCTTACTTTACTAGGACTTTTTCCTGTTTCCTGCAACATTACCTTCAATGTTTATATTGTTAGTCAATAGTATTGTTCTAATTTGTGTAAGGGGTTTGCCTGGTTGGGACTTCGTGTCCGTTCGTTGACCCGTTATCATTCTCCCTTTTCTGTTCTGTTTTGATCTATAGCGTAAGGTCTCGTTCTTTGTGTTGTAAATTAGTGAGTTTGATTAAAGCATCTTCTATTCTATCTTCAAGGTCTTATTTCCTGATTTTTTAGGCCATAAAAGCTTTGAAAGAAGAAGGGGTTCAAACGGTTCTTATAAACCCCAACATAGCGACAGTCCAGACATCGAAGGGCTTAGCGGACAGAGTGTATTTCTTACCAATCACGACTGAGTATGTTACCCAGGTATTATAAACTAAATTGCTAAATCTTTTCTATTTCTTACTGTGACTAAGACAAAAGACAAAACAAAGAAATGAAGTTAAAGTGTGCGACACAAGCATCGACACTAGCAATAAGACTACGAGCATAATCTATGGCACGAGAAAAACCCAATTCAACAAGCAATAACTTCGTATAAACTTCAGAGGAAAATTTATTTTTTGTCTTGTCGCTTATGCTTATGTCGCCGATAAGGACCAAAGAACTGTCGCGTTAAGTTAACGCTCTGGTTTATAAATAGTTCAATGTGATAACCGTCACTGAATTGTGAATGAATGATCTGTTTCAACCAGGTTATCGAAAGTGAACGACCTAACGGAATCCTGCTCTCGTTTGGGGGACAAACTGCACTAAACTGTGGGGTAAAACTGCAAGAAGAGGGCGTCCTTGCCAAATATCAACTCAAGATCCTTGGTACGCCCGTACAGTCTATAATTGACACAGAAGATCGTCAGTTATTTTCTCAGAAACTTTCCGAGATTGGTGAAAAATGCGCCCCCAGCGAAGCCGCGTATTCAATGGAGCAGGTACGACCCCGTGAACTCGGTATATACCTGGAGTGTATATCCAGTATTAGAAGCCAAACATAGCGGAAATTGATGTTCAAAATACGAGGAAAATTTGAACAGTTTTGAAAGCATATTCCTTACCTAGACTATGTCTCGCGCTGCAATTTTCTTGCAAAGTGCAACGCATTTCTACTCTGGAGAGATGTAAAATTGTTCCTCTTCACATATCAGACATTCATTTATTAACTTCTCTAAAGAGTAGAATTGCGTTGCAAGTTGCAAGAAAAATTGCAGCGTGTAACAGTGTCTTAACTTCACATTTTCTCAGCAAACATAAAACCGCAATATTTCCCTTTAAATGGAGCCTGAACCATAAAAACTAGAAAAGTAATGAGATATTGGACGTCAAGAAAGGTGCTGGAACTGTGCCATCTTTCGCTTTGCTTTCCGTGGGATCTTACTCCAGATACACAGAGCTCAGTGCTACTTATATTTCACAGGTTGTTGCCGCAGCCTCCAGGCTTGGTTACCCAGTAATGGTGCGCGCCGCGTTTGCTCTCGGTGGACTGGGTTCTGGTTTCGCAGAAGACGAAGAAGAGTTGGAGAGATTGGCGAAGATTGCTTTCGCCCACACGAAGCAAGTCCTGGTCGATAAATCTTTGAAAGGATGGAAAGAAGTCGAGTATGAAGTTGTTCGGGATGCATATGATAACTGTGTGACGGTATGTGATGGATGCACTTGTAGTATTTCGATCCGTAAGCTCGGATCTTCATCAGTGCTAGTAGTAATGCATCATTATTAGCACTGATGAACATCCGAGCTTACGGATCGAAAGCTCTGCGATGATAAACTTACGTGGTGTTTCCACAAATTTATATTTTAGTTTGATATTCACCATGCAATCATACAAGGAACTTATTACACTAGTGGTAGTACGCTGTTTTAGATTGGGTGGTATAAAATAAAACAAAATCCGAAAAATAGACATCATTCTCGGTACGTAAGAAAAAACAAGAAAACGACGGAGTCGGTGATACTTCGTCTTTATTTCGCCTAATATCACCGACTTTGTCGTTTTCTTGTTTTTCCTTTGATATCGAGAATACAAGATGTTTGATTCTTTATTTCCTTAAGTTGTCTGCTGGCTTGGTTTTTGGATTGGCTAGGGCTTAAGGTTTTCGAAAGAAGGCAGGAATCTTATCAGGATACTTTGTAATGACTGGGACACACCACGATAGGTTACGGAAGATATTACACATAAGCTTGACGCTGAAAATTGAAATAAAAGAATGAGTGTTTTGACTGTTTTCATTTCAGTAAAATACATGATTGTGTTGGGAAAGAATCGAGTAGAGCTCCTAACCAAGATCGCGTGATTTCCAATTCTTGACAATTCTCATCGTTGCCCAGCCTTCAGTACCAGAAATACCAATTCTACACACTTTCCCGCATACTAAAACTTTCAAACATATCTATTTTAGCGCATAACAGAAAAGATTATAGATGTGTTGCCAGGATTAGTCATAATAAAAAGATACTACTCGCTCTCTGGCTAAATATAGATTTATTTATTCCCAAGCATTTGCTATCTTTTTTTTTTGCTTCTATCTTAACCATGGCTACGTGTTGTTGTTTTGCTAGGTGTGTAACATGGAGAATGTGGATCCTCTTGGTATCCACACTGGGGAATCGATAGTGGTCGCTCCAAGTCAGACGTTGAGCAATGCTGAGTACAACATGCTTCGTACGACAGCGATCAAGCTAATTCGACATCTTGGCATTGTCGGCGAGTGCAACATTCAGTATGCATTGAACCCTTTGTCCAGCGAGGTTAGTTTTCTTGAGCAGGAAACTTAAGCTACACAGCTAAGACCGTCGCAGACTTGTTCCAGATTGTCAATTGTCCCTGGTTGCTGCAACTTGTAAACAAGTGTCAATTACTTCAAGTTGCAACAAGTCTGTTGAAGTCAGGCTTGTTACAACTTCTCATTTGCGGACTTGTTGCCAGTTGTTGAAACAACTTGCAGCAACCGTGTGTATAACAAGTTTTGACAATGAACTTGCAACAAGTCTGTAATCAGTGATGCAACTTGCAACATACTTCTCGTCAACAAGTGAACGCATGCTGGTATCTGCTTGTTGATAACAAGTCTGTTGCTATATGTCAGCAGATTTATTGCAACTTGCCCGTTTTTGGCTGTGTGTACGAACTGGATGGTCGTGTCATTTATAAGGTTCAATATTTAACCTCGTTTAGTATTACATCATCGAAGTGAACGCCCGATTGTCTCGAAGCTCAGCCTTGGCTTCCAAGGCCACTGGATATCCCCTGGCGTACGTTGCTGCCAAGCTATCCCTAGGAATCCCTCTACCTGACCTCAAGAACTCTGTGACCAACTCGACCACGGCTTGCTTTGAGCCTAGCCTCGATTACGTTGTTGTCAAAGTACCTCGGTGGGACTTGAAGAAATTTAACCGAGTCAGCACAAAGGTACGAGTAATAACGGGAAATAAAATTAATAGTTTAAGGGATTGTCGAGGATAGAGATGGATTCAAATGTATGAGAACTTTCATCCTCTCGCTAACACCTTTTTCCCCTCAACTTTCGTAGATCGGTTCCTCGATGAAAAGTGTCGGCGAGGTCATGGCAATTGGTCGTAAATTTGAAGAAGCTCTTCAGAAAGCTTTGAGGATGGTGGATGAACATAATATTGGTTTTGATGCAAATGGCTGCGAAGTCACTGAAGATGTGAGTTGCGAATTAACTTGTTCCTTGGTGAATGTTGTGTGACAAAAACAACAAAGCAAAAATATACATCTGATAGAATAAAAATTTTCCACTGAGATGTGATTGGAAAAGTTCTTTGTTATCTCAATTTGAATGACTACATCCAACGCGGACAATATATGGGCTAGCTAACAGCCTGACTAATGTCAAATCTTTATTCTTCTGTGCAGGAACTTAAGAAGCCATCAGACAAACGGATTCATGTGCTAGCAGCTGCTTTGGAAGAGGGATATAGCGTGGAAAAACTGTATGAAATGACCAAAATTGATCACTGGTTCTTGTATCGTATGAAAAATATCATTGATTTGAAGAAGAACTTGAAAGACAACCATGTGAAGGTTAGTATAAAATGATTGCTAAATAAAAACCACGATACAGTTCCATTGCTGGCTGAGCTGATGATTATCTGCACGTTCTCCGTTGTAGGTTCATGATTTGTCTCGACCGCAACTCCTCGGAGCAAAGAAACTCGGCTTTTCTGATAAACAAATCGCTAAAGTTATTCAAAGGTTCTTAAAACTATTGTACTGCACATGGCTGTATCGTAAGATCACAGTGGATAAATAAAAAGGACTCGCAATCATTAAATTCTCTTGTAGCTCAGATTGTTGTTTTTAAATTTGATAGCTATATATGCTACTTTTAAAGCCAATGTTGGGTTCTGAAATATTTTATTTATGAAGGCTCTTATATGTATGTTTTTTGTGTCGCGAGTGTAGATAAATCCATACAATGCTCAAAATATTTCACGATATCACACCCGTTCGCTGCGCTCACTCGTGAGATATTGTTCTTGTCACTGTAACATAAAATTCACATCTCCGCGCCACTGTGAAACCACCTATACATATACTATACCATATGCGTACACCATACCTTACCACATCGAAACACACAACAGCATAACATACCATATGATACCAATATCATATACCATGCCTTACAATACCATGAATTTGCATGAATTTAGCTTAGTAATAACATTTATATATCAATAGTTAGTAATTTCTTATTAGTAATTTAGTTTTCTTAGCACATCTCTCATGGAAATCAGCATTTCGTTGAATGAGACTAATGTGCAAAAATAAAGTTGATCATTCATTCATTCATTCATTCATTCATTCATTCATTCATACCTTGCACCTCGCACTAATCATACTATTTTCTATTTTCCAGCACTGAAGCCAGCGTTCGTCATGCTCGAAAATTAATGGACATTATGCCTTGCGCAAAACAAATCGACACAGTGGCTGCCGAATATCCTGCTGTCACAAACTATCTGTACTTGACATACAGTGGAGACCAGAATGACCTCGATTTCCCTGGCGGAGCTATGATGGTATTAGGTTCTGGCGTCTATCGCATTGGAAGCAGCGTAGAGTTTGATTGGTGTGCTGTTGGCTGCATTCGCGAGCTGCGCAGAGTGAGTAGCGAGAAATCAGACTGTTCATTTCATTCATAGTGTTTCTTATTCTTGGGTGCGCGCATTTACCCGACAGCGGTCAGTTGTACGAAAAGTGAATAGCGCTATCCAACGGTAACTTTTTTCTCTTACGAGTTCAATATCCCTGGTGTCATTACTTTTTATGTCTTTCTGCGACAGTTGAAAAATCACTATCTGGTGGATAGCGCAATTCACCTTTTGTAGAAATCTAATCCTTGACTGATGTCAATGTAAAGGCAGCCTTTTCTCCTCAATTATTTCAAGACCTTGAGTAGAGGTTAAACTCTTGGAAGGCCAGAATTGTGACCACAATACCCTATTTCATATTTCCCTAACTCCTATATAGCCAGTTTCCAGTGGTTTCTAATCAATATGTTCATTCATTCACAGCTTGGCAAACAAACGATCATGGTGAACTACAATCCAGAGACAGTCAGCACAGACTACGACGAATGTGACCGCCTCTATTTTGACGAAATTTCTTACGAGGTTAGAGGATTGCTTTGTTTGTGATTGCTTTCAAGTACAAACCATTTTATACAACGGGTGATGTATGCATCCAGATATCACAACATCACAGACAGGCTGAGAAGAATGCTTACAACAGATTGTAGTAAGGTACCTAAACCTTTGCATCGAGCTTCTAGAGTAACTGGGTTTATTTTCGCTTTAGACTGTAATGGATATTTATGAAATGGAAAATCCAGAAGGTGTTGTTCTGTCCATGGGTGGACAGTTACCAAACAATATTGCCATGGCGTTGCATCGTAGCCAGGTGTGTCAGATATATTCCAAGAAGAGATCGATAAGAAATGACTGTTGCTGGATCTAAAAAAGAAAACAGTTGAGAATTCATAGAGCTATCCACTACAAATATAGTTAGATTAGTTCAGGTTTCCTCCTGTAGTAACACTGGATCAATAAGAGGTGATCTTTACTGGACCTTTAGGAAGAACAGTTTAGAACTGATAGAACTATCCAGTATAAATAAAGTTAATTTAGTTTAGTTTTCACGCTGTACTAACACAGGATCAATAAGAGATGATTCTTACTGTACATCTAGGAAGAACAGTTTATAACTGATAGGGCTATCCAGTATAAATAAAGTTAGCTTAGTTTAGGTTTATTCCTGTAGTAACACTGGATCAATAACGGAGTATTCTTTAAGACTAGTCTACAAAGATTAGTTTTTCTTGAGCAAAGCTGAGAATGGTTTAATTGTCTTTCAGGTTCGAGTTATGGGTACTTCGCCAGAAATGATCGACAGTGCGGAAAACAGATTCAAGTTTTCGAGATTGTTGGACAGCGTCAAGATTTCACAACCCAAGTGGAAGGAGTTGACTACTTTAGAAGTATGTCTGACGCCATGAACCTGGCAACAAAATAATGTGCTAACAATTCATTTCTTTCTGTTTCAGGAAGCGAAAAAATTCTGTAATACAGTTGGTTATCCCTGTCTTGTGCGCCCGTCGTACGTGCTCAGCGGTGCTGCGATGTATGTCTCGTTTTCTGACGATGACCTGTCAGAATACATGGCTGTTACTGCGTCTGTATCTCGTGAACACCCTGTTGTCATTTCCAAGTTTATCATGGAAGCAAAGGTAGGAAATGCGTCGTTGGTTTCTCTATGTACTAATACTCAATGTACTACCCACAAATGACGTCGACAATCACAATAGTATTTTTGAATTTATTTAAATTACACAGCCATAAACGTGCAAGATCCAACAAGTCTGTTGACATCTTGCAACAGACTTGTTATCAACAAGCCGATATCAGGATGCGTTCGCATGACTTGCGACAGCTTGTTGACGACAAGTCTGTTGCAAGTTGTCAACAGACTTGTTGCAAGTTAATTGTCAAAACTTGTTATCCACAGGCTTGCTGCAAGTTCTTTCAACAAGTTGTAGCAAATCTGTGAATGACAAGTTACAATTAGCCTCATTTTAACAGACTTGATGGAATTGGTCGTAGGTTTGATTATCACGGTGATCAGGCATAGTTCACCTTACCTAGTGCGGTCAACATTGAAAAATTTATTGAAAACTTGTTGACAAGTTGCAACAAGCTGTTAAACTTGACAAACCTACAAAAGGTCTGTGGCGGTTTCGGCTGTGCATCAGTCTGAAGTGGTTGTGTACATCTGGGTTTTGATAACTTTGCTCTCTGTGTAATCCCATACACAGCAAAAAATAAACAACTTGTTCCAAGTTGATGAAAACAGCACTGAACAGTTTTTGCTGCCAACTTTGTTACACCTGATTCAGGCTCAACAGTGTTGTTTGATATTGTTAACATCCTAGAACAATGTTGGCAGCAAAATATTGTTCTGTTTTTATCAACCTGCAACAAGGTGTTCATTCTGGGTAATTTTTGGCTGTGTAGGAGATTGATGTGGATGCCGTGGCTTGTGATGGCGAAGTTCTTGCTCTCGCCATCTCGGAACACGTTGAGAATGCTGGAGTGCACTCTGGAGACGCCACGCTCGTTCTTCCTGCTCAGGATATCAATAGTGAGACCATGGAGAAAATAAAGGGTGTTTGTTATGCTATTGGAAAAGCTTTGATGGTCAGCGGACCCTTCAATATGCAACTGATCGCTAAGGTAAGAGACGCGCTGGGAAAATATAGCAGTGAATAGAAGGTGTGGTCAATAAGAGATGATGGACCTTTAGGAAGAAAAGTTTAGAACTGATAGAGCTATCCAGTATAAATAAAGTTAGTTTAGTTTAGGTTTCCTCCTGTAGTAACACTGGATCAATAAGAGATGATCCTTACTGGACCTCTAGGAAGAACAGTTTAGAACTGATAGAGCTATCCAGTATAAATAAGGTTAGTTTAGTTTAGGTTTCCTCCTGTAGTAACACTGGATCAATAATAGATGATCCTTACAGGACCTCTAGGAATAACAGTCTAGAACTGATAGAGCTATCCAGTGTAGATAAAGTTAGTTCAGTGTAGGTTTCTCCTTGACTGACCAATCTATATATTTCCAGGACAACGAGCTAAAAGTGATCGAATGTAACCTCAGGGTGTCAAGGTCATTTCCCTTCGTTTCCAAAACTCTCAATCACGACTTCGTAGCGTTGGCAACCCGCGTCATATGCAACGCAGAACTTGAGCCCGTGGTAGAACTGAACGGCAATGGCCGTGTCGGAGTGAAGGTTAGTAAGTTTACGCAACCACGAACTGGACTCCCGTGAACGTTTTCATGTCAATTTCATTCCCCCTTAGGTTCCTCAGTTCTCTTTTGCTCGTCTGGCTGGGGCGGATGCAATGCTAGGCGTAGAAATGGCAAGCACGGGAGAAGTGGCTTGTTTTGGAGAGAATCGCTACGAAGCTTATCTCAAAGGTATTTTCTGAGTCTTTTCAGCTTACAACAGCCTCTCCGAAGGGTAGCCTGATGTGCGTTTTCGATTAGCATGTGGTACTTAACTCGATGTGGTATAATGTCTAAAGGGTGAATGTGTATTAACTCGAATGGAAATCATGTTCGACCCGAATGGAAGACATGTTCGATGATTTCCACTCAAATTAAGACACATGTACTTTTAGAAGTGTTGTACATTTATACTCTTCACATCGTAAAGGTAATTTACCTCCTTGTGCTTTGAGCCTGACGCTTATATCCCAAACCTCGTCCAAACTCAAATAACTCAACTAATAAGTGCAACGAAACATATAATGAGTCTCCACTTACTTTCATTGAGTATAGAACTAGTTAAACCACCTTCATTCTTGAACCATCCAAAAACAGCATTCTTCCTCGACTTGAATAAAAAAAGCTTATAGCACAAAGCGGCGAGATTTTCCATGAAATGAGTGCTTCTTTGTACTCCACTCTAACTTATGTAACACTCTGAGTCGAGTATTACATAAGGCTGAATGCGAGAAATGCTTTGGAATAATTCTCGAAAATTCAACGTAGTCTGATGTACATGTACACCCTTTAGGCTATATACAGGCGTACTTCCATTGTACACGTTTTCGCACCAAACGTATTTGTGCACATTTTTAAGGTTTAATCAGCACGGGTATGACTGTTCCAAAGGAGAGTATTTTGTTGTCAATTGGAAGTTTCAAAGCGAAGAATGAAATGCTTGCAAGTGTGAAGACGTTGAAAGATTTGGGCTATCAGTTGTACGCGAGTCTAGGAACTGCGGACTTTTACTCCGAGCATGACGTAGAGGTAAGTTTACTAGTGAATCTTAGTGGCGCCAAAAGTCATAGCAAGTGCCTTTCCCTCTCGTCTGCGTGGTAGATTCTCGCTGCGGAGTAATAATGGTATTTAAATAGAGAGTAATACATGGCTGCGCGAAACTACCAGATTTATTTGGAGTGTTGAACATGGTATTGTGTTCAACACGAGAAATAAATCTGGTTTTTCTAAGCACCTATGTATTATTCTCAATTTATTATATAAAAAAATCTTTTTCTAGCAATATAAAATATTCATAAGCTGTGATCGATAATTGGTTGTGACTGATAATTTTCACATGTGAAAATAAATTATCATAAATTATAATGTATTTTCACACGTAAAAATAAATTATCATAAAATGTAATTTATTTTCATATGTGAAAATAATTTATCAACATATGTAATTTATTTCCGCATGTGAAAATGAATTATGATAAATATCTATAATTATCATGAATTATTTAAATATACATAAATTATTTTACACACAACACTGATCCAATAATTTCTTCTCGACTGCGTAGGTGCAGCCAGTGGACTGGCCGTTTGAATATAGTGGCAACAGCTGTAAGAAGAAAAACATCGCTGATTATCTAACACAAAACAAGTTCGACATGGTGATCAATCTTCCTCTGCGAAACTCTGGTGCAAGGAGGTCGTCCTCATTCCTCACTCATGGTTACCGTACCAGACGTATGGCGATTGACTATTCAATTCCTTTGATCACTGATATCAAGTGCGCCAAACTTTTCATTGAGGTAATGTCATGCAAAATCACCACTGAAAACATAAGACAAACTTTAGTGCCTAGATACTCTAGTATTGCTGATTGTATTTACGATGTTCACTTGTCATACGTGGTCGTAAAATTTCTTGTCTCAAGGGGCGTAAACTTTAGTTAAATACTTATGCGAGCGTAATGTTATTTAAAATAACTTTAGTCAAGTTTGAGAAGATGGCTTGGTAATTCTATATATGTTTACTGATAGATACACGTTCTTTGCAACACAGAATTAATTGAACCTAGTAAAGATTATGATGATGATAATAATGATAATGGCTAACTTTGAGCCAACTTTTTTTGACTTCATGATAAACTCTTACGTTACTACAAGGACCTGTTGTACTCAGTTTACATCGAGAATTATTCACAATTGTTATTTTTTATTTTGTTTTATTAACTTCGCCACAAGCCAGGGTCACCACAACAGCGTGAGCCAATTATTGTGGGCCCATATTACCTATCCCACCCTGTCAACATTCCCCGTGGGAGGAAACCAGAGTACTTGGAGAAAACCCACGACTTTCGGCAGAGCCTTGACTATACTCTTCACATGAGGACTGGGTTCGAGTCCACGTTACTGGGGATCGAACTCGGAACCTTAGAGGTGAAAGGCTAGTGGTCTGACCACTACACCACAAAATTTTCTTCAATGGACAAGTTCTTGATGTTTTACATTTACCACCCTCCAAACTCAATGTATATTCCATCGTCTCTAGGCGTTACGCAGAGTTCGTGGTTCGCCAGCCATCAAGACTCACATTGACTGTCTATCGTCGTTTCAAGCTTACCGACTACCAGGCCTCATTGATGTGCACGTGCACATGAGGGATCCAGGGGCGACGTACAAGGAAGATTTCGCGTCCGGAACGGCTGCCGCTTTGGCAGGAGGTATAACCATGGTCCTGGCAATGCCCAACACAAACCCTGCAGTCATTGATAAAGCTTCGTTTCATGTGGCCCAGCAGGTAACTATGGATTGATTGACGCCAGCCGTATAGCCTGGTGAATTTAATGTTGTCCAAACTAAATGTTACCTGGTCACATTAAGTGTTACTGAATCGTTTGTAGTTTTGATTTTTAAAGCTTTGGAATTGACGGATGTACTATTTAAAACCATAGGCGGCCCAATTCAGCGTGTAGTTTCATATAGAGACCAGTGCGCACATAAACACACTTCATGTGCGCACTGAACTCTATATGAAACTACACACTGAATTGGGCCGCCTATGTTTAAAACATGAATAAGTGTGTTGTATCGGATATGAGTTAATGGCGAGAGTTGTATATCTGATGCAACAAAGGGCTTGAAACTATCCATTTTTATCTTTGTCCAAAGTAATTTTAAAAATACATGGTACTTGAGACGAGAAAATCAAATCGCATCAAATGTGAATCGCGTATACAGACTATAGTGAAGTTCGGTATTATCAAAAAGTGCCTTCATCCGAGGGTATATAGGCTAGCTAACACCCTAGCTGCATATGATAACTCGTCTCTAATGTGTGACATCTTTCAGGCGGCTACTCAAGGTTCTCGATGTGATTATGGCCTGTACTTTGGCGCTAGTTCTACAAACACAACCATGTCTGCACAACTTGCAAGACAAGGAGCTGGACTCAAGATGTACCTCAATGAAACATTCACAACATTGAAACTCGATGACTGTGGTGTGTGGATGAAGGTATAATTGTACGGTTAATAAATGAAACGAGCGAAAGCGTCCACCGTCAATTTACTGTATTTCCATTTGTTCTTCTCCCTTTGAAACTTGTTTTATTTACGGTCATGTTTGATTTGTTATGGATGGCATCATTTTGTATGGGTGATTATTTTTCAGCACTTAAACAACTGGCCGAAGCATTTACCAATATGCTGTCATGCTGAAGGTCAAACTACGGCCGCCATTTTGTTGTTGGCAGAACTCTGTGACCGGCCTGTTCACATATGTCACGTTGCTCGGCAATCAGAGGTCAGTGCTTCACGCTTAGTTATTGATATGTATTCTTCCAGGCACGAGGCCGTGCTATCCTGTCAAAATAAATCCACTTTGGTTTCGTCCTGTATAGCATCAGTGAATCAATTAGTGATAATTTTTGCTGGACATCTAGGAAGAACAGTTTAGAACTGATAGAGCTTTCCAGTATGAATAAAGTTAGTTTAGTTTAGGTTTCCTCCTGTAGTAACACTGGATCAATAAGAGATGATCCTTACTGGACCTCTACAGAAAGAACAGTTTAGAACTGATAGAGCTATCCAGTATAAATAAAGTTAGTTTAGTTTAGATTTCCTGTTGTACTAACACTCGATCGGTGAGAGTTGACCCTTACTGCACCTCTGGAAAGAACAGGTTAGAACTGATAGAGCTTTACAGTATAAATAAAGTTAGTCTAGTTTAGGTTTTCTCCTGTGGTAACACTGGATCAATACTGCATATGATCCGCACTGGATCTCCAGGAAGAACAGTTTGAACCGATGTTTGTTAATTTTCGTTTTCTTAGACTCTGAATGTAAAATGTAACACAAACGTCTTTTCAATTTAGATAATGATCATCCGAGCAATGAAAGAAAAAGGTTTCCCGGTGACATGTGAGGTTGCACCTCACCACTTGTTCTTGACGCAAGATGACGTGGGAAGAATTGGACCAAGCAGAGCCCGCGTTAAACCTCCTCTTGTGACCGCTGAAGATCAACAGGCATTGTGGGATAACATGGATATCATCGACTGCTTCGCTACAGATCATGGTACGGTATCATAGAGATACTGCGACTGTTAAGCTTAGTTTCCATTTAGTCATGAATGTCGTGAATAAATCAAAGTGACCGATGTGATAGAGTATTTAGGCCGATCTACGCTTAATGTGACTAATTTGAGTACAACACTCAAAGGAAAGATAGATCTAGACTATATTACATCGTTGACAATGACCTTTCTACGACAATACGACCAAATAGAAAGCAAGCTAGATATACACTTTCTACAAATCCAATAAGTGCAGCGATTACTACATCTGACAAAATATTTTTCGTACTGAAGTTGCTTCCTGTGAAATGTTGCTAATTTTTTGAAAACTTTACTCTCGTTTGTTTTTCTTTTTATTCAGCTCCGCATTCGGTTTCCGAGAAAGATTCTGAGAATGCTCCCCCTGGATTTCCAGGATTGGAAACCATGTTACCATTCCTCCTAACAGCTGTTCATCAAGGAAGACTAACGATTGAGGTAAGATAAATGAAGCAGACTATATTTATACTGGGTAGCTCTTTACAGGCTCTAGAGTTAAATTAAGACTATACAGTACACAGACGAAACGACAACTTTCAACGTTGACCACTTGCAGCAGACTTGTCGATGACAAGCTGTCTCATACAGACATAGATGTCTGTATTAGAGAGAGTTGTCTGTATTGGAGAGTTATTAGAGAAATATCTGTACTAGAGATACTCTGTATTGAAGAGAGATGTCTATATTAGAGAGAAATGCCTGTATTAGAGAGAGATGTCTGTATTTGAGAGATGTCTGTATCAGAGAGATATCTGCATTAGAGAAAGATGTCTGTATTACAGAGGTGTTTGCATTGTGGAGGTGCCTATATTAGAGAGAGATGCCTGTATTATTGTTTATTTATGTTGTTTATCTATATTGTTTACTTTCTCAGGATATTGTTCTTCGTCTTCACACGAACCCCAGGCGTATCTTTGGTTTACCTGAGCAGCCCGATACCTATATCGAGGTGGAAGTGGGATCAGAATGGACAATTCCTGATGCTATGAAATACTCGAAATCCAAATGGACACCGTTTGCTGGTATGAAGGTCTATGGATCTGTCAAACGTGTCTTCCTAAGAGGACAAATAGCCATGGTGGATGGGAAGGTAAGACAGGAGAGGTCTACACAGCCAAAAATGAACAACCTGTTCTGGTCTGATGAAAACAGCATTGAACAATGTTTTGCTGCCCACATTGTTCAAGGTTGTCAACAATACGGAACAAGTTGTTGAGCCTGAACTTGCCTGCAATCAGGTGTAACAATGTAGAACAATATTGTTGACAACCTTGAACAATGTGGGCAGCAAAACATTGTTCAATGCTCTTTCATCAGGCCAGAGCAGATTGTTCGTTTTTTGCTGTGTAGAGCCAAAATGAGCGCAGCTCTAACGCATCTCTGTTCATTCAACATTTTCCCACATTGCACCACAATCTTATACCATTTTCGCACGTCATCGAATCATGGAAATCCCGTGATGGAAAAGATTAGTTTGAGTCGGTAAAGATACACTTTAGGGACCATCCAAGTATTCGCCTCTGTTTCACTTTCTCCCACTTTGTTATATCTGCCTGAATTTTTGAAAGTTAACAAAGTTAGCTGAAATTGATTGAAACTTGGAAAAAGTGATCAAACCACTCTTTGTTGATGAAAAAACTCAGTTTGGAGCCTGCAGGACATATCTTAGTGCTGTTTCAGGATCTGCCTAATTTCAGCTATTTGGGTGTCCACAAGCTTGCTGTGTGGTATCGGGCCACGTCCCCGGCGCTCTGGTGTTCCACGGCGTTGCGGGACGCGCGCGCGGGATACACGTATACACGTGTGCTATCTCTGTTCATTCGGAATTTTCCCATATCGCATATTCACCGACGACGGGAGGGGTGTAGAAACAGAATGAGAAACAGCTCTAATAGTTATGTAGGATGTCCAAATATATTTTTTCTATTCTTCTCTTCACACGCAGGTATTAATTGAGCCAGGTTACGGTGAAGATATCCGTTGCCATGGTTTCGTGCCGTACGCGTCAGCACCAGTGAAGGCTCCCACCGTGGGCTCTGCCCCGAACAGTCCGTTGAAGATGAGCGCGGATCAACGCTGGGCTTTTCCTCCTACTGTCCAACGTAGTTTAGAAAAAGCTTTCTACTCGGGAGATAATGCTTCTCCGCGTTTAGGTAGAGTATTATAGAGATATACTTGTAAATTAGCTTTTTTTAGCTTCCTTTTCACCGAAGTCCTTTGTCAGGAAGTTAATAATTAGGCGGTTTATGAAATTTTATTTTATATTTTTCTTATTTCAGACGCTACTACACCAGCTCATTCGTTAGAAGTTCCGCAACCAACTCCGGTATCCGTCGCCGTGCTTCCTCGTCAATCGCCGCCAAGTACTCGGAGATTCCCGTTACCAGCCGCATCGTATCAAGGTTTACATAAACAACACATCCTCACTGTAAAAAATTTCACCAAGACACAGGTATGCCTAGACATTAGCCTTCCCCCACCCCCTCCCGTGGGGTTCTTGGATGATTTCTCTAAAAATTTTACTTTCGCCCAAAAAAACTCCCCCAAATCATGCTATTTGACATAAAAACGATTTTTGAGCGTTAATTGAGCTTTATTTAAGGGTACAGTAACTAGCATAGACGAATTGACGAAGAATCTTCATTTGTTATAGCTGCGTCATTTATTCAATGTTGCTCATGAAATGAGACTGATTGTTCAGAGGGATGGATATGTTCCCATTCTTGAGGTAAGATCTCATCTTTTAGCACGTTCTTGTCCCCTTTCGAGAATACACGAATTGTATATCATGATCGAGATGCATTTTCCGTAGAGCGAAGTGTTCTTTGCAGAGAAATGAACAGTTTCAACACTCGGGGTTAATTATTTGCAACAGGGTCGTATCATGGGCTCCATGTTCTTTGAGGCAAGTACCCGTACGTTTTGTTCCTTCACTGCTGCCATGCAAAGATTGGGAGGCTCAGTTATTCCACTGAAGGCTTCAGATTCCTCTGCCATGAAAGGCGAAACACTATCAGGTAATGCATGGAGTTAGCTAACTTTATTTATACTGGATAGCTTTATCAGCTCAAGACTGTTCTTGCTAGAGGTCCAGTAAGGATCACCTCCTATTGATCCAGTGTTACTTCAGGAGGAAACCTAAACTAAACTAACTTTATTTATACTGGATAGCTGTATCAGTTCTAAATTGTTTTTCCTAGAGGTCCAGTAAGGATCTTCTCTTATTGATCCAGTGTTACTACAGGAGGAAACCTAAATTAAACTAACTTTATTTATACTGGATAGCTCTATCAGTTCTAAACTGTTCTTGCTAGAGGTCCAGTAAGGGTCATCTCTTATTGATCCAGTGTTACCACAGGAAGAACCTGAACTAAACTAATTTTATTTTTACTAGATAGCTCTATCAGGTCTCAACTGTTTTTCCTAGATGTACAGTAAGGATCATCACTTATTGATCCAGTGTTACCACAGGAGGAAACCTGAACTAAACTAACTTTATTTATACTGGATAGCTCTATCAGTTCTAAACTGTTCTTCTTAGAGGTCCAATAAGGATCATCTCTTATTGATCCAGCGTTACTACAGCAGGAAACCTGAACTAAACTAACTTTATTTATACTGGATAGCTCTATCAGTTTTGATTCCTAGAGGTCCAGTAAGGATCTTTTATATATCCAGTGTTACTTCAGACAGAAACCTAAACTAAACCAAATTTATACCTAATAGTTATGTCAGTTCAACATTTAACATCAATATAATGTATATTATTTTCAGATACCGTGCAGATGATGCAATCTTACTCTGATGTCATAGTCTTACGTCATCCAACACCTGGGGCTGTACAGGTATATGCCGCCCTACACTAGAGTTTTTTGCCGACCTAGCTGTGGTTTTATTTCCTACCCTAGATAATATTGCAGAGAGTTAATAATAAGCACTGCTATTTTGTACTTCCAGGAGGCTGCGAAGAATTCTCTGAAACCAGTAATCAATGGAGGAGATGGTGTCGGAGAACATCCTACACAAGCTTTGCTTGACGTTTTCACGATACGAGAAGAAATAGGAACAGTAAATGGTCTTACGGTAAGACGGGCTCGTGTCATCTACAAGTAATTATATAATAATCAGAGTTCATTCTGGACGTTCATTGGTCGAGAACAATCAGAGGACAGACGCGCGCTGACGCCATTCAGCGACAAGCCAATCACAGCAATTTTAGAATTATCGACAGCCAATGGCGTGCTTTATTTTGTATAGATCATGATCACGTCAAATGGCGTGCTAGAATCTTTTCGTCGCACTACAAAGCTTATTTTGGCAAAATTTTTCACATTTTTATTGCCTAGGTGGCTCATGCGCCACTTTTTTGTTCTTACCACATTATGACATCATACCGTGTATCTATAACTGAACAGACAACGGCAAAATGTAATCTATTTGTTAAACATATATGGATAGTTTTCTAAGTAAATTACATTGTCTTTAGCAGCGACTCTTTGTTTAAACTTTTATAGTTAATACATTTGGAAGACTTAATTCTCTGCTGCGATGTTTACTGGAATCAACGAATTTTAATAAAGTTTCTATTTTTCAGATTGCAATGGTTGGTGATCTCAAACATGGTCGTACAGTTCACTCTCTGGCCAGATTACTGAGCTTGTATCGAGTCAATCTCAGATATGTCTCGCCTGAAAGTCTAAAGATGCCAGATGAGGTGAAAGAATATGTGGCCCAGCGGGGGATTCCCCAGGTACAGTAACAGTACAAGTCAGACTACATTTACTATGAATGGAATCTTTGTTACAACAGCAGTTCATATGTTTGTGCTTTTAGTGTACATACTAGAATGTGATTCATCTCCCACTTTCTCGTTACAACTGCATAATTTTTAAGTGTGAAGGCTGCTTTCCAGTTATCCGTTTTTACACGTACGTGCACGCACGTAAAAGTTTAAACTCTGCTATATAGTTTGTATTTAACAAATAGAATCACTAAAGTATGCTAACTCGTAGGGAATGCTGAATTCTCTCCATCAACACATTTATCCATTTCAAATGTAATATTGAAACTAATTTGGACTTTTACGTGCGTGTACGTGCGTGTGAAAAACGCGAAACTGGAAAACAGCCTTAAGGCTTAGAAATTGAATCTTAATATGCTAGAGAATAATGGGAAATGTGTCGTGTTTCTGAACAGGAGGAATACAAAACGTTTGAGGAAATCCTGCCTGATACTGATGTGCTTTATGTAACACGAGTTCAGAAAGAAAGATTCAAAAACATCGAAGAGTTCAATAAGGTTGGTGGAAATAATGGATAGTTTCTGTTATCGAATAAACTTTGATCTAAGCATGCAAGAATAGCGAAATCTATGAGAACAGTTGGAAAGAGCATCTTAAAATTAGTAAAATTGCAAAGTTTGGTCGCGAAATGTTGTGAAATACGGAAAATATAGCCTTGTGAAGTTTGACATTTTGTGTATATTTGTATCACACAAGGCTATATTTTTCCTTACTTACAACATTTACTAAGCTGTGCTCGCTTACCATGGCTCAAAATTTAGTCTGGAATAGAAATTGCCCATTGTCTCTGGCGTAGAAATCCACGCAGAGTAACTTGCAACTTATTCTTTCTCTCTTCAGGTGTGTAACAGTTACGTTGTAACACCTGAAACTCTCACCAAAGCCAAAGAGAAGATGATCGTGATGCACCCTCTGCCAAGAATCTGTGAAATAAGGTCTGTTACTAGAAACTCCCTCGTATTTCTCGCCCAGCTCAACACAGCACTCTCCACCATAGAGATCTCATATACACTAGATGGTGCATCCCACACTGTGGGCAGGAGAAAATTGAAGCCGGATCGCAGGCGCTGGTTGTTCCAACGGAGTTGACACGGAGCATGATAATTTGGGTATTTTGTATTGCGAAAATGGAAAAAGTTGACAATAAATCCTCTTTTATGCAGCTGAAAAGTATTTAATACACAAATGCAGAAAAGTATAGTGTTTTCTGTAGCATTTTTTTGATGAGTGGGAACGACCATTATAGCCGCCGCCTATTATTATGAGGGGATACCGCTGAGATTTTTGGCTTCCCTTTTTGATATACAGATGGGCTATCTAGTGTATATGATATATCTATGCTCTCTACCCACAGTGCATGGTATCTCAGTGGGGCTGTTTTTTGTGGTCTAAGCCGGGATGGGATTAAAGGAAGGTGGGCTTATTTTGATGAACTATTTACACACGTTCTTTATTAGTGTATAAAGGAGAAACACATCAAATAACCTTGTGAGAAAGAGTAAAACTACAGCCTCATCTCCAGGCGTTTTGACATGTTACGACATCGCGTAACGTGCGTGGGATAACTCGCGTGGAAAAAATTCTCACGCGCCTGTCCCGCACTGATCCCGCGAGCCATCAAAGCCCCGGGAACGAGGCTGGTAAAACTACGTATAACAAACGACTTATTGGAAGTAATATTGGTTATAGCAAGAAGCTATGCAATCTTATTTTAGACCTAGCCCCTGAGAAATCCAAAGTTTCTCCAACAACACTTAAAGATGGCGTTGTAATGTTTTCCAACCCGCAAGATATATGTGATAAACCACAGTATGTCATGGGAGGATCATATAAATTCAAACTGTTTCAAAAATAAATAAAAACATATCTCTACTTGGCAGAATTAAACGGTGTTTACCACTGCAAACCCGACAACTATTTGTTTATTGTCCATATTCTCCCACGCTTGGATTATTGCTCTATTGTATGGGGTGGCTGACTTCGTGTTAAAAAGATTATACTAGCCCAGAAGAGAGCAGCCCGGCTAATTTTAGGTATTACAGACAACTGTTACCCTAGTAAGGACATGTTTTTAATACTAAACTGGATGCTTATTATGGATCGCATTGAGTATCGTAAAGCCATTATGGTTTCAACCACTTGTGTTCGGAGTATAGACAAGTACTGTGGGGGTCATAAGTCTGAGTCCACTCCAATTTTTGTGAGCCACTTAGAAATATTGTCATACCTCCAAAATTTTTACGAATTGAAACATGCACATTAGGTTCTTAAACATGTACATTAGATACTCATGCATGCATATTATGTTTGCAAGTGCTTCGAACGTTTTTTGCTTTAATTTTTTTGCAATGTTTCCCAATTTTGGCAATGTTAGTTTTTGCTGTCTTAAAGGTTTAAATCGAGTTAGAGGAAAAATGGCTACCCTGAACAATGAAGTGTCTTTGAGAATTGAGATGACAATTTCTAGTTGCCAAATAACTATAATTTTGTCGTCAAAATAAGCTTAACATTGTAATTGAGCCCACAAGAACAGAAAATTTGATAAAGACGGAGTGAGAGATTGTGGTGTCAAATTAACATTGAAACGTAATTTTAGCAAAAACAGTTTGGACAGATGTTTTAATGATCAGTTCGTGATATTTAAATGGAAATCAGTATTCCTAAACATCATCACATTCACCAACGGTGTGCTGTACTGCGTGGAAAAGGCTGTGTGGAAGATGATTTATAAACGCTGCTCTAATTTGCGTAAACTGCATTTAACAACAACATGAAAAGCAAGTTGATTTATTAATCTCCTTTCCTTAATCTAATTGCAAACTTATGGGGCCATTTTAAAGAAAAAAATGAAGTAGACAGCCACCAGCCAGGACAAGTTTTGAGATAAAATCATTCCTTGTTAAAAACAAATTGCACCTGTTTTAATCCATAATCTACGATGAAATAAATGCAAAAAAACAGCACAAAAACAGCACAAAATATTTTAAAAGCAAGGATTTACGGCAGAAAATAGTAAAATTATAGTTTACTTAACTTGATTTCATAGAAAGAAGATTTCTAGTTTTTTTGCAGAGCCACAATGTTGAAAAAATGACAAAAATGGGTAAATATCAACTGGACTCAGACTTTTGACCCCCACTGTATGTTTAAATATGTAAAACAAGTTCATACAAGGGCAACTAGATCTAGTTCTTCGAGTGATTAATATCTGCCTCCAAGAAAACATAAACAACTACATATGAATACGTTTGGATATAGTAGTGTCAAGATATGGAACAAATTATAAGTGCAAATATTAACGAAAGTATATCTCTAAACGATTTTAAAAGAGAGTATACCTGACAAATTATTTTTTGAGTGTTTCACACGAGTATCTTTGTTCACTAACAGAGAACACACACAAATTTTTTAAATCGCTTCAAAAAAACCCACTCAAATATGTCTTCCAACAAAACTGTACTTAAAAATTAAACGGTATGAAAGCTTAGAAAATTGCCATTAAATTTTCTGAAACGAGAATTCAAACTGCAAGTTTAAGGCAATCAAGCCAAGTGAATATATTTCAATAACCTGTGATATTTTGTCTCATGTACATCTGAATAAATTATGCTTAACATCCTTTTCATGACCACAATTTGACATTTTTTACAGCACCGACGTAGATACCGACCCGCGTGCTGCCTATTTCCGTCAAGCAGAGTATGGCATGTACATTCGAATGGCACTACTCGCCCTCGTGGTTGGAAAATGAATTATACTTCCTGGCCTGAATAATGTAGGATAAATACATTCAATCGTATTTTACAGTCGAGATCGGAAAGTAATCAATGAACTGTAGTATAATTAATAAAGACCGTGATCGTTACATTCGCCCTTTACGCTATATTTTTTCAGTTATGTGAATTCTTGTAGAATGTATTACCATATTATTTTTAGATTAAACTGAAGTGATTTTGGCTCAGCCATATTTAATCGAAAATAACTTAGATCGGTGACACTCTTGAAGGATTGTATTGCACTAGTGGAGTAGTGCAAAATATCGTGCAAGATACCTCAAAAACTTACCACTACAGTCTGTTGCATCCAGAAGGAATCTTCAGGTGGTAGACAAATTTCGAAAATATGCGAGCTTCTTTTATGCTCTAGGCGGAAACGTGGGCGCATATACTGTGCATATTCCTCGCTTTTGTTATAAGCTTTTGCACATAAATCAAGCAAATTCAGCAAACGTGCACATCAAGCAAGCAAATTTAGCTGAAAATGTTGTGTAGATTCCAAGCATGATACAATTTTGTCTCGCAATCTGTTGAGGTGACTCAATTAACAGAAACCAGGATACAATGCTGACTTCGCGATAAGCAACTTTAACTTCACGAGCTCGTTCGTTGGGACATCTCGACATGTCGCCAGGATAGCGTGAAAAACATCCGGATATTCAAGAGGTTTTTCTGTTGCTTTTCCGTCTGTGTACTTTATAGACCATGGCGCCACGACATTGATGCAATATCAAGTGCGTTAAACGTGACCTCAATAGCATCATTTCACCGCATTCAATAGCCGAATCATTCTTTTGAAAGCGAGGATTTTGGCGCACAAGTTTGCCAACGTATCGGAAGACAAATTTGAAAACAATATACATTTTGATATTTTCCGGCTCTTGAACCCGAAGTTGTTTTGGCACCGTAAAGAGATTGTGAGAACTTATAAGGAGAACCACTAATCCAAACGAGGTATGTTGTGGGAAACGTGTGCAATATTATGTAACGGCATAGTACAAAACGCGAGAATTGGATTTTGTATATACAAAATTTAGGGACAAAAGAATTGAAAGATTGAGCGAGCCGAGAAAAGTTCCCAACTGAGAAGAACAGTCAATATTTTTGTAAGTGTTATTTATCTTTCTGTACGTGTTATCATATAATTTGTACATCTCTACACCTCTCTCAGTTCTGTGCCGTTTCTGGCACACGAGATGAACTGGGCTGGGTGATTTTGATGGTGTCAAATCGTGCGTTATTTCACGGCGCTTAAAAAACTGCTTTATATTTCCATAATGAAGCTTATATGATCATTTGATTAAAGTCACGTTTGATTAACTCTTCACGAAAGTACTTAAAGATAGGTTGTATCCAGTCCCTTATCTGTGCCTCGGTTCTACTCATAACAAAAGTAATCAACAGATGTAACCAATGTCTAAATTTCCAATTTTTCGAACTCTTCGAATCAAAACTGTTTACATATCAAACTGTCAGATATTGAGTTGTTAAATCAATCTTTGGAAATGTAAACGAAGCGTTTTTTTTTTGCATTAGGAATTGTAGCTCGTCTTTAAATTTTTCGATCGGTATTTTCTGGATGTCAATGCTAAACTGTTTTTTTTTTCACTTTCTCATCCAATAAGCATCGTAATTAATCTATTTTCGGCCATTCTTATGTTAATACATAGTATTATTTTAAACATCGTTGAGGATTAAGCGTGGACCGTGGTATTAATTGTTTACATTTACAAGCAAACAATTCACAATTGTACAATTACATTGTGCAGCTTGCAGGGCCGGTTGCTCAAAGCAGGGTCAGTAGCCTAAGGTAAACCTCGTTTAAAAGCTTATTCCACTCTTTTTGTTTCTGTATCTCCGCATTTATGTTTCTTTTAAACTTCAGAAACGAAAACTACTATATATTGACTTAATATGCAAAATATGTAAAAAAATATTTACAAGCTTAGCGACAATTGCGGTAAAACGTCTTTCGAATTTCTCATTAACCAAGGCTTAAATTGACGGGCTTTTGTACACTTAGCCCCAGATAAAATGCCCTAAAATCATTCATCGTAATTTGTGACGCTATCTTGACCTCGCTTACTAAGTTTTTCGTCGTTCTGTTTTCCACAACACCTTAGAATCCGGCGCCAACAATGTATATGAAGCAAAGCAAATGATTAAACTGGTGAAATTTGTCTTTCAAAGCATAAACATTTAGTTTCATGTTTCTTTTTGCTGAAAGGCTAGACCATTGAACTGTAAAATGGAAATGAGATCGATTCATTTTGTGTTAGTTTTGAGCTATTGTTAAGCTATAAAAATTTTTTATTCAACGGCCTATTGTATTTGAGTATGACGTGCTAATTCATAAACAGTTAGTTTTGGGTACCCTGTACCGGGTTCTCTGAGATTTGGTCGCGTGGAAAAACACATGTATGTGTGTCTTTGGTATATTTTTTTATATTTCTACGTTATGCAATAAATTCCGATCAAAAACATGTAGTATTTCGCGTTGAAGAACGGGTAACAAGAACAGTTTCACCGTAGAGAGCAAGTTACCATCTTGTTACAAAGTTGAAAATTTAAAGAAGTTACTCTGATAAGAATGTCCAGGGCACAGAGATCGGGCCGTTCATGAATCCAGTCTTAGGATCTTATAATTGTGAGTGTTAATTTCATTGTAATTGAAATAAAGGTATCGTGTTTCAGCATTGAAATGTTCCGATTGGATTACAACATCGTCAAATTGGCTCCGAGCTTGTAGAGTTGACATCGATTGGAACAGGGACCCGAGTTTTCGATATGGCGACATACAACCTAGGTGCAGATTTGGCTGGTGTCGAGCTGAAACCCTGTGACAATGGAGACACTTTGCAGGAAACCCGATGGGACAGAAATAATAAATTTGCAATCAGGACACAGATGGAGAAAATCTTGCTCATTTTGGCGTTTGTCTTACTCATACTATGCATTGTCTTCATCGCTTTGTTGGCAAAGGAATCCTCCAGCGATGACGATTCAAGCAGTTCCTCTAGTTCGAGCGGACGCTCTGGTAAGTGCGACAGTTTCGATTCGAGCGATCTTCTTCGCTACGTAGTGCAGAATACACATTGTTTCGCAAGATAAAACAAATTCCGAAAATAGGCATCTTGTATTTCTGATATTCTTGTTTTTTCTTGAACATCAGGAATTCAGGATGTCTATTTTCGAATTTTGTTTCATTTTGTACTTCCTTAAGTTGTCTGCTTGTCGTGGTTTCTTGTTTTGCAAGCGTTCCGAGGTTGTAATGATCTTAGGGCCAGAAAAAAACTGGAGATCCCATGGCAGGGAAATTAATGGTCATTCCACTGAGCAGTATAATTATAAAGAACTCGGTTTAAGAGTTGGTATTAGATATTTCCTCTCGTGTCGTAAAGAGATTATCTGCGCGGTTGAAAAAGCGCACGTTTGGGAGAACGCCAAAACCTTTTAATAATCCAATATGTTTTTACACCTTTTTGTTAGTGTAACACTTCGAACAAGCGTTTTCAGGGGCGGTAGGGCAGTCGAAGGCGCACAGACTTACGTAATATTTCGTAAGCTCTGAGGTATAAGCAGTTGTGAAATGCACTTGAGACGGGTACTTGCTATATAATATTAAGAAGCGAATGCCACCAATGCTCGCCTTAATTAAGCCATCATCTCCATTAAGGCGTTTGTGGTGTTGTTTGATGTTCAGGAAACGGTTGTGTTTTATAAAGCAACACAGCATTTCTAACTGCCTTTGTGCTTTCCGTTTAATTTCGGCCTATATTTACACAGACATGAACTGTATTTACACATCTTATTATCCTATAGCATTATTTTTTTTTCGTTTTCATTTCGACGTTCTCATTTCGAGGCCGACTAGCTCTAATACAGCGTCTTCAAATGAAGTCGTAAACCTTTCAATCGTGATGCTATTGTGCGGGCATGCAGCGCTAAAACGGGTTGAATTTTTGCTTTAAGTATTTTCTATAGCTGCATAAAAAAAGGCACGCAGCCGCCGGCTTAAATCATTGTCGAATGATAGCTGGCGTCGTCTCTAATTAGAGCTTATTTTAGTTCAAACCCGTATTGAAAGGTGTAAACCATCCAGGACCTGGACATTTTGGTTCGTAAAACCACACACAAGCTTGATTTTTTTCAGTTCTACTCGCCTCTAGATTCTGTTAAATAATTACGAGAAACACTCCTCTGAAACAAGAAAGTTTTATTAACAGAGGGTTGCATTGCTAAAGAAAATATTGCCAAGTAGCCCACGTCTGTCAACACACGGTAGGGTCTCCTTCCATTAAAAAATCTATTTCTTGGCCAAACTAATGCTCAATACTTCTTTGGATTTCACGCAAGCAACAGAGAAGGGATTAAAAGGATTTGCAGAAAAATTTACAGCGATGCACAAACTTTTTCGAACGCGCTATAAGCTTTCATGAACATTTTTTATAGTATTCTGCGCTCACCCCATTCGTCGCTGATTCTACTTTTTGAGCTTGTCATCAGGTGTTATGTTAAAACAACAAGAGCGTTCCCGAATGCACTTAAAACAATGTAACTTAAGCTGATGATGTTCCCCCTACTGCCAGTCATAAATTGATGGTGAATATCAAATTAAAATATAATTTTGTGGAAACACCACGTAAGTTTATTATCGCAGAGCTTTCGATCCGTAAGCTCGGATCTTCATCAGTGCTAAAGATCCGATGAAGCACTGATGAAGATCCAAGCTTACGGATCGAAAACTCTGCGATAATAAACTTACGTGGTGTTTCCGCAAAATTATATTTTTACGGAAACGTTAGCTACAGCAAACACCATAATTAGTTCGTGCGATCGAGTTGTGCGTACACGGTATTTTGGCGATGCAATGAAAGCATTTTCGATCTCAGTAAGCATCTAAAAACGGTCAGAAACGTCTAGAATATCGTCTTGTCACACTGTACTGTAGGAACGTGCTTAAACGTTTTAAAACACGGCTATTTGACTCTGGTGTCTTTTATGTTGCCATAACAATGATGCAGGGCCAATCGTCAGCTGGACTAAATAGTTAATTAAGTGTGAAAAGCACTTGTCAGGGATCTGCTGGAAGCCGTCGGATTCCTTCGGTTTCTTTCCACAGGGAAAGTTGACTAGGTGGGATATAGTAACTATGGGCCCACAGTAATTGCCTAATGCTATTGTCGTGAAGCTTAAATGAATAAAACTAAACTGTGATGTAGTTCCGCAAGACTGATCTGTTAACACTAAGCGTTAAATCTTATGTGGTAGAATTTGATCTCGATTGGACCAAAACCTTTGAGTTTGATTGGGTGGTTGTGAGAAGTTAATCTTTTGTACAAAGCGATTTTGGTATTTAAAAAAAGTTCTTTAAACAAAATACCTGTCATTATGATTATGAAGTAGTCCAGTTCCATTTACACTGGCTGAAACCCAAATAAATTAATTAAATAATTAAAGATTTACGCAACCCAGGTTATAAGAATTATCTTAATTAAAGGTTGTATTATTTTTTCTCGATAACAGCATAGAATTGTGTGCTTCTGGTCTGAAGGATGTATCTTGCGATTGCAACGCTTTTCGAAATCGGCGATTACCTTTCTCAATTACCGTAGCGTTATTAAAGTCACAAACATGGTAACCGATGCATGTTTTATTAAATTTGATTCCGTTTCGTTGTTTCTTGCCTTGCTGTTTTAATCATCTTTAGTCGCAGCTGAAACAAACCTGAATCTCCTAGGATGCAACACTTTTCAACCAAAAATCGGTTGTTCTAATTCAAGCATCTGGTTTGTGTCATGTTGAAAGTTATTGCTGTCACATTGCTTTCAGCCCCCTGTATCAACAACGTCATTGCTATTAATTGATCGCAGGTTTCTTTGATATTAGGCGCCTATATATCCCTGTACTTTCGACTGCACTACTTGCGCTGATGATGACGTTACTTTCGAAGCCCGAGAAACGAGACTGGCTAGAAACCTGGGGCCGGTTGTATAAAAGTCTTAATCACTTTTTTAATCACTGTTTTGTAGTTAAATAGTGATTAAGTACAAAATACGTTGTTCTGATTGGTTGACGTTTCCACTAATCATAGTTAACTTTAATCACTTTTTTATACAACCGGCCCCAGCACTTTAAGCAACTGCTCTTCATAATCAGCGTGGTGATTCAGAAACGAGAACTGAGCCCACGATAAACTTCGCGTGTTGCCAGGCGACCTTCCAAGGTCACGAGAGCACGCGCTATCACTTGTGCCGATTATTAGCCCTAGGCTAATGTGAAATTCAAAAGAAATTTTCCAGCACATTTTTAAGAAACTTGAAAATATTTCTTCAGAAATCCTGCTTGGATCAATGGTACTTTAGGCTTCTGAAGTTTTAAATCGAACAGATTTGTAGAAGTTTTTAACCAAGAAGAGCTAACCCTCTCTTCTTCGCAGAGGCTTTTGAAATTAGCTGGGAGATAAATGGATAAATACAGGCTTGCATGAAATGTAAGCCTCTGCTGATCTGTGAATGCGCTTAATACTTCCGGTTGGCTCTGGTCGCTTTATTAGGTTCCAGCAAAAACGCGGATGGAATGCTTTTTGCTGAAACGGACTCTGGAGCTTAGAATTCCGTTCCAGATTTGCAGAACTTCCGGTTTTTGTGACAAAGTCACTTTTTAAGAAAGTGACCTGATCGCTCGCAAAAGTAATTTGAGCTTATGTACGTCTTGCAAAACAATAGACAGCCCAATTCACATAAACATACTTCATAAGTTCTTGAATATATATTATATTTAAGAACTTACGAAGTATGTTGATCTGCGCACTGATACTACTGAAACTTCTTCATATTACAGAAACTACGCAGTGAACTGGGCCGCCTATGACAAAACCAGCGCCGTTCATTTCAGATGCCAATCGCCGAGAGAGTTTACTTTAACCTGTTTTGAATCCGCCTTTTTTTTTGTTGGTAGAATGATTGAATTGGGCAAGTTTTGTTATCAAAACAATATTTGAACAATATTTGAATATTGGAAGTTTATCGTACGTTACAGTTCAGTGTGTGTAGTTTAAGCCCCAAATTTAGAAATTTTTCCGAGAAAATACGCGATGAAAAATGCCACATATTTTCGGGGAGTGTTTGTACACATAGCAATGTACGTAGGTAAATGCAATTTAATCTAAATTTTTTAGCAATTGTGTCAAACAATTGCTTATAAGCAAAAAATTAACCTTTTTCATACCTTTTCTTTTGAATGCTGAAAAACAATTTTTTTGCCAGTCAAACTTACAGATTTTAACACCTGCGGCAGGTTGTATAAAAACATGATTAAAGTTAACTATGATTAGTGGAAACGTCGACCAATCAGAAGCACGTATTTTGTACCTAATCTTTATCCAACCAAAATACAGTGATTAAAAAGTTAAGAGTTTTATACAAAGGCTAATTGCCGAGGGTTGAAGTCTCCGTTAAAAATCCTCAATCAATACTCATTTCAATTCTCAAGGTTCGTTGTGCGCTATTGATCCTTGTGTCAACAATGGGACATGTCAAGAGAAAAATGACGGCATCACATGCACTTGCGCCAGCGGTTATATTGGCGAGCGGTGTGAGGAAAAAATTGAAGGTAATGTCTTGCTGTAACGTTTGTGCCTTGTACATACGACAATCTTAAACTATTTTATTTTCCAGGTTCGTTATGCGCAATCCAACCTTGCGTCAACAATGGCACATGTCGTGAAAACAATGGCGACATCACGTGTACATGTGCCAGCGGCTATACTGGCAAGCGGTGTGGGGTAAAGATTGAAGGTAAGTCCGCTGGCATACTTATTGCAGCTTCCCTTTAGCCTCCACCCCCTCCCGCTGAATCCTAGGTCCTCTTTGGTTTACGCAGGCAATAACGTGAGTGTTGCAACAAGTCTGTTGACATCTTGCGACAGATTCGATATCAACAAGTCGATATTAAGATGAGTTCGCATGGCTTGTAGCAGCTTGTTGACCAGAAATCTGTTAGAAGTTCTCAACAGACTTGTTGCAAGTTGATTGTCAAAACTTGTTATCCACAGGCTTCCTGCAAGTTGTTTCAACAAGTTGTAACAAGTCTGCAAATGACATGTTGCAACAAGCCTGATTTAATAGACTCGTAGCAACTTGATGAAATAGACAAGTTTGTTGCAGCAACTTGATAAAATTTGCGACAAGTGTGTGACGTTTTTGGCTGTCCAGTCCTTGATAAATTTCGGTCTTGACCTGAATTTATCTCTTTGCAGCAAATTCAACAGATGAATATGTTTACTCCGATGAAGCGTTGCGTATAAAACTACCAGACTTTTTGAAGAGGGTTCAGGACACCTACTATGAATACAACCGGGCATCTTTGCCATGGCGACCAGACAGAGAAGATGAAGAGCTTGAGGCGGAATTGAAAGAAAGGTAGTCTGGTGGCCCAGTGAGGATAACCTGTTATTGAACTATATGTATACTGGATAGCTCTGTCAGTTCTAAACTGTTCTTCCTAGAGGTCCAGTAAGGATCATCTCTTATTGATCCAGTGTTACTACAGGAGGAAACCTAAACTACACTAACTTTATTTATACTGGATAGCTCTGCTAAGGATCATCTCTTAGAAAGTTTTTATTTTTCAGACATCTTCCTTATAATGCCACTCCGGCCTATCTTAAAGCCAAAACAGATGCCGCGTTTGAGCTGCTCAACGAAATCAACTCGACAGTTCTGCATGAAAACAAAATGACACCTCGTGAAGTTAAAGCTCTTGAACAGGTTGATAATGATGTTGTTTTTGTTGTTGCCGTTGTTCTTGTACATGTGTAACTTGTTAGCCAAATTTATTCAATTCAGGTAAAACACTTTCTATGGACTGTATTTGGTGCTCCATTCGATGAAAACTTTTATAACGGTGATTGGATGTTGGGGCCAAATCATTTTTGCTGGCAAGCTATATGCTCAATAGGCTACTATATTAACGCTTATGCCTTCCATATTAAACCCAAGAACTTCGATGAAGCTGAGAAAATAATTGAAAAAATAATGTCAAATAAAGAATCCATCCTGCAATACAAGTAAGGTGCTCAATTTTTTTGCGATAAAATTTCACATGCCTATTGCAAAATGCATGTACTTTTTCATGTGTTAGGTCAAATATGGAACTTGGCGTGAAGACAGGAATGGTCCGGTCGAAGTTCAATTGTATAGCTGGCCTGGATGCCTTCAAACAAAACTTTAAGAAAATCTCGAGTGAAATGAACGCAACTGACGTATTGAAAGAGTGGTTTGTAAAAGCATACCTCGAAGAGGATTTTGCGAAGAATGTCTCTCAATCGGACAGGAGCAATTGGATGAGAAAATACAAGAAGTCCTTCAATGAATCAGTTCGTGACAGTTTAGTAAAAGGTATGGAGTGCTCGCACCATGCTAGACGAACTACACTTTAAGTAACCTTACTAGTGTATGTGGAGACGTTTAGAGCAAAAAAAATATTTCTCAAGAATTTAGTAGCCTAGTTCGTATTACTGGACCTCTAGGAAGAACTGTTTAGAACTGATAGAGCTATCCAGTATAAATAAAGTTAGTTTAGTTTTGGTTTCCTCCCATAGTAACACTGGATCAATAAGAAATGACCCTTACTGGACCTCTAGGAAGAACAGTTTAGATCTGATACAGCCATCCAGTATAAATAAAGTTAGTTTACTTTAGGTTTCCTCTTGTAGTAACACTGGATCAATAAGAGATTATCCTTACTGGACCTCTAGGAAGAACAGTTTAGAACTGATAGAGCTATCCAGTATAAATAAAGTTAGTTTAGTTTAGGTTTCCTCCTCTAGTAACACTGGATCAATAAGAGATTATCCTTACTAGACCTCTAGGAAGAACAGTTTAGAACTGATAGAGCTATCCAGTATAAATAAAGTTAGTTTAGTTTAGGTTTCCTCCTGTAGTAACACTGGATCAATAAGAGATGATCCTTACTGGACCTCTAGGAAGAACAGTTTAGAACTGATAGAGCTATCCAGTATAAATAAAGTTAGTTTAGTTTAGGTTTCCTCCTGTAGGTTAATTTTACGATTGTTTTTCGCAGGAATTGGCCAACCTCTTGTGGAGTTGATGAAGTACATGGAAAACGATCATGTAAGGCATTGCTTGCCTCGAGATCTGGCCAGCGGTATTGCTGAACTTCCTGTTGACTTCATCTATGTTGATGGCGTCGCCACGAAAAATCGTACGACCAAACGTTTGCCTATCACGAATGCCCCTTTAAGTGGCAAAGAAACGTACAGAAATATTCTTCATTATTTTACCACAAGTAATATCTCACCTGAAAGAATTAACGAAATTGGGCAAGAACGATTGCATGTTCTTTATCCTCAGGTAAATGTTCATAGGAACTCTGGCTTGGTAATCCACACCTAAAATGCATGCTTGTTTATGTTACATTGTTCGCAGTTCTCGTACACAACCAGAAACTCACAAGCTGCAACACGTCTATTGTCATCATGACAAGACGTGTGCAAGATGTCAACAGACTTGTTGCAAGTTGATTGTCAAAACTTGTTGTCCGCAGGCTTGCTGCAAGTTGTTTCAACAAGTTGTAACAAGTTTAGATATGACCAGTTACAACAAGCCTGACTGTAACAGACTTTTTGCAGCTTGATGGGATTGACAAGTTTGTTGCATCAAGTCTGTTGCATCAAGTCTGTGGTCTTTTTCGCTGCGTACTCCACACTGGACACACATACATGTCTATTGACGTTCGCTTAGCTACCAGCTTCAATTAAGGAAGCATATCCCCAGCCATTGAATATTTCCTTTTTCTTTGATACATGTACCCATTTATCCAAAGCTTGGTTTCATCCCAGGTAGTAGAAATTGCAAAGAATGTTACCATGAAATCCGACAAAAAAGAAGCAATCGCCGCATTTCGTAAAATCCTTACGAATCAAAGTTCATTTTACAACGATGCAGAGTTCCCTGAAATCGAGTCGAACGCCACGGCTTACAAACGCTGTACGGACATGAAAAGTGCCAAACAATACTGTCCTGAGCGGTATAAATCTGTCTTGAAATGGATGGCAACTTGTCGCGAGACGATGAGCAAGCTCGCGCCAAAACTTATACCATTATTTTACCATACCGGAGAAAAAATAACAATCCCTAACTGTCCCATCGACATGCTGGTCAATTTTAACCCGTCATCCGGAGCGCAGTTCTTTCAAGGAACCAGCAAGAAGTGCACCAAGCCAGCTAACTTCGGTCTGCCTTTTTATCTGAAGGACCACGGCCCACGGTTCTCGGAATGGTCTGTGACAGCTCACGAGAGCTGGCCGGGACATCATACGCAAATACAAGGTGAGGAGGGGGATTTGGAGTGAATATTGGCGGAGAGGGTGGTGGGGTGAATATTAAGGGAGTGGCAGTAGGTGAATATTAGGGCAGTGGGTGAATATTGGGGCAGAGGGCAGCGGGGTAATATGGGGCAGTTGGGTGAATGTTGGGGTAGTTGGGTGAATATTGGGGCATTTGGGTAAATATTGGGGCAGTGGGGGGAATATTGGGGCAGTGGGGTGAATATTGGGGCAGTGGGGTGAATGGTGGGGAAGAGGGGCAATAGGGTAAGTTAAATTTGAGCTTGCTTTTATGCTGCATAGCCTAGTTTCAACAATTCTGTTCACATCTCGCAAACAAGCTTGTTATCAACAAGCAGATATAAGGATGCGTTTGCATGGCTTGCAGAAGCCTGTTGAATTGTCAAAACTTCTTTTGACCTGCTGTAAGTTCTTTTAAGTAGTTCTAAAGTGTGCAGCTGACAACTTGCAGCAAGCCTGATTTAAACGGAATTTTTGCTACTTGATGAAATTGACAAGTTTGTTGCAGCTTGTCACCACTCGGAACAGTAGCGAAGCCAGCCCAACAATTTGGTCATGCTATGCAAATTTAAATCATTATCATTATTCATTTCCATAGAAATTGATTCCTTATACGGTCTATAAACACAAAAAATTTGCATTTGCATGACCAAATGTCAGGCTGGCTTCGCCACTGACTCGGAAGACAAGCCCGTGGCGTTCTTGGCTGTGCACGACAGAAAAAAAGTTTATCCTCAGGTTTTGTTTTGTTTTAGCACAAACTGAATACTTCCAAGATAGATATGGTGGTGTAGAAAAATGGATCGATGATGAAACATACTACACGTTCTTTACCGAAGGATGGGGACTCTATTCTGAAAACCCAGTCATTGCTGAAGACACTAACACATACGAAGGTTACCCGATGCAGAGATTTGGTATGCTCAAGTGGCAGGTATGACGTCTCCATTGCAAAACATGAATTAAACTGGATACTTAGTGGCGATATTTGTTGAATTATATGCTATTGATGCATGGTGACTGTTTTACTCTTTCATTATGCTGGTTTAAAGGAGAGGTTTGGTTAAGCTAGATTACATCTAACTTTTGCCTTGACTCTTTGTAGGTTTGGAGAGCATTGCGATTAATTGTTGATACAGGTCTGCATTATCGTGGGATGAATAGGTGGGTATTTGTTGGTAGAATTATTCTTTTACACCACAGAGACAAAAACACCACAGACTTGCTGCATGTTGGGAATTTTACCAGTTTGTTACAACTTGTCAACACACTTGTAATTTTCATCAAGTTGCAACAAGTCTGTTAGAATCAGGCTTGTTGGAACTTGTCACTTGCAGACTTGTTACAACTTGTTGAAACAACTTGCAGCAAGCCTGTGGATAACAAGTTTCGACAATCAACTTGCAACAGACTTGTTAACCAGCCTTCTTCCCCCCTTACAGGACTGAGGCATTATGGTATTTCTCAGAATATGCTTGGGACGATTCCGATTTAGCAGAGAAAGAGATCACTCGTTACCAGGGTTGCCCTGGTCAGGCCACGGCGTACATGCTGGGCCAACAAAAACTCGTGGAACTACGAAATTCCGCCAAGGAGCAACTTAAGGACAAATTCAGCATCCAAGATTTCCATTACCAAGTTTTGTCCCAAGGCTCCGCTCCTGAAGCCTACCTTGCCAAGCACGTGGACAAATATGTGAAGTGTACTCTGGGTGACCTAACAGGCTCAACATGCGATGTGATTTTGAAACCGCCTAAAAAATCCAACGTACAAACCGTTGAGAGAGTAGGTCCTCCAAAACCTCCAAAACGGCACCACTATTGAAGTGTCTCAGACTATTATGTTGCAGTACTTGATTTTTACTATGCATATTTCCAATTAGCTTTGGACTCGCAAGAAACTTTGCAGAAAAAAATGATGTTCATATCCCCAATACCGAAGTGCGATATTTTCTTGGCAATCTTTTTTTTGGCGATTTCGCTTGCCCCCGCGTGTGTACGGCTAAATTTGTTTTCTCGAGATATTTTATGTGCTAGTTCTCAGTTATATCTTGTCGCTTACTTTTTGATATATGCACAAAGATAATATGGAGATAGCATAGCATAATTAAAATACACGTTTACTCCCTAAAGAGAGACAATTACGAGAGATAGTTATGAAAATATAAAAAAAACGCCAAATAACTTCGTTCTATTGGTCTAATTGTTCACATTTTCGAGCGTGAAATATGGCTGAATAGAGACGAAGGGCTATTTTGGCTCGTTGTAAATACAGCAGTGATTTAGCGATTGTAGTATCGATGTTCATAAACAATTAAAATGATAATTTACGTCAATACTGTCTTGTGAATTTTATATCAAATCATTCCGAGTGTGGAAGGTGCCCTGCAAGATTGGCAGATTAATACCTGGAACTACAATAGCCAGTGTCAGTGGTGCACCCAAAACATACAAAGACATGGTCCTTCACTACTTGAAACAATATATAAAACAGAAGTCGAGCGAAGTATTGGGGTACAGTCGATTTCATCATTCTAATTAATGGACGCAATGCGTTCCTATTCTTTCTTGGATTTTTTTCGGGCTCGCAGATTTTGGGGATGCAAGAAACTCGGGTGCGTGCAGGTAAGCTAGGTGAATACATGTCATTGCATGTCCACTATTGTAAATTTAATCCCCCAGTAATTAATGATCCATGAGCTGTCACGCTAGACTTGGGTTTCGTGCTTAAAAATGTGATTTTCCAAACACAACTCCATGCGGACAGAGCATGGCAATGCGGTGAAAACGGCAATGGCGCAAAGCACGGGCGAGTCTTCGGGAAGGGCAGATTTAGTTCTAGCCAGTGAATATCTGAGACTTCGGCTCCACTGCGAGCAACCGCCGAGGATCAAAGACAGGCGTTATCATGCGCGAATGTATCAGAAATGCTTTATTGGTCGAGAGCTAGTCGACTGGCTCATTGAACATTTAGAAGCAAGCAATCGAAATATCGCCGTAAAATGCATGAGAGCGTTGCAAGATATTGGATTGATTCACCATGGTATGCTATGGTAGTTGCTATAAAGTCTGGTATGGTACTGTTATTACTTGAGATGTTATTGCTAGGCAATTGCAGGGACTGGATATCGAAATTGTCCACGCGGAAACCAAAGCTCGTGTCGATGCAGTGTAGATTTGAATTCAATGGTATTCAAGTTTATAACTTTTTAACGTTTTATCTGGCTCAACAATGTTCTGCTTTGGCACTAAAAGTATTCACGATGGTAAACTGCAGTTTACTACAGTAACTAATTTAGTTAGCCTAATTTTCCGGCACTGGCGTTTCCCTGTTGATTGGGGGTAGACTTTGTGACTACAGAACGTGTTCAAGCCGGTCACCATGCAAGCCGTTTTATAAAATGTAGCTTGAATTCGTTTGTTTGTGTGACTGTGTAACCACGACGTTGCTCATCCATTTCTGGAGAAGTGGAGCTTTTTAAAAATTTGTATTTTGTGATTTTAAAACTGTGCAGTACCCATCAGAAAACACGTTTACTATCTGATAACAAACTGAAAAAAAGTTACTGTAAATCACTCGCATTTCATCTATTTAAACTTCGTCTCTTTATTTTGGCCTGTACTCGCTAGACCGTATTTACTGAAGGGAATTCGCTGTTAAAATATTAATACTGGTTCGCGTTACGGCATTATTTAGAATACCAAACAAATTTGATTATAATACAGTGAAGTTGGCGCTTGTTGTAATTTTTACCCCATTTCACTCATTATAATGGCAATAGAAATGGATTTCAATTATTTGCACTCAGCTTATCGTAAAGCTATCGTCAAAGATCGTATTTCAAATGGAAGCGAGAGCAGACAAGCGAGAGATTTTTGCAGGAGAATTTTCGTTCATCAACAAGGACAAGAGTTGCACGAGAGAGTGGACGGAGGCTTATAAATTTAAAAAAGATTGTAAAAAATGATAAGAATTCATGATGAAACTCGATGAAACTGATAGTTACAACTGTTGCAAGAACGTTTGCAACTTGATATTGCATTGTCTTGCTTTAAATAAACGAAACAAAAGCCTCATAATAATTTCCCACTCGACAGGATGTTTAAGTGCTTGTAAAGCTAAGTTTAGCATAGCTGTGTACCTAATGCATTTCTCGCACATCGTAAACGTCTGGTTCTTGCTTTTATTTGGCAACCTGCTTTATTGCACAACCTAATCTTTCACCATAAATGTCGTTTAATTTTTTGTGCGTGAATGATCGAACTCGGCTTATAAAGGTCAGAAGGTCGCGTTTTTAAAATAAACTCAATAATTTAAACCCGCACAAAAAATTCCTTTTGTAATGGCTAAGCTAATGCAATTTTATATCTTAAATCTTCATCATTTTAACCTGACAAAGCGAACAAATTACAACTGTGTACTCATTTTTTGTACACCATCGTCTTTATCAAATCTTTCACCATTCCGAGTGTGTCTAAGCGAAAAAGCGAAAGAAAATTTCCATCAATCCAGCTAATGATACCTAGAACCATTTTTCAACCATCAATAAGGAGAATCATATCTTCTTAGAAAACGCAAATTATATGTTTTATCTTTTAGTTTGTGATGACCACGCGTTTAAAGATCAGATGCTCTTCTACAGATTTCGTCGAGATGATGGAAGCCGTGGTTATGATAAAGATGTTCAACTCGTATTTCAAGCTATTGATATTTATAACAGGTTGAAAAAATCCACAATTGTTTTTGAGTCCGTGTCTTTTTAGTGTTTCTATGAAGTTGGTACTTCCTTCATTTTCCCTACAATGTCTTCACTCCACATCTTCTGACCTTTTCATTCCATAATGTCTCTAACCAATTCTTTTTCATTTCTTCTTATTACATGTCCCTACATGTCAATTTTCCTTCATCTTCTCTACAATGTCTTCCACTCCACATTTTCTGATCTCTTCATTCCATAATGTCTCTGACCAGTTCTCCTTCATTTCTTCTTATTACATGTCCATATCATCTCAATCTTCCTTCATCTTCTCCACAATATCTTCCACTCTGCATCTTCCTGTCTTTTCATTCCATAATTTCTGTCACCTAACTTTACTCATTTTTTCCCAAGAATCTTAACAGATCAAAAAAGACTTGTGGTGCTGCAGGATTTTCAGTACAATGGCCAAATTTTTAAGACCTGTTTTTTCGCACGTCGTTTTGTTGATTGGTTGGTTTTAAATGGTGATATTAATTCACGTGACCAAGGGGTAGAAATTGGTAAAGCATTTCTCCGAACAGGTGTCATAAAACAATGTAAGAGAATTTTCGATAAATATTGCCTTAACTAAACTAAAATCTGATAGCTTACTTTATTTACACTACATACATAGTTCTGTCAGTTCTAGTATTTTCTGGTTTACTAACAATCATCACTTATTAATCCAGTGTTACTACAGGAGGAAACCTAAACTAAGCTAACTTTATTTATTCTGGATAGCTTTGTCAGTTCTAAACTGTTCTTCCTAGAGGTCCAGTAAGGGTCATCTCTTATTGACTCAGTGCTACTACAAGAAAAAACCTGAACTAAACTAACTTTATTTACACTGGATAGCTCTACCAGTTCTAAACTTTGCTTATATCGTTCATAAATTATATTTTCTAGTATCGCCTGGCCAGGGTTTTCAAGATGATAATCTTTACTATCAGTTTACGGTGGAAGATATGAAAACTTGTAAACTGATGGACGTTGTTAGCGCTAGCAAATCTGACAACAACAACAATAAAAACAACAACACAAGCGACAAACAAAGTACCACATCGAACACAAAAGATGCAACTCAGACGAAAAACATTGCCCATTTTTATGACGATATGGCCAAACTACAGTTTAACAAATCGAAAGGTTTGAGTTTTAAATAAAAACACGTTAGACCGTTAACCATTTGAATTGTAGCTTGTTTATAAGAATCTCTTCGATCGTGAAGTGCATTTTATTAACTATTGAACAAACCGATTAAAACTAGAACATTTCTTCAGACAAACAAGGCAATCAGATTTTACTTTTGACTTTTTTAAAGAAATGAACAGACGACGTCACTCCAGCTTTGATACACCGCCCAACACTCCACCAACATGCATGGAGGACTTGCAAATGTCTCCCAGACCAGGTATAAAAAAAGAAATCATTCTTAGTTCTTTCTCAAAGGTGAAACCAATCCATTACGTATAGTACGCGAAATACTGTAAAACAAAGCAATCACCAAAAAAACTCAAAATATTTTTAAGTTGTTCTCAGGAACGTTTCGGTCGAAGAGTTGGAAGACAAACGAAACCCCTATGTAATGACGAACATATCGGTAAGTCTATTTTTTCAAACCAATTTTTTGCGTGCATCACGTCAAGCGATAGATATGGTTTTACTCGTAGGTTTTGAGAGACGCAGTTGGTTATGGATTTGTCGTCCGCGGAGCTATGCCTGTTTATGTTCAAACCGTTGACCCAGATGGTCCAGCAGCAGCTGCTGGTGTCAAGGTCTGTACTGAAGGTTCTTTTTATGCAGGATTGGCTGTTGTTAACTTTTTGTAGCAAAACTGACATTATTACGTATCATTTATTGCAAAGGTGAGACAATATATTCACTCTGTGAATGGCAAAAATGTCCTGAGATGGTCACACCAGCGAGTTGCTGAAGAAATTTTAAATTCACCAAATGTGATTGATTTGGTAGTTATGAACCATTTCAGAGGTTCTTAGAAAGCATCTCTTTTCAATCACACAAGTTGATATGGCGGGTCTGTTGCCGACCAATCTGAAAGAAATCGTAGTTGGCTTTATATATTAATAATAGCAATAGGTTTTTGTATATGTAGGTCTTTAGAAAATATGATAGAATTTGTACATAGTTTACATAAATTTATAATGATTCCAATCAAATTATTATTGTCATTTTAAATGCAGAATGATTTAGCATTATAAAGCATTGTATATAATTTGATCATCCGTATGCAAATAATTTTGAAGCTGAAGAACAATTTTGTAAATAGGATTTTAACAAAAATCCTGCATATTATGAGATGTACATAGATAGAATAATGTTAAATAAAGAACACCATTAATTTGCTAAAACTCATTTTAAAAACATTCAGACACGTGAAAAAAATAAACAGCACCATATCCTAACAAAATTTCAAACATTTATTGTATATAACAGTAATAAAATATAACAGTAAAAATGACACAAAACTGTTACTCTTACTCCCAAAAATCTCAATCATGTCAGAAGCAGTCAGTATGCTATTAATCGCCTAAAAATGATTTCACATCATCGTATCCATTTTGTCGTGCTATACCGATCATCTGACCAGTGCAACTTCGGCCCCGTTTTTTCATGCAAAAACTACAGTTACATATGTTACGACAGGGTGGACAAAACCAATCCGGATCCATGAGAGCTTCCTTAACGCTTTCACCATAGCGGTTTCTCAAGCAGGGACCACAGAACTGCCCTCTGATGCCAACACAGTCTTCATTGCGACAAACAGTTTTCAAGTCATCTGTTTTTTGACGGCATTGGTGACACGATGTGCCATTGATGGAATCATATCGTTTCTCTGAAACAATCTCGGCGACCAATAGCAGATCTTCCTCGGTGAAATCTGACACAGGTCGAATTACATGTTGGATGCTTCGAGGATTAATTGCAGGGCAACGGTAGCTTTCTTTGTCTCTGAGTTCACCACCAGTACTACCATCTGTTGAGAAAAACACAAAGATGGAATTTATGGTAAATATGATGGTAGTTTACTATGGAGTCTGATATCTGGCCTATGGTTCATGGTTGATTTGCATTGAGCTAAACTACTCATTGAAATTGGTTGCAAGCAGAGTGGCTCAGCCAGCCTGACAATTTAGTTCTGATATGCAAATTTCAAGTTATTATCATTATTCATTTCTTTAGAAATTGATTGTTTTTGCAGTCAATAAACATGAAAATATTTGCATAGCGGCACTAAATCCTCGGGCCGGCCATGCTACTGGTTGCAAATTAGCTTATGCACCTGAAACTCTCCTCTTTTTCGTCAAAGGTCCAACCCAATGTACCGTCAATCTATTTTCAGCCGTGATGTCATCATCAGAGCTCTCTTCATCGTTTACGACATCTTCACTGTGGTAAGATCTCGCACTGCGCTTTGGATTCCGTCGTAATGGCGTGTTTATTTCCTTTTTCCTGCGTACAAAGGGCGAGGAAGATCTTGCACGACGCGGTGTCGCAGGCTTTTTCGCAGGCAGGAATTCTGTTAATGTGTCGCCGAAAATTTGTCGCATTCTTTCGTTGTTCTCTTTAATTCGCTGCTTTCTTTCAAGCTCGTATTCACACTCGTACGACTGAGGAAGGTTTAAAGCCATTGTGTGGAAAATGTTGGAGAAAAACCGTTTATAATCGAGCCAAACTTGGAAAACATCTGCACTTGTAAATCGTACTTTAAAAACACGTGCTTCGTATCTGCTTCAAGATTCCTCCTCAAGCTAAGAGATTTTCCTTGCCCTTTAGGCCTAAATAGACTGGGGGTGGGGTTACCCAGGTTACACCCCCCCTTCCCCGCCTGCCTCAAAGGCTACTTTCTCTAATGACCAATTCCACCAGTAAAGGCTTCTTCTAACTTGGCACAAAGATTAGTTTGTTCAGAGTTCATATCCAGCCAGTAAGTTCTTTCTCAATGCCTCCTTCCAGATCACTGAAAAATACTTGCAAAAAGGTTCCCCAATCATGAATTCATCAATAAATAGTTAAATACCTACTTAATAAAAGCCTCTCACATTCCCACAGTATTTATTTTAAAAATAAAAAAAATTTGTGCTTTCGATCAACAGTATGTGGAATTTTAGATAGGATTTTTCCTTAGGAATTTTTAATTACACCCATAGCTGGTCAAAATTCAAAATGGCCGTCGACTATGCATCTGGTTTGTCAGATTATCCACATAAAGGAAAGTGTGGCGCCCCTGAGGTTTGTTATTTCTCGTTGTTTTCAATGAATATAGTTGTACAAGTGTTCAATGTTTAATCTTACTGTTTATACAGGTTGCGTGCTGTCTTATGTTCGAAGTTATAACAGGTTATGTGTATAGCATAGCAGTTATTACTTTCAAATATGTGTTTATGTTTATATAACGGCAATTTTTAGGTTTTAATTTATGTACTTTGTCGACTTTTATATAGAACATTTAACAAATAGATACATTTTCCCGTTGTCTGTTCAGTTATAGATTCACGGTATGACGTCATAATGTGGTAAGAACAAAAAAGTTGCCCACAAGCCGCCTAGCCGACAGGGTCACTGATGTTCTTACCACATTATGACGTCTACCGTGTATTTATAACTGAACAGACAACAGCAAAATGTTATCTATTTGTTTTATATAATAGAAATGTAAAAAATTCGCCAAAATAAGCTTTGTAGTGCGACGAAAAGACTGTAGCACACCATTTGACATGATCATGATCTATACAAAACAAAGCACGCCATTAGCAATTGATAATTCTGAAATTACTGTGATTGGCTTGTCGCTGAAATGGCGTGCGTGTGTCCTTTAATAGATCACAGTTCTCGACCAATGAAAATCCAGAATAAACTCTGATGATTATATAATATGTAATACATTTTGTTCTTCAGATTGAACTGACAAATCTGCTTTATGAAGTATTTTATGTGCAATTTTGAAACAAAAAACATTTGACATTTTATTAGCTTTTTGACTCAGAAGATGAACTTGAACGTAAAATACTAGAATTGTCAAAGCTGGTCAAAGAATCCAAACATTTGGTGTTTCACACTGGTGCTGGCATAAGCACCTCCTGTGGCATTCCCGACTTCCGAGGGCCCAAGGGGGTCTGGACACTGGAGGCTAAAGGAGAGAAACCAACATTTGATGTCACATTTAAAAGTGCTAAGCCAAGCTTGACGCACATGGCCATAGTACAGCTCGAAAAAGAAGGGTATTTGAAGTTTGTGGTCAGTCAGAACGTGGATGGCTTACATTTGAAATCTGGTTTTCCTAGGTAAGACATTCCATGCTCTGGTTAGAAGTCAATTAAACTATTATCTGTAATATAAAGCTTACCATTGTTAATAGCAAATCCAATCATCACCATATTATTCCATACCATCTCCATCTCCCTTCAAAATCACTGAAACCTGGAGAAAATGATCGTAATGGTCTACTTTGATGAGAAAAAAACATTTGAATTTCCACTGCTTACCCTGCAATACTAAACCAATTGATATTTTTGCATATTTTCAGGTCAAAGCTTGCAGAGCTTCATGGAAATATGTTTGTGGAAAAATGTGAAAATTGCGGCAAGCAATATTTGTTTGGTGATCCAGTTGCAACTCTGGGCTTGAAAAGAACTGGAAAACAATGTTTGAAAGGAGGAAAACGAGGAAAATGCAGGTAAACTCATTTTAGTAGACAAACGTTCTCATTTTAAAGATGCTGTTCCACTACTATGCAACTTGTGTTGTGATCACTTTATTTTGAAAATTGGACTTGCCAGATCAGAGGAGTTATGCAACACAACATTTTTCTTGCAACTTGTCTTGCAATTTCAGTAGAGGCTGGGATCTATTTTTAAATGGTGAGATTTTATTGCATTCTCAACATTGCAAGACAAGTTGCAAGATGGATGTCTTAAATACGCATTGTGGCAATTAATTGTTGCGAAAAGCAGAACCTGATTCTACTTTGTGCAATGCTTCTTGCAACAATAATGTTGCCTGACTTTATGATTGCCAGGCATAGTACACCTTGCAATTTTGCTTGTGATTGTGTTGCAACAAAATTGCAACACAAGTTATGAGGCATGTTGCATGGCATAACAGCACCTAAAAACCTGTATGTTAAGGAAAAGCTGGCAAGTTCAACAGCTCAAAGTATTTAAATTTTCAAATTCAAAGTGTCACACATGCACCAAAATATGTTGGATTTTTCTTTGAGCTGGAGTTTTAGAGCGTGTAGCTTCTTGAATTGTAGCAACTATGACTGGATTTCTTTATTTAATATCTCACTGATCGCTGTTTCACTTCACTAGGGGTAAACTTCGTGACACCATCTTGGATTGGGAAGATTCACTGCCCTTTGACGACCTTGCTGCTTCTGAACATCATTCAAGGTATAAAATAGGGTGTTTTTTTAGAGAAATGTCTGTGTTAGAGAGATGTTTGTGTTAGAGAGATGTCTGCATTAAAGAGATGTCTGCATGAGAGAGATGTCTGTATTAGAGAGATGTCTGTATTAGAGAGAGATGTCTGTATTAGAGAGAGATGTCTGTATTAGAGAGAGATGTCTGTATTAGAGAGAGATGTCTGTATTAGAGAGATGTCTGTATTAGAGAGATGTCTGTATTAGAAAGATGTCTGTATTAGAGAGAGATGTCTGTATTAGAGAGATGTCTGTATTAGAGAGAGATGTCTGTATTAGAGAGAGATGTCTGTATTAGAGAGAGATGTCTGTATTAGAGAGAGATGTCTGTATTAGAGAGATGTCTGTATTAGAGAGAGATGTCTGTATTAGAGAGAGATGTCTGTATTAGAGAGAGATGTCTGTATTAGAGAGATGTCTGTATTAGAGAGAGATGTCTGTATTAGAGAGAGATGTCTGTATAAGAGAGAGATGTCTGTATTAGAGAGATGTCTGTATTAGAGAGATGTCTGTATTAGAGAGATGTGTGTATTAGAGAGAGATGTCTGTATTAGAGATGTCTGTATTAGAGAGATGTCTGTATTAGAGAGAGATGTCTGTATTAGAGAGATGTCTGTATTAGAAAGAGATGTCTGTATTAGAGAGAGATGTTTGTGTTAGAGAGATGTCTGCATTAAAGAGATGTCTGTATTAGAGAGATGTCTGTATTAGAGAGATGTCTGTATTAGAGAGATGTCTGTATTAGAGAGAGATGTCTGTATTAGAGAGAGATGTCTGTATTAAAGGAGCAGTGTCACATTTCACGCAAATTTTATTTCTTTATTTTCTTGCTATTTTACGAATTTCTTGTAGATTCAGCTTGATTAAAGCACATAAATTGCATTATTTTTACCTTCTTCTGTGTGCAAGAGCAACAAATGTGCGGTGAAATCGCTGCAATTCCAACGGTTACATCCCGCCTTGATTTCTGCATTCTCCATGCTTTAAATACATTGCACACCGAATAAATTCTTTAGTGTTGATTTTTGTATAATTTCCTTCGAAGTTTGTCATTCTGTTGCTTTTTAATCATCCGGAAATATCGAATTTCAGACCATGCTCGCCCTCCATTGAGGACGCCATCTTGGATTCCGAACTTGAAAACGTTGGCCCAACTCTTTCAAGTTTATTATGCGCAGAAGCATATGCGTGAAATATGACACTGTTCCTTTTAAGAGATGTCTGTATTAGAGAGAGATGTCTGTATTAGACAGATGTCTGTATTAGAGAGAGATGTCTGTATTAGAGAGAGATGTCTGTATTAGAGAGAGATGTCTGTATTAGAGAGAGATGTCTGTATTAGAGAGATGTCTGTATTAGAGAGATGTCTGTATTAGAGAGAGATGTCTGTATTAGAGAGATGTCTGTATTAGACAGATGTCTGTATTAGAGAGAGATGTCAATATTAGAGAGAGCTGTCTGTATTAGAGAGAGCTGTCTGTATTAGAAAGAGATTTCTGTATTAGAGAGAGATGTCTGTATTAGAGAGAGATGTCTGTATTAGAGAGAGATGTCTATATTAGAGAGAGATGTCTGTATTGGAGAGAGATGTCTGTATTAGAGAAAGACGTCTGTATTAGAGAGATGTCTGTATTAGAGAGAGATGTCTGTATTAGAGAGAGATGTCTGTATTAGAGAGAGATGTCTGTATTAGAGAGATGTCTGTATTAGAGAGAGATTTCTGTATTAGGGAGAGAGATGACTGTATTAGAAAGAGATGTCTGTATTAAAGAGATGTCTGTATTAGAGAGAGATGTCTGTATTAGACAGATGTCTGTATTAAAGTGAGATGTCTGTATTAGAGAGATGTCTGTATTAGAGAGAGATATCTGTATTAAAGAGATGTCTGTATTAGAGAGATGTCTGTATTAGAGAGAGATGTCTGTATTAGACAGATGTCTGTATTAGAGAGAGATGTCAATATTAGAGAGAGCTGTCTGTATCAGAGAGAGCTGTCTGTATTAGAAAGAGATTTCTGTATTAGAGAGAGATATCTGTATTAGAGAGAGATGTCTGTATTAGAGAGAGATGTCTATATTAGAGAGAGATGTCTGTATTGGAGAGAGATGTCTGTATTAGAGAAAGACGTCTGTATTAGAGAGATGTCTGTATTAGAGAGAGATGTCTGTATTAGAGAGAGATGTCTGTATTAGAGAGAAGTGTCTGTATTAGAGAGAGATTTCTGTATTAGGGAGAGAGATGACTGTATTAGAAAGAGATGTGTGTATTAAAGAGATGTCTGTATTAGAGAGAGATGTCTGTATTAGAGAGATGTCGGTATTAGACAGATGTCTGTATTAGAGAGAGATGTCTGTATTAGAGAGATGTCTGTATTAGACAGATGTCTGTATTAGAGAGAGATGTCAATATTAGAGAGAGCTGTCTGTATTAGAGAGAGCTGTCTGTATTAGAAAGAGATTTCTGTATTAGAGAGAGATGTCTGTATTAGAGAGAGATGTCTGTATTAGAGAGAGATGTCTATATTATAGAGAGATGTCTGTATTGGAGAGAGATGTCTGTATTAGAGAAAGACGTCTGTATTAGAGAGATGTCTGTATTAGAGAGAGATGTCTGTATTAGAGAGAGATGTCTGTATTAGAGAGAGATGTCTGTATTAGAGAGATGTCTGTATTAGAGAGAGATTTCTGTATTAGGGAGAGAGATGACTGTATTAGAAAGAGATGTCTGTATTAAAGAGATGTCTGTATTAGAGAGAGATGTCTGTATTAGACAGATGTTTGTATTAAAGTGAGATGTCTGTATTAGAGAGATGTCTGTATTAGAGAGAGATATCTGTATTAAAGAGATGTCTGTATTAGAGAGATGTCTGTATTAGAGAGAGATGTCTGTATTAGACAGATGTCTGTATTAGAGAGAGATGTCAATATTAGAGAGAGCTGTCTGTATTAGAGAGAGCTGTCTGTATTAGAAAGAGATTTCTGTATTAAAGAGAGATGTCTGTATTAGAGAGAGATGTCTGTATTAGAGAGAGATGTCTATATTAGAGAGAGATGTCTGTATTGGAGAGAGATGTCTGTATTAGAGAAAGACGTCTGTATTAGAGAGAGATGTCTGTATTAGAGAGAAGTGTCTGTATTAGAGAGAGATTTCTGTATTAGGGAGAGAGATGACTGTATTAGAAAGAGATGTGTGTATTAAAGAGATGTCTGTATTAGAGAGAGATGTCTGTATTAGACAGATGTCTGTATTAGAGAGAGATATCTGTATTAGAGAGATGTCTGTATTAGAGAAAGACGTCTGTATTAGAGAGAGATGTCTGTATTAGAGAGAAGTGTCTGTATTAGAGAGAGATTTCTGTATTAGGGAGAGAGATGACTGTATTAGAAAGAGATGTGTGTATTAAAGAGATGTCTGTATTAGAGAGAGATGTCTGTATTAGACAGATGTCTGTATTAGAGAGAGATATCTGTATTAGAGAGATGTCTGTATTAGAGAAAGACGTCTGTATTAGAGAGAGATGTCTGTATTAGAGAGAAGTGTCTGTATTAGAGAGAGATTTCTGTATTAGGGAGAGAGATGACTGTATTAGAAAGAGATGTGTGTATTAAAGAGATGTCTGTATTAGAGAGAGATGTCTGTATTAGACAGATGTCTGTATTAGAGAGAGATATCTGTATTAGAGAGATGTCTGTATTAGAGACAGATGTCTGTATTAGAGAGATGTCTGTATTAGAGAGAGATGTCTGTATTACAGAGAGGTGTCTGTATTTGAGAGAGATGTCTCTATTAGAGAGAGATGTCTGTATTAGAGAGAGATGTCTGTATTACAGAGAGGTGTCTGTATTTGAGAGAGATGTCTCTATTAGAGAGAGATGTCTGTATTAGAGAGAGATGTCTGTATTACAGAGAGGTGTCTGTATTTGAGAGAGATGTCTCTATTAGAGAGAGATGTCTGTATTAGAGAGAGAGAAAGAGAGATGTGTGTATTAATTTAGATGTCTTGTTAGCAAGTAGTCACATCTCACAACAACTTGCACCATCCTAATCCTTCGCTATTCTTCTCTTATTCAGACAAGCAGATGTATCAGTCTGCCTTGGAACATCTCTCCAAATCAACCCGAGTGGGAATCTTCCTGCTCAAACAGTGAAACATGGTGGGAAATTGGTCATTATCAATTTACAAAAAACCAAACACGTATGTCGTAATTTATTACACAAATATAATAATTCCTCATCAATAGATTTTTACAATTGTTTTGCACCTGTCTTGTTATGTTAGGTCATTTCCTGATTCAATCCAAGTTCAAATTAGGGGAGTAATTGCTGGACAATGTTCTTTTTTAGGACAAAAAAGCATGTTTGGTCATTCATGGTTATGTTGACAGAGTCATGGAAATTCTTGCTAGACATCTAAATATGACCATTCCAAATTATGTTCCGATATCACCTTTCGCAGACGCGGATTCTTCACCGGTGCTACACGATTCTGTGGAATACACAAGCAAGGATAATGTTGTCTGTGAGAGAAGTAAGCTTGTTAAGGATGCTAGGGAACATCCTGGTAGCGTTTCTAATCTTGAATCAAGTAATGCCCGAATGTTGTTAAATTCACAAAGTCAAGTAAGTGGCAACGTAGAAATATTTAGATCCGAGTTTAAAACAACCGAGGATAAATTGAATAGCAGAGAAAGTGCTCAAACTGAACTCAGCAGTTCGACTGTATCGAGTCAACATGACGTAACTAATGCGTGTGTTACCGCTGAGGATGCACAGACTGTTCAATTAAAGGATTGTTCAACGAATTTTCAAGATGAGCGCAGTGATGCCAGAGACATGGCAAATGCAGTTAAACGTGAGCATACAGAATTGACAGTTTGCGAATTACAGCGTCCTGCCATGCCTTTGAAAAGGACTAAATGTGATAATGACAATGCAGCATTTTAAGCTCACGGAGCTGTTATGTGGTTTTAAGATGCATTCTTTCACAACTTCCAGGTTTATGACAACATTTTTACTGGACTTTACAGATCTCCGTTTGTTTGGAAGTGTATGGACCTTGTGGAAACAAGGAAACATTGTTGCAGAAATGTTGTTGCTATGAATGTTTCCATGTTTGCACAGCTCGGGGAACATTATTGCAGAAACAGAATTTTGTTTCAAAAATGCAAAAAATGTTCCCAAAAAATGTTTTCCCAGATGTTTCCACAATGGGAAACAAAACATTATTTGCACAAGTCTAATTAGGAAAATCGCAGAAAGGTCTTCATGCGAGCTAGTGTTTGTCGTGTTTGCACGTTTTCTAGTTTGTCCACACTGGAAAACATGACAAAACATTCATAAGAAACAGTCTTTAAACATATCTCCGTAACAATATTTCCTGGTTTATCCAAAGCTGAAGTCAGAGAACAAACAGCTTGCATACGTATTTTTTGTTAGTTGTTTGATCAGCGAAATGCGCCGAAATATTCATACACCGAAATATTCTAAAAACATTTTACCAAGATACCAAAGCGTATCAAAGTGTTTAATCATAGCATTAAATGTATAATAATACCAGCGTGATCTTAGTAAAGTTTGCAGCAATGTAAAACCATATTACCCCAAACTTGTCGTTCATGCTTTGTGCACAGACATTTTAGCATATGCAATAATTTTAAGAAAGTAATATTAACCTTGTGATGATTTATTATCCTTGACAATTGTACATATAAATATGTTTAATGGTTATTATTTAAGCGATATGGTAGTATTTATGCATCATTATAATTATATTTGACCGAAAATTCATTTATTCTTGCAAAATTTACTGCAAAGAAGATTTTAAGTAATTTTATGTTAGGTAAAAACTGTATTGCTGAGTTTTGTAGAATTTACAGACTCCACAAAACTTGAACGTCCTTATTGTCCTTGAATTTTCTTGAAAGTCCTTAAATTTGTAAAGAAGTGCTCGTAAGTCTCTGAATTCGTCGTGGTGTACTTCTAAATCTGTTTCAAATTCACTTGTTATTTTTCAATATAATTATGATTTTTCTCTGCACAACCAAAGTTCAAATGAAGAATTTTGTTTTCATGCAATATTTTTCCAATTTTAATAAGCTTGATTCAGCGTGTTGATTCACCGACCATTGTTTATGCTTTGTTGACACAAGTGCGTAGTAAAATTTTGATGATGAAATCAAAACGCCTCGTGAAAAAAGCGCGCATTTTCGTAACATTTTTTCTCCACTCATAATAAACTCGCATTTCGTTCCAATTTTATGTGTAAGACTGTTTGAAATACCAATGGCAATGTGGTACCACTTTTTTGATAAATAGTTCATTTATCTTTAATAATCAGCCCAATATAACTTTATTTAACCAACAGTTCAACATATTTGCATCTTTTCATTGTCCGTGAAAGCCTTAATCAAACGTGAATTAACATAGATTGACACAGCCGTTTTTGTTATTTTTGTGTCGATTGTAATAAGGAGAGCTCCTTTGTAGACTTCAAGTCATACTAGCTTGCTTGTCTTGCGAACAAGGTTGTTTTGAAACGATCTTAAATCTTGCGAGTTAAAGAGAATTGAAAATGAAAACTTTATTCCTGTTGTTGCTTTTTGTCGTTTTGGCTGCGTCCTATGAGGAGAAACGACTCTTTAATCTTAGCGTAAGTACCTTCTTGTTTATCCATGCATGCATATCATAGCTAGATGTTTTTGTTTTGCCAGTAAAATTTTCATTAATTGAACGTATGATGATATATTTAATTCGAACAAGCGTTTTTTAAGACGCCAAAAATTAGCATACCAAACACGTTTAGTGTAGTTGCTGCTCGCTTGTGATTTTCCACCGTATTTTTGAAGTGACTTCGTGGGTTTCACGTTGTTCCCGGCTGAGACTAACCCAAAATAACATGAGACAACATTTTGTAGACCAGCAATAATGACGCTGGCGTTGCATGTTTTTTACTAGGCCGTATTCTGTGCTCCGATATCGTTCAGATTCGTAGTGCGTGTCTGAGGACTGAAATATTTTTTATGGGAACTAACTAACATTTTGAAGCACGCTGACTTCAAATCCGAAGAGCTCCCGCAGTTTTTCACAAACTGCTATTTTTTCACTAATTTCACGACATTTTTTATTGTTCAATGACACGAATGAATGAATACACGCGATTAATGCCTCTCAAAGGGAACAATTTCTATTAACCCGTCTTCCTTTCAACAAAAGGCTGATTTGCCCAAGTTATTTTGAGGATACTTTTCGTCGGCATAAAATACGGCCTGTACCAAATGTTCTTTTTCAGAACTTTCCGTTAAAAAATTATTGATGTTTGAGCGTTTCTGCAAGAGCTAAAAATTAGTGTTGAAAGTTAACTATTCTTTTCAAGAAAAATGCTTCTTTGGCTTAAATATATCATTCTGGCATGGTTTGATACTTTGGGTACTCATTAATAATTCATAATAAGACTATTGGCAAATCGTGTCACTTATAATAGGTTATGTGAGGTGACTTTCTACCTGATAAAGTGCCAATATCTATCACGATAACACCATAATCTGGCACATGTTACATCCTAATTAGCATTAAAAACGTTGACATCTGATTCTCCATTGCATTAAATTTACCAGAGAACCCGCTATTATATTTTACAGGAGTGCAAAAAAGATAGTGACTGCCCAGGCCAATGTTGTCGAGGTTTTTTCCGCAAAACTTGTGAGGACTACATCGCAGAAGGCGGCAGATGTTTTCCAGTACGTATATAATTTATCTAGTCTTTTAAATAAACCTTGCCGTTAATTTTTTTACATCCATACATTCAAAATAAAGGGTATGCGAGTTGAGAAACTCTGTAATACAAATACAAATTCTCATCTCTCATCGTCATTAAATCTCATGCAACTCTCGTTTGACCAAGACACGAGAGTTGAGAAAACTCTCATACAAACTCTCGCTTCGTAACTCTTATTTCTTCCGTTTTTTAACAAGACCTTAACTGTTTTCTTAATTGCTTCTTTCTCACACAGTTCAGTAGTTCAAAATTTTCATGTGGCTGTGTGCCAGGAACCAAGTGCAAGAAGGTTGACTTCTTTCGTAGAAAATGTCTTGCCGAAGAAGGATCCGGAGATATGTAAAACACAGATGAGAACTATTAACATAAGCTGAATGTAAACTTTGTTTGAGATGCTTCAATAAAAGAGGAAACTGTTTTTCTTTGTCGTTTTAAAAATCTGGTAGTTTTGGCAAAGAATAGCCATGCTGTGAAAAGCTGTTTGTATCCCGTGCAAAATCTTGCAGATTTGACAAACATTTTGTGTATGTTTTTACCAAGTACCATAAGGTGCCCTGATATATTCAGGTCTGTCCGTAGCAGAGGTTCCGTATGAAAGAGAAGCTTGTGTGTGAGTTATGTCCTTGTTACAAAAGTCGCAAGTCTGATATTTAGTTCGCATATTATATTAGAGGTGTTTTCACTGCAGAGATGTATCCATTAGAGCGATGTTTGTATCAGGTATATGTCTATTTAGATGTCTGTATTAGACATGTCTGTATTAGAAAGTTGTCTGTTTTAAAGAAATGCCTGTATTAAAGAGATGTCAATATTAGAGAGATGTCTGTATTAGAGAGAGATGTCTGTATTAGAGAGAGATATTTGAATTAGAGAGATGTCTGTATTAGAGAGAGATGTCTGTATTAAAGATATCTGTATTAGAGAGAGGGATGTCTGTATTAGAGAGATTTTTCTGTATTCGTTAGAGATGTCTGCATTAGAGAGAGGGATGTCTGTATTAGAAAGATGATTGTATCAGAGAGAGATATCTGTATAAGAGAGATGTGTGTATTAGAGAGAGATGCCTGTATCAGAGAGATGTTTGTGTCAGAGAGATGTTTGTGTTAGAGAGATGACTGTATTACAGAGATGACTTTATCAGAGAGATGTCCGTATTGGAGAGAGATGTCTGTATTAGAGAGAGATGTCTGTATTAGAAAGATGTCTGTATTAGAGAGAGATGTCTGTGTTAGAGAGATGTTTGTATTAGAGAGATGTCCTTATATATAGGTTAAAGCACGAGGGAGAGATTTTTATTTAACTGTGGGCCCGAGGTCTTTACAGTTAAATAAAAACCGATACCCGAGGGCTTTAACTTGTTTATATGCTCATCAGACCATATTCTTTTGTTTTTCGGAGGTTTCCTCTATATTTTTTCTACCGTGCGTTTCGTTAATCATTTATACATAAATCTTTTATGAACTGGGGAACTATATATTGAATAGGTTTGATTTCAATGGCTTGCGTTTTATGAGACACTCTGTATTGTTGTATTTGTAAAGGAAAATTAATTCTGTTGTTGCAATTGTCAAGCCAACGCATCATGAATTCATGTGAAATAGGCGTTCATGCAAAGCTAGATCGCGTAAATCTTGTCCTAATATGGACGACAGTCACGAAGAACTTTATCTGATAACTCAGAAATAGCAGAAAGTGATTTTATACTAGGTGACGATGGTATAATATTAAATTGAGGACAGATTTGATTGACTTAGATTGATAAAAGAATTATTATACAGTCTGTTCCTTTAGCAACTCGTTACAAAGACTAATGGGCGGTAAGAGCCTTCGAAGCTTGGCGTTCAAATAGAGCGACTATGGCTCAAAGTGTATTCGTTGCTTTCCGATGACTTTACAGTCGGTGTCGCCGGCCCAGCTCAATTATTCGATATCACTTTTTAAAGTTAGGACTCGCTGCATGGCTTGGTTTGCTTTACATATACGATATAGTCTATGTACTGGATACTCTGTTCATTTGAAGATGTGTATAATACGTGGGCATTAAGATTTGAAAGAGTTGAAGTATACGTTGTGCAAGTTTTGTGGTAATAAGCTGATTTTGAACGTAAAGTTTTCTGAGGTTATTATTTTCCGTAATAACCCAGTAACCGGTTACTATTTTTCGTACTAACCTTCAAGCCTGCATTTCCCCCGGAAAACTCAAATACCACCGCCTGCTTTTAGGATGAAGAAGGTTATTACGGGAAAATTAAAAACTGACAAAAAACAAAAGAATATGGTCTGATGAGTTTATAATAGAGAGGAATGTTTATATTAGAGAGAGCTGTCTGTATTAGAGAGGTTTTTATATTAAAGAGATGTCTGTATTAGAGAGATGTTTATATTGGAGAGATGTTTATATTAGAGAGATGTTTATATTTGGGAGAGATGTCTGTATCAGAGAGAGATGTTTGTATCAGAGAGACAGAGATATCTGTATCAGAGAGAGATGTGTATTAGAGAGAGATGTCTGTATTAGAAAGAGATGTCTTTATTAGAGAGGGATGTCTGTACAAGAGATGGATCTCTGTGTTAGAGAGATGTCTGTATTAGAGATAGATGTCTTTGTTAGAGAGGGAGAGAGAAAGATGTCTGTATTGGAGAGGGATGTCTGTATTAGAGGGGGTTTTTACTAAAGAGAAATGTCTGTATTAGAGAGAAATTTCTGTATTAGAGGCATGTTTCTGTTGGAGAGATGTCTGTTTAAGAGAGAAATTTTATTATCTTTGCACGTTTTCTAAATATTCGCAACAGTTTGCACGAAAGATTTTTTAACGCTAAAGAAGAGTCCCCATGTACCATCAATAACTCTGCCCTCGGCAACTTACTGTCGGATGTTTGATGTTTTTCTCCTTCCCTACTTGCCATCAAGTCTCCACGTTTTCAAGAACGAACTACTAATTAATCGTCGCACACGACATTGTTGGCTGTGTCAACACACAATATGAATAATATGAACGAGGCTAAACTTTTGGCAAACAAAAATTTAAATTTAATTGGAGCTGTATTTGTAAAGGACGGAATCCATCCGAAGTGTAAATAGATTAAATAAATAGTGAAATCAATTTTGTAATTGTGTTTACTCAGCTGGTTCATGCACTGTTGTTCAAAAGGTATATACATCACAAATTTAAATTCAGTCCAAATTAAACTTATCTTCGAAAGAAAAAATAATATTTCACTTCGATTCATTACTGAAAGATGAAGATTTCTACCTTGGCCGTTCTATTGTTGGTTTTTGCTGCTGTGTCGTTTGCAACTGAAGAAAAAAGAATTTTATTGGTATGTGTTGAGCTGAACAATAATGACTGAGGACTTAATCCTGAACACGATGAAACATCATCACCTTTCTGAAGTAAAAATAGCGAGCTCAAGATCGAGCGGACGTCGATGACGCCGTGAAAAATGGTTGCTGTGCCCATTTATAGACATGCCACGCCATTTTCACGCCATTTTCACGGCGTCATCGACGTCCGCGTAGCGTGATTTTAAGCTCGCTAATTAACCGTAACGGTGCGAGGCAAAAACGAATATAATACGAGTGTAATATTTCGCTAAAAGAGATGACTTGTTTCTAAAGAAATGATGATTTGAATTCACGAGTAATGATGTGGTTTTCTGTTAGTCCTGCTAACGATTATAGTTCCTTTAAAATAACATTTACATTAAAAGAGTCCGTTGTATCCATAAAACTAATGGGAGAATCATATTATGAACAGGCTGACTATTTTTGGTAATTTTTTGCAAACTCTGGTACCCTGAAGCCCATTTTATAAATCGTAAGACACCTTCATATTTACGTGACCTACATACCAGACAGCCTTCTCATGCTTGATTATGTATTTAATTTCTAGCAAGGCCGGCGAGAGCCGTGGTCGGGTCCCAGGACAAGCAAGAGATTACGCATTACGCGCCCCCAACCCTCTTGGCAGTAGCCCAATGACCCGATGTTTTATCAAGATTTCGGGCCCCCAAACCAGTCCGGGCCCCAGGTATTTCCCCCCCTGCCCCCCCCCCCCCACCCTCTCGCCGTTCTTGATTTTTAGGTATGTTTTGAATGAAACTCAGTATCAAAGTTCATCCCTTAAGACACGAGCAATTCATGTTTTGTTTAATATTTAATCGACTTGTGACTTGCAGACTTTGCCGGCAGCTATAATCTGGCATTGGACATGAATCTTAGTTAGGACAGAGGCATCCGTTTGATCAACGAACAGCTTCGCATTTACTTAGACATACGTACGATGCAGTTAGTCTTCCTACGCTAACTATTCATGTATTTGATTTCAAGGGATGTCGTTCTGATGTCAGTTGTAAACAAGATGAATGCTGTGCAAAATATTTGATCATCGGCCGTTGTCAAAAATACCTCAAGGAAGGCGACAGGTGTTCTGGTCCGGTACGTATGAATGTAACCTCTATCTTGCATAGGACTAAAATTTCCCGAAGCTCTCTCTGGCGTGGAGAACTCAAGCCTTGTTTGGGCCGTTAAGCTTGTTTTAATTTCTGTATTTCCAAGCGTCCGTTTTTTTTTGAAAACGGCGGCGACGCCTGGCTGAACTGAATAGGGGGAGAGGGCAATTTGAGGGTAAAGGAATGTTTGGGGGCCAGGATTGGGGGCAGGATAGTATATAGATAGGTCATACTTTTAATGAAACTCAGGGAAATTGCAAAGCATCGTATCAGGAAACAATTGGGGGGGGGGGGAAATGCCCCCTCTGGCGGCGCCAATGTGTAAAATGTTTCCAAGCTTACAAACATTAAGCTGTTCTGAAATTGAAGCTAACACAGACTTCACGGTAATCCAGGTTTAAGCTAAGTGACTTTTGAACAACCGGCCCCTGGAATTTTAGCTGCGATTTTCTCATTAATAGCGAATGATGCATCGCCTGGAACTGAGCTAGCTTCACTCTGGGTTAACGCAAGGAAATTTCCTGGGAGCTTATTTGTTTTTGCTTGGAATTATTTCCTCAAAGGTCTTGTCTGGATCAGTATTAGTTTTGATTCGTGAAGTTTATAAATGATGTATTTCTTTTGTGTTTTCTTCATGAACTATTTCACAGATAAACTTACCGCTTGTTTTTTATAGGGTATTGGAAAACGTGGGCTAGGATTCAAGCCGATTTGCGGTTGTGGCAAGGGTCTAAAATGCGAAGCAAGCAAATGCGTCGCCGTCGCTGTGGAAGGATCAGGCGCAATGACTAATACTATATTTACATGACCTGCAATGTATTCTATGAAAGTACTGTGGCTGTGAAATATTTGGAATAAGAATAAAAATATTTGGGGCAATTTAACGTTTGTGGATGGGTTCTTTAGCGAAATTTACTACATATATGCAGATGGGGTATACGGAAGTATACAGAACAATACCTAAACATAACAAAGTAGTTGATATTGATTGCCAGACTTTTTCCTTGTCTTAGAAGAACCGTCCCATGTTTTGTAATTGAAATAACCATAGAAATACAAATAAACAAATATGGCGGCACGACAAATCCTATGAAGGGATCCTGCGAAGTGAGAGACGAATTGATCACAATGGAATTTACAATTATTTTTGTGTCCATGTTTGTCATAGACTAATCAGAAATTTTAATATCGTTCTGCCATAAGCCAATCCTCTAGATAAACAGAAATAATTTGAAAGCAATTTCGGAATATCCTAGCTGAACAACCGTACTAACATTACAGTAAATAGGAATAAACAATTTTGTGTATTCGGCTCTTCATGAACTCTTAAGTGCAATTATAAATTTTTGATTTAAACCATTAATACATCCATGCAACTCATTTCTTGTCGAAACCTCGTCAGAGTTCTTTTGCTCGAGTTTATTTTCTTTGCAAAATGAGGAGTGCCATTCTAATCCCGATACTGCTGGTGTTCACTGTGATTGCATTCACTGATGTGACTGATGGATTGGGGTATTTTTGGAGGAAGCCAAAGGTAGGTAAATCCTAACAACTCGGGCTGATAATTTCAAGGATCTCTCTAATCTAAACTATCTTTCCCGACCATTACGATATGCAAAGCCCTATATACCTTTTAATTTGGTATCACATAACATTTTGCTAGCGTAAAAACAACATGTAATTTTATATTTAGAAATGCACACGACGCCGTGATTGTGTCCGATCTTTTATGTTTGGCGGATATTTTGGCGGATATGGAGCTAGGAAATGTTGTCCTTCAGGAAAATGCGCATATCGATGTCCCCGGGTAACTAAACCACTTAATTAGATAGATTACGAGTTCGAGATTTCTAGGCGGTGATAGTCTATGAGAACGAAGGACGAATAAAGAGAGTGATTTAAAGCCAATTCCGGTTAGAAAAAAATAGTCTTTAAATTTAAAGAAAAACATTCACTTTAAAACAATTATTGGTATCGAGAAGTAGCCAATCAAGTGACAGAGTTGGCAACAGTGCGGCCTTCGCTGGAAAGGTCTAATTCTGTCTTATTGTGCAGGGAAAGAACCTGTACCTAATTTCTGTATCATTGTCTATTTTAGCCTCAGGAATGCAAATCTGGCGACGACTGTAAAGTAGGACAATGTTGTTACAAACCGTTCTTCGGCGGCAAAAGATGTCAAGCTTTTAAGAAAGAAGGAGAAACGTGCAATAGGGTAAATATGCATGTATTTTCTTTGCAGTAGACCTCGAAGTGTATAAGTGACTGAATTTTTGACCTTTGTCAAAAATATATTATGAGTTATTCTATCCCAGGTTCTGTTTCTGTATTGTTAACTGTTTACAAAATGAATGGCCTTTTTTATCAATGTATATGTTCTTATCAAAGTATCTTTGTGCTCTCATAAAGAACGAACGCGAAATTCCTTCAAAAACGCACTCGAGTAGTCGTTCAATCAAATTACATTGAAAAATTAAATGTTGAAGCTCAGAAAATTGCGACTAAAGTTAAACATGCATGTATTTCTTTTGTATTTTGATTTCGAATTATTTAGTTTTTGAAGCTGATAAAAAAAAAGCAATTGTATCTCATGTGTTCGTCTCATTCTTTCAAATATAGAAGAGAGGTTGTGGCTGTAAAGAGGGCTTGAAATGTGAGCTTAAGAGGAAATTTTCCTCCCTCTTTGGTGGCAAATGTGTCGTTGATGAGGAAGGCTCAGGAGACATGTAGTCTAACTTTATTTTTCCTTGTTAAAGTAAATGTATATTGTAACAATGCATTTATGTATGTTATTGCAATGAATAAAATTATCGTATAGCATTCTGACTTCTTGTTGAATCTGGGGGTTTTCTGTGACGAGATAAAAGTGTATCTCAACACGAGGATTATGGTGGGAAAGGAAAAGACAAATTTATTACAGTGGAATTTTTATTTATTTTCCATGTCAATATTTGTCATAGACTCATAAATCGTTATTTTCTTTTTAATTTCTTCTATACATTAACTGTCAGAGTGAAATGACAGCGTCAGATTTCTTACTATATAAGCATGCTAATCGATCCTCTAGATAAGAGAGAAATATCTATTCCAAGCCAAGTGGCAATAAAGGAATTATTCTAGCATGCAAAACAGCTGTACAATATTACAATGACAATGCAATTTTGTGTGTTTAGGAATCGTCAATTACGATTTAAAAGTTTTGTTATATTTCTTGCTAAACCGCCTGCGCGTAACTACAATAAAAAGTCTGAAATATATTAGATTTTCTTTAGAAAATGTGGACGAATTTTGCCGGGCTGTGTCTTCACATAAGGTATCAAGTATAAACTTTTTACATACAATTTTTTATGTCACGCCTTTAGCCCTACTAATAAGTTTTAACAAAAAAATATCTCTTGCGTGGACCTAATTAGGTTTCCAGGTTCAATTCGTGAACCCATGTTGGTAGACTATTGTCGACAGGGGTTTTGGTCAGGTACGTGTGTATCTGAAAAGTACCTCTATCTTGCATAGGACTAAAATGTGCTGAAGAAATCTCTGGCATGGAGAACTCGGCCTTGTTTAGGCCCTTAAGCTTGTTCAGTTTCTGTATTTCCACGCGTCTGCTTTTTTGAGAACTTCAGAAACCAAAAAACCACTACGATCCAGACAAGATTTGCGTGAAAACGGCGGCAGCGCCTAGCTGAACTGACTAGGGGGAGAGGGCAATTTGAGGGTAAAGGAATGTTGGGGGCAGGATTGTTTTAGAGCCTAATGATAGTCAATAGATTGCCAGACTTTTTCCTTGTCTTAGAAGAACCGTCCCATGTTTTGTAATTGAAATAACCATAGAAATACAAATAAACAAATATGGCGGCACGACAAATCCTATGAGGGGATCCTGCGAAGTGAGAGACGAATTGATCACAATGGAATTTACAATTATTTTTATGTCCATGTTTGTCATGGACTAATCACAAATTTTAATATCGTTCTGCCATAAGCCAATCCTCTAGATAAACAGAAATAATTCGAAAGCAATTTCGGAATATCCTAGCTGAACAACTGTACTAACATTACAGTAAATAGGAATAAACAATTTTGTGTATTCGGCTCTTCATGAACTCTTAAGTGCAATTGTAAATTTTTGATTTAAAACCATTAATACATCCATGCAACTAATTTCTTGTCGAAACCTCGTCAGAGTTCTTTTGTTCGAGTTTATTTTCTTTGCAAAATGAGGAGTGCCATTCTAATCCCGCTACTGCTGGTGTTCACTGTGATTGCATTCACTGATGTGACTGATGGATTGGGGCTTTCTAGGGGCTTGCCATGGCGAAAGGTAGGTAAATTCTAACAACTCGGGCCGATGATTTCAGGGATCTCTCAAATCTAAACTATCTTTCCCGACCATTACGATATGCAAAGCGCTACACCTTTTAATTTGTTATCACATAACATTTTGCTAGCGTAAAAACAACATGTAATTTTATATTCAGAAATGCATACGACGCCATGATTGTGTCCAATATTTTGGCGGATATCGAGCTAAGAAATGTTGTCCTTCAGGAAAATGCGCATATCGATGTCCCCGGGTAACTAAACCACTTAATTAGATTACGAGTTCGAGATTTCTTGGCGGTGATAGTCTATGAGAACGAAGGACGAATAAAGAGAGTGATTTAAAGCCAGTTCTGGTTAGAAAAAAATAGTCTTTAAATTTAAAGAAAAACATTCACTTTAAAACAATTATTGGTATCGAGAAGTAGCCAATCAAGTGACAGAGTTTGCAACAGTGCGACCTTTATTGTGCAGGGAAAGAACCTATACCTAATTCCTGTATCATTGTCTATTTTAGATTGACGAATGCAAATCTAACGAGGACTGTGAAGTAGGACAATGTTGCTAAAAACGTATATTGGGCGGCACTAGCTGCCGAGCTTTTAAGAAAGAAGGAGAAACGTGCAATAGGGTAAATATGCATTTATTTTCTTCGCAGTAGACCTCAAGGTGTATAAGTGACTGAATTTTTGACCTTTGTCAAAAATATATAATGAGTTATTCTATCCCAGGTTCTGTTTCTGTATTGTTAACTGTTTACAAAATGAATGGCCTTTTTTATCAATGTATATGTTCTTATCAAAGATCTTTGTGCTCTCATAAAGAACGAACGCGAAATTCCTTCAAAAACGCACTCGAGTAGTCGTTCAATCAAATTACATTGAAAAATTAAATGTTGAAGCTCAGAAAATTGCGACTAAAGTTTAAACATGCATGTATTTCTTTTGTATTTTGATTTCGAATTATTTAGTTTTTGAAGCTGATAAAAATAGCAATTGTATCTCATGTGTTCGTCTTTTCTTTCAAATATAGAGCAGTGGTTGTGGCTGTAAAAAAGGCTTGAAATGTGAGCGTAACAAGAACGCTTCCAACATACTCTTTGCTACCAAATGTGTCGTTGATAAGAAAGGCTCTGGAGACATGTAGTCTAACGTTATTTTTCCTTGTTAAAATAAATGTATATTGTAACAATGCATTTATGTATGTTATTGCAATGAATAAAATTATCGTATAGCATTCTGACTTCTTATTGAATCTGGGAGTTTTGTCTCAACACGAATACGTGCAAGGATTGTGGTGGGAAAGGGAGAGACAAATTTATTACAGTGGAATTTTTATTTTTTCCAGGTTCAATTCGTGAACCCATGTTGGTAGACTATTGTCTGATATGCTAGTAAGTATACTAAGTAGAAACTGCATGGTATTAAACCATTTCAAATTGAACACTCTGTACATCTCGAATGCTTTTTTAACGTAGTTTTTTGCTTATCTTGCAAACAGCTTTCTAAACATCTTAATTTTGTTTATTTTTTCAAGTGCTGCCAAGTAAAAAATGAATACGCCAACCAATGACAGAACAAGACAAGAAATTAATATCGACCTAAGAAATGAATTACTAGCCGTGTCCATCAGAAGATGTCAAGATGCAAATACTACCGTGTAACAATGGGCGGTTTATCAAATTCTTTTTCAAAAACTTTCCCTTCGGTGATTCATTGATTTTTAATGTTAAAAGTTGGAACCTTGAGTATATTTAACATCAAAAGTCGATAAAATCAAATTTTCGTTTAGTTTTCAATATTTTCAAATATTTGTAACAATAATTTTTTCCTTATTTTATGATGGTTGAGTGGATATGAGTGAGCTTGTCGCCTACTAGACTGGTGTGATGTTCCATGTTCGATGAAACCATAAGCAGCATGATAAAACGAGACCAACCGATGAACGACGAACCAAAGATCGAGTCAAGGTAATTGCGGGAACCACCGAATATTTTTATAAAATACAAAACAATGTTAATACCGAATATTGAAATCATTTTTATTTCTCAACGTTTCGGTATTACCATTGTTTTGAGAAGGTAAGTTGCAGTCAAAAGCACATCGCAACATATGTGCTATATTACGACATTTTCTACTGTTTTGTCATGTTAGGACCAAGTTTTGTTGTCACGCATGTAAGCTTATTACTATATTTTTACTGCGTTGCGTTATGTCACGCCTGTAACCTTATTACTAAGTTTTAACCAAAAAAGGCCCTGGAGGGTACCTAATTAGAGTGGACCTAATTAGGTTTCCAGGTTCAATTCCTGGAGCCATAAAGATCACTAACTATACTTAGTATAGTTAGTAGAGGTAAGTATACTAATTACAAACTAGTACAATATACGTACGTATATATAACTCTGAAAATGCTGTCATCTACAAGCTGTCATCACAGATCCAGCTTACGAACGAGCTATTGCACTGCCTGATCTGTATGACGATTTGAGAATACATAGAAATTACTGCATTGTTGGCGAGTGCGTACGATTTTTTGCGCTCACTCGTTCGTTTAGCAATCTTTCACAACAAGTGCATAATAAAAATCGTAGAAACGAGCAGTAATTTGTTTATGCCAAACATATTAAGATTGTTTTAAAACTGGAAACCTGTCAAAGGCAAACAATGTCGAAACAAAATATTAAACTCTCAAAACAGAATCATACCATTTGTTTCTCCGTTATTTGGCCTAAATAGTGAGTCAAAGCTGTTTTTCTTTGCGTTTCATGTTTTTTATTGGGGAAACTCTTCTTCTTTTTGACATAAAAGCCAAATACCCTTTCGCTCCTTCCCCATGTTGTGAGCAAAATCACAATACGATTTTCTTCACCAGTGAGAAAAACCGTATAGCCAGTCAAAATGCTGATACGATAAATTTTCACTGGTGAAAAAAATCGTACGGCCAATGAAAACGCTTATTCGCTTTTCCACAATGAAAATACGATTTTTATTTCACCCATTTACCTCGCGTAAATCTCTATATGTATGGCATAAATATAAATATCGTAGATTGTTAGAGTCATCCTAAATGTAATTGTGTTTTATGAATATCTCCGAAGAAAAGAAAATTTTATTTTTTGTGACCCACTTAACATGGCAATGTCAATTAGAATATCTCTATGCTTGTAGGTCTGAGAAATTACGTTTGATTCATGGCACATGACGTGAATGTCAGAACAAGAATGAATAGGTGAGTTAAGTTTAGTCTACGTTTTCTCCCCCTGTAGTAACACTGAATAAATAAGAGATGATGTTTGCTGGAACTCTAGGAAGAACAGTTTAGAACTGATAGAGCTATTCAGTATGAATAAAGTTAGTTTAGTTTAGGTTTCCTCCTGTAGTAACACTGGATCAATAAGAGATGATCTTTACTGGACCTCTAGGAAGAACAGTTTAGAACTGATAGAGCTATCCAATATAAATAAAGTTAGTCTAGTTTAGGTTTCCTCCTGTAGTAACACTGGATCAATAAGAGATTGTACTTACTGGACCTCAAGGTCCTCTCTAATGCTTTTTAACGTAGTTTTCTCTAATGCTTATTAACGTAGTTATCTTTGCTTATCTTGTAAACAGTTTTCTAGACATCGTACTTGTTTATTTTTTCCATGGATGTCAAGCAAAAAGTGAATACACCAAGCACCAACCATTGACAGAACAAGAATTGATATCGACCTAAGAAGTTAATCACTAGCCGTGTCCATTAAAAGATGTCAAGACGCAAATACTATCCTGATTTACGGTTTGTCAAAGTCATTTACAATCAAATTCTCGTTTATTTTCCAATATTTTGAAATATTTTGTAACATTTTTTTCTTATTTTATGATGGTTGGCTGGATATGAGTGAGCATGCTACGTATTGGGCCTCTGTGAAGAGAGAATGCCAACCAGATGAAACCAAAACCAGAAAAACCGAAACCACTATCATCTAAAGATAGAGTGGAAGTAAGTTTGTTGATTTTAATTTGTCGCTTCCATTTTGCTCATCAGTTCAGCTTTCGTTTCAATGCCAGTAGTTGCAGTCAAAGTGACACAAAAACATAGGTGGTATATCATTATATTTTCTACTATGTTCTATGTCACGCCTGTAACCTTATTACTAAGTTTTAACAAAAAAAGGCCCTGGATGGTACCTAATTAGTGTGGACCTAATTAGGTTTCCAGGTTCAATTCCTGGAGCCATGAAGATGAAGATGTGGGCTAGCTGATATACACTGATATACTTGGTATAGTTACTAGAGGTAAGCATGCTAAATTTAAAATAATAGTTGGTCCTTACCAGTTACTGTTTAGTAGGTAAGTGTATCTGACATGCTCAGAAGGTAACTCTACTCTACTATAGTTAGTATACTAGAGTTGTTACCTTTGTTGACTAAGGTAACTGTAGTCTACCGTAGTGGTAGACTAGAGCTACGTTAGTTAACTAAGGTAGAGTCATGGTGACTTTACCTTAGTTAACTAACGTAACTCTAGTCTACTACTAAGGTAAACTACAGTTACCTTAGTCAACAAAGGTAACAACTCTAGTATACTAACTATAGTAGAGTAGAGGTACCTTCTGAGCATGTCAGATAGACTTACCTACCTAACACTAACCGTAATAATTACATTGTAGTGAGAGCTATAAAGCTACGAAAACTGGTAGGGGTGGAAATTAGAATGGTCGGGGGCGGTGGTGGGAGTACGTTTAACTCTCACTTACCTACATAGTACTATTTATATTTAGTAAACTCACATCTACGTAAATAGTACTATGTGGGTACTTGCAGTTCAAACTAATCCCACTAACCGCCCCGCCACCCTTACCACCCCATAGAATTTCACAACTTTATAGCTCTCACAACAAGCTAGTTATTACGGTTACTGTTAGGTAGTTAAGTCTATCTGACATGCCCAGAAGGTAACTCTAGTTTACTATAGTTAGTATACTAGAGTTAACGTAGTTGACTAAGGTAACTCTAGTCTACCTTGGTGGTAGACTAGAGTTACGTTAGTTAACTAAGGTAAAGTCACCGTGACTCTGCCTTAGTTAACTAACGTAACTCTAGTCTACCACCAAGGTAGACTAGAGTTACCTTAGTCAACTACGTTAACTCTAGTATACTAACTATAGTAAACTAGAGTTACCTTCTGGGCATGTCAGATAGACTTAACTACCTAACAGTAACCGTAATAACTAGCTTGTTGTGAGAGCTATAAAGTTGTGAAATTCTATGGGGTGGTAAGGGTGGCGGGGCGGTTAGTGGGATTAGTTTGAACTGCAAGTACCCACATAGTACTATTTATGTAGATGTAAGTTTACTAAATATAAATAGTGCTATGTAGGTAAGTAAGAGTTAAACGTACTCCCACCACCGCCCCCGACCATTCTAATTTCCACCCCTACCAGTTTTCGTAGCTTTATAGCTCTCATAACAATGTAGTTATTACGGTTACCATTAGGTAGGTAAGTCTGTATGACATGCTCAGAAGGTAACTCTAATCTACTATAGTTAGTATACTAGAGTTAACTTAGTTGACTAAGGTAACTCTAGTCTACCTTAGTGGTAGACTAGAGTTACGTTAGTCAACTAAGGTAAAGTCACGGTGACTATACCTTAGTTAACTAACGTAACTCTAGTCTACCACTAAGGTAGACTAGAGTTACCTTAGTCAACTAAGTTAACTCTAGTATACTAACTATAGTAGATTAGAGTTACCTTCTGAGCATGTCATACAGACTTACCTACCTAACGGTAACCGTAAGCACCCACTATTATTTTAAACTTAGTAATGCTTACCTCTACTAACTATACTAAGTATAACTAGTGCATATCAGCTAGCCCACATTTTCATCTTCATGGCTCCAGGAATTGAACCTGGAAACCTAATTAGGTCCACACTAATTAGGTACCATCCAGGGCCTTTTTTTTTGTTAAAACTTGGTAATAAGGTTACATGCGTGACATAGAACATAGTAGAAATAGAGATTACTGCATGGTTGGCGAGTGCGTACGATTCTTATGCACGAGTTGTGGAAGATTGCTAAACGAACGAGAGAGTTTAGCAATCTTTCACAACAAGTGCATAATATAATTCGTACAAACGAGCCAACCATGCAGTAATTTGTTTATGCCAAACATATAGAGATTATTTTAAAACTGGAAACCTGTCAAAGGCAAACAATGTCGAAACAAAAATATTGAACACTCAAAACAGAATCATACCATTTGTTTCTCCGTTATCTCCACAACTCCGTTATCTCCACAACTCTGTTATCTCCGTTTCTCCACAACAATCTAGTTATTACGGTTATTGTTAGGTAGGTAAGTCTATCTGACATGCTCAAAAGGTAACTCTTGTCTCCTTAGTTGGTATACTAGAGTTACCTTAGTTGACTAAGGTAACTCTAGTCTACCTTAGTGGTAGACTAGAGTTACGTTAGTTAAACTAAGGTAGAGCCATGGTAACTTAACCTTAGTTTAACTAACGTAACTCTAGTCTACCACTAAGGTAGACTGGAGTTACCTTAGTCAACTAAGTTCACTCTAAGAGTATACTAACTATAGTAAACTAGAGTTGCCTTCTGGGCAAGTCAGATAGACTTACCTACCTAACAGTAACCGTAAGCACCCAATATTATTTTAAATTTAGTATACTCACCTCTACTAACTATACTAAGTATAGTTAGTGCATATCAGCTAGCACACATCTTCATCTTTATGGCTCCAGGAATTGAACCTGGAAACCTAATTAGGTCCACTCTAATTAGGTACCCTCCAGGGCCTTTCTTGTTTAAAACTTGGTAATAAGGTTACATGCGTGACATAACAAAATATAGTAGAAAATGTAACAACGCAATGCCTATGTTTTTGTGTGCTTTTGACTACAACTACCGCCATTGAAACGAAAGCTGAACTATAAAATCAACAAACTTATTTTTACTTTATCTTTTGATCGCCGTGGCTTCGGTTGGTCTCGTCTTATCATGTTGTTTTTGGTTTCATCTGGTTGGCATTCTCTCTTCACATAACATCACGCCGGTCAAGTAGGCAACAAGCTTACTCATATCCAGTCAACCATCATAAAATAAGGAAAATTTTTAGAAACATCGAAGACCAAGAAAATTTGATTGTAAATGTCCAAAATAGCTTCGACAAACCGTACAATGTAATAGCATTTGCATCGTGACATCTTGTGATGGACACGACTAGTGTTGAGTGTTCCATTCTTGGGTGGATATCAATTCTTTCCCATCTTGTTCGGTCATTGGTTGGTGTATTAACTTTTACTTGGCTTCCTTTAAAAAATATAAACAAAATTACGATGTTTAGAAAATTGTTTATAAGATAAGCAAAGAAAACTACGTTGAAAGCATTACAGAGGAATAAGTAATTATTTAATGCCGATCACTGAAGCCAATGCACATAAAAACCCTACCGTGGCAAATGTTGACAACATTTTTCAAGAAACATTACCTTAACGCCTGGAAATTTGTCTCGTACCCATTTGGATTTCGATATTTCTAAAAACAAAATATTATGTAGGATTGAACGTTTTGCAAAAATTAGTTTCGTATTAAACTCGTTCGTTGAAGCATTTTTGTCATTATTCCGTCGTTGTACCCTAAAAAAGGTTTAGTCTGGATTTATTAAATGTCTTCTTTATAATTACAATCATTATCATGTGTTAAAACAACGAGGAAATATGACTTTGCATTATAATTCCCGGGGAATATAATATTTCTTTGTTTCTTATGTGTAACTTGATTCATTAATTATTTAATCTACAGAAAATATACTTTTTCAGAAAAACCAGACTTTTAGCTTTCGATTGTGAAATGCCAAGAAAAATTGAGCAAATACGAATCAAATGAAAATAGCCGATCGAAATCGCACATTTTCAACTTTGAGCATTTTCACGCCAACGAATAAGAAAAGAAACTCCATTGATCACTGATCTGTCACAAGAAACGTGGCTAATATGCATTTAATTCATTCCTACCAGTACCTGAAGCATGCAGGACACGAGCGCGCGTGTCGCGAATGACGAAAATGCTGTAAATGTTGCCGCACACGAGGAAACGTTCTCGATCCAACTTGTCACGAATAACAAGTACAAGCGACAAGTGCGCATGTGCGGCGGCCTTTTAAGCTCAAATTTGTCAATTTTAATTTCTAAATGCATAGTGTCATTAAATTTCGACGGATTTTTATAAATTCCTAACGGTGAAAAAACGCGATTTCGAAAAATAATAATCAAGTGCTGATATGCTTAACGAAGCGTTTTGGTCACGACATCAAATTTGATAGGTCTCGACAAGTGTCGCTCTTTCACGTACGATAGTATTGCAGAATTTAACAACAAGTAGTCATAGAAAAAAGTGGTGAGAGTAAATATTACCGCAAACTACCCGAACTCGATGTCGTGACCAATCGAGTGTACAATGAGAATCCTCTTTTGATTATTAATGCGATATAAGTAATCTTGGTGCTTTCATTGTTTTGGTAAGCAGGGACAATGGAATAATTAAGTCATTGTTTGGGCGCACTAACGTAGCTGTGATCAGAACAAAGGAAGTATGCCTATGGAAAGTAAAAACGCACAAAAATACAGGGGGTACAAGTAAAAATGATCTATCAGTTTGAATTTTTTTGTTAGGCCCACTTATCACGTCACAGTTTGCATAAACTACGTTCTAACCGTTTTTTTAGCAAATAGATGTTTGTTCTTACTTCAGATTTTAAAACGTTTGTTCATCAAGAGCATAGATAACTGGTATTTAACAATAAACAATTATCGAATGAGGTCGAGCAGGATATGAGAAATTATTAAGGCAGAGGTCTGTGTTATCTGCCGAAGGCTGAGGCAGATAACACAAACCGAGGCCTTAATAATTCCTCATATCCTGCGTGAACCAAATTCAGTACTTGTTTTATTATTTTTTGAAAATATTTTAAACTCAGTTTAAACGCTTGCTTTGTAAGTAAGAAGACAAAAGCTGCTAATAATGGAACAGCATGAAATTGAACAGCATGAAATTGAACAGCATGAAACTTTAATAAGCCAATCAGACTACCAAAAAAATATTCTTAAAAAATTTTCAGATTACAAGGTCAGTCAATAAACGACGAAATGAGTCATAATGTCGTATATCTGTTTTCAATATACGACGAAATGAGTCATAATGTCGTGTATTTATTTTCAACCCCAAATTTGGGCAACTACCAAGCGGATATGACGATTTCCCCTTTATATAACAATCATTATATGTAAAGTGTGACGTAACTGGTGGACAAAAAAAACCCAAACTGAAATATCTCATCAATGAAGCATTGTAACAAAAAAGTTATAGAAGTACGTGTATTAAAGTTTTAAATACTCTTTCACAGAATAAATTTTGCATGTCATATTCGCTTTAATCCGTAAATTTGTAAACAAAGTTGGTAAAATCCTTGCCAACTCCAGACCAACAGTTATCAGAAGCTCCGTAGCGGTCATAATCACTGTTGTCTTTCGATCCCCAACATTCGCCATAGAATTGCACGGCAAAATGCTGAAAGAACAGAAACGGCATCAAAGACGTTGACCATTTCAAAATTAAGCGATACCACCATTGGAAACAATGTGAAAATCAATGAATTTTTTCAAACAGTTTTCAGCATTTTTTGTTAGAGGACAAATTATTTGTGAATTACCTTGTATCCTTTCTCCTGAGCCATGCAGGCACATTTTCTAACGGTTTTTTGCATATCACTCCAGTCAATCTCGCCTCTTAGGTTTGCGATCAGATCTGGTAACATCCTGTTGAAATGGTCTTTGAAGCATCCCAAACGTTGCACACCTGAATAGTTTAAAGTTTTATCATTTTATTTTACTCAACTTTTCGCCACAAGGGCAGCGTAATCAAAACACCATATATGTTTGCTGCAATCGTCAACAACTTGCAATAAACTTGCCAATTTCATCATTCATCAAGTTGCTACGAGTCTGTTAAAATCAGGCTTGTTGCAACTTGTCATTTGTAGACTTGGTACAACTTGTTGAAACAACTTGCAGAAAGCCTGTGGATAACAAGTTTTGACATTTAACTTGCAACAAGTCTGTTGACAACTTGCAACAAAAGACTTGTCGTCAACAAGCGTTCGCAAGCCATGCGAACGAATTCTGTTATCGACTTGTCGATTAAAAGGACGTCAACAGACTTGCTGCAACTTGCTCAACATCGGCTCTATAATGAAGACGCTATTCCCTGCGAGAGGAAAAGGGACTAACGGGAGGATTAGAGCTGGATGAAATCAAATGTTGACTTACCACAAGGCATTTCATAGAAAGATATATCGTCCAAGGCAACATCAGCTTTATATGAACCACCGCGGATTGCTTCAAATTCTACCTAAATATTGAGCATGAAAAATTTCAGGGGTTGATTTACTAAGGGATCAATGGGAACGCCTAGCCCAGGCCATATGCTAGTTACTAGAGAGTTTAGACACTTGTGATTCACTGATTGGTATTTGAGGACCACGTTTGATATTTCATTGTTATTCTAGCCCCTTGTATGTATGATCGGGCATTAATCGTGCAAAAAATTACTCCCGTATTTTGAAAGCAGAGTGACACATATGACTAAGACAAACAGAACTCGAGTATTCAATATATAGTCAGTAGAGGTGACAGGGCACCCCCCCCCCCCTCCTGAACCAGATCATGCTGGATCACGCTGATCTACCATATAGCCTACCTGGTAACTCATACTGGATATGTTAGAGATGGTTGCTTCACCAGATACCCATTGGTTTCCTTGATCTCCTTTTTTACTCCATAATTTCCTCCTGTACCCCTCAGAATCCTTTATATACACGCTCAGTTCTCCCATGCTTGCTCCATACATGTTGTAATACCATGCGATGCAACGACATTGGGACGGAGGAAATACTTTGCTACTCAACAACGCTACGTCGTTTGGTTTTGCAGGAGCACTTGCTTCAGCATAAATGTAATACCCTGAAACATTTGATCGTTGTTAATTAATAGTGCCACTTGGTGATGCCGATGCTAGTGATGATTAGAAGCTTAAAATCTACACAACAAAGAAACACACAAGTCGGAACAAGTCTTTTGACATCTTGCAACAGACTTGTTATCAACAAGCCGACATCAGAATTCGTTCTCATGGCTTGCTACGGTTTGTTGACGACACGTCTGTTGCAAGTTGTCAATAGACTTGTTGCAAGTTGATTGTCAAAACTTGTTATCCACAGGCTTGCTGCAAGTTGTTTCAACAAGTTGTACGAAATCTGCAAATGACAAGTTGCAACAAGCCTGATTTCTGTGGACTTAAATTTTTTGCATGTTGTTGACAAGTTGTAATCAAAATTGACAACTTGCAACAAATCTGTATTTGTGATGATGATGATGATGATGATGATGATGATGATGATGATGATGATGATGATGATGATGATAATGATGTGATGATGATATGATGATGATGACGATGATGATGATGATGATGATGAAGCTGTTGATATCAAATCTAACCTGATCCCGTAGTATGATCAGCATCAGGTCCTGTTCCACCAGTCATTGTTCCTCCTTGATGTCTCTGCCAATAATAACCAACACTAGTATCACGGATCCAGTGACAAACACCGGAAGTAAAATGACAGTTATCTGAAAATATAACCAGAGAACATAGCAATAGATCCATAGTAAATACGACGCACAATACTTAGTGTTTTCATATTAAATCGAATCTTAGTGACGTTAAACATCTCACAAACGAACCTACCCGCATCGCACGTAGTCTTAACCGTACAATCTTCAAATTCCTTCGCATTACCCGAACAATATTGCCCACCGTGTAATGGGGCTGGATCTGTGCACGTTCTCGTGCGAGACCTGGTACCAAGTGAACAGTTTTTGCTGCACGCTGACCAGGACGACCACCGACCCCAATGACCGTCTATTGGAGCTGAAATATGAAAAGTAGATGACACGAGTAAAGGTATTAGCAGGTGGGATTTGCGATTGATGCCAAGTTTTCATAGACTTGTTAAGAACCGGCTCATATCAGGATGCGTTCTCATGGCTTGCGACAGCTTGTTGACGACAAGTCTGTTGCAAGTTGTCAACAGACTTGTTTCAAGTTGATTGTCAAAACTTGTTATCCACAGGCTTGCTACAAGTTGTTTCAACAAGTTGCAACAAGTCTGCAAATGACAAGTTGTAATAAGCCTGATTTCAACAGACTTGTTGCAACTTGATGAAATTCACAAGTTTGTTGCAACTTGTTGACAACTGGCGACAAAATTATAGGATCAATCACTACCTAACAGAACTTCAATGTTTTGAGCGAAGCGATCGACTATCAACATGCGCATGAAGGGCCTTCGCTTAAAGTCCTCTTTGTATAGTTGAGAGAGACAACGATGATACAGTTTTGTGTGTGCTTCTACCAGACATCTGTGTATGTTGTGTGGCTAAACACAGCTTACCGTAACATTCTTCGGTCGTACACGAGGAGTATTCTGTTTGGACTCCATGCAAAGTCACACCGGGACAGTCTTCAGGTTTTGATGAAAAGCAATATCTTTGTCTCTTTTTACTGCAGTCTTTGCTGCAAGGCGAGAAACTGGACCAGTCGCTCCACCCAACATCCAACACTACACAAAACAAAGTCATACATCGGATCTAAACTGCTCCTCCTAGAGGTCCAGTAAAGACTATCTCTTATTGATCCAGTGTTACTACCGGTGTAAACCTGAACTAAACTAACCTTATTTATACTGGATAGCTCTATCAGTTCTAAACTGTTCCTCTTAGAGGTCCAGTAAGGATCATCTCTTATTGATTTAGTGTTACTACCGGTGTAAACCTGAACTAAACTAACCTTATTTATACTGGATAGCTCTATCAGTTCTAAACTGTTCCTCCTAGAGGTCCAGTAAGGATCATCTCTTATTGATCTAGTGTTACTACCGGTGTAAACCTGAACTAAACTAACCTTATTTATACTGGATAGCTCTATCAGTTCTAAACTGTTCCTCCTAGAGGTCCAGTAAGGATCATCTCTTATTGATCCAGTGTTACTGCAGGAGGAAACCTAAACTAAACTAACTTTATTCATACTGGATAGCTCTATCGGTTCTAAACTGTTCTTCCTAGAGGTCGAGTAAGGATCATCTCTTATTGATCTAGTGTTTCTACAGGAGGAAACCTAAACTAAAACTAACGTCATTTATATACTGGTTAGCTTTATCAGTTCTAAAAGGCAGCACGTTGCTGCATCGTCAATAGCATAACTATATCAACTTACAATGACAGTTGTACAATGAGTTCAGTTTGATGATATCCGTCTTACTAAATCCATCGCGCTGTCCAATATTTGCACCAGATATAGCTCTGATTGTGTCCTTGCTATCTTTTGAAAATGCCTTTCTTCCATAATGCATCACCGACTCCAGGTCGTATTGTACGCCAAGTGTATCCAAGTAATCGTGACTGAATTTTTTAAAATTGTGAGTTTCACCTACGAAAAGAAAAAGATCTAAGTGTGTTGAGGCCGGCAAATGATTTTTTTAGCTTCGCGAATCCCACTACCTCATGTCACTTCATTACACAAACACAAATTGTTGCTTGTCTACAAGCTCGCACTGCAACAAAACTTTTCTCACGTTGGGAGCAAGTTGCAATTCTAAATCTTGAAACATCATTGGAAGAAGCTGTAAGCATTTGTTTGAAGCTAAATGGCATTATGAAATCATATTCAATGTTTCTCTGCTAAATCTAATGCAGTCATGAATGCTTCAAGACGGTCGGGATGCTGATGACAAAAAGTTGGCCCAATATTATTGTACCATGATTGTACTGGACTTGCTGGAATAACCCTGCAAGGCCATTACAATGTTGTATGTAATAAACCTGCTGCAGATTTGGGAGCAGGAAGTGTTGTTTTTGTGACAGAAATCTCGTGTTCTTACTTTCAATAATATTTTCCCAGAATATCTCAACGTAGTAATCTCGGTCAGGTCTGGACTGCTCATGTTGGAATCCCAGTGCATGGAGAATTTCATGAATTATAACTCCTTTGCTGTAACAGCCAGAACCAAGCGACAAAATCTGTGGCCCAGTCGAGTTACCGCGACCAATGAATGACCAGCATCTAAATATATGTGGAAAAAATGTACAAAAATATAGAAGGGTAAAGCTCTAAAGTCAAGATTTTTCCCTTATTATTCCAATGTTACTACGTGAGAAAGAAATCAAGGAATTTTCTGAATGCTTACCCAACATATTTGGCAAATTTAATCCATGGTCTTTCAGTCGTTCTTGGCACAAACTTGAGGCAGGATTTGTTGTGGAACTCCTCAATTGCGTCGAGTATTGCTTGCTTGTATGAAACTGCAACAAAAAGATTAAATAACCATTTTATCTGGTAAACTATGTAACTGGTAAAACTATGTAACTTTACTTATCTGGTAAACTATGTAACATTTTATCTGGTAAACTATGTAACCATTTTATCTGGTAATCTCTGGTAAACTATGCAAGCAAAGCTGGGAGGTTGCGGCGAACTTGGATAAATTTTATTCAGTTTCACCACAACGGCAGGGTCACCACAACAACATATGGCAATTACAGCGGGTCTGTGTCACCTACGGGTCTGTCTTATGGGAGGAACCAGATTGCGCTGAGAAAATCAACGACTTTTGGAATAACATAAAGAGGACCCAACTGATAATAAAACCCACAACCTTAGAGGTTGAAGAGAAGTGGTTGTAGCCCCAGTAATAGTGGTAGTTTATTTCTCAAGCAATGAGATAACTTAACCAGGCGACCAGAAATAGTACGAACTGGTCCCAAGTTATTACCAGCTTTACACAATCTGGGGTCGGTTGTATAAAAAAGTGATTAAAGTTAAGTATGATTAGTAGAAACGTCAACCAACGTATTTTGTACTTAATCACTATTTAATTACAAAACAGTGATTAAAAATATGATAAGAGTGTTATACAATCGTTTCAAGGTTAACATTTTACATACTCACTTAAATCATCTGATATTTCATAAGGTATGATCCGTGTTAACCACAGTTTATTTCTGTCTCTCAAAGCATTCCTCTTCACTTCGTGTCTTTCATCAAGGTCATCTTCTCTCAGTTTCACATCACCTTCAAAAAGCTTGTACAGACTTTGCTCTAAACGGATATCAAGTTTGCTTTGAACAAGGTTGTTCACTGCTTGCAACAGACTTGTTATCAACAAGCCGATATCAGGATGCGTTCTTATGGCTTGTGACAGCTTGTTGACGACAAGTCTGTTGCAAGTTGTCAACAGACTTGTTACAAGTTGATTGCAGGCTTGCTGCAAGTGAGGCCCTGTTAGGGGTTTTAGGTATAAGGTATATTTATCCAAAGTATTTTAGTTATAAAGTATAAATAACGATAGACTTTTGGGTATAAAGTATAAATGATCATTGGCGTTATACTTTTAGGTACAACAAAAACTGACCACAAGACATTTTGTGTCAGCTATTCGAGGCATTTGGGAGCATTTATTTGTCAATAGTTACCAATACTGATCGCTTTTAATATCTCGACAGCCTTAACCTGAATTTGCAGAGTTGAAGTTCGACGGGGGTATTTGTGAGAATATAAAATCTGCTAAAAGTAAGTGTTACTGCTCAGGGACGTAGCCAGAACTTTCAAAGGGGGGGGGGGGGAGCCCTGCAGATACTAATAATTATGATAGGTTTGACGCGCCTATTGCGTTAAATACTAGGGAGGTTTAGCAAAGAGACGTGACGTCAATGCGACGTAAAATGCCGTGATTACCCATCTCCAGATTTGCTCACGGCATTTCCACATCGTTTTTACCTCGCTTTGGCGTTGTCATGGCGTTGTGTCGTCTTTGCTAAACCTCTCTATTAACGAAAGGGGGGGGGAGCTGCGGCTCCCTCAGCTCCCCCCCCCTGGGTACGTCCCTGTTACTGCTACACGCTTTTCGGATTATAGTAGCAATTAAACTGTCACATTCTCGCTTCTACACTGGAAACTTCGAGCAAAATGACTCTCTAAATTCACAGGTGTCACAGGTGATGTCCAAAGAATGAAAACAACCCGGTAAATGCTTTTGCAAGGGGTGAAATAGTGTACAACGCAACTAAAAGAAAACAAGAGTTGCTGGGATACTTTTGGGTATAAATGTGTCTGCCATTTTAGGTATAAATGACCTCTTAATAATAGGTATATAAGGTATATTCAAGACCCCCCTAACAGGGCCTCGCAAGTTGTTTCAACAAGTTGTAACAAGTCTGCAAATGACAAAGTTGTAACAAGCCTGATTTTAACTGACTTGTTGCAACTTGATGAAGTTGCAACTTAAGTTTCTTGTAAGCTTGCATGGTGAATATCAATCAAAGTATGATTTTGTGAAAACACCACGTAAGTTTATCAGCGCAAAGGCTCCGACCCCTCAGCTCAGATCTTCATCACTGCTAATAACGTCATTATTATTTGGAGAGCGTTATTCCTGAGCAGGTAGAGAGATTAGGGAAGGACACAGTGATGAATTCAATCAGGATCTCGTCCGTTTGACGACTCACTAGTATTGATTTCAACAATTTTGTCCATCGCTGCCACGTTCTCCTCCTCGTCGGCAATGAAACCTATAAAAACCCAGTTAGTTTGTTAGTTTTACTGTACGTAGCTGATATCTGCACATAACACAGCAAGCATGCTCTCTGAATACCCTGATGATCCATGGCTCCATTTCACGGCGAAGATTCCATTCAAAGGATCATCTTTAAAGTTTTATTAAAAGAAGGGAATCTGCCCCTAAAAATTCTCTGATTATTTACCTTTAGAAACAGCTTTTCCATGGGCATGACGCGGAGTTAAAACGAGAAGCAAGCTGAAAAAAAGATAAACTTTGTTCATCTGTGACTTCCTAAGTAATGGCTAGTCGTTCCGCTGGAAGAAGATATGCGTAATGAAACGGTTCAGGAAATAGGGCTTTCCTATTTATATTTCGTTTTATAATACAGTCGGGAGCATTTAATAGAGAGCGTATCTGCCTTAATTCTCACGCTTATTTGACAAATAGTGTGTAGGTTGTACGTCGTATACGTTAATGTAAATAGTCTTATATTGATCTGAAATGCAAACTTCCTCAATTAACTGTTATAGAACTATTCTAATGGCATTAAGATATGAATAGACGTCTTAACATGTCCACACTTGACTCTCTACCAAAAATATCACTTTCTCACGTAGGTATACGTTTTGAAAAAGATTTTGATCAAACAAACATCTAGTAGTCTTATAAATGTTCGTTTGAATATTTCTAGCAGGTGCAAATGAAGAAGACTGCCTTCAACGCTTCATACTGAATGTGCAAAACACCAGAATTCGTACAACCTTAAACTAGAGTCGTTTTGAAGTCAGGGTGTAATTCTTAATACTAAATACATGTTATAACCGAGTAAAGTTAAGTGGTAATTTTGTTTTCAATCCTTTATATAGTAGAATGGAAGGCAAAACAATGAAAGACAGCAAATACTCGCCTTGTACTTTTAAATGTCGACTTTTTGTCAAAGTTATTCATTTGTCTTTCAAAACATTGGCTAAATAAACAGAAAATACAATTATTTAACATTTGACGAGTACACACAGTATATTTTTATTAAAATACGTGCATGCAATTAAATTACAACTAATGAAGTTTGCGGTATAAGATTCAAAACTCACCTGTAATCTCTACAGATATTTGGAAATATTTAAGCAAAATATTTCCAGGTAATATTCTGTCCTTTAGTTTTCGTAAATATTCTTCGTCAGACATTCCAATTTACGAGCCAATCCTTCTTTTACGGTCTTTTCTTTTATGAATCGAGATAGTTTAGCGAAAAATAAAGTCACTAACAACACCAATATCTAATGTCTTTAATACTAAGTTAATTGTGTTAAAAATGTTAAGGTGAGCAGTTCTTAAGATTACATCTCGAAGTAACGTTGCCAATGTAGGTAGTGTAGTCGAAAGCACACACGAAAGACGTAGTTTCTTCGCTACATGAAACGATATACAAACGGAATTCGCCGTTTAAATCGAGCGAAAATCGTTCGTCACGAAGGAATTGTGTTTAAGTCGTTTCAGGTAGCGAAAGCTTCAATATTTTCGTGCGAGTTGAAGATATTGTATTGCTAGAAAATACGGAGGACGTGTAGCCACGGTTGAACATATTCAAATTGTCTTGATAAGTTGAAGACCAAACACGCCCGAAAGTTGCAACAAAACTTAAACAAACTAATGAAATATACAATAACAGTAGGCTAGAGCTGTCGGTGGACCGACTCAACCAGGGATAAATATATTCGGTCAACTTCACAACGTCGACGTATTCCTAACCACTCAGACGTGTTAATATATTAAGTGCTTCGGTGTATCGCAGCGACTTGTCAGCAAATAAAGTAAACAATGTTGGTAAACTTGATAAAATACGCTATTTAAAGCGAAGTAGTGAGAAAATGCAGCTGGGAACTGTCTATGTAATGACAACAAAACTATATTTCGGATGAATTTTATTAAATAAAATAAATATCTCAGTCTCTGCAATGTTCTTTTAAATATACATAACTTTTTTGTGGCAAAAATACTCGACAAGGCCATGTATTGAATAAGTGAAGTCAAATACATAGTTTGTGAGCGTAAACTTGACATCTTTTGACAAAATTTATCGTCCGCGAACGTTTTGTTGTGGTGAATTTTGTATACAGTTTGTTTCGCCAAATTGGCGGAGAACTCAGGAACAAACATTACTTATCCTAGCTAAACTCAACAGGAATTTGAACACATAGATGTAACAGCTACAACCTATATACACCTATATTATTTCTACGACACAAGCGTGCAACATAGTTAACTGTCCATAGCTTATTTAGGTTAGTAAACACAATGTTTCTATGGTAATAAATATTTTTTCGAGTTTTCGTTTTCCAAATACAGACACGAAAATGCTTTCCTATAAATTTTGATGTTGTATCACGATAAAGACTATAGACATCGATTCTTCAGCAAGGATTTCGGGAGTCGGCATTGATCCTATGAATGTTCAATCGCTGGTTCGACACTGTGCTGTCCTCAGACAGTCACCAGGCCAATGTAAAGAATATTGTATATTCTTAAACATAACTCAAAAATATAAACAAACTCCAATGTTTCTTGGTCCACAAGTCCTCTTTCTTGGCGGAAAGCGTAAATCTTTGGCATTGCGCCGACTTCAAAAGTCAAATGCTTTCAGCAAACGTTGTCAAACAGTTCCTCATGTTCAAACTCCTAGCTGCTGTTCCCAAACTATCCATTATAATAAGTCGTCAAATCAACTTTGTTCACACGGGGCAAGGATTGCTAAGTCTTGGCTCAGTTAATCCGCACAAAACTCCCGTCAACCTCTTCATCACGGACTTCAAAAACTGAAAGAGTACCTGACCTTACTCATGCGGCTCATTCTAACTGTTCACACGATCGAGACGCCCGACATAGACACTTCGTGACTCCCTTCGGACACCGTTTGTCTGGAACTCGTTTCTAGTTTGCGAGACATCCGATGAAGCTCTTCGTCCGTATACCGTTCTGTATTCAGAAGATATTCTTGGATTTCTGGCACCTAAAGGACAAATTTTGTATTGTATTATTCGGATATATATAGGTATGGGACTCCGGAAATATTTTTGTGGGACAAAGAGATCAGAAGATGTGAAGTTGAAGAGAAGATGAAGGAAGATTGAAATGATATGAACATGTAATAAGAAGAAATGAAGAGCTGGTTAGGGACATTATGAAAGGAAGAGATCAGAAGATGCGGAGTGGAAGACATTGTAGAGAAGATGAAGAAAGATTGAGATGATACGGACATGCAATAAGAAGAAATAAAGAAGAACTGATCAGAAACATTATGGAATGAAGAGATCAGAATATGTGGAGTGGAAGACATTGTAGAGAAGAAGAAGGAAGATTGAGATGATAGGGACATGTAATAAGAAGAAATGAAGAAGAACTGGTCAGAGACATTATGGAATAAACAGATCAGAAGATGTGGCGTGGAAGACATTGTAGAGAAGATGAAGGAAGATTGAGATGATATGGACATGTAATAAGAAGAAATGAAGAAGAACTGGTCAAAGACATTATGGAATGAAGAGACCAGAAGATATGGAGTGGAAGACATTGTAGAGAAGAAGAAGGAAGATTGAGATGATATGGACATGTAATAAGAAGAAATGAAGAAGAACTGGTCAGAGACATCATGGAATGAAGAGATCAGAAGATGTGGAGTGGAAGACATTGCAGAGAAGATGAAAGAAGATTGAGATGATATGGACACGTAATAAGAAGAAATGAAGAAGAACTGGTCAGAGACATTACGGAATAATATAGAAAATCAAGCATATACCTGTTCAAAATTGTATGATTTTACTTGGAATCGTCGGATCTGATGCAGCACAGCGTATAAAAGTCTGCGCTTTCCCAGATTGATCATTCCACCGTTAAGATAATCCGTGTTACCCTCAGAGATATAGATTAGATCCTTCAAGTACACACCTGAAGAAAGCAGATAAACAAGTCAAAAGTCATAAAGATGGTTCAAATATTGAGCTAAAGAAATTGTTGTGACAATATGTCGATACGATAGAGAGCTAAAAACGCCACTGTTAACAAGTTTTCAATCTGTCAACAGGTTTCAACAGACTTATCAATTTCACAAAGTTGCAACAAGTGTATTACAATCACGCTCGTTGCAACTTGTCATTTGCAGACTTGTTACAACTTGTTGAAACAACTTGCAGCAAGCCTTGCCAACGAGTCTGTTGACAACTTGCAACAGACTTGTCGTCAACAAGCTGTCGCAAGCCATGAGAACGTATCCTGATATTAGCTTGTTGATAACAAGTCTGTTAATACAAGATGTCAACAGAATTGTTGCGCTATGCAGTTCTCTATTTTGGCGACGAGAAATGATAACAAACATACCGAAATAAGGCACAGCTGGACTTGGACATATTTTCAAAGATTCGCGATATTTCTTGTGATTCTCTCTGGAATCCATAATCAACTCCATAGTGTATAGATCATGAAGATATTCCTTATATTCCTTTGGAATGAGATGCGCAATTGCTTTACGAAGACGTCGGACAGGCGCGCTACACAGAGCTCCAACAGCAATTGCCATCACTGCGTTGTAATTACGAAGCTCAAGACATTGCTAGAATAAGGATTACTGGATTAGTTGTGTGGTATGATGTGGTATAGGGTGTAGTTAATTGGTATTGCAAGCCTTCAAGTTGCAACAAGTGTGTTAAAATCAGGCTTCCTGCAACTTGTCATTTGCAGACTTGTTACAACTTGTTGAAACAACTTGCAGCAAGCCTGTGGATAACAAGTTTAGAGAATCAACTTGCAACAAGCCCGTCAATAACTTGCAGCACAATTGTCGCAACCCATGCGAGTACATCCTGATAACAACAGGCTTGTTGCAGTTTGTGTGTTTTTGGCTGTGTATACTCAATGTCTACACGCAGCAATATAGTCCAACATGACACTGTACTGAATAAGTAAATCGTGTACCTTTGCCGTTTCAATAAACTGCACAAGCATAAACGCAGTTTTCTTATCGGATTCCTCTTCAATAAGACTCGCCACAACCCAAGAACTTAACTGATTGAAACGATCAGAAAATAACTCGACTGTAGTTCTTTCCACATTATCTTGGCCTTTCTCCCGTTTCTTGTACGATCCTTCGGAGATTCTTCTCAATATATCTGCTGTTGTTATGTTGCGAAATAATTCGTGGTCGATATGGGTAATCTGACGAGCTAACTCTCGGGGATAGTGGAGAAGTTCAAGAACACTAAACGAACATAAAATGTAATTATGACTCATCACTGAACACAGTTAAGGTAGAAAGTTCACTTACACCTAAAACCGCACAAGTTGGAATAAGTCTGGTAGCATCTTGGAACAGACACATTACCAACAATTTGATATCAGGATGCGCTCAAATGGCTTGTGACAGCTTGTTGGAAGTTCTCAACAGACTTGTTGCAAATTGATTGTCAAAACTTGTTATCCACAGGCTTGCTGCAAGTTGTTCCAACAAGTTCTAACAGTCTGCTGTGACAAGTTGCAACAAACTAGTTGCAACATGATGAAATTGAGACGATTGTTGGAACTTGCAACAAGTCTCGTTTTTGGCTGTGTGAGACAACAGCAACTAGGGACCGCAACTTACGTGAATTGGCTGCGATCAAATCCGGGTAATTCTGCATCGAGCGGACACAAACAAATCATGGGTTTTGACGAAGACATGAGGTCATCAGTGTTCGAGTGCACTTGGTTGTTCTGATCGTTAGCATCGTTCAGGTTGCTATTAGTGTTTTCCAGAAATGATTGCTGACTAAATGTTGACTGTGTTGTCATTGAAGTCTTTTGTATTGAATCTTTAAAAACAAAAAAATCTTGAAACGATAAGTTTTCTCAGAGAGATTAATAAAATTATGTTGAGAGCTGGTGTTGTAAAGGATGGTTATAATCAGTGAAAATACTTTACTTAAATATTTAGAGTTGCGAGATTCATTGCGAAAACAAAATTGGAAGGACTCCGACATCTCTTGACCAGCATAAACTTTACGTTTGTTTTCTGTATTCTCAGACATAGTTTGTCAATGTTAACACCAGTACCATATTAATACCAGTACTATATTAATACCAGTACCATATTAATACCAGTACCATATTAATACAAGTACCATATTAATACCAGTACCATATTAATACCAGTACCATATTAATACCAGTACCATATTAATGCAAGTACCATATTGATACAAGTACCATATTAATACCAGTAACATATTAATACCAGTAACATATTAATACGAGTACCATATTAATACGAGTACTATATTAATACCAGTACCATATTAATACCAGTAACATATTAATACCAGTACCATATTAATACCAGTACCATATTAATACCAGTACCATATTAATACAAGTACCATATTAATACAAGTACCATATTAATACAAGTACCATATTAATACCAGTACCATATTAATACAAGTACCATATTAATACAAGTACCATATTGATACAAGTACCATATTAATACCAGTACCATAATACCAGTACCATAATACCAGTACCATATCAATACCAGTACCATATTAATACCAGTACCATATTAATACCAGTACCATATTAATACCAGTACCATATCAATACCATTGATAATAACCATGTAAACTCACACGAGGTACGAGATTTAGGCAGGTGCGATGGTTCTCCTCGACGTTGGTCTAATGTACCAACACTGTACGCCATCATTGGCACACACACATCATCCTCAAGACTTTCACATTCGTGATCATCCTGCGTCATGGTTTCAGAATAAATCATCGGGCCCATGGAGGTACCACGCTTGCCAGCATTCCTGTGTGTTGGCGAAGAATGCCGTCTGTGCCGACGATCTAAAGAACAAGGTGGAACTAAGTACACAGCCTAAAACGAGCAATTTGTAACGAGTTTGTTGTCATCCCAAACCAGTGAACTCAAATAAGACTGGAACGATACCTTCAGGTAAATAGCCGGAGCTTTGGGTGAAGCCAAGATGGCGGAAATTGAAGGCCGTCTTGTAGGTATAAAACACGCGTGTTTTCTGCGTGGGCTTCGCGGGAGCTGAAAAATGACTGAAGTTTTCCGATCGATGTTTTTCAATTTTTGCACCTAAATGCTGATTTTAACCGTAAATACCCTACCCAAAAGCTAAAAACTAAACGAAAAGGTAAGATTAATCCAACTTCAGTCCATATTATTCTGTGTTTTGTTCAAATCCCTCGTAGGTGGTTGAGAAAAACAAAAGTTTGCTTGTGTTTCTCCACGGAGTTTTTTCTGAACTTGAATTTCGTTCGCCAAATAACTTTGCTTTTTATGATGAACTGTTTCTAAAATACGGTTATGCTGAAAGACCACTTGCTGTAATTTCTAGAGCCATGAGAAAGCCGTACTAAAAAAAAATAGTCGGCCGAAAATATGAAATTTTCACATGAGATGATGCCGATTTTTCATACGGAATTCAGTAATATTTCCGCGCAGGGGCCTGGATCATACCTACAAGACAAGCTTCAATTTCCGCCATCTTGGCTTCAAAATTTCAGCTCCACGTAGCGTTCCAGTCTTATTTGAGTTCACTGTCCCAAACAGACTTGTCATCAACAAGTTGATATCAGGATGCGTTTGCAATGCTTGTGACAGCTTGTTGACGACAAGTCTGTTGCCTGTTGGTAACAGATTTGTTGCAAGTTGATTGTCAAAACTTGTTAACCACAGGCTTGCCGCAAGTTGTTTCAACAAGTTGTAAAAAGTCTGCAAATGACAAGCTGCAACAAACCTGATTTTAACACACTTGTAGCAATGGACCCTTTCAGCTTGCATGCAAATTAACCCATTTCAGACCACATCATTGCTGAATGGCCAATAAAAGAAAACCATTTCAGATCACATGATCTGGAATGGGTTAATTTGCATGCAAGCTGAAAGGGTCTATTCGATGTAATTGACAAGTTTGTTGCAACGTGTAAACCCAGTAAACATTGTCTCAGGTGAACCAACCTTCATTACCAGGCCTCATGTACAGTGAGCTCAGAGACTTCCATTCATCGTCACTTTGAAATATCTTCGTTGATTTGGACAACAGCTGCAATCTATGGTTGACCTCCTCTTGCAATGCTTTGCTGCCCCAGTTACCTTTCTCCTCAGACCTTTTAGTCCACGGCAGAAAATCTTTCTCGTTGATTCCCTAGAGTGGGATGGCAAACACATCAGAAAACGAAATGCCCAAAGTAGAAGTCAAACTACTGACCGAAAATTTTACTTAATGAAAGTAAAATCCCCGAAAATTATTGTTCGAAAATTTACTTAAGTAAAACTAAAACAATATACATGGCGAAAATACCACGGCAATATAATTTAATAGAGCATCTATTTGGGCGGTAGTTAAACTGGAGGTAACAGCTCTGAGCCATAGCTTGGCAAAGCCAAACACATTCTCACCAGCCAGCTCCCCGCTGACTTCGCTTTGAAAATAACTTTAAACTTCGCCAAAGTATAGCAAAAGTAACGAATTAAAAACGTATATATTAATCAGAAATCGTGCTTCGTTGGTCAGAAAACAATTGCTTCGTTACAAATAAATACTGATTGTCTTTATACTTAAGTGAAATAACGCAACTCACTTCACAGTTTCGTTGATAAACGCATTGTTTGATCGCGTCTTGCAATTTCGTTCGCTCATTTCTGTCTTCACAAACAAAATGAAAGCTTGATTCTGAGAATAACAGGAACAACGAGCCATTATTCTCGTCTGCTTTCCAACCAAGTAAGCTCTGCAGATCCCATTTCTTCAGAACATTTCTGGTCTTGCTCTCAAGAACAACAACAATCTTCGTACTGATACCCAACAACCGCTTATGTAAGTGTGATTTGCTGCTGTAGACAATCTCCTAAAACGATAAGTACGTTGTAATGACGACGTGAGAGTGCACAGCCAAAAACGCACAGGTTCCAATAAGTCTGTCGACATTTTTCGATAGGCTTGTTGTCATCAACAAGTTGATATCGGAAGGCGTTCACATGGCTTGCGACAGCTTGTTGACGACAAGTCTGTTGCAAGTTGTCAACAGACTTGTTGCAAGTTCATTGTCAAAGCTTTTTATCCAAGTAGACTTGTTTGTAAAAAGTCAGCAAATGACATGTTGCAACGAGCTTGATTTTAACAGACTTGTTTGCAACTTGATAAAATTGACAAGTTTGTTGCAACTTGCAACAGTTTTGTGACGCTATTGGCTGTGTAAACTCTGAGACTGTGGCTTCAATTTTCTCGTTTCCTATCACTTTATTGCGCGAGAGATTCCCTGACTCATTTGCTCCTGTCAAACCAAAAAAAGTTTATGAGAGTTTACTTATATTACCAGTCGACAAGCAAAAGCCTCAACAACTCTTATCAACATTTAAACTCAACTTAAAGTGCTTATGAAACGAAATTTTCCCCAACAATTTTCGTATTGCATTGGAAAGATCAGTTAAAATCACTGTATAACTTCTATGATAAAATTCTTGTAACTGCCTTACTTTTCGAGATATTCAATTTTATTTGATCTGAAAATTGCCTAACCAGTGACGTCATACTGCATAATGAGCGACTGTTAGATTGCTTATTTTGTAGCATATAATAGTGGAAAATAACTAAAACTACACTAACATGTGTGTAGGCTATGTTTAACATCCAGACCTGGGTATTTAGGTGTTATATCTTGAGTACTTTTTAAATTAATTCAGCTTTTTTGAAAAGTGATTATGCAGTATGACGTCACTGGTTAGGTAATTTTCAAATCAAATAAAATTGAATATCTCGAAAAGTAAGGCAGTTACAAAAATTCTACCAAAGAAGTTATACAGTGATTTTAACTGATCTTTCCAATGCAATACGAAAATTGTTGGAGAAAATTTCGTTTCATAAGCACCTTAAGTTACAATCACTAATTTCAACTACCTTAACGCGAAAGAATTTGCACCCATACGGGATCATTCCTTGACAGAATTCAATAAAATCATGCTTTGCCTTGCGCTGCGAGGGAGCTTCTCTTATAATCTGTTCATTATAGACACGAACTCTTTTAAAAACGTTTTTGACTTTGTGGAAAGCAGGATTAAGGCATAGTTTTATACGCGAAGTTGAGAGTTTCTCTATACGACCATCTGTGTCAAATAATTTGGAGTCTGGTTGATCCCCTTTAGACGACGCCTAGAAACGAAACGAGAATTACATTGTGTTCGTGAATCACTGGTTTTCAGTTTTATAGAACAAGTAAACTTACTTCAATATATAGCTGCAATGCAGCCAGGTAGATTGCATCGTCAACTCGGGCTGGGAGAGTCCCACTAAGAACAGCTTGTTGACACTACATGAAGACAGAATGCAATAACGTTATTAACAATATACCTGGCCTGGCTTACAACGGAATAGATTGAAGAACTTTTGCCATTCTCCGCATACAGTACATGAAGACGTACAGTATAGTGATTTTCTCAAACTTTCTAAAAATGTTCAGTAACTGGTAAAACCCATACTGATGTTCAGCAGTCTCAACATGAAGTCACCCTTTGCCTCTTGCAAATTCAATACGCCTGGTTTCATTGCTTTTTACGCCTTTCTGTGGCAGTTTAGGAAATCACTATCTGGTGGATAGCGTTATTCACCTTCCGTAGAACCAACAATCAACCCCGGGGTTAGTTCTACACAAGGTGGATACTATTGGTCTGTGGCAAATGTTTAGAACTTTTGTGCATCGCTGTGATTGGTCAATTTTACGAATTCTGAAATCGACAAAGAAACATGAACGACAAAGTGAATGTGTAACACTTGTGTCTATTTATAACAATATTTTTCGACTCTACCAAAATTAATACATGGTTTATTGAGCTTATAGGGGGAAAAGATCTTCAAAGTTACACCCATATCGATTTAAGCGAAATACGTACGTTATTTAATGCATAAAATGTCGATATTGAAGCAGCAATTTGTAATTCTTCGTGGCGCCACTGACATCAGTTGGCAACATGAAGTTGTGTATCACACTACTTTTTCATCTTAGACGTCATTTTTATGTCTGAATTTCTATCCTATTCGGTGGATACCTTTTTGAAGACTATTGACTGTTAACTATATGGACTACAGTGGCTGGAGTTGAACAAAATAGGTACAAAACGAACAATGGGTGTATTAAACATTTGCCACAGACCGGATACTACGCAAGGTGATCTTTAGGTGATCTTTAAGTGAATTCAGTAGTTGAAGTCAGTAGCACAGTGACTGCCTGTCATTGGAGAGAAGAGTCAGAGAGAAGCATACAAATAGGTAGAAATTGATCGTATAGCTCTGCGGAGTTTTCCTCTCTATACAGTTTATTAAAAACTTACACTTCTAAAGAGGACGTCGTGATGACAATGATTTTCAGGCGGTAAAGATATGGACAAATTATTTTGATGTGACAGGAGGTCTTCAAGGTGTTCTGCACAGACCAAATATGGCCCTTTGTGTGAGGCTAGGATTTCGATGATTTTCACGAGCTCAACCTAGAAACAAATACACATTAGGACTGTACACAGTATAAAAAAAGTTAGTTTAGTTTAGGCTCCTCCTGTCGTAACAGTGGATCAATAAGAGATTATCCATACTGGACCTCTAGGAAGAACAGTTTAGAACTTACAGAGCAATCCAGTATAAATAAAAGTTGTTTAGTTTAGGTTTCCACCAGCAGTAACACCGGATCAATAAGATATGATCCATACTGGACCTCTAGGTACACACCTTTAGAGTGGGTTTGTCTCTAAAATCTTGTGGGAATTTCTCCAGCCATGCCACCCAGATTCTCATCAAAGAAATATGTATAGAAGGCAGACAACGAGATTGGTCCTTAAACACGCCAGTCTTTTCATCAAATAAACATTTTAACCCTGAATCACAAAATCTAAAAAGATGACATTGATAACAGATTGATTTGGCACGACAAAATGGGACTTTCGTTGTATTTGTGGAAACATACACAATTAATAGCGCGCAAGTTACAACAAGTCTCTTCTTATCTTGCAACATACTTGTTACCAACAAGCCGATATCAGGATGTGTTCGCATGGCTTGTGACAGTTTGTTGACGACAAGTCTGTTGCAAGTTGTTAACAGACTTGTTGCAAGTTGATTATCAAAACTTGTTATCCACAGGCTTGTTGCAAGTTGTTGCAACAACTTAGAAAAGCGTACAAAAGATATTTGCAATAAGCCAGTAAACATGACAATTGCAACTCGTCTGTGGTGTTTTTGGCTGCGTAATAGACCTCAAAGTTGATCTTACCTGTGAAACAGCAATCTCATGAGAACAGTGGCGTTAGTATATGTTGAATATGTTGCCAAGAAGAACTCGATGACTTGATCCTCATTCACTTTACTTTTTCTTCTTGCAACCTTCATCCTTGATCTGCTTTGGGGTGAAGGGCAAAGCAACGGCACTCCTCCCCACAAAGCGACAGCTCTGGTCGTCAGAATACGAACGATGGTTTCGAGACTTCCTCCTTTGATAAACGACTCTTGAGTTGTAGGAGATTTCTGGCTATATAAAGGTTTTGGTTCCTCTGTATCGAAGTCAAACAAGTTCTCGCACTCGTCATCAACACAGTCCAAGTACACAAGTGCACGACAGACATGGTAGTACGCCCTGGAGATGCAGAAATTATTAATGCTCGTGGTTTTACTTCAATTTTATATCCACACAGCAGGCAAGCTTAAAAATATGCCTGACCACGGTGGGAATCGAATCTGCAACCTTTAGAATGCTAGCCCAATGCCCTGCTAAGTGAACTGCGCAATCAAGTCGGCTCGAGTATGTGATATTTGGATAACTGGGTATAGTTTGTTCGATAAACTTAAAGTCTCAGACGACAATAGTAGCGTTAGTTAGTGACAATATCCTAGAGAGTTCAGTCATACCTGCAATCTTTTGGTACAAATTTCTTCAGTGATTCAACAACATCAAATTCTTCAAGCCGAGTGTGGTTACCATCATACATAGCAATGTTGGCCAAAGTCACTGCGGCATTGTACACAATCTCTGGATCTCGTTCTTCTAATGCTTCTAACAGTAAACTCACAGACCTAAAAGGATTAGACTTGTCATCTCAATATACTTTTAACTATTTTCGCTAGTTTGGATATGGGTGTTGTCAGAAGTGGGAAAAAATTTGACAATAAAGCGTAATCAGGAATATTCGAAGGTTGAGTTATAGAAACTTAAATTTCGCAGAGACTCCGCGCTGGTATGATCGAGCAGATTCCTTACCGTTGTGATCCGAGCACTTTTTGCATCTTCAAATGCGTACTAGAAGCTGCTAGTAAACGGGTCGCGACAAGTCGTGGACTGAGCTTAGATGAAGATTCTTGCTGAGATCTAAAATAATCCATATTTTATTTTTAGTGACACTCACGGCGTGGACCAAAAGAAGAGTCTTACTGGAATTCATCCCTGTTGTAATAGAGAGGTTCAGATTTGGCTTCCAATACCTCTACCGCTACCTTAATCTACCTTTCAGCCAATCAGATGCACGGACCTACCCGATTAACCAATCAAATTGTTTAAAAATCGGGAAAAGGTAGCGGTAGTGGTAGAGGAAGTCAAATCTGAATCTCTCTATTATTTTCTGCCCCAGACTGGCAAAACGCGCAAGTTTCAACAAGTATGCTGACATCTTAAAACAGACTTGCTGTTAACAAGTTGATATCAGGATGCGTTCGCGTGGCTTGTGACAGCTTGTTGACGACAAGTCTGTTGCAAGTTGTCAACAGACTTGTTGCAAGTTGATTGTCAAAACTTGTTATCCACAGGCTTGCAACAAGTTGTTTCAACAAGTTGTAACAAGCTTGGTAGGAGACTTGTTGCAACTTGATGAAATCGACAAGTTACAACAAGCCGGTAAGAATTGACAACTTCCAACAAATCTGCGGCTTTTTGGCTGCGTATCCCATCCCATCCTCCTCCTTTATTGCGGTCCATGTTATCCTGGGAGGAAACAAATTCTCTCAATACACACCGAGAGGTCTTCCGCCTCTTTCCACAGAGTGTATCAGTGGTCTCCGAGCTGCCGTACACAGCAGGTTCCACGTCATTCTGATAATGCATGAGGTTTAACAAAGGACGATACGGAATGTTTGTCATTGTGGAGTTGTATTCCCCTTCGCATTTCACGTCTTTCAACAGATTGTCTAAAATTTCTAGACATGTTGTCTGCAAGAGATCAACACCGTAATGAGAATGATTAGAAATGCTATGTTAACAAAGAAAGACAATGTGAAGAAAAGATAGGAAGTACCTGAACCGGTTCCTGTGTTTCAGCCAGTTGTAGAACTGTTGTTATAAAACCAGCGTCGGCCGCCCTCCGTCTGCTGTCAGGACCTTCGATCTAAACATATGACCAGAAGAATCAGAAAATGTAACATGGAGAATTGGAAAATTTATGAAAATTGTGGGTTCGTGGTCGGTACACTCGTGACACTGCTGTTAAAAGAGGGGCGCAAACTTTGAGATCCCCCACCTCTTCATACAGTGTATTTCTATCGAGTGTCACCAGTCCAACCTACCCCTTCCTTCCCTATGGAGGACAATGTTTAAACGAATACAAAGTATCATTATCACTGACAATCGCTACGGCCAAATATGTTTCCTAGAAGCATGACATATTAATATGATCCATCATGCGCTCAATTTGTCACAAGAGTATTTCCAACTTCTTGGCAAATGATAACTTCCCTCGAGCAAATAAAAAGCGGCGTTACAACATCAGGTCACCCTTGATGAGAACACTAGACCGGAGTGTCGAAACGTGAAGTCGCGAATGCAGTTCGACCGGGATTTTAAACATGACCAGAACAGCGAGCGAAATATGATTAGGTTACAATACAGTAATTGTGACTTGTGACAGCTCTATCTTTACAGAGCTTTACAGTGGATACAACTTACGCTGGCAAGATTTTTAATCAAGATTGCCACAGCTTCAGCGACCCATTGTTTTGCAGTTGGAGATCTGGCAAACACTGAGAGCAGTGACGATGCTGTAGGGAGACAGAGATAAGACAACAGTAAGGGCTGGCATTCAGGATTAAACGACAGTTTGACCAAGGAATTGAGAGCTATTAACACAGGATCATCTTCTTTACAACAACAATACGGCGAGATAGAGCTGTAACAACTGTCGGCATTGGAACGAGTTCTTTCTCGACACTGTGAACAAAAAAAATGGTCAATGTTAGATCACTTTTCCAACTGCTGTTTGTACAACTGAACATTTATACCTAGCCTGAGTGTCAGGTTTTGGATCTTAAGCGAAACTCACATAGCCGAAAAATAGTATAAAACATTTCTAATTCCATTTAGCACCAGTTATCCTAAAGACAGGTTAAAATGTGTTTACTCCAACTACTCTCAGTACAGATTATAGACTAAAGAAGCGAGAGAAATATATTTTTCGTACGTCCTGATACCCAGGCTACAACTAACCCTGTTCTCATTCAACTCTTTTCCATCATGGATCAAAGGCGAGCCTTCGGAACAGCCAAGTCCTGAATCCGTTTCTTGTACAGGTGAAGCGACGTCTTGAAAACGAACTGAGTCTCCTCGTGGCCTTTCTTTTATCGTTTCAGGATATGTCTTGCCATTGTGTAGAATACTCTGTTCAAAAGAAGAGAAATTAAAATCCTACAAACTTTATAGTAGCTCTAGCATTTCTAAAGTATTCTCGCTAAAGGCCTAGTAAGGATCATCTTCCATTTATCCAGTGTTCCTACAGGAAGAGCCTAAACTAAACTAACTTTATTTATTCTGGATAGCTCTATCAGGTCTAAACTGTTCTTCCTGGAGGTTCAGTAAGGATCATCTCTTATTGATCCAGTGTTACTACAGGAGGAAACCTAACCTAAACTAACTTTATTTATACTGGATAGCTCTATCTGTTCTAAACTGTTCTGCCTAGAGGTCCAGTAAGGATCATCTCTTATTGATCTAGTGTTACTACAGGAAGAAACCTAACCTAAACTAACTTTATTTATACTGGATAGCTCTATCAGTTCTAAACTGTTCTTCCTAGAGGTCCAGTAAGGATCATCTCTTATTGATCTAGTGTTACTACAGGAGGAAACCTAAACTAAACTAACTTTATTTATACTAGATAGTTCTATCAGTTCTAAACTGTTCTTCCTAGAGTCCAGCAAAGATCATCTCTTATTGATCCAGGATAAAATCTGAACCACGACATTACCTGATGTACACAGCGTGAATCCTTCGCAGTGTTCATTGGTAAACCGGAATCAGATGAATGGCCAAAGTCTGTGAATGGCTGTATAACATGATCACCGAATGATGGCTTCACACTATCGCCAAGCAAAATGTCTGCAGGAGTTGAACTCATCAAAGAAACATTCGCCTCTGTCCACATATCAACAGAACCGATAACCGTCGTTCCTCTTTGATGTGCTGCCAGAATGTTCTCGTGAAGCTTGTGTGTTTCACAAGCACTCAAAGGGACTTTCACTGGACTGTTTGCTGTTGGAGAAGTGACTTGTGGATTTGTATCCTCGTTCTCAATTTCTTCAACGTCGTTTAAATTTCTTTCACGTTTTTGGCTTGCTGGTTCTAGAGAGGAGATGCAGTGATATTAATATTATTATTCAAAATATTGTGTGTGAACTACCCGAACAAGATTTCTCAAACGTGGTGTTCCAGTGTAGGTAGTATTCTAGAATAAGCTGTCGTGGTTTGTGTCTAAACTACCTGAAAAAGATATCTCAAACGTGGTGGTCCAGTGTAAGTAGTATTCTATAATTAACTGTCGTGGTTTGTATCTAAACACGGTGGTCTAATGTAGACCTTTAAGAAGTAATAAACTGAATAAGGGCAACTGAATAAAGACGTTGCTTTACTTTGATACTCATCTGGAATATGATCATTCATCCACTTCGTACCTTTCTTCCATTGAAAACTTCTCACGTCAAAATTCGCAGTTAATCTTCGACTTGCATTTCGCGCGTATTTCATTTCCGGAGACTGATTGTAGATTGTCCTGATGCTGCCGGGGTGCGCCGTAAGGGAGCCTCCGGAAAACACAGAATAACCCGACTGGAATGACTGCGTAGATGCGACGGAATTCGAGTGAGATTTTGACGTGTCTGCTGCGATAAAGACTTCACATACGGACTGAACCAAACGACTTTGAAGTTCCTTTAAGTCCTAGAAATGAAAATCAAAACGCGTTGGTAAAAACAACTGGGGAACAAGTCGCAAATAGCGGCGGTGTAGTCAAAGTCATGGAAAAATACAGATTTCTTTTACTACATGAAATGGTGTAGACAGAATTCGGCGATTTGCTAGAGCAAAGGCCCTCAGTATATATTTTCAATTTGTAAAAGATACAATATTTCCGTGTTCCAAATCTAATAACAACGTAAATATATGCACGCATGATGAATATTAATGCAGACACGATAAACACTCAGATGACTAAAGGTTGTAGTCATTAAAACGCCGTTGCATCATAAAAAAATTCGGGAAATGCTTGTTCTTTTCATTTCAATCACGTTCAATAAAGTTGAATAAGATTCAGCGCTAAGTTTTCTTAACCGAAGGCATTAATCAAACACACTAACCACATTATAGTCGATGTCTCAAAGCATGACATGTTACTTACTGGTAACAGATCTAAAGGCCGCGTTCCATCAATGCTGTTATCACAGATCCTGGCACCATGCTCAATTAGAATGCACGACATCTCCGTGCCTGTAGGGTGACCAGCACACATATGCAACGGAGTACGACTGCAATGATTTAAAGGTAAATAAATACATAATTCTCGCATCTTCACAGCTGATAAACTATGACTAGTTAGTATTAGAACGAGCGAGTGAGTTTAACAACGCAATGCAACACGAAGCTTACAATTCAGAGTCCTTCGCACGAACATTGGCACCGTTTGCCAGTAAGATTTGGGCAATTGATTTATCTCTGTTGGCAGCCGCTTGATGGAGTGGTGACATATCATTTGGTCCTTCCCAGTTTACCGTAGCACCTCTGTAACATAAACACAATTGATAAAAATCTTAACATATGCATAAGCTTCTCTTCAATACAGACATCTCTCTCTAGCACAGACACATATCTCTCTAATACAGATATCTCTCTAATAAAGACATTTCTCTGCTACAAACATCTCACTAATATAGTCATCTCTCTAATACAGACATCTCTCTAATACAGACATCTCTCTCTAATATAGACATCTGTCTCTAATACAGACATCTCTCTCTAATACAAACATCTCTCTCTAATACAGACATTTCTCTCTAATACAGACATCTCTCTAATACAAACATCTCACTAATATAGTCATCTCTCTAATACAGACATCTCTCTCTAATACAGACATCTGTCTCTAATACAGACATCTCTCTCTAATACAGACAACTCTCTCTAATACAGACATTTCTCTCTAATACAGACATCCCTCTAATACAAGCATCTCACTAATATAGTCACCTCTCTAATACAGACATCTCTCTCTAATGCAGACATCTGTCTCTAATACAGACATCTCTCTCTAATACAGACAACTCTCTCTAATACAGACATCCCTCTAATACAAGCATCTCACTAATATAGTCATCTCTCTAATACAGACAGCTCTCTCTAATATTGACATCTCTCTCTAATGCAGACATCTGTCTCTAATACAGACATCTCTCTCTAATACAGACAACTCTCTCTAATACAGACATTTCTCTCTAATACAGACATCCCTCTAATACAAGCATCTCACTAATATAGTCATCTCTCTAATACAGACATCTCTCTCTAATACAGGTATCTCTCTCTAATACAGACATTTCTCTCTAATGCAGACATCTCTCTCCAATACACACATCCCTCTCTAATACAGACACCTCCCTCTAATACAGACATTGCTCTCTAATATAGATCTCTCTAAAACAGGCATCGCTCTAATACAGACATTTCTCCCTAATACAGATATCACTCTAATATTGATACCTCTCTAATACGGACATCTTTCTAATACAGACATTTCTCCAATGCAAACATCTCTCTAATACAGACATCTCTCTAATACGGACATGTCTCTAATACGGACATCTCTCTCTAATACAGATATCTCTTTAATACGGACATTTCTCCTCTACAGACATCCCTCTAATACAATACATCTACCTAATACAAACACATCTCTAATAGAAACATATCTCCAATATAAACATCTTTCTAATACAAACACGACTGAATTGAAGGTCACTTTCGAGACTCGACTCCAGTGATTGTTAAACTTGCCTGTCCAGCAGAAGTTGAACTGCAGCAATCTGTCCATAATTAACAGCGTGGAAAAGTAAACTACGTCTTGTTGAATCTGCTAGATCAACATCCACCCCTTTGTCAAGATAGGACGCCAGACATCCCAAATCTCCTCTAAAAGAAAAATATGCAATCATTGAGACAACTAAAAACAACAGTGAATAATAAATACACACAAATGTTTCTAATCGGTTGCTTCCACGTAAGTGATATTATTACAATTTTCAAATGCTTATGTGTTACAAAGCAACAGCCGAACAACAGAACTAACTTCCACACCCAGGAAAATGTTTATTTTGTCGGTTACTTCTAAGCGCTCCCGCAAACCGGACGCGATTTTTCGACTTTTAAAAGCAAATAAAACCATCAACGGAAAGAAATTTGGTAACATATGTGCACCAAATAGTTTAAATTGCTGAAGTCCTTGCGAAGATTGGCGAAAAATAGAAAAGGTTGAAGGACGTTAAAAATCGAAAATTCGCGTCGCGCTGTCAAATTGCGTCCGGCCTGTCTCGACCTTAAGGCATTAGAGAGTTTACCGAGAAATTGTGAAGCAAAAATGCTTGAAAAACTATAAGCGAAGGACATAGACAAAACTTGGTTTACTACCCTTGACTCTAGTTCTAGGATTTTCTCGGAAAAAAGATTATTATAGATTATTTTATCTTGGCTAAAAGGTTGCATGACAGATCGTACTAATTATTTAGTAGAAACTACCCTCCCCACTTAGAGCGGTGCTTGAATCTTCACGGCTCTTCAGAGGCTACTTAGGTTTAAAACAAAGAGCGCTTGTCGTTTGTGTTCGTGTCGGGGAGGTAGAAAATGCTCAATTAGATATTTCCGAAATTACTCAATTGCCAAGTGGGCTGCTATTGGTTGCTTACAATATCCGAGTTCCCCTACAAAGCACGCAAGAAGCAAACGAACATCCGTCATGACTGAACTACAATCGATCCTTCGTCGATATTAATGTTCTTTTCGGCCAAAGTTGGTTAAAAATATCACTTTCTTTCACAAATAAACATTGTTAAATAGCTTCATACGAGGGTAAGCTTAGATTTAGACAACATAATTGCAAGAACATTGGAATGTTTTATCAAGATCAAACTGCTCTCCATAGGGATTCATGTTAGCAATACTTCAACATCAATTGTTCAATGTTATTCCAGGATCACTACAGGTAGCTTAAAACTAACATAGCGACATTACATAGCATTCGATCAATTTTGATGAGTATGAACCATCTTATATTGGTTCAGTAACGTAGTCAGGGGAAATTACACAGTGAGCCCTAAGTTTATCAGTGCCAATTTCTGTCGGTGTTTCTCACAAAGTCAGTAAAGTGCACGATGTGCGATTCAGCTCAGCTCTACGCATTTTACCCAATCTGTATAAGCTTGATGCGGTGATACTCTGAGTTTATATCCACACCTGGAAGTTGAAAAACACGCCTGGCCACGGTGGGGATCGAACCTACGACCTTTGGAATGCTAGCCCATTGCTCTGACAACTGAGCTAGACGGTCAGGTTGGTTTGAGTATGTGATATTTCGAAACTGAGTCTAAATCCTTCAATATCATTAAGGGTAATTGTACCGAAATGGTGTCACGTACTCAGATGAAAATGTTGGCAAGGAACAATAAACATAAAATCATTTTCACCTGATTGCGAGCTACATAAAATCAACTTAATGTATTGTACTGGTATAATCCAATAAACAAGCAATCTTGATGTTGCACAAGTGGACGAAAGCGTACATTTAGCATACAATAGTTACACGAGCAAGTTACGCAATATGAACGATGTAAACGGTTAAATGTATTGTGTAACATTGCTTGCGCAACTGTACATTTACGCAACATTGTGGTCTATATTACTTTTGCTATGAATGTTTCGAGACTGATTGCGTGTCTAACGTCATGGCGTGCAAGAATTTTGGCTGCGGCCAGAGTCACGATGCCGAACACAAATATAGATTGTGTTTCTAATTTTAAAACTCGCGCGCAATGTTTTGAAGTAGCTCGCGCTCTTTGAGACGGATGCGAATACTCGAGTCTGTAAATGAGGAAGTACAGGTGGTTTGTTACTGCGCGGTTACTGTGGCGGGAAATTGTGAAGCATTCAACTCAGCTGAATAAATAAAGTTGAGCTAATGGCAAATTCGAGGGTCGAGAATCGAGGGTCTCGGCGAGAACAATCTTAATGAGATTTACGACTTTCCATTTGAAGATAGTTCATTCTTGTTCCAGGAGAACGAAGGGTCGATGAATGTCGCAGGGATGGTGGTCGAGAATCGACGGTAAAATGTCGATGAGAATTGTCATCTTCCATTTAAAGCTAGTTTATACTCGTTCCACGACAGAATCTCGAGAAAAAGGTGGATGAAGATATAAAATATCATGGGCAATGTTTTGAGGTGGAGGATCAAGGGTGTAATATTGACTAGATTTACGACTTTCCATTTACTTTATAGTTGTTCCACGACAGAATCTCGAGGAAGACGGATTGACGGAGATAGAAGAATATCGTGGGAAAGCCTGGATATTAAGGAGCGAGGATATGCCACATTTTTGACTTTCCATTCAAAGCTAGTTCATACTTGTTTAAAGTGAGAATCTTGAAAAAGTAGAGTTCAAAAAAGGTGGAATATTGTGGAAACGTTTTTGACGTGGTGGTGAGACGTTAATGAGAGAGAGGAAAACTGATCTTTCTTGCCTTAAAATTTGCCATTTTAGAGTGGCAAAACCATTGAAAAAGGCATCTTTGTTTTATTTGCGAAACCAGTCATTGTTCCTAACTCTGCTTGTACGACCTTAGAGCAACAAAGTTCAAAATATTTTCGAAATTTTTAACAACTATAACGGACTTCAATGCCAAACAACTGTCTACATGGAAAAATTGTTTCTTTTGACAAAAAATACCGTCGAAAACAATTATTTTGCCACACAAAAACGGTTTGTCGATTTTCAGGCTTGCTAACGTGAGGCGAAAAGGCAGGTTTCGTTGCCTGTAATTGCGCAACAGCAAACACAAGGATTTATACCAAAAATTTTGCCAGCTTATTCTAGAGATGAACAACGACATAGCAGAACTCAGTCAGAAGCGAATTTTCATCAAATTTCACGGACGAAATGCATTCGTGACCACTTGAGTCTTATCACTTGCATCTCTTTAAGCATATGTGGTGTAATTGCGTTCAAGTGCATTGCCCAGTCCAACACGAACTACAAATTCTTGTACGTACGAAAACGCAAGCTTCTCTAATTTTCCCAAACGGTGCATTAACTGACTACATGTATTAGAAACCAGTGGCTCAATTATTGGCAAGAGAAAGGTGGCTTCCATTGTAAAGGCATTGCGACAGCAATTCGAACGTTTCGAGATATAATTTCGAAATTATATTGAACTGCATCAACCATTGGTCAGACGATTGACGCCATATCAACGCTCATTACTTGAGTATTGATCGGCTTGCCCTTGCAAAAATGCCTGCACGATTTTGCGAGAATCTAGAATATTTCTTTCACATACACCATAGCGAAAGACATAGAATAACAACTCCATAATTATACTTAAATCTCCAAAGAACATTCGCTGCTCGTCGATACTGTGAACACTGTTTATTTTTATTGATTTTGAGCTTGAACTGGTCAAAAATGATGAAAAATTTAGTTCATCGCAAAAATGAGTACTGCTTATCATAGGTTCGCTTTTGGAGGAACAATCCGCTGTACAGAGGGAAATGGACGCGACCAAATCTTCTTTGGCACATCCATTCACAAGTTCGAGGCTCAAATTCTATCTATAAAGCGCTTAGACGTTTCATAAAAAATTGACAATTTTAAGCATATCAAAAGGGGTGATCCTAATATTGGTCTAAAAAGAGAGGTCACATTTATTTTAGAGCCATCCAATATAAATAAATTTAGTGTGCTTTTTCCCCAAATAACCATGAAACATGCCACTATATTTGAGTTTTTGCAGCTGGCCAAAAAAAAATTGGCATTTGGCCCAGAGTGGATCAAACTTGCCGCTTTGCATGACGTTCGCACATTGCAATACGCCTAGGGATTCTGACCAATGATTTCTCATTTAGGCCTAGATTCCATTTTGTCGCGAATGTCGTAGGTATATCAAAGTGACCCATGTGATAGAGTATGTACGCCGATCTACGCTTAATATGACTAAATTTGAATACAGCCCACAAAGGAAAAGGTAGATCTGGACTATATCACATCGTCAAGATTGACTTTGCTACGACAGTACCGCCCAATAGAGAGTAGCCTTAACTTCAGGCACTTGCTGTCAGGCATCCTGACATTGGACACGCATAACAATGAACTTAATAATTAGAAAGATCATTGCAGAACCATCTATTTACAGCATGTAGTATTGAGCTTACTTTTGAATTGCTGATAAAACCATTTCTATTCTTTCATCAACGGGGTCGCCTCTCTCGCACACGCTAAGGAAAAAACAGGATTTTCACCAGAAAACTAAAAATTATTGTCCGTTTTAGCTAAATTTAGAGAGCAATACTGCCTGAGCGTAGCGAGGGGAATTGTCAACCAGCTCTGAAGACAGAGCAGGAGGAATATTTTACGTAATTTTCTCCAAAATCAAATGACAAAATCTGAAGAACTGCTGACGAATGTCATTTTAGTTATTTTCTTTATAACATTGATGGCAATAAAAGCAAACACAAAACACGCTATTATCTGATGCAATAAAAACGTCTCACTCAGACGTGATTACAAATGTTCCTTGTCTTCTCAACTGGAAAGAGTCTAAGATACAGTAGTAACTTACGAGCTACACCCAGAAAATGGATGTTAGTCTTCAGACTAGAAATTGTGCACACTACTTGCAAAATGAGCTAGTGTAAAGCTTACCAAGTATTAAAGCTTTCGTTGTGTAATGTTTCGTTTTGATCTTCTCTTGACCACTCCGGAGAGGTTTCTTTAAGAGCGCTAACATCAGCACGTTCAATTTTCCCAATTTTTTTATCCGCATCACTATGAATATCGACTTCGATCAGAAACTCTCCTGTAGTACAAATAAGATTAAATATTTATATAAAGTTAGTTTAGTTTTGGTTTCCCCCAGTAGTAACGCTGGATCAACAACATATGATCCTAACTGGACCTCTAGGAAGAACAGTTTAGTAATTCTAGAGCTATCCAGCATAGATAAAGTTAGTGTAGTTAAAGTTTCCTCCTGTAGTAACATTGGTTCAATAAGAGATGATCCTTACTGGACCTCTAGGTAGAACAGTTTAGAACTGATAGAGCTATCCAGTATAAATAAAGTTAGTATAGTTTAGGTTTCCTCCTGTAGTAACACTGGATCAATAAGAGATGATCCTTACCGGACTTTTAGTAAGAACGTGGTAATTACTTTCATAATTTGTGATCATACACTACCTTTTCGTTTAACAGCATTGGAGATTTTAGACGTCTTGTCTTCTGTTTTGTATCGGGAGATGTTGATAACGTTTACATTGTTTTCGCTGTTGCTGCTGTGCGAGGGTACAGGTGAAAGTGTGGTGAATTCTACATGTTTGTATGAGTGATTTGTGGGTGGTCTTTTAGACATTGTTTGATGTGGTGTAGGTCTGTAAGCCATAGACGATCGCAGTTGTTCACTACCAGTACCTAGAAGATAGAAGATAAGAAAATGCCTGTATTAGAGAGAGATGTCTGTATCAGAGAGAGATGTCTGTATTAGAGAAAGATGTCTATATTAGAGAGACGTCTGTATTAGAGAGAGATGTCTGTATTAGAGAGAGATGTCTGTATTAGAGAGAGATGTCTGTATTAGAGAGAGATGTCTGTATTAGAGAGAGATGTCTGTAGTAGAGAGATGCCTGTATTAGAGAGAGATGCCTGTATTAGAGAGAGATGCCTGTACTAAAGAGAGATGTTTGTATTAGAGAGAGATTTCTGTAGCAGAGACAGAAGTCTGGGTTAGAGAGGGAGAGAAGTCTATGTTAGAGAGAGATGTTTGTATTAGAGAGAGATGTCTGCATTAGAGAGAGCTGTCTGCATTAGAGACAGATAATTCTGTAAAAGAAACATTATGTTGTACTGGAGAGAGATGTCTATTTCAGACGTATATCCAGCAACATCCACCAACTGAAACATTAAACGATACCTTTGCTAGTAGTACTAGATACTCTAGACCATGTCTCCAATTTCTGCCAAGGATCTGTAACAGATTCAGTGAAGTATCCGGTCTGACTCGACCAATCTGATTCAACAGAATTTTGATGATATAAGCTTTTCTTCCGGCGTCTCATGAGGAGATTCTGTTTTGACTTATCTCGCATCATCTGTCCAATCGACTTGAATGACAAGGCCACAGAACGAACAACACTGGAAGCCTGAAAATATCACAACACGAAAGCTGAGAGCCAAGACTATTTTTTACGAAGCGACGATTTTATCTTACTGAATAAGTTAGGAATGTCCAGAAAAGAACATGTGCTCAATCCAATGAATGCGTAATCTCAATGATGCATAATCTCATGACCCAACTTGTCTTTCGAAAACTGTAAACTGTGAACCATGAGCGCGAGAGGGATAATGGAGTACTGTTTATTTAGGCCCGGATACTCAGGGAATTACCTTTGTAGCAAGTAAATTTGCCGTCGTAAGCTTGCCACATGCTCTCGATGCTGTCTCAAAGAACTAATTCCCAGCGCAGAAGTAAAAATAACCAGCAATCCCTCATCGCTTGTGCGCTCATAGATCACAGTTTACGCTTTTGGAAGAACAATTTTAATTGAATTAGCTGACCCTGATTTCCACGAGAGGCGTATGCAAAAAATGATACAAAATTTACTGGTTGAAAACAGAGATTTACATCAAAGTATAGAAGCTTGATTGCTTAATTAGGAAATTACAATGTATAAATGAAAAATTTTTATACCATTTAAGGGGTACATTATTTCAAATACTTGTTATTCAGGTGTGAGCAGCGATTTTATTTCGAAAGGAAGGAAGCGTGACCCTGTAGACAAGTGTAATTTAAAAATAGCAAGATCCCCTAAATGAAAACCCATATGATAGACAAACAGCTCTTTACAATCAAACGTACAGTTTCATAGTTACATAATAACGTGTATTAGGTTTTGAGCGCTTCTTACTACGAAAATTTTTACTCATGACTTTATATCAGTATTACAGTAAGAACACTTTGGTATAAAATCATGAATATATGAGCGGTACTTATTAAATGGAGACATAAAAGGCACGGGTATTCCCCATAGCTCTCAATACTAACATTCCTGGTCGCCGTTCTGTAGTTTTGATTAGACGTTATTCCTGGTATTTAAAGATCCTTAACATAAAAGTTTAAAATAGACGAGCAAGCTTTATAAAGACTTTTGCACATTAATTTCCTCTCTTTAGGAATTCAATTCAGGCAATATTTTGCTGCTTACTGCGTATTGAACTCCAACACCGGCACTTACGCATGTAGTCATACCAACCAATAACGACTTAACCTCTCATGTTTTCTCATTTTACTGCGAGGAAATTGCTTTCAAATTCATGAATTTCAATTCATCACAAACAACCCCCTAACGTAATGTCATCTTCTTGCCAGATAGCAGAAAAAACAAGCGTCTATAACATTTTGAAACCCTTGCATGCAAGGAAACGAGGGAAAGTCCAAGTGTCACTTAACGGTACTTTAGCAAGGTCACATAATTTCTAGAACCCTTGAGATTCTAGACACTTTTCCAGCAGACTTTTATAAAATTTCTCACGAAATCAGGTTCATGGGAATCTTTGCTTCACAGTAAAAAAACCCCGCAAGTTTCAACAAGTATGTTGACATCTTGCAACAGACTTGTTATCGACAAGTCGATACCAGGATGCGTTTGCATGGCTTGTGACAGCTTGTTGAAGACATGTCTGTTGCAAGTTGTCAACAGATTTGTTGTCTGCAAGTTGATTGTCAAAACTTGTTATCCGCAGGTGTGCTGCAAGTTGTGTGGCCGCAAATGACAACTTGTAACAAGCCTGATTTTACAACAGACTAATTGTTTCAAGTTTGTTGCAACTGATGTTGACAAGTTGCGACCCGCTGCGAAAATTTACAACGTTTCAAAAGTCTGTCGCGTTCTTTGACCGTGTGATGCAGAGCGATCTCCTGGCAAGAGAACGTAAAAAAAAACAAACGTTGGAAACATTTCCAAAAGCTTGTATGCAAAGCAAAGCCCGAGTGTCGCTTAACGGTACTTTAGCATGACCACAAAATTCCTAGTACCCTTGAGCATTATACAGCAAGAGCAAAATTTCGATAAAGTCTTTGACGCTACAAATTCTACTGCGTTTCTTTTTATTGTGTAACGGATAAAAAAATGCAAATAAGTTAAGAAACGACAGATGAAAGAAATGCTGAAGGAGAAAACAGTTCAAAAGTTATAATCATTTTTTTTATCTTTAGCAGTGTTTACAGTGTTTATAATGTTTACTCTACTTTTCTCTGCCCCTGACAAGGTGTATAAGCATATTCCCTGCTTAAGAATGTCAAGACTTCGATTTCTTGGGCTAAGTGCAAGAGAATATCAAGTGTTGTCTTGGCCGTGATTCGCATGCATGCATGCATGCATGAGAACCGTTTAAAATGGGCGTCGTAAAAACACTTTAAACCTCGAGCACTGCATAATACATATGTGAAATATACGATCTTCACCATGAAAAACCACGAATCCTTCATGCAAAACGTTTTATAAACAGCAGATTCACAGTTACTTGTATATAAAAAACGTTCTTACATTTTAGAGAAAGCTCTGAAATTTTGAGAGGGTAATATATCATGTTATATAAAAAATGGACATAAGCACGGATGACTTGTAGAGCAGAGGAAACACTTGAATTAATATCAAGCTGTCAGAAAATGGGCATGTTTTAGATGGATCTTATGGACTTGACATATTAGTCTTGCTGCGGCCGGAATATCTTTATTTGTTTGAGAGTTTCAAGCGTAGTGTTTGTTTAGCGAGTCCTCGAACTTCACTCACGCAAAGTAACCAGAGGGAATCACCCCGATATGAATGAAAGTGAAACCTGCCACAATGTTTGTACATTTGATGAATGCGAAGAAGGATGAACATGCTGACTTGATTGGTTTCCTATTCTTAGAAAAAACTAACAATTAAACAACACGTCCATACTCAATTGCATCATAAATCACATTAGAAACCGTGACTAATATTGCTTAGGTAAATAGAGGGGGCGAAATAAAGAGACTAGGATGAGATTAGAGAGCTTCTTGCCTGACATTACATGCAGACGAGGTCATTACAAAGATATTTTATCAGCACCTATGGCTGTTGTCTACATTTTGCCCAACGGACCCTCAAATAAAGCAGAAAACTTAATTCATTTTGACTTTGAATTTCTAAATTTCCCTAAGGAGGCATGGCCTCTAAGCACCCCAGCCTGCTGAGGGTAAATTTCTTAGACATCAGATTTCTAAAAATCCTACCACTTTACTGCCCACCCCAGCCCCAGTTAAAGGCTATTTTCCCTGGAAAGCATACTGTACACTACCTGTCCTAACAAAGTAACAACTAAAGATCAGCAGAAGTTAGATACAAGCATTGTCTGATTTTTTGCTCGACACTTTAAGCTGAAAAGTTTCTCCATTGTCAAGCAAAGTTGTCTGGTGTGACTCAAGTAAAAAATAAGTAGGCACTAATGAGCAATTGTGGCTCAATGGTCTAAACTAAAATCTGCATCAAAATTCTATTAATGATTCATTCTAATATTTCATTTCATTATTTCACTCTGGTAGCAGACAATTAACTGAAGTACAGAGAACTGTATTGCCCCTGAAATGTTAATGCTTTGAGAGTTTTGTTCTTCAAGCACTGGTGGTAATTTTTGTTAGAATCAAAGCAGATACATGGGAAAATTTTCCTCAGAGATGTTACTGGAGTTGAAAAAAGCTTCATGCATGTTGTACTAAGGTCTGGAAGTCAAGTGTTTTTACATGTTATGAATTGTAAGCTGCAATTTGAAAATTATTTCTGATATGTTGTGATTAATCCTCTTGCATTTAAGAGCAATTGAGCTGCAAGCTATCCACATGTTATTGTTCATTTGCATACGAACCATGTGCAACAAATCAATGTGCAGAAATGGACCTTAGAATCTCACAGGACTTGTATTTATGGTTGCTTAGAAACGGTATGAGACCATTACGACAGCACAGGCCCAATATGCTTCAATCTAAATGCAATCTGGAAAATGTCTGGCTTGAAGATTGGACATAGCTGCAAAAGAGACAAAATGTATATATCCTCTTGTGCACTTCACTTGTAACGTTGCACGCACTTTTGACCTTAGGGTGAATTAAGACAAATGATTAACATAAACCAATGCAAATGTGCACACCAAACCATGTTTGTTTAGTGTTCTACCATGAGAGCCTTCAGGCAACGACAAATAAAATAATGCTGTATATTCCCCTATATGCCCACAAACTATATTAAAGTTCATCACAAGTATGTACTCATGCAGAACTTGAAAGCAAATTGTTTGATAATTTTGAGAGAGGATCTGTCACTTTTATGCAGAGTCAACTTCTCTGATGGCATAATTTCAGCTGGCGAATTGTTTATATAAGCTGAAGAAATTAACCCAAAAAATTGATTGTTTTAATCTCATCCAATGAGCCGAAAATACAGTCAAATGCTTCCCATATATTTAGCCGATGATTTTTTGCGGTAACTAGACTAACAATCAACCTTTAATGCAATAACCTAAAATGCAGCATACTTTATTGATTTTGTTTAACACCAGATAATTTTAACTTGTCAAAAGAGCTTTCTCGCACAGCACTGTCAAAAGTCTAGTTAACTGAACCACATGTAGTGTGTTTTGAGCTATAAAGTATAGGCTAGCAAGACGGGAAAACAATTTATTTGCCTTGTAGGAGAACTTAATCTTCCCTGCAAGGCCAGTCTACCGAACCCAGCGAGCTAATAAAATTTCTAACGAATGTCAAAGCGATTTATCGAGTGTATTTTGCCTTGTGCAACTTTGATATTTCATGGTGTTTTGCATGCTTGAATAACCTTGCCATTTCAATACAAGAATCCCGCAGGAAGTTACGAAAATGTCGGTTTTCATTCAAACAGTCCTAAAGCCATACACCGGCGTCACAATATGATATTTTATCGTAAAAAGTCAACCAATATCAAGTTAATTGTTTGCCCTCCCCTGTCGACCTTTATCACGATAACATTATACCGTATAACATTAATTATAACCCCTGTTCGTTGTCCACTGCAAATAAGCGTAAAATTTCGATAAGAAACTAGCAGTTAACTACAAAACAACCCCGTAATTAATTCACGAGGTTTTTGTGCAACAGATGCGAAGAATAATGATCAATATATTATTATTCGCGTTTTGTAAAAGCACAAGTGCAAATATTACACATTTCCGAATGACTCGTAATCTGAGTACCCGAAAAACAAACAACTGATTTTTTGCGAAGTGTCGAATTTCCCCGGGTAGTTTAAAAACCCTAAAGCTATTCATAAACGAGCTATGATAAGCTTTGAACTCGGATAATGCACAATTCTCATTGCATTTCTCATCAGACGGTGTTTTACATGCGAGCCGCGATGTAATTTGTGTTCTTGCGGACCCCTGCAATTCGTTTAATTACACAAGGTCCCATTGAATCACAAGGATTTGTATGTTCTGAGGCCCTCGTGCAAGAACACAAAGCAGTAGTAGTAAAGCTCAAAACCGCTATAAAAGTACAAGCTTTGCATCAAATTCCAACATTCTATTCCCGATGGAAAATGATGAGTTTGCACTTTGATAGAATTTTGGTTCCGCGCACATTCTTACCTCAAGACTCGAGCCAGCTTGAAATACATAGCACAAGTGTGCGTTTTTCCGTGTGACGTTCAGTCCAAAACACTTATCAAAGCCTCTCAACGATTCCTGTGCACACAGAGCAACAACATACAACGGCACGGTCAAAATCAGTGCATGACAACCAACATTTGAAATCTTTAAGACTCCTTGCTTGATGACGAAGTCGACACGACTGGGTTTAGCACAGCCCTTCTTCACCCGTTTAACGCTGTCCAAAAGCAGCGAAATAGATTGTATTTCGGACACCTGACAATATCCTAAATAGTCCACGATAAAGTGTAGTTCTTGGTTAGAAACATTACCGTCTATCGAACCTGTTCGGCTGCGAAACGACTCCTCGACAAACACATTATTCTTGTCGGATAAATCCTGAGGCAATTCATTGCCGTTCACCGCTTGTGTATCCGTCTTTCCTCTGCTCGGTCTTGTAAGAAATTTCCTGAGCTTTGGCAACATTTCAGCCTTTTCGTAGATAGGTCATTGCCTCTCAAAATATCGCGGCTGATTCCCAACTTCCCCACAGGTTCACTATGCATATGGCAACTAAATAGGCCCGTGCGTTCGGTCGTTTAACAGCGCTCCAATTCTTGTTTACCGCAATTTTTTACTTCATGTTTCTCGTACGATAATCGTTGAATCTCAGGCCATCTACAAGTACAATTCCAAGAGCGCTGGATGCAAATTCGGCAATTAAATGGTATTTATCAAAGTTGTTTTCGAAACTTCGCTGCTTTTGTGATGAGGGGCAAGTGAAAACACGCATTGTCGGAGAATTCAATAACAACAAGTCTGGCGCTCTCGACGTTCATTGGTCAATGCTGAAGATATCTCATTAAATTCACGCGTGGTTTACACGCACACGAGGCATGGGAGAAAACATGAGAAAAACAACAAGCGAGGGTCGAGGGCACGAGGAAAATAGTCGTGTTAAGGGTGATATTAGCCTATAAGTTCCCTCCAGGATCGAGGAAGATTTTGATGAACTTTACCTTCAAGCTCCTTTCAAGCTGGAAGGCTTGAGGAACACTTTCTCGAATATTAATCATGACAGGGTCCAAACGTTCCAAAAAGGTTCTCTATTCCTGCAGGCGAAAGATATGGGTTCTTTCACTATCTCAAACAATAAAATAGAATTCTACGGGTTTCGAGTTAATGCCCTTCGTCGGGAAGGTTAATTAATAGCAGAAAAACGCGGCATTCTGTTTAATCGTTTCGGGTAGTGAAAGAAACAATACATTTCGTTTGCTTTCGACTGCACTAACTACACTGGCTCCAGTTTCCTAGCTCTAATTTGTTTACATATTGTTCCACGCGCCTCGATAAGACGACTTCATAATTATGAGGATGACTCACAGGCAAAACAGGATTTCGGCTGGCAAAACAAGATGCATTGGCAAAAACAACAGGGTACCAAACCGCAAAATCATGGCAACTGCTTTTTGTGTACAATATCCAAACTTCCTTCGGGGCATGGACGGCTTTCCGGGGACAACGACGGGGAAAAAGCAAAGGCTTCGGGCAAAAACAAGAAAAATCTGTTGGTTTTCAATGGAATGCATAAACTTTCATGGGAAAATTTGACACTGGAATCATGGCGATATTGTAACGTATGACGTGAGCACAGCGGGGGAAATTGTAATAACAATAAATATGCATATATGGTGAGTATTCTAGACGCGTTTTGGCTGGGAATCTTAGGGGGTATTAAGCACTTAATTGTGATCACACTAAAGCTAGAAACGAAATTGTAAGACTTGGAATGTAGTCTATTGTATGTTGTTACATTTGATAATTATCTTTTGTGTCTTTGCCAAGTGTCGCTTAAACGGGCACCATGTGCAGGTTGAAACTGAAAACATGATTTCTCGCAACGAACAATAATTATTTTGTGCCAAAAATAAAATTCCACACACAAGAATATCATGGGAATGTTGGAAAATAACAAACTGTTTACATGTCTAAAAGCAAGGACGAGGCGAGCCAACTTTATAACTATTAAAAGATTCTCAACTATTTTGGCACTCCGGCAGGGGCATTGATATATTTCATACATTCCTACGTTCTACGAGTTGTTTACTTGTTCGCAATTTAATGCATGGAAGAAAGCTCTGCCTTAAAAACACTCTTAATCAAACGAAATTAAAATAAATTGTTGCCTACATCTATTTCAATGAGCGATAAGAGACAAGATTAAGAGTTCTCTCAGTTCCTTCACATCAGCGACACCAACACGGTTTTTCGCGAATGAAACCAATTGCCTTGATGCACATTGCAGAATCAGACTCTCTGTGCAACCAGTCGTAAAGTTCTTTTTTAAGAAGAAGAAGACAAACGAATACAATTACTTAACATTTATATCAACACAGCTAACAAAGGTGTACTTGTGATCTTATTGAAGGAGTACTTGTTATCTTATCCAAATTATCTATGATACAGAAAACAAACTCAACAAGAAGATGTGATAGACAGCCAAAATAAGTTAAAGCAACATACATTCACCCCGCAGCATTTCTTTTCTTTTGCATAAGCTTGTTTCTTTGGCCTGGGGAGAAATCAATAAATTTCTTTAGTTGAAAACATGGGCTTTGTAGAGGGGGCATATATGGTGTGGGAGAAGGGAGGCGGGGGGGGGGGGGGGGTAGCAGAGCAGGATAGGCCATGACAGGACTCCATATTAGTTTCAAAACAGAAACATTGAGCATTTTCGCAGACAGGTAATTGCCTTTCAGAATATCACGGCTGATTCCCAACTTGCCAAAATGGGCACAAGATTGTATTTCGTCGTCAAAAACGTAAACGAACTACTGCCTAGACTGTTCGGGAGACGTAAATATCCGTTCACAAGCCCCCCTAAGGCGCCATGCCATTATACGGTGCCAAAATATCTGACAAGGACAGACTAGACTGATTTCACAGGAGTTTTTATGAAAGCATCTTATAGTAAACCAAAACAAATTTCAAATTTGCTGCCCTTTTGAATTTGCCGTAATGAATGTACGCATACTGTATTTAGATTCGTATTTTTCTTTTGACTGGAGCTCTATTAGCTATAGAAGCAGTGGAAAAGGTGACTCGGGCGTTTAAACTTGGCAGAATATTTCGAATTTGTCGCCGCTATGTTTTCGAAATGTATTTTGAGCCATTCTGATCAAATGAAAGTAGTTATCGTAGAGCCGATTTGGAGTGCTCTTGAGCGCTCAATATTTAACAAAGAGAAATAATGCTTTCGCAGTCGGTAAGACCAGGTGAAAATCTTTTGAAATTTAATCCCATTTAGGACTGATTGCATTCGACGAATTTAAGTCAGGTAGTAAAAATTAATGCATCTTATTAGGCTCGTTGTCGTTATTTGTTTCTCGTGAAAGATCATTTTCTTTTCTTATTCGCTGCCTCAAAATTTTGCTGCGTAAGTAAAAATACCAAAGCAATACTGTATAACCTACGACGAATGTTATCAAAATTACTACAAGAAAATCAGCCATATTGTTTAAAAACGTGCTCCCTCGAGATCAGTAGCGAAGTTAGAATTAATCCGACGGGAAACTTCAAAAGTTTTCCTCTGGGAATTAAAATGGACGAATAGGACACCGAGGAATACACTGTCAGCCAATCGTTGCTATTAGCAATTGAAAAAATATTCAAATTTAATTAGTAATTTACATGGCCGCTATATTTGCCAATAAAAATGCTGATTTCTAGTCATGTGACCTATTTCGTATGCGGCAAGTTTAACTCTTAAAGTCACACTCCAGCACGAGGCGAGTATTTCTTGTTGGGTGTCCAGTTGGTTGAAGTAACTAACATGGATTTCTTGCCCAAATTCTGAAGCGAATTTGGAGAAGAAATGTTCAAATTCAATCTTTGAGCAAAGCTCGAAGCCTTGAGAGGTTTGTTGTTCATATATTTTGTTTAAAACGTGGTTATTTAGGCAAGCAAAGATGTTTTGTAATTGAGTTGCAATTTGCTGCTGCAAATCGCTTCGACCTTCTTGTCCGGCCAAAAGATGTTAAATTTTGCTTGAGGTTTCGTTATATTTCATGTATTTGTGCAGAATTAGTGGAATAAGATATTTGTTGTGATTTTAAACTAGTTTTGGTTTAAATTTGTCTTTTTAGGGCGAAGATATGGCAAAATATTCCTACCTCGTGGTCACGCCGGCAGCTTCGAAGAACATGGCGAACAAGAAGCGCTTTCTTTCTCGTATTTGAAACATAACCTCGACATGAATTGCTGCTGCTCGGCCTTGTACGAAACTCGAAGCTAGGTTTGTATTTTTGTACTTTACACAAACTGTACATTTTAAGTCAAAGTATTCAGAATTTCTTCTCAAATCGTTCGGCCATGATGTATGCCTTGTTTGTTCGTTCTCGTTGCATTAAATCACTGGAGACGCAAGTTTTTAGCGTGTGTGAAGCTAATTTTGTTTTAAAACTTTTCATTTTAGGCCGAAGTTATGGCAAATTATTTTAATTAACCTCGTGATCGGCTGCCTGAAGGACCACAAGCATATAACAACTTTTAACAACGCATTTGAAACAATTTGAACAAGAATTATTGATCCTCAGCCTCAGAGAAGACTCAAAGGTGTGCATTTTTGTACTTAAAAAATTGGTTTCGCCACGATGTATACTTTGCATCTTTTAAATTAAAAACCTTCCATCTCATTTGTTCGCTGTCGTTGTCTTGAATAAAGGCATGAATGAGTTTTTTGAATTTTTGGCCGGGTGTTTGAAGCTAATTTTTTCATTCATTGTTTTAGGCCGAAAAAGTGGAATTATTTTCAGCCACGTGGCAGCAGACTCGACAAGCAACTAAAACAAGCACGCAACTTCCTCGAGTTGGAAACAAAATGTAAGAAGATCTGTTGCTAACTTCTCAGGCTTAAAGAAAATTGGAAGGTATGTATTCTTATACAAAGTATGTTCAAAGCTTGTTGAAATTTCACTGTACATGTAAAGTGCTTTTATAAAGAGAAATGATATTTTACGATGGGTGTCACGAACTAGCTGTTAATTCGCCTAAAAATTGTCGTTAAAACTTCTTTATCGGTGTGGATAAAATGCGGACGTGGGCTCGCGGACGCAAACTGCCAGACACGGATATCGGATGCGGACTCACGGAATGATTTTACCTTGAATAATTTAGCAGGAGGATTGAGGAGGTGGAAACAGCGGGGTCACATATTTTTAACCAGTGGTGGGGGGGGGGGGCAGGCGCTCATAAAATATTGGACAGTTAATAAAAGAGAAACTTCCTGCTTCTCTATTGCTGAAATTAATTCTTTTAGGCGTGCCTTGCCACTCAAATATAAGATGAAAAGTATATCAACTCAAATATTTAAATTTCATATAAATAGCTGTGTTATTTACAGTGAAATTTTATTGAACGTTTAATATTTTGAATTAATCGTGTATAGACTACACTATAGTTTCTCCATTTGCTGTTTCCGTCTCTAGAAGTCGAATTTTAAAACCAATAATTTTAAAACATTAGCATTTTAAGACCACTAATTATATATTATTTATTTCTGATTTAAAAAATGCGGGTAGTGCGACCAGAATGTGAATATTTAATTTTGAGATTTTTTTAGACAAAGTTCTAGTTTTAAAACCAAACTGTAACGGTTGCATTTCTGGCAGTCCAAAACTCGTCATTAAATAAATATTTTAAACCAGAATACGGTTACAAAAATCGGAATTTCTGATTTGTTTAAAGTGCCTTAAAACAATATTTTGTCAAGTATTTTGTTGACTGCATTGGGAAGTACCGTAAATACACAATATAACGTCTTTTCTAGAATTTGTGTGACTGTGTTCTTCGTGAGGATATTCAATAATAATAACACTGCATAATGAGTATTGATGAGATCGCCTATTTTGTAGCAAAAACAGTCGAAAACGACTGGAACTGCCCTTTAATGTGCGTGAGCTATGATTATTCACTAGACCTTCTCATCTGTGTGCAATAACTTCGAAATAAATGAAGCTTTTTTGAAAGTCATTATGCAATGTGAGTCAAACGTTGTATTATTTGCATATCCAAGAATGCAGAATATCATGACAAGGAACGGAGTTCCAAAAATGTAGAAAAGGAGTTATATTTTGATTTCAAGTGATCTTTGCAATGCACCTGAGAAAACATTTTATAAATTTCAGTTTCATTAGGTATTTCCCTCTCTCTCTCTCTCTCTGTCCATAAATGTCGTTTCATTAACTTTTCACAGGTGAATTTGCTTGAGAATACAATATTATTAATCGTAAATAGAAATTATAAATCAAGCATTTTGCTTAAAAGTAATCATGACGTCTCATGACGTCATCATGACGTCAATGACGTCGGCCGCTATTTTGAATGCTAACTAACCATCCTACAGGGATTGGGTATGCTAATTAAAGCTTCACTTGCCCTGGAGTAAACTAAAAATTAAGACCAAGTTCGAATGTGGGCAGTCCCGGTGAACGAGCGTAAGACATCGTCATTGATCAATCAACCACTCTTTATTTAAACACGGTAAAATCTTCAGTATATATATACAACATTAATTAAAAAAGAAAGAAACATGGAGTTATACTATAGCAAATATTCTAATAATTACGTCACATGCAACATTACAACTTAATGGTACTGTTTTACAAGATTGCCGTGTGGGAGTCTGCTAATCGTTCTTATAGTAATTTTGTACAGCTTTTTTAAAAATCTTAAATGATTTTATAGTACGAATAGATTCGGGCAAATTATTCCATAGATGTGCCCCGCAATAACTAAAGCTTCGTTTCATATAATCCGTGCGTGGACGTGGTAGGTTAAGTTTACCACAAGTGTCTCTAAGGCTATACTGCAGGTTTCGATCAGTAAAGAGATTACGTAAATATTCAGGAGCCCTATTGTTCAGTGTTTTAAACATAAGGATTGCTTTTTGTTTTTTCCAACGAGTGGAAACATTGTCCCAACCCAGCTCCTCCAAGAGATTGCTCGCACTGGTATAATAATTTGATTGCGTTATTATTCTTGCAGCTCGATTTCGTAATTTCTGTATTTTATCAAGCAAAGTCACACCCAGTCCGTCCCAGACTGTGGAACAATAATCAATATGAGACTGGATTATTGCTTTATATATTTTATTAGTGACATCTATTGTTATAGTGGGTCCTACACGCTTAAGGGCGCCAATAGCCGAGGAGATCTTTTTCGATATTTCCTCAACATGTCTACCCCACGTAAGGTGTTGATCTATTGTCATGCCCAAAGTTTGCGTCCCATTTACTTTTTTAACTGGTTTATCGTTGAATGTTAATGTTGATGCTTCCATCAACATTAACATTCAATCGTTGGCGTGATCCAATAATCATATATTCAGTTTTCGCTATATTAAGGCTCAGCTTATTAACCTTCAACCAAATATTAAGATTTTGAAGTGCCTGATTTAACGCGTTTTCGAGTTCTTGCAAAGTAGATGCTGCTAGACTTACACTAGTATCATCTGCGAACATTCTCGGAGAGGCTGTGCTGAGACAATTTGGTAGGTCGTTTATATATATAAGAAAGAGCAGTGGACCAAGATTGCTACCCTGAGGAACCCCACATTGACTTGATATTAAGAACCGATTTTGCATACCTGTTTTGGTATTATAACCAATCGCTTGCAAAGCTTCTGAGTACAAGCAGTGACAAAGCCAGCCTGACATTTGGTCATGCAAATGCTAATTTTTCACTGTTTATAGACCGTATAAGGAATCAATTTCTAAGGAAATGAATAATGATAATGATTTAAACTTGCATAGCATGACCAAATTGTCGGGCTGGCTTCGCTACTGAGTACAAGCAATACGAAAATTCCACATCAGGATTAAATACATAAAAGTTCAAAACGGGTTTAGTCTAATAGTTAACGTTTTACATACTGAAATCATTCCGCCAGTTCGCGTCCGCATTTTATCTGCACCTCGTATTATTCGTGCTAAAGCTCAAAACTGTTTTCCAAAATTTAACAATTTTGTCATGTCGGGCAAATTTCAAAACATTAATATATTTTCAGTCATACAAAGTATATAATAGCTCTCTGGTTATCCCCTGGCGCAGTGTGCCGCAAGGGTGTATTCACGGCGAGTGGAGGGAAGAGTCCGGACCCCACTTATGCAAAACAATGCAAACAAACAGTAAAACACGAAAAATATCAATAACACGCTTGTTGCTTAAAACAAAGTCATGTTTTTTCCCTAACAAGATACAAAAAATTCTGTATTTATTGGAGCTCTTCTAAAGAACATTTGAAGCATTTTGCAAACGGTATCACTATTTCTGTGTGTAAGACAGCCGTAAAAACATACCTATACAGCGTTTTATATTTTAACGTCTGTTAGAGTTGTTTAAATTGCCTGAAATAAACGGTACCGATATCTATTAAAGGCACCTGTGGATACAAGGTGATTATGAAACTTCCCCCCCCCCCCCGCCCTATTTGTTTAGTGCCGGACGTCTCCCCCACTCGTCTACGCCCTTAATGTAATATTGTCCACTATGCACCATCATTACATTTATCTATAACGATTTTTCAATTTTTTTAATTTAAGATCCAATGTGTGTGAACGAAATACCCGTCTGCAAAAGACCACCTTCACCCCCATACTGCGGCAGGCAGTCTCGCTGTTTATATATCTGCACATTTTTGTTTTGATTGCCCGCTTTTCAATTTTTATTTTCACATGTATCCATGACTCATGACCTTAAGGCCGGAAGAAGTTGAGAGAGCCCTACTCAACTGCATGTCTTCCAATCGTCAGATCCCGTTTGCATTGTGCCATTTACTATCGAATTATATTGACGTCAGAGCAACAATTTTCGTATTGCTTGCGTGCGTAAAAAAATAGATACGTGTTGCGTACATAGGCTGGTCACGTGGGCAGTGGCATTGTGGCTTTATTATTTTTCCAAGGCCTCTGCGATTCTTCATCCATTCAGCACGAGCAAGCAGTACATGTAAAAAGAAGGCGCCACTTTTTGGGTGTACTGTTTGTCTGTGTCGGACGGCTGAAGTGTTGCAGGTATTTTGGAGTATCTAATAAGTCGCGATGTTAACTTATATGCTGTTTCTATAGAGGGCAGCTAGTTATCGCTATACGCTCCAGCTAAAAATCATCCAGTTTCGTCCAAAATAAAAGTTTTCCTGTTTCAAGTCCCGGCTGTGACAATCAACTGCAAATAGTAGTTGCTGTGCCCTTGGGCTGCACTTATGAAGCAAGATCTGAGGTGCCCCTTGGGAAAGTCTAGAAACGAACTTGTGGTTGTGTCCGTGCAGGGCCGATTGCTATTGCTAAAAGCTTCAGTTTGAAACACAATGTGTTAAAGATTGCATGCTGATGTGTTAGGAATGGTTCTTTGCAAATGGGGGTGTTTCACTAGGATTGCACTTTCTCAGTCTGCATTAGGTCTCTTAGGACTTAATTTAAGGCGCGCACAAGTGAGTGAGATAAACTCGCGTTAGTTAGGGTAAGGCACAAGGCGTGAAATCCACGCACCAGGCCCTCAGACGGACCCCAACCTTTTTTCAAGATTTTTGAAATTCTCCCAACTTCCCACAACGCCTTGGTGTGGATATCCTTGGCAAATGTTGCATTACTTCAATGAGTTTGGTGGATATCCTGGGCAAATGTTGCATTACTTCATTGAGTGACTTGGTGGATATCTTGAGCACTGTGTGCACTCCAAAATGGAATTGTAGGGCGGTCATGCGGTCGGGCAGCGTGTGTGTTTACGGATAATGCAGCCTGTACATTGCATGATTGCCTCATACTGAAGAAAGAAGACGCTGTGAGGTTTGTGATGATCCATATAAAGGGTTAAGGGGGATCCCTGCGGTTTAAAATGGGGGGTGCCCTGCGGTTAGGATTTAGGTGCGCCATTAATGCGGCAACAATATGGCGACATAATTTCTAACAATATGGCGTTTAATTTGTGGCAATATGGCGAATTAATAGTAACAAAAAAATCAAATTTGGTTGCTTACATTAGTTAAGTAGTGCATAAGATTGTAAGCTAGGATAAGGCTTTACTTGCAATATTAGATCTTTTTAAGTGGGGGCCCAAATTGTATTAGGATTTATATAGCCAATTTTAAAGTAATTATTTTGTGTAAAAATAGAGTATATCTAAATTTGTAACATAAATTCGTTTGTATAATCTGTAATACAAGATGTTCCGTAAAGCTTTTGGGTGATACGTACACCTTTGTAATGTAATATTACTCCTTATATTACAGTGTAAGATAAAAGTAAAAGGAGTACATTGCAATTTGAAAATGAAGAAAGCAATCTTGTAAAATATGCTAAATATTGAATCGTATGTGACTAAGAAAATACAGCGGCCGTGTTAGGAATGAATCTAATACTGTTCGTGATTTGGTTTTTCAGAAAATATCTTAAACTTTAATAATTGATGTCCAGGCAATTGCAAGTCAAATCAAAGTGAGCATACTGCTAAAATTGATTGCCAATAATATATTGTTTTCAACTTATCAAAGTGTGCTTGAAATTTCACTGATTTGGAAAGTACTTTTAAAAAAATTCTGACCATTTTTTGACTGGAATCAATCCAGTAATTAATGTTTGTAATGCACTTGTCTCTTCGTGCAATTAGGCATGCTATTAAAAATCACTGTAAACTTTACTTTAAAAGAAAACTGTTTCACTCGGCGTTAACAATTCTTTCTTCGTGTTCTGTTTCGATATAAAAAATTTTGAAGACATAAAAACGGGTTCTGTTTCAACATAAAAATTTTTTGCTTGCAACTTTTGAATTTCTGCCTCTATACAGGGTGTCCTAAAAAAAGCGGAGTTCTGCATTCAACTTTAAATCTTGAAAAGAATATTAAGCAATGAAACTAGTGTTTATTCTCGTTCAAAAGTGTATTCATTCAGCTTTCTTTGGATAGGTTGTCTATGAAATTTGAGCGAGTAAGTTGCACGTTTTGGTACATTAACCGTTTGCGATTGGAAGTTTTTAAAATTGAGATAACGCTTTAGTTACATTACGTGTTCACAATCTGTATTCACAGTGGCTATCTGGATTTCTTATCTGGAAGCTGAACATTCCTTTCATTTTTTATTATTTTTCGTGGTTTGTTGATCTTCTGTAAAAGTGCTTGAGGCAGCGTACAGCAAATTGTGTCTTTAAGACAGCTAAAAAGAAAGTATTAATCACTGTCTCATGCATCAGGTCATAAAATGTGGTGAATGCATTTAATTGCAATCAGATCCATTTAATTTCAATCAAGGAAAAAATTTATTTTCTTTATCGATATTTTAGGTAATTCTGTTAACTAGTATAAAATCCTTTTCAAAAGGAGAATTACTTTTTCTGTGAAACATTAGATGCACGTAGACAGTCTCAAACTACCAATGTGGCACCAAATTATGTCCTTTTTTCGAGCATCTCAAAAGACCAATTGCGCTAAATTGTTCCTGTGGTTGTCTTAATTGCTTCAAGTAGACAAGGAATACCTTGTTCGTAAGGCAAATGAACAAGCCATAAAACAAAAAAAAGTTTTCATTCAGCAATCAATCTAGCTTAGACGTTGGACTCCGTTTTTTTAAGGACACCCTGTACACCGACTGATTAATTCGTACAGAAACCTTAGTGCAGCAATAATGAACAGTAACGTTTCATCTCTGGGTTAAACTCCTAGAACGCTGTCCCTTTAAGGGATTTGTAAGTTTAAGTCGCATATGCGTTCAAACGGTTGGTCTACATACTCGTACAATTCCCATTCTACATTTGGTCACGGTCAAACGGTTGGTCTACATACTCGTACAATTCCCATACTCAAGCTTCTACATTTGGATAACCTTCACGAAGTTCTTTAAGCAGTTCGCCGCAAGCCAATAAATAAATAATTATTAACCGTACATTTTTCTCGTCAAGGGGCCCGTTGTTCAACGTTGAGTCAACGCTCTCTTCTCAAGTGATTTTTTGTGACTTGAAATATTTCTTTTCTCCTAAAGTTTTGAGGATTAATTGAAATATAGAAAAAACAGGTGGCCTAACGCAGGGTTGACTCTAACAAACTCTGAACAACTGGCCCCAGGAATGCTTATCTTACCTTATACTTGACTACAGTATGTACATACGTAACGACGTAGACAATAATTAAAATATATGGTAAAATAATAATAAAATTTATTACATAGCATTTGTAAATTCTGAACACTGATTGGCTAAGAGCCGTGTTGATATAACTCTATGCCAACACGGAAAATTTCCCGCCACTCTTCTGTTAAAGTTCTTTGTGCTACATTATAAAAGAAATATAAAACCTTTTTTCCGTATTGATATATACCTATATCAACACTCGAGAAAATTGGAAAAACTCGAAGTTGTATGAAAACACTCCACCCTGCGGGCGTCGTGTTTCCACACAATTTCTCGTTTTTCCAATTTCCACTCGTGTTGATATAACTGTCTATCAACAGGGAAAATGTTTTATATTTCTTAAATATAAAAATATATTAAAATATATATATGTTTGAATTGTGCCAAGGCACTGTCGTACAGGGCATTTTTTAAAAGGTTTGATGGAGACCCTTGTTAACTATACAAGTAAAAGTTAAAATCATGTTTTCTGCCCTAAATAACAGCGGGAGGGGGGGGGGAGATATCGCAGTGATATCACTACCACTTAATAACGTTCCCTGTTTTATGCTGTCATGGTATTGTCAAAACATTACTTGGTGCACAATTAATGCTTTAATCTTCTTGTTCGCATTACTGAATATTTGAGCGCAGGATATCTCTTAAAACCAAACTCTTAAAAAAGCCCTTTGTATAGTAAAGATTAAATTGTAGTTAAATAGTCTGTGTATTGTCTTTATTTGCTTAAAAAATGCCTTGAATTTTTGTTGTTTAATGTACTGACAAGAACCCGACAGTTTAATAATTTGAACTTGCTCAATTGAAGTAAAGATATAGTGTGGGACAGGGGGGGATACTAAGCTCAGTGACGCATGCAATATAATGATCACGTGGAAGAAGTCAAACTGCTAAAATTATTAACATTGTGCAAAGAATGTCTTTCGTTTAGTGAAAACTTTCATTTTGTGCGTAAAAGACGGACCACTCGCACTATACATAATCCATACCCAATCATTTGGTTTAGTGTGGTCTATTATACAGCCTATTATATATTGGGTTGTGGAATAGATTGTGTGAACGTTGGGGATTACTTGAAATTATTTGCATGTAAAATACCGTAATCTCTCTATTTAGCCCCCCCCCTCAAAAAAGGCCCTCCTCTCATAAGCCCTCTCCCTTTCGAGTGAAAAAATGAAATAAGCCCCCCTCTCTAATAAGCAGGGTTCTCACAATCTGAGGAAATTTCCTTAGATTTATGCTGTTTCTGTGGGGGTGGTATTAGTCAGAATGAGGATGCATTACTTTCAAAAGTTTATTGTTGCCTCATTCTTCACTACCCTACCCCTATAGAAATATGGATATGGAATTACTTATGAGAGTACTGCTAATAAGCCCCCATAATATATACATATTATATGTTGTTATGTTATATATTATAGAATTATGTTGCTGTTCCATGTATATTACATGTATATTGTTAATATAAATGTTGTTGTTATATGATATATACTGTGTAATGATTTTGAGTGTATTGCAGTTCAAAGAAATAATCTCCATCGCTGGTTTTTGGATGAATAAATAAGCCCCCCTCTAAATTAAGCTCCCCTCTCTCCAATAAGCCACTCCCCCCCTCAAAAGGTCCTGAAATGAATAAGCCCCCCGGGGCTAAATAGAGAGAATACGGCACTCACTACAATAGGAAAATAGGAATATAGGGGACCGGCAAAACGTAGAGTTATGAAGTGGAGAGTTATCTCGGAGAGTTATGATTTTGGAGAGTTATGTCCGAACCACGCACACTTTTTTAAAACAGCCACACCCAATTTCTTAACTCTCCTGATGTTTACCTGGATTAACATGAGAGAGTTATGTTTTTACGCAACTCTCTCTCATCAACATTATAGAGATGTTAGAGAGTTATTTTTTAAAACTTTGTGCTCACGATTAAGGAAATGAAGAGAGTTATGTCAGTGTTTCGGTGTTCATTATTAGCATGACAAAATTACTGATTGGTTGAGAGGAGTACAATTGTTTCATTAATTGCACTGCATTTCACTGCAGTACGATTAATGATTTTTCCAAAACAACGAAATGGCGGGAAAGTCCAATGACCGAGTTTAAACACAAACGAAATTGTTGAGGAAGCGGAATTCCTGTAGAAAATACAAGCAAAGCACAAAATTTTCGCTAAATATCTGGCAGGACTGGAATGTAAAAATTGTCTTGATTGAGAATTATCGTCTACAAGAAATCGATATTGCTAATAATAAACAAGTAGTGATGCGATGTTGGTCCTACAATTAGGGATTAATAGTACTCGTGATGTTTGAAAATTTTGCCAAATCGGACTTGGCTCGGGGGCTGCATGATTACCTAAAATTACTAACACTTTACAGTAGCAATTGACAGCAGAAAACTTTAGCTAGGAGTACTGGTAAATAAACAGATATTCTCGGTAGTTTTTATTATTGTTTTAACTTCCAACAAAACTATTGAACAAACGGGTCCCTAAAACAAACAATATCTAATGCGCCCGAAATACAGATAAAGGCTAAATAAAACCTTTCAAATCCTTCAAAACCTGTTCAAACGTACCCAAGCATCAATCACGTTTACATAATCATAAGCTAAAATCAGTGATAATCATAAGCGAAGGAAGGAAAGCTTTGGCGTTAGGTAATAGAAAGTAATATAGTAATTAGAACGAATGTATTGTAGTGCAAGTCTCTTAAGTCATAACTGTCGTTAGAGTTATGACAAAATTATAACTCTCCAACATCTTCGTTAGAAAAACAACTCTTTTATGTTAGCTTAAGCAAACATCGGGAGAGTTAAATTGGGCGCGGTCGTTTGGAAAGGTGGGCGTGGTCCGGACATAACTCTCCAAAATCATGACCCTCCGAGATAACTCTCCATTTCATAACCCTCCCATCAGTCATACCCGGAATATAGGGGATCAATTGATAGGGGATAGATTTCAAATCCTGAGCCCACTGTACTCCCGCAGAACATCAAATCACAGCAGTACTTCATTGCATACAAATCATACAATTGCAGTCTGTACAGTACAGTGAACTGTATATAAATACCTGGAACGATAACTTGGCCGCCATCTTTGAAGCTAAATTGAAGGCCGCCATGTACGTCACGCCGCGAAAATATTACCTATTTTCAAAAGCTCTTTTCGACCCTTTAACTTCGTGTTTTAGAGCCAGTTAGGTGCTAAATATTTTCTAGATAGATTGAAATTTTATGTACCTCAACTTTCTAGGACGTCCAGTAAGGTTTTAAAATATTTTTTGGCTGCTAAAAATGAAAAACAGTTTCGGCGAAAACTTTGTCACGAAATATCTTTTTTAAACAACTGATACCTCTCAAATTTTAACAGTTAGATGGAAGAGGCTGCCAAGAACTATTCCTAACCGAAGTTTAAAGCTTTAAAACTCATGCTATCTGACGAAAAATGTAAGTTTTATACGTATTTTTGAATTAACCATACAAATACACCACTTCGAAAACCTCAATTTACTCACGTATTAAAAGAGCTACAGCAAAGACTAAAAGCTCAAAATAGACAACCGATACCTGGACTTTAGCAGAAGATACGTTTTGGAAGTGTTGAAATGTTTTAAAGCAATATATTTTTCAATTGAAGAGCGTAGTTTGCCTCGTAGTTTGCTTCGGCACGTTGAAACTTTCGTCATTTTCCAGAGTAAAAAAGTGATATCCCTCAATTTTGCCGTAACAAAGTGTAGAACAGTCAGGACTACCCAGAAAACCAGGATCGAATCTTTAAAATTGAAGTCTTGTGATGAAAATTCTCATTTTTCAAGCATATTTTTGCTCAAAAACAAACTTTTCACTCCTCGTAACTTTCCTCAGTCCTTTCGAACAAGCCATTTTCCCCGCGCGGTTCCCGCCTTTTGCTTCAAATTTGGCTTCATCCAATCATAGGACGAAAACATAGGAGTTATCGTTCCAGTTGTATTAGAGTTCACTGGTACAGTATGGCCGCCTAAAGGCATGCCTAAATTCAAAAACATGTGTTTGCAAAAGGAAAAATATGTTTTATTCTTGTTGCTTCAGATGAAGTTAACCTCCCTAAAGTAGCAGAAGCAGATCACGGTTAAAAATTTCGACAATTCTAAGCATTGGACACACACCTCGAGAACTGTTGAAATTCAGGTAGGCTAAAAAATGCCGTCATGCCGACCTATATCTGACCTAGATCGGCATGTCTCGACATTTTGTGAAATTATGTTCCACGTGTTGAAGCACCTAGTAATAACGCGTTGAGCTTTTGCAATTTTAATCCACACCCCTGTCTAGGAACCTGATGTTTTATACACCCTTATAAAAATTTCCCAATAAACTACAGTAGCACCCTGTATAGGAATTTCCAACTGTTAATAATGCCCACCTCCCCATGGAAATTTGTCCTTATATAACATTCCCTCCAATAGAAATTTCCTATTTTTTTCCCCTCAGCCCTTCTGGAATTCATCCCTCCCCTTCTGGAATTTATCCCCCCTAGGAATTAATCATATTTCCAACTACCCCACCAACGTAAAACCTTTACGGTTTCTTGACAGGGTGGTACGGTTTAAAATTGCAACAGTTGCCCATTATTTATGATTACGAAGCACTTAAATTAATATAACTTTTGAAGGGTGTAATTCTAGCTGGAAACTTAAGTCGAAAGTTAAAGCCAAGCTATACGAACACCAATGGAATTGCACACAAACATTGGAGAGCTTACATAGACATCGCTGGCTGAAATTTGTCGTGCAAGACAAAAACTCTGAATATTTTGTATTCACAACAGTGTTTTCTTCTCAAAACAACCTTAAACTAAACATACTGTGTTATTGTATATTTCAAGCTTGATTAAAATGAGCAATTTTTTGCCCACCTAGAATGCTGATAGTGTAAGCATGTAAGAATATTGTCTTATTAAAAAACCGTGTTTGAATATGATTTTATATTGAAAACTGATACAAACTATATATTATATAAGGTTCTTATTCACCTAAAGAGGGAGACCTTTTGTTAGCAATTCAGCTAAAAGGCAAAATTCTCCAGTGTCTTTAAAGTTAAAATACAAGTCTGAGGATCATTAGTGTTTGATGAATACTCCATCAAAGTCCAAGACACTTTCTAATTACAAACGATAACTGGGGAAAAAACGATGAACCAGTACAAGGTCAAGTTTTTCAATAGAGAAACTTTGTAGTCAAGCTGTTTATCTGGACAAGGTTGAAGTTGCAGTTATTCAACTTTAGTTCGATATATTAACTTTACTAATGGTAAACATGACACATGGTGACATCTATTATTTAAAAGATCAATTTGTCAGTTATATGATTATATCAATATTTTTTTATTCAGTTATATATCAGCCTTGGTTATTTTTCAAAATTGCCACAGCTTACTCAAAGTCACTTGGAACTTCACACAAACAACCAAATCGGTCTTCCATCAGAAAATCAGGTTGGCCGGCCATGTCTTCATAGTGGAGAAAGTGAGGCGTCCATTAAGGCCTGCAGTCTGATGAGGTGTGATGATCTGTGTTCCATCATGAGACATTGACTTATGGTATGTACTTGTTGCAATGCTAGTGATGTAGGCTGGTGCGTGTGACATTGTAAAGATGTTACAGATTTATCTGTCTTAATGTAGTAGCTATCAATTGTCTTAATTGACAATGTTAGACAATTCATTAAGAGAGATGAATCTGGAATCAAACATGTTTCTTATTAAAAGTGACTGAAAACATTGAAATAACAAGTCAATTTCATTTAACCCCTGTGTCTTTAGAGGCTTTGTTTTTTAGGGGGAACCTCTCTGTCTTAGGGGTTTGGGTTTTTTTTGGGGAGGAATAGCAAACTATTTTATGCCCATTCAGTATCATGGAACAAATCCAAGTAATCCAAATGAATACAGATACCTAATCATACCTTCAATGTGAGATGAATCAGCTCTTCCCCCCCCCCCCCCCCCATTTGCACACCTGATGACAAAGACCTGCAGAGGTGTTCACCTCTGTGGTAAATTAACTCTCAATAATTTACATCAAATTTGCATTAAGCCTTTGTGGACAAACAATCCTGAGAGTCAACTTGCATCAAGCCTGTTACAGCGCCTTTTGTAATTACGCGGCCACAACAAATTTGGCGCCAGTCTGAAACATACGTTTTGGCTGCCGTCAATCAAAATTACAATAACTATTACTATTATTGATATGATGATTGACAGCAGCCAAAACGCATGTTTCAGATTGGCGCCAAATTTGTCGTGGCCGCCTAATTATGAAAGGCACTGTAAACAACTTGCAGCAAACTTGTTTTTGCATACTGTAGTATGTGTTCTGCCATACTCTGCTGTGCTATGTATGTTGTGTACTGTTCTGCACTGTTGTGCTGTGCAGACTGTGCTGCTCTATGTACATTGAACTATCCTGTATAAATAAAGTTAGTTTAGTTTAGGTTTCCTCCTGTAGTAACACTGGATCAATTAGAGATGATCCTTACTGAACCTCTGGGAAGAACAGTTTAGAACTGATAGAGCTATCCAGTATAAATAAAGTTAGTTTAGTTTAGGTTTCCTCCTGTAGTAACACTGGATCAATTAGAGATGATCCTCACTGGACCTCTGGGAAGAACAGTTTAGAACTGATAGAGCTATCCAGTATAAATAAAGTTAGTTTAGTTTAGGTTTCCTCCTGTAGTAACACTGGATCAATTAGAGATGATCCTTACTGAACCTCTAGGAAGAACAGTTTAGAACTGATAGAGCTATCCAGTATAAATAAAGTTAGTTTAGTTTAGGTTTTCTCCTGTAGTAACACTGGATCAATAAGAGATGATCCTTACTGAACCTCTAGGAAGAACAGTTTAGAACTGGTAGAGCTTTCCAGTATAAATAAAGTTAGTTTAGTTTAGGTTTCTCAACAGTTAGTAACATTGGATCAATAAGAGTGGACCCCTAGGAAGAAGTCCTATCCAGTATAAATAAAGTAAACCTAAACTAAACTAACTTTATTTATACTGGATAGCTCTATCAGTTCTAAACTGTTCTTTCTAGAGGTCCAGTAAGGATCGTCTTTTATTTATCCAGTGTTACTACAGGAGGAAACCTAAACTAAACTAATATTTATACTGGATGGCTATGTCAATTCTAAACTGTCCTTAACTTCCTGCAGGTCCAGTAACGATCATCTCTTATTCATCCAGTGTTACTACAGGAGGAAACCTAAACTACATAAACTAACTTTATTTATACTGGATAGCTCTATCAGTTCTAAACTGTTCTTCCTAGAGGTCCAGTAAAAATCATCTCTTATTGATCCAGTGTTACTACAGGAGGAAACCTAAACTACACTAACTTTATTTATACTGGATAGCTCTATCATTTCTAAACTGTTCTTCCTAGAAGTCCAGTAAGGATCATCTCTTATTGGTCCAGTGTTATTATAGGCAGAAACCTAAACTAAACTAACTTTATTTATATTGGATAACTCTATCAGTTCTAAACTGTTCTTCCTGGAGGTTCAATAAGGATCATCTCTTATTGATCTAGTGTTACTACAGGAGGAAACCTAAACTAAATTAACTTTATTTATACTGGATAGCTCTATCAGTTCTAAACTGTTCTTCCTAGAGGACCAGTAAGGATCATCTCTTATTGATCCAGTGTTACAACTGATAGAGCTATCCAGTATAAATCAATAAGAGATTATCCTTACTGGACCTCTAGGAAGAACAGTTTAGAACTGATAGTGAGCTATCCAGTATAAATAAAGTTAGTTTAGTTTAGGTTTCCTCCTGTAGTAACACTGGATCAATAAGAGATGATCCTTACTGGACCTCTAAGTCCTCTCTAATTAACGAGCTCGAATTTCTATAACTATCAACTAATAGAAATTGAGAGCGAGTAAACTAATTGTTTTAGTAGAATTTGGGATAAATACACTCAGGTAACTGATTTTTAAGTCATTTTGCTAAAAAAAAGTATAATTACAAATTGTCTTTGAATTGAAAAAAAACGTCGGGAAAATTATTGTTTTTCTACTCGCAATCAATTCAACAATTAGTCGCCGAAGGCGAGGTGATTACCAGCCTATATTCACTGAGCCGAAGGCGAAGTGAATATACGCTTGTAATCACCGAGCCTGAGGCGACTAATTGTTTTAGTATAAATTTCCAGGTGTTTACAAATAATAATCAACTAAACTTTACAAAAATTCACTTCAAATTTATTACTGTATAGAAAAGCAAAAATCAAAAAGCTATAGTCACTGGTCAGTGACTATCACTTCAGAGACAGTGAATCTTGACCAATTAGAATGCAGGAAAATCTATAGTCACCTGGAAATTTATACTAATGCCCGATAGATAGCGAGTAGAGTAGCCAATCAAATTACAACATTGCATTAGTATGCTAGTGTGATTTTACTAATGCTTTTTAACGTAGTTTTCTCTAATACTTATTAACGTTGTTTTCTTTGCTTATCTTGTAAACAGTGTTTTAAACATCATTTTTTCAAAGGATGCCAAGTAAAAAATATACACACCAACCATCAACCAATGACAAAACAAGATGGGAAAGAATCGACCCAAAAAGAGATCACTAGCCATGTCTATCAGACGATGTCAAGATGCAAATATTACAACAATGTACGGTTTGTCAAAGTCATTTTAGACGCTTAACACCTAGTTTTCAATATTTTGAAATATTTGTAACATTATTTTTTCCTTATTGTATGATGGTTGACTGGATATGAGTGAGCTTGTTACCTGCTGGACCGTCATGATGTTCCATGAAAAGAGAACGCCGACCGGATAAAACCATAAACAGCACGCGATAAAACGAGACAACCGAAGCCATGACGATCTAGAGATAGAAGAAAAGTAAGTTTATTGATTTTTTTCGATTTTACTCCATTTTTTCGTTAGTTTAGCTTTCGTTTATGCTGATAGTTGCAATGAAAAGCACACAAAAACATATGTGGTGCATAATGACATTTTCTACCATGTTTTACTATGTTAGGACCGTGTTTTGTTGTCACGCATGTAACCTTATTACTGTATTTTCTACTCCGTACTGTTGTCACGATGTCTATTTATACTGGATAGCTCTATCAATTCTAAACTGTTTCTGTCTGTTACTACAGGAGGAAACCTAAACTAAACTAACTTTATTTATACTGGATAGCTCTATCAGTTCTAAACTGTTCTTCCTAGAGGTCCAGTAAGGATCATCTCGTATTGATCCAGTGTTACTACTGGAGGAAATTTAAAATGTTGTTTTCTTGTTGCTTCAGATGAAGTTAACCTCTCCTTAAAGTAGCAGAAGCAGACCACGGTTTGAAATTTCGACAATTCTAAGCATTGGACACAGCCCTCAAAAACTGTTGAAATTCAGGTAGGCACAAAAATGCCGTCATGCCGACCTATATCTGACCTAGATCGGTGTGTCTCGACATTTTCTAAAATATGCTCCACGTGTTGAAGCACCAAGTAATAACGCGCTGAGCTTTTGCAATTTTAATCCACACCCCTGTCTAGGAACCCGATGTTTTATACACCCTTATAAAAATGTCCCAATAAACGACAGTAACACCCCATATAGGAATTTCCAACTGTTAATAATGCCCACCTCCCCATGGAAATTTATCCTTATATAACATTCCCTCCAATGGAAATTTCCTATTATTTTACCCTCAGCCCTTCTGGAATTTACCCCCCCCCTAGGAATTAATCATATTTCCAACTACCCCACCAACGTAAAACCTTTACGGTTTCTTGACAGGGTGGTACGGTTTAAAATTGCAACAGTTGCCCATTATTTATGATTACGAAGCACTTAAATTAATATAACTTTTGAAGGGTGTAATTCTAGCTGGAAACTTAAGTCGAAAGTTAAAGCCAAGCTATACGAACACCAATGGAATTGCACACAAACATTGGAGAGCTTACACAGACATCGCTGGCTGAAATTTGTCGTGCAAGACAAAAACTCTGAATATTTTGTATTCACAACAGTGTTTTCTTCTCAAAACAACCTTAAACTAAACATACTGTATTATTGTATATTTCAAGCTTGATTAAAATGAGCAATTTTTTGCCCACCTAGAATGCTGATAGTGTAAGCATGTAAAAATACTGTCTTATTAAAAAACCGTGTTTGAATATGATTTTATATTGAAAACTGATATAAACTATATATAAGGTTCTTATTCACCTAAAGAGGGTGACATTTTGTTAGCAATTCAGCTAAAAGGCAAAATTCTCCAGTGTTTTTAAAGTTAAAATACAAGTCTGAGGATCATTGGTGTTTGATGAATGCTCCATCAAAGTCCAAGACACTTTCTAATTACAAACAACTGGGGAGAAAATGATGAACCAGTACAAGGTCAAGTTTTCAATAGAGAAACTTTGTAGTCAAGCTGTTTATCTGGACAAGGTTGAAGTTGTATTTATTCAACTTTAGTTTAATATATTACTATAATAATGATAAACACAACACATGGTGACATCCATTGTTTTAAAAGATCAGTTATTCAGTTATATGACTTATATCAAATTTTTTTTATTCAGTGATATCAGCCTTGGTTATTTTTCAAAACTGCCACAGCTTACTCAAAATCATACAAACAACCAAATCGGTCTTCCATCAGAAAATCAGGTTGGCTGGCCATGTCTTCATAGTGGAGAAAGTGAGGCATCCATTAAGGCCTGCAGTCTGATGAGGTGTGATGATCTGTGTTCCATCATGAGACATTGACTTATGGTATGTACTTGTTGCAATGCTAATGATGTAGGCTGGTGCGTGTGACATTGTAAAGATGTTACAGATTTATCTGTCTTAATGTAGTGGCTATCAATTGTCTTAATTGACAATGTTAGCCAATTCATTAAGAGAGATGAATCTGGAATCAAACATGTTTCTTATTAAAAGTGACTGAAAACATTCAAATAACTCCATAGAAGTCAATTTCGTTTAACCCCTGTGTCTTTAGAGGCTTTGTTTTTTAGGGGGAACCTCTCTGTCTTAGGGGTTTGGGTTTTTTTTAGGGAGGAATAGCAAACTATTTTATGCCCATTCAGTATCATAGAACAAATTCAAGTAATCCAAATGAATACAGATACCTAATCATACCTTCAATGTGAGATGAATCAGCTCTTCCCCCCCCCCCCCATTTGCACACCTGATGACAAAGACCTGCAGAGGTGTTCACCTCTGTGGTAAATTAACTCTCAATAATTTACATCAAATTTGCATTAAGCCTTTGTGGACAAACAATCCTGAGAGTCAACTTGCATCAAGCCTGTTACAGCGCCTTTTGTAATTACGCGGCCACAACAAATTTGGCGCCAGTCTGAAACATACGTTTTGGCTGCCGTCAATCAAAATTACGATAACTATTACTATTATTGATATGATGATTGACAGCAGCCAAAACGCATGTTTCAGATTGGCGCCAAATTTGTCGTGGCCGCCTAATTATGAAAGGCACTGTAAACAACTTGCAGCAAACTTGTTTTTGCATACTGTGTAGTATGTGCTCTGCCATACTCTGCTGTGCTATGTATGTTGTGTACTGTACTGCACTGTTGTGCTGTGCAGACTGTGCTGCTCTAGGTACATTGAACTATCCAGTGTAAATAAAGTTAGTTTAGTTTAGGTTTCCTCCTGTAGTAACACTGGATCTATAAGAGATGATTCTTACTGAACCTCTAGAGAGAACAGTTTAGAACTGATAGAGCTATCCTGTATAAATAAAGTTAGTTTAGTTTAGGTTTCCTCCTGTAGTAACACTAGATCAATCAGAGATGATTCTTACTGAACCTCTAGAAAGAACAGTTTAGAACTGATAGAGCTATCCAGTATAAATAAAGTTAGCTTAGTTTAGGTTTCATCCTGTAGTAACACTGGATCAATAAGAGATGATCCTTACTGGACCTCTAGGAAGAACAGTTTATAACTGATAGAGCTATCCAGTATAAACTAACTTTATTTATACTGGATAGCTCTATCAGTTCTAAACCGCTCTTCCTAGAGGTCCAGTAAGGATCATCTCTTATTGATCCAGTGTTACTACAGGAGGAAACCTAAACTAAACTAACTTTATTTATACTGGATAGCTCTATCACTTCTAAACTGTTCTTCCTAGAGGACCAGTAAGGATCATCTCTTATTGATCCAGTGTTACTACAGGAGGAAACCTAAACTAAACTAACTTTATTTATACTGGATAACTCTATCAGTTCTAAACTGTTCTTCCTAGAGGACCAGTAAGGATAATCTCTTATTGATCCAGTGTTAGAACTGATAGAGCTATCCAGTATAAATAAAATTAGTTTGGTTTAGGTTTCCTTCTGTAGTAACACTGGATCAATAAGAGATTATCCTTACTGGACCTCTAGGAAGAACAGTTTAGAACTGATAGAGAGCTATCCAGTATAAATAAAGTTAGTTTAGTTTAGGTTTCCTTCTGTAGTAACACTGGATCAATGAGAAATTATCCTTACTGGACCTCTAGGAAGAACAGTTTAGAACTGATTGAGGTATCCAGTATAAATAAAGTTAGTTTAGTTTAGGTTTCCTTCTGTAGTAACACTGGATCAATAAGAGATAATCCTTACTGGACCTATAAGTCCTCTCTAATTAACAAGCTCGAATTTCTATAACTATCAACTAGAAATTGAGAGCGAGTAACCTAATTGTTTTTAGTAAAATTTGAAATAAATAACTGATTTTTAAGTCATTTTGCCAAAAAAGTATTACAAATTGTCTTTGAATTGAAAAAAAAAATACGGCGGGAAAATTATTGTTTTTCTACTCGCAATCTATTGCCCGATAGATAGCGAGTAGAGAAGCCAATCTAATTACAACATTGCATTAGTATGCTAGTATGTTTCTACTAATGCTTTTTAACGTAGTTTTCTCTGATGCTTATTAACGTTGTTTTCTTTGCTTATCTTTTAAACAGTTTTCTAAACATCATCTTTTCAAAGGATGCCAAGTGAAAAATAAACACACCAACCGTCAACCAATGACAAAACAAGATGGGAAAGAATCGACCCAAAAAGGGAATCACTAGCCGTGTCCATCAGACGATGTCAAGATGCAAATATTACAACAATGTACGGTTTGTCAAAGTCATTTTAGACGCTTAACACCTAGTTTTCAATATTTTGAAATATTTGTAACATTATTTTTTCCTTATTGTATGATGGTTGACTGGATATGAGTGAGCTTGTTACCTACTGGACCGGCGTGATGTTCTATGAAAAGAGAATGCCAACTGGATAAAACCATAAACAGCACGATAAAACGAGATAGAAGAAAAGTAAGTTTATTGATTTTTTTCGATTTTATTCCATTTTTTCGTTAGTTTAGCTTTTGCTTATGCTGATAGTTGCAATGAAAAGCACACAAAAACATAGGTGGTACATAACTACATTTTCTACTATGTTTTACTATGTTAGGACCGTGTTTTGTCACGCATGTAACCTTATTACTATATTTTCTTCTGCGTTCTGTTGTCACGATGTCTATTTATACTAGATAGCTCTATCAATTCTAAACTGTTTCTGTCTGTTACTACAGGAGGAAACCTAAACTAAACTAACTTTATTTATACTGGATAGCTCTATCAGTTCTAAACTGTTCTTCCTAGAGGTCCAGTAAGGATCATCTCGTATTGATCCAGTGTTACTACTGGAGGAAATTTAAAATGTTTTTTTCTTGTTGCTTCAGATGAAGTTAACCTCTCCTTAAAGTAGCAGAAGCAGACCACGGTTTGAAATTTCAACAATTCTAAGCATTGGACACAGCCCTCAAAAACTGTTGAAATTCAGGTAGGCACAAAAATGCCGTCATGCCGACCTATATCTGACCTAGATCGGTGTGTCTCGACATTTTCTAAAATATGCTCCACGTGTTGAAGCACCAAGTAATAACGCGCTGAGCTTTTGCAATTTTAATCCACACCCCTGTCTAGGAACCCGATGTTTTATACACCCTTATAAAAATGTCCCAATAAACTACAGTAACACCCCATATAGGAATTTCCAACTGTTAATAATGCCCACCTCCCCATGGAAATTTATCCTTATATAACATTCCCTCCAATGGAAATTTCCTATTTTTTTGCTCTCAGTCCTTCTGGGATTTACCCCCGCCCCCCTGGGAATTAATCATATTTCCAACAACCCCACCAACCTGAAACGTTTACGGTTTCTTGACAGGGTGGTACGGTTTAAAATTGCAACAGTTGCTCATTATTTACGAAGCACTTAAATTAATATAACTTTTGAAGGGTGTAATTCTAGCTGGAAACTTAAAGAGGGGTTACAGTCCGTAATGTAAACAAACGCTTTGTTTACATTTTGAAATTCTATATTCGTAAAATATGACTTACTAAATGAATATCTGACACTTTTCTGGTTTGCTATGCTTATACATGAATGTAAACCAGAGTTTCAATTGAAAAAGAGTTCGAAAAATGTGAAATTTGGACAATGTTTATATTTGGTGGCCCACCTTTGTTATGAGCAGAACCGATGCGCAGAACGCACTGTAACCCCTCTTTAAGTCGAAAGTTAAAGCCAAGCTATACGAACACCAATGGAATTACACACAAACATTGGAGAGCTTACACAGACATTGCTGGTTCAACAATTAACTTTTGAAACAAAGAAATTTGTCGTGCAAGACAAAACTGTGAATATTTTGTATTCAGTGTTTTCATTCTCAAAACAACCTTAAACTAAGCATATTATTGTATTTTTCAAGCTTGATTAAAATCAGCAATTTTTTGCCCACCTAGAATGTTGATAGTGTAAGCATGTAAGAATATTGTCTTATTAAAAAACTGTGTTTGAATATGATTTTATATTGAAAACTGATATAAACTATATATAAGGTTCTTATTCACCTAAAGAGGGAGACCTTTTGTTTGCAATTCAGCTAAAAGGCAAAATTCTCCAGTGTTTTTAAAGTTAAAATACAAGTCTGAGGATCATTGGTGTTTGATGAATGCTGCATCAAAGTCCAAGACACTGTCTAATTACAAACAATAACTAGGGAGAAAACGATGAACCAGTACAAGGTCAAGTTTTTCAATGGAGAAACTTTGTAGTCAAGCTGTTTATCTGGACAAGGTTGAAGTTGCAATTATTCAGCTTTAGTTCAATATATTAACTTTACTAATGGTAAACATGACACATGGTGACATCCATTGTTTTAAAAGATCAGTTTGTCAGTTATATGACTTATATCAAATTTTTTTTATTCAGTTATATCAGCCTTGGTTATTTTTCAAAACTGCCACAGCTTACTCAAAATCACACAAACAACCAAATCGGTCTTCCATGAGAAGATCAGGTTTGCTGGCCATGTCTTCATAGTGTAGAAAGTGAGGCGTCCATAGGCCTGCAATCGGAAGAGGTGTGATGATCTGTGTTCCATCATGAGACATTGACTTATGGTATGTACTTGTTGCAATGCTAGTGATGTAGGCTGGTGCGTGTGACATTGTAAAGATGTTACAGATTTATCTGTCTTAATGTAGTGGCTATCAATTGTCTTAATTGACAATGTTAGACAATTCATTAAGAGAGATGAATCTGGAATCAAACATGTTTCTTATTAAAAGTGACTGAAAACATTCAAATGACTCCATAGAAGTCAATTTCGTTTAACCCCTGTGTCTTTAGAGGCTTTGTTTTTTAGGGGGAACCTCTCTGTCTTAGGGGTTTGGGTTTTTTTAGGGAGGAATAGCAAACTATTTTATGCCCATTCAGTATCATAGAACAAATCCAAGTAATCCAAATGAATACAGGTACCTAATCATACCTTCAATGTGAGATGAATCAGCCCTGCCCCCCCCCCCCCTTCAACCCCCCTGCCGTTTGCACACCTAATGACAAAGACCTGCAAAGGTGTGCATCCCTTTGGTAAATTAACTCTCAATAATTTACATCAAATTTGCATTAAGCCTTTGTGGACAAACAATCCTGAGAGTCAACTTGCATCAAGCCTGTTACAGCGGCTTTCGTAATTACGCGGCCACAACAAATTTGGCGCCAGTCTGAAACATGCAATTTGGCTGCCGTCAATCAAAATTACGATAACTATTACTATTATTGATACGATGATTGACAGCAGCCAAAATGCATGTTTCAGATTCGCGCCAAATTTGTCGTGGCCGCCTGATTATGAAAGGCGTTGTAACAACTTGCAGCAGACTGTTTTTGCATACTGTAGTTGTGCTCTGCCATACTCTGCTGTGCTATGTATGTTGTGTACTGTACTGCACTGTTGTGCTGTGCAGACTGTGCTGCTCTAGGTACATTGAACTATCCAGTATAAATAAAGTTAATTTAGTTTAGGTTTCCTCCTGTAGTAACACTAGATCAATAAAGGATAATCCTTACTGAATAGCTCTATCAGTTCTAACTAACTAACTTTATTTATACTGGATAGCTCTATCAGTTCTAAACTGCTCTTCCTAGAGGTCCAGTAAGGATCATCTCTTATTGATCCAGTGTTACTACAGGAGGAAACCTAAACTAAACTAACTTTATTTATACTGGATAGCTCTATCAGTTCTAAACTGTTCTTTCTAGAGGTCCAGTAAGGATCATCTTATATTTACCCAGTGTTACTACAGGAGGAAACCTAAGCTAAACTAACTTTATTTATACTGGATAGCTCTATCAGTTCTAAACTGTCCTTAACTTCCTACAGGTCCAGTAACGATCATCTCTTATTGATCCAGTGTTACTACAGGAGGAAACCTAAACTAAACTAACTTTATTTATACTGGATAGCTCTATCAGTTTTAAACTGTTCTTCCTAGAGGTCCAGTAAGAATCATCTCTTATTGATCCAGTGTTGCTAAAAGAGGAAACCTAAACTAAATTAACTTTGGATAGCTCTATCAGTTCTAAACTGTTCTTCCTAGAGGTCCAGTAAAATCATCTCGTATTGATCCAGTGTTACTACAGGAGGAAACCTAAACTGAACTAACTTTATTTATACTGGATAACTCTATCAGTTCTAAACTGTTCTTCCTAGAGGTCCAGTAAAATCATCTCGTATTGATCCAGTGTTACTACAGGAGGAAACCTAAACTAAACTAACTTTATTTATACTAGATAGCTCTATCAGTTCTAAACTGTTCTTCCTAGAAGTCCAGTAAGGATCATCTCTTATTGATCCAGTGTTATTATAGGCAGAAACCTAACCTAAACTAACTTTATTTATATTGGATAACTCTATCAGTTCTAAACTGTTCTTGCTGGAGGTTCAGCAAGGATAATCTCTTATTGATCTAGTGTTACTACAGGAGGAAACCTTAACTAAATTAATTTTATTTATACTGGATAGCTCTATCAGTTCTAAACTGTTCTTCCTAGAGGTCCAGTAAGGATCATCTCTTATTGATCCAGTGTTACTACCGGAGGAAACCTAAACTAAACTATCGGATAGCTCTATCAATTTTAAACTGTTCTTCCTAGAGGTCCAGTAAAAATCACCTCTTATTGATCCAATGTTATAAACTATGGAGGAAACCTAAAGTCTAAACTAAACTAACTTCATTTGTACTGGATAGCTCTATCAGTTCTAAACTGCTCTTCCTAGAGTAGAGGACCAGTAAGGATCATCTCTTATTGACCAGTGTTACTACAGCATGAAACCTAAACTAAACTAACTTTATTTATACTGGATAACTCTATCAGTTCTAAACTGTTCTTCCTAGAGGACCAGTGAGGATCATCTCTTATTGATCCAGTGTTAGAACTGATAGAGCTATCCAGTATAAATAAAATTAGTTTGGTTTAGGTTTCCTTCTGTAGTAACACTGGATCAATAAGAGATTATCCTTACTGGACCTCTAGGAAGAACAGTTTAGAACTGATTGAGGTATCCAGTATAAATAAAGTTAGTTTAGTTTAGGTTTCCTTCTGTAGTAACACTGGATCAATAAGAGATAATCCTTACTGGACCTATAAGTCCTCTCTAATTAACAAGCTCGAATTTCTATAACTATCAACTAGAAATTGAGAGCGAGTAACCTAATTGTTTTTAGTAGAATTTGAAATAAATAACTGATTTTTAAGTCATTTTGCAAAGTCATATTACAAATTGTCTTTGAATTGAGAAAAAAATATGGCGGGAAAATTATTGTTTTTCTACTCGCAATCTATTGCCCGATAGATAGCGAGTAGAGAAGCCAATCAAATTACAACATTGCATTAGTATGCTAGTATGATTCTACTAATGCTTTTTAACGTAGTTTTCTCTGATGCTTATTAACGTTGTTTTCTTTGCTTATCTTTTAAACAGTTTTCTAAACATCATTTTTTCAAAGGATGTCACGTAAAAAATAAACACACCAACCATCAACCAATCACAGAACAAGATGGGAAAGAATCGACCCAAAAAGGGGATCACTAGCCGTGTCCATCAGACGATGTCAAGATGCAAATATTACAACAATGTACGGTTTGTCAAAGTCATTTTAGATGCTTAACGCCTAGTTTTCAATATTTTGAAATATTTGTAACATGATTTTTTCCTTATTGTATGATGGTTGACTGGATATGAGTGAGCTTGTTACCTACTGGACCGTCGTAATGTTCCATGAAAAGAGAATGCCAACCGGATAAAACCATAAAGAGCATGATAAAACGAGACCAACCGAAGCCACGACGATCTAGAGATAGAAGAAAAGTAAGTTTATTGATTTTTTTCGATTTTATTCCATTTTTTCGTTAGTTTAGGTTTCGTTTATGCTGATAGTTGCAATGAAAAGCACACAAAAACATATGTGGTACATTACGACATTTTCTACTATGTTTTGTTATGTTAGGACCGTGTTTTGGTTGTCACGCATGTAATCTTATTACTATATTTTCTTCTGCGTTCTGTTGTCACGATGTCTGTTTATACTGGATTGCTCTATCAATTCTAATATGTTTCTGTCTGTTACTACAGGAGGAAACCTAAACTAAACTAACTTTATTTATACTGGATAGCTCTATCAGTTCTAAACTGTTCTTCCTAGAGGACCAGTAAGAATCATCTCTTATTGATCCAGTGTTACTACAGGAGGAAACCTAAACTAAATTAACTTTATTTATACTGGGTAAGTCTATCAATTCTACACTGTTTTTTCTAGTGATTAGTAAATATTATCTTTTATTGATCCAGTGTTACTATTGATTTGGCGCAGTGCTTGGAATCATCAGATTCATCACTGAATATATCTACCCACAACCGAGTCGAGGATTTGAAATGGCCCTGGAAACGAGGTTGCAGGATTTGTCTCCATGAATTTCATGTATTTTGGTGAGTGTAGTCTTTCATTTCTCTGAGTTTCTTCTCTACAGTGCGAACCATGGTAATATTTAAGCCGTACGTATTCAAAATGAGCAACTATACGTGTTATTCATTGAAACTTACGAACATCAAAACAAAGTTGTGAGAAGATCTGTGGGATGCTGATATTTGATGTTAGTCACATGACTAAAAAGATATGGCGTTGCTCCATATTTGAGGTGGACCACGCTATTAGTTTAAAAAATATGATAACATTATAAGACGTCGATTTTAACTTAACTGGAAGTGAATTAACCAATTACAGCATAGGTAACAGCAAGAGAATGTTTTAGTTAAAAAATAAACGAACTTGGTGTCATAGTTGGAGGACTCAAAGAATACGTGGAACGGAAGAAAAGTGGGATTCTGGACTTCTATAATGGATAAGAATGGGAGGTATTAGGCGTTTGAAGGAGAACTGTTCTTAAATTATCATGATCAACGTCTATCAACATTTTGAGAAAGTTTGCTTTGCCATATATCTTCAAAACTAGCAATGATGTATTCCTGGTAAGAAATAATAATTCTAAAAGTACTTCCACTGGTGTCGTGGAATAAGTGTTTGGAACTGGATTGAGGCAAAAAATGCTTGAAAGCACAACAAAAGCTTTTACTTTTGACAGGCAGACGAAAACAGCATGATAAAGCCTGGAAAATGCTTGCATGGGTTAGATTATTTGTATTCAATTATGTTATGTGACCGGCGAGGCTAAGGTGTCAACAAAAAAGTGGTAAAGTTCCGCTGGTAACAGCGACAATAGGGATCAGAGGTCCCTTGTCACATTTAGGCACATATGAAGACATGTTGGTCGCTAATAATACAGATCTAAATAATTGTTCTACCACTTCTTTGGCATGGAGGTACCTAAAACCTTTCAGCAGAAGTTCCTTTCCACAGCGTTAGGGCATTATCATGTTGATCTCGGCTTGTCTGTCAAAACTTGAAAATTCCGTTGTGCTTTCATGCTCTTTTCGCTTAATCCAGTTTCAAACATTTCTTCCATGGCAGTAGTTAAGATATATTCTTGGAATCATTGCTTACCAGGAATCCATTATAGCTAGTTTTGAAGATATATGGCAAAGCAAACTTTCTCAAAATGTTGACATACGTTGATCGTGATAATTTACGAACAGTTCTCCTTCAAACGCCTAATACCTTCCAGTCTTATCCATTTTAGAAGTCCAGAATCCCTCGTTTCCTCCGTTCCACGTATTCTTTGAAAAATCCTCCAACTATGACACCAAGTTCGTTTATTTTCTAACTAAAACATTCTCTTGCTGTTACCTATGCTGTTTTTGGTTAAAAATGGTGTTATCATATTTTTGAAACTACACTGCGACTCACGATATTACTTGTATGAGATATTTATGCCGTACGTATTCAAAATGAGCATTGCTATTCATTAAAACATACGAACATCAAAACAAAGTTGTGAGAAGATCTTTACGATGTTAATATTTGATGTTAGTCACATGACTGAAAAAATATGGCGCTGTTCCATATTTCAGGCGGACCACGCTATTAGTTTTAAAAATATGATAACACGATAAGACGTCGTTTTTAACTTAATTGGAAGTGGGAACGACATTCTTTAACCAAAAACAGCATAGGTAACAACAAGAGAATGTTTTAGCTAGAAAATAAACGAACTTGGTGTCATAGTTGAAGGATTTTTCAAAGATTACGTGGAACGGTGGAAAAGAGGGATTCTGGATTTCTAAAATGGGTAAGAGAGGGAGATATTAGGCGTTTGAAGGAGAACTGTTCGTAAATTATCATGATCAATGTCTATCAACATTTTGAGAAAGTTTGCTTTGCTATATATCTTCAAAACTAGCAATGATGGATTCCTGGTAAGCAATAATAATTCTAAAAGTACCTCCACTGGTGTCGCGGAATAAACGTTTGGCACTGGATTGAGGCAAAAAAATGCTTGAGAGCACAACAGAAGTTTGTCCTTTTGACGGGCAGACGAAATCAGCATGATAAAGCTTGGAAAATGTATGCATGGGTTAGAATATTGATATTCAATGACCATTATTGATATGTGACCAGCGAGGCTAAGGAGTCAACAAAAAAGTGGCAAAGTAAACGAGTTCTGCTGGTAACAGCGGAAATAGGGATCAGAGGTCTCTTTTGTACATTTAGGTACATATGAAGACATGTTGGTTGCTAATAATACAGATCTAAATGATCGTTCTACCACTTCTTTGGCAGGTACCTAAAACCTTTCATCAGAAGTTCCTTTTCCAGCATTAGGGAATTATCATGTTGATCTCGACTTGTCTGTCTTGTCTTTCTCGACTTGTTGTGCTCTCAAGCATTTTTTTTTCCTCAATCCAGTTCCAAACGTTTATTCCACGACACCAGTGGAGGTACTTTTAGAATTATTATTGCTTACCAGAAATCCATCATTGCTAGTTTTGAAGATATATGGCAAAGCAAACTTTCTCAAAATATTGATAGACGTTGATCATGATAATTTACGAACAGTTTTCCTTCAAACGCCTAATACCTTCCATTCTTATCCATTTTAGAAGTCCAGAATCCCTCTTTTCCACCGTTCCACGTAATCTTTGAAAAATCCTTAGCTAAATTCATAGCTAAAACATTCTCTTGTTGTTAACTATGCTGTTTTTGGTTAAAGAATGTCGTTTCCACTTCCAATTAAGTTAAAAACGACGTCCTGTCGTGTTATCATATTTCTAAAACTAATAGCGTGGTCCACCCCAAATATGGAACAACGCCATATTTTTTCATTCATGTGACTAACATCAAATATCAACATCGTAAAGATCTTCTCACAACTTTGTTTTGATGTTCGTAAGTTTTAATGAATAGCAATGCTCGTTTTGAATGCGTACGGCATAAATATCTCATAAAAGTAATATCGTGAGTCGCACTGTAATAGCGTGGTCCTTCTCACAACTTTGTTTTGACGTTCGTAAGTTTTAATTAATAACACTGCTCATCTTGTATACGTACGGCATAAATATCCTATAAAACTAATACCATGGTTTGTACTGTAGTGTCGCGTCTAATAAAGACTGTTTCCTCTGAACGGGGACGCCGAGAGAAATATTGGGCCATAGCGACGGAGCCATAAAGGACCCTAATGTTAGCGATAAAGTGACTGAAGTCTAAGGCCCCCTATCTTATTAATAAGGTTATAAAGGCGGCCCATGGCAGATGGTTAAAAAACCGAATGTATTGTTTCACAATTAAGATTATGTATATAATATTCTCTAATGGCATTAAAATGGGCCTCTTTCCCCCTGATCAACGACCAGACTGATACCTCGCCCTTTCGTCTGACCTGCCTCTGAAACATTTCTCATATTTTTTGACATTTAGGATTGATTCGTTTTGGTGTGATTGTTCTTAGTCTAGTGACTGTGGCCATATGCACCCAAGAAGGAGCTGGCCAGATTGACTTGGGCATGCATCAGGCAGAAAAAAACGAAGAAGAATGTGTCGTCAAGGGTAAGTGGAGGTGACGATAGTTGTATAAACCAGAGTACCTGGGAAAAACCCACGATTTTCAGCTTTGTTATTTTATAAATAATAAACAGAACATACAACTTGTATGTTCCGTTTATTATTTATAAAATAACAAACGTGAAAGTCGTGGGGTTTTCTCCAGGTACTCTGGTTTCCTCCCATAGGGAATATTAACAGGGTGGTTGGAGAGTAGCTCTTAACTGGTTCTTCCATCATAGCCGTGCTCCGTGATCAGACATCAGTCATAAGCTGGCTGTCAGAGGCGTCCTTAGAATGCCTTCGATTGAATGAGGCTGAGCTGCGTCCTTTGTAATTCAGCTGTCCTTTCATTGAGGATAGATAAAGCACGCCCCCCCCCCCAAACATGGGAGCACACCCCCCTCAATGGCAACAAGGATTTAAATTTTCATGTAGATGAATTGAGAGAGGCAATGGCGTCATAAAATTCTTTATTATATTCCAGTGCACTAAATTAGGACATGCATTCATTCATCCGTGATTTATCCAGATCTCATGAACCATAGTTCTAGCATGGATTGTTACAGAAATGGATAGGAAACTCGTCGTCATTGTGATGTTTTCAGCGTGCTGACGGCGTTTCAACCTAGCTACAAATTATGACATCACCAACTCCTCAAAACCTGCACGTTTAGCAATAATACAGCTGAACATTTTAGTCTAAAAACAAATAGATATGGCTAAACCAATCTTCGATGAAGTATCTAAGTATTGTCAGTAAATTTTAGAAAATATTTCAAAAATTAAACATTTAAAAATGCATCCCAAATTTTAGTTTAATCATCGATAGTCTTGGGATGCCAGTTTCGTAGCTACAAAAAATAAACAGTCCAGAACAAAGACGAAAAACATTTACCTCAAATAGTTTGTCGTGGCATAAGCATGTTTGTAAATTAACAAGACCAGTTTAGGCTTCAAAATTACTTGGTTTGAATGCGAAAACCGTTGGCATATTCGCAATACTCGTGACATCACGAATCGCAAGTAGGTTTCAACACTGACGCCACCTAGTGTCCTATCCATTTCTTAAACTATCCATGGTTCTAGAAACATTTGGCTGTGAATTACCAATAGAGAACTGCAGAGTATCATTTTATGAATCATTTGGAGATAAACCGAAAATGTGAGGAAATAAAGCAAATAAATATGAGGAAATGCTAAAATTGGAGCAAGAAAATATAAAAAGATGCCTCATCTCTAAGGAAAATCCTCAAAGGTTGTTTGCAATATTTGTTCGCTGTCTCGTGATTGGTGCTGTTTATCGCACTATCCCACCATACAATCCATACATGCTTTGCGGTCTCCATTGCTGATTGCTCATTTTTTCTAAACATGAAAGACTAAGAGTTTGTACTTAAAAATTATTCGCCGAAGGCGAAGTGATTATTGGTAAATATTCACCGAGACGAAGTCGAGGTAAATATTTACCATAATCACTGAGCCTGAGGCGAATAATTGTTTTAGTATAATTTCTTTAGTAAAATTTACGTGTATAAAATGCACTGTCGTCTCTTATGAATACATACAGTTTACTTCTGAAAATTCCTAAGTAAAGACTAAAGTTTAATTGTAATTTTTAAATAGTGAAAAAAGTATTTAAGGTATTTGCAGACTATCTATTAATAACCTTAAGATAGTTTAACATCAAAGTTTGTTTGTATTCGTTGAGTTTATATTAATGATACTTTTCTCCATTTACTAATTTTGGCGAAAGTATAATACATCAAAACGACTCTCATTGGCGGCCATTTTGAAAAAATGCCAACTAGTAAATAATGCCTCATATTTACTGGTCAGGCAACCAATCAAAATGCTTGAAAACCATTATTTACTAAAGAAATACTAAAATGGATTATCTTTATATATCGCTGGAAATACCAGTCTGTTCTATAAATTATGATATGCTAATTTTCGTACAATATTTTTTATCCATTTCAGGCAGCATTGGTAAAGGTGACATCGTAAAAGAAAGTTTGATAAAAAGTTGAGAGAATTGGACAGGTTAGTCAAATTTTAGAATTGGGAGTAATGGTAGACTTCATGTTAATCAAGACGTCTGCTAAGGCGTTCATTCCGCCTGGCGGGATATTTCAGTAAATATGAGCCAAGAAATGTCGAAATTAGCCCAACTTTCGACACCGAAAAAAAAACAGTAAAAGAGAAAAACTGAGCGAGGCGAATTTATTACTCGGAGTAATAGAGAAACGGTTTCTCGAGTTTTGGAACATACATGATATTGGGCATGTGAGTGATAGTATTTTTGATAGATCAATTAGACTCGGCGTTGTTCCTGATGATGGAAACTAGCAAATCAAGGGGACTCTGTACAGATTTCATTCATTTCTTTTTAGGATCATCTAATTGTTGAAGTGTTCAGTCTTGCTGTAGTCAAAATCTTCACTCCTTCAACCAATCTTGTCACAGAGACGGAGGTGGGAAGTATTGATACATTTAATTATCTTGTGTAGAAATCTTTGTCCCAGCTCAACACGACATGTTACGAAATTTAACTGTTTCAGTCAACTAAAAGCTGTAGGCATGAATGGCGATTCTCTTTGCAATGCCGTTCCTGGTCTAGAGTTTCTCTGGGCATCCAGCAATAATGACGTTTGTAAAGTCAAATCTGTTTTTGATAAGGTAGCTGTCAGATAAGAAATCTTGTCATAGAAATCTTGTATCAATTACATGTAGAAAGTAAAAATCTAAATGCGAAGAACCTCAACTGTAACACGACTATTTTTTTCATTCTAGTGTGGCACCACAATCGACTCTGAAAATCGGCTGTCATCTAGAAGCTGTCATCGCAGATCCAGCTTACAAACAAGCCATTACACTGCCTGATCTGTATGACGATTGTGAGAATACAGGTAAATATCTTGGATTGTTTCATTCTGTTTTGTCAATATCGCGGAAGAAAAAAAATTGTCGTGACCCACTTAACATGGCAATGTCAATTAAAACCAAAATAGAAAAACCGAAACAACGATGATCTAAAGATAGAGTGGAAGTAAGTTTGTTGATTTTAACTTTTCGTTTCCATTTTGTTTATCGGTTCAGCTTTCGTTTCAATGCCAGTAGTTGCAGTCAAAATCACACAAAAACATAGCTGGTATATATATCATTATATTTTTTACTATGTTCTATGTCACGCATGTAACCTTATTACCAAGTTTTAACAAAAAAAAAGGCCCTGGATGGTACCTAATTAGTGTGGACCTAATTAGGTTTCCAGGTTCAATTCCTGGAGCCATGAAGATGAAGATGGTGCGTTAGCTGATATACACTGACCATACGAAGGCATAGTTAGTAGAGGTAAGCATACTAAGTTTAAAATAATAGTGGGTGCTTACGGTTACCGTTAGGTAGGTAAGTCTATCTGACATGCTCAGAAGGTACCTCTACTCTACTATAGTTAGTATACTAGAGTTGTTACCTTTGTTGACTAAGGTAACTGTAGTCTACCTTAGTGGTAGACTAGAGTTACGTTAGTTAACTAAGGTAAAGTCACCATGACTCTACCTTAGTTAACTAACGTAGCTCTAGTCTACCACTACGGTAGACTACAGTTACCTTAGTCAACAAAGGTAACAACTCTAGTATACTAACTATAGTAGAGTAGAGTTACCTTCTGAGCATGTCAGATGCGCTTACCTACTAAACAGTAACTGGTAAGGACCAACTATTATTACTCCGCCTGCCGTAGGCGAGGCGGAGTTTTAAATTCGCCCCGTTTCTGTTTTTTTTTTTTTTTTTTTTTTCGGTGTCAGAAGTCGGTGCAGCGCTCATGGGTGATACCGCTGGCACAAACCGCGTGAGCCGACCTAAACACGGCGTTTAAACTCAATTTCTAGCGAAATGTGTCAACAAAACACGCATTTAAACGTGCATGCTAGAACATCTAAACCGCAAGAAGGTTTTACGTGCAAAGATTCTCATGCAAAATGCTTTAAAACGACAAATTCCAGCGATGTGTCGCGGTGAAGTTTTGAGAGCGTGTTTCCGTCATTTTCTGGTTTATTCCTACTTTTAAGGAAATTTAGAAATTTCTACACAAGAATCAAACGCAAATTCTACTGAAATATCTACATACATACAAAATGAAGATCGGTGAAGGAACTTCGCAAAAATATTCATTTTTGTACTTTCGAACGGCGTTTTTCCTATGCTTTTGACTGAAAACACGACGAACGACACTTGCCAGAGCAATTTGCGTGGCGCGTGGAATGACGTGAGCACGGGGACACAAAAATTGAGGTTATTGAGTGCGAGTTCCCTATCTGTATATATCTGATCTGTGATACAGCTTCTTCTGAATCAGGAACAAGGAACTTGCTCGGAGCATGTCGACACAAAGTGGTAGTTTCGGCGTTCCTCGGAATTCGTCGGTTTCCGACGCTGCTCGAAGATTTTCCGAATACTATTTTTTCAAAATTTTTCTCTAGCTCGAAGATTTTGCTCCTTGAAAGTCCTCTAAATTTTCATGCATCCTAACTTTGTTTTAAGGTAATATGCTTTATTTTCTATCATTATTTGTAGCGAAGTACTTAGATTGTGCATAGAGATCGATTTTTGAGAGATCAGACTGGAAATAAGTACAATTTTCGAGTATTGTAAGTTTGTGCTTTCCAAGCATGGCTATGGTCGCATGTAAGATTAAGGCTACCGTTTTCAGTTGAAGTTGGTTCGATAATAATACCATGAAATCCGCTATAGAAACTGAATGAGGTCTTGAATTGTTGAGATTGTCGAAGAAAGTATGCTGAGACAGTTCTATGTATAGAGTTGGTTCTGGTTCAAATTTATTGAAAAAAGGCAATTTAATTTTAATTTTGTGAATCTCGATTACAAAACATGCCTTGGACTGTCGACCAATTGATTTCGTCAGGCGATTACAGACTTGTGAGAGGAGGGGGGTAGCCTAATTACTAAAATGTAGTGAAAAAAGGACTTTCCATCTAATGGTGGGAGCAGGTTGGCGGGAACACTGGAGAATAAAGGTCCTGTCACAATGCAATTTTTCTTGCAACTTGAAATGCAATTCTACTATTGGGAGATGTAAAATTGGCAAATGCAAGTTTCCATCACAGTTTGCTGGGGTTTTTTAACGTACCAAACATTTGTCACAAATTTACTTAAGAGTAGATTTTCCCTGTAGCAAAAAAGATGGCAAATGTCGATTTTACCAGAGTGCATGGTAGTCTGAAATTGTTTAAAAAGGCAAATTAACGTCTTTTAAAGAACAGACAGAAGACAATAGGTTATTTTCACACTTGTGTTAAAATTTCAATCCAGTAGCTTTGTTTCTTGTCATCTTTTCCCACGTATTCTTTCTTGATACCTGCAATGCATTCTGGTAAAATCGACATGTCGCCATCTTTTTTGCTACGGTGAATGCAAGGAAAAAAGTGCACCGTGTGACAGGGCCTTAAGGGTAAGAGGTGGATAGAGAAGGAGACGGAGCAGTTACAAGTGCAAGAAAAATTGCACCGTGTGACAGGGCCTTGAGGGTGGGAGGTGGATAGGAGGAGACGGAGCAGGATGTGGGAGTCGTGCAAGGTCGGGAGGTTAAAAAAGAACAAGGAATGTTATGTTTTTAATGCCTTTTAGACTTTTCTTGAGGCAATTAAAATTCAAACTGTCAAATCCAAACACTGTACAGAATGGCCGACTTTACGTGGTCTTTAGTTTTTACACAACCACTTGCATTGTTATCTTTTGCAGTTTGTTTACCATTTCAGTTATCTATCTTCAATAGAATTCTTTGAAATTTGTTTGTAGATCGACAAAATGCTTAACCTCCTCTCAACAACTGGCAGATTATGAAAAATGAAATTGTTAAAGGTATTGGAATATTGCATGTACAATATTGAATATGGGACAATTTGGGACGGTATAATTTTGGACATGACGGTTTCATTCTCACCTAATTTGACGATTATTTTGTGGGTACACATACCGTGGAATCTCATGTGCTCCAGAAGCATTTTAATCTTAGAAAAAGTCAAATAATGATGAACTGTGTTTTAAAAGAAAGTTAGAATCTTATTTGGTTCAAATCAATTGAATTATGGCCCAAGAGTTCATGAAAACACATACAAAAGGCTTTCTTAAAAAACTGAAATATCAAATCTAGCAATTTTATATGTTATGCCTCTAAACAACACAATTCTGTTTCTAAAAATTGGTACCCTACTAGACCTATATGCATGATTATACTAATTTGGACATATTTATTTTTACCCATTAAAATATAAATCTGTGTTTAATCATTCGTGTTTGTCATTATTTGACTTTGTAATGTTGGTTAAACATAAGGAGATTGAGGTGACTTTGCCAGAAACAAAAACATCCATTATTATACTAAAATTTCAATATATGTAGCAATTAAAACTAACCACAGGAAATATATTTCTACTTTTTAATTGAAATGTTTCTGTTATATGCACTATATCATATTTTTGATAAAAAATTACAACACCTATGTTATTTCCTGGTTTACTATCTCAATCATCTTTTGTTTAAGCTGGCTTTGAGTGTTCATTTGAAAGTTTGGAAAGTTCATTTGAAAATCACAATAGTTCTCAATGTTATATTGGACCCTTTAAAGTTAAAAAAATACTTTGTAATATTTTATACTACTGGTAATTTATCTTAGATACAGACTTTGTGATTTTGTACTAGAATGTTGACTTTCAAACTTTAAGATGAACTACTTATTAAGGACAAAATAAGCTAGCATATTGTCTTTTGTTTACAAAGTGGAACTTGTTTGGAATTGAGATGAACTGATGCAGTTGTTCTTTAACTTTATCAATTAATTACATATCTTAAATGAAAAAGAAAACCACAACTTGCCAAATAAATTCTGTGGGCTCTTTTTATTAGCAAAGAAAAGATGTGGCGGATGTAAGAATTTAAGAGTAAAAAAGTTTCCTTGGACTAAAAAAATTGACAGTATGCCAGATTTTCTAGATAAACAAGCAGTACAGATGTTGGCCAATAATAAGTATAAGTAACTACAATTTTTAATTTTAAAAGTTTTCTATTGATGCCTGGATACAGTAAATACTTTACCAGAGTTCTTCGTATTACATCGACTTGAAAAAGTTTTAAGTCACATGAAGCTTTTAGTTGATACTATGCAATTTCAAATTTTACAGACTTCTTAATTAACATGCCAAATTTACCTTGTTGAACATAAGGTCTTTCCTGAGAAAAAGTAAAACTGTCTGGCATTATATGGAGTAGAATGATTTAAATTAGTTTGAGACTTTGATTTGATAACAATTTTGATTTGTACTATTTACAATACAAGTGACCGGGTTGTATCGGATATACAAACCCAAGCTGAAGGCGAGATATCTGACATACACAGATGCGAATGTTGTAAATGGCTTGTGAAACTCGTCAATTTTATACATCAGATCTATAGCAAAGTGATTTTGAAAATACCGATTCTGTAAGATGAGAAAATGATTTCTTTTGTGTTTCCTGTATGATTTATTACTTTATAAGTTTCTTAATTAAAATTACAACATATTGCCTACTGGAACTTTTTATATTGTTTGGTTGTGGTGAATTTGTATTTTGGCAATTGAAATATTTCTGAATTTGTATGTGCATTTCCTTTGCTTCAGTTCAAGTTTACATTTCAAATATTCCACTTTGTAATACTTGCGTGGTAATAATAATATAAGAAAACAGGTTTACATGGCTCTTGAATATAGTCTTTTCAACAAGTAAGTAAAGATGAATTTATACTTCAAAGAGATATGTTCCTAACCTGACAATGGTACCTTCCAAAAAGACTAAATTTAAATTGATTCTTCGAATAAATTTTTTACTTTTCAATCCAAGATCAATCTAAGTTATGTATTTCTACTTTTATTTTGGTCTCTTTAACACTGAAACTATCAATTGTATATAAAGCAACTTCACTATCGAGTGACTTCATTAGTTGCTGGGCAAAGCCAAAGCATTGATTTTTCGGCTGTTTTCAATGAAAAATAGAATTTTGCCCAAAGTTATCTCAAATAAATTATCACAATTTGAACAAAAAGCTTTTGTTCTTGTGCCCACCAGAAAAATGAGATGTCTGAGACTTTCTTTGTATTTTTTTGCGAAAAATAGATCGCATGCACTGTTATGCAAAGAAAAGTGTAAGAGATTGGTTTCTGAAAAATGTCGTGCTACACACAATATTCTAAAAATGCTTGGTTTTTATTCTATGTATTTTTGAATTTTTTGTTAAAAAAAATAAAGGTAGCAATGTTTAGTGCATTTCACATTGTCAGGTTAGAAACGCAATAAGAAAAATGTGGCTCCGAACATTACAGCTTGGTCAATTTGGAATTTATAAAAAAATCGTTTCTTCGTTGTTTTTCGACGTTTTGAAGGGTTGTTTCGAGTACAAAAAAGTATTTTTAGGAAGAATTATGTGCCCACGTTACATGTCTCAAAGCCATCAAAATTCGTTGGTAATTCGTGCATGTATTTTTTCTGACTTATAAAAGCACAATTGATTAAAAATGATATTTTTCTTTTGACAAAAATACCTTTCTTCTGTGAGGCTGGCTGTATTTGAAAAAGCGTTGGTCAACGCTCCGCCAAAACTCGTGGGTTTTCTCCGGGTACTCCGGTTCTTCCCACTGGGAGAGTTGACAGGGTAGTTACATATGGTTATAAAAATGTGACTAACTTTTGAAAACCTTTCTACTTAGACTTGTTAAGCCTTCTCGTCATCTCTATCAGTTGCATGTTTTGAGCCACATGTTTTTCTTTGTAATTGTGAAACAACTCGTTATATGCTGGGTGAACCTTTGCAAAACTCTCAAAATTTATCACTTCAAGTTGTTTCATTGTTATAATATATTTTGAAGTATAAACATTTACTTACGTTGAAAAGACCCAAGTTTTTTAGGACTTTGTTCATTCACTTGTGTTATTGTTCTCTCTGCCATGTTCTGTTTTCTTCTGTTGTTATTTTAATAAGTACAATGTGTGGTAGTTAATCTGTTTTTATTGTTAATCAAATTGTATGTAATCTTTACAAATTTTTTCAATAAATTGTTTACAAAATTTACTTGTGACCCCTTTTTAATTAAAAATTCAATTCCCATGGGAATTGAGAAATTGAATAAAAAAAATCCCCCTACCCCGGCCAGCTCCCCAAGTGCCACTTCCACCTAAGTAGAAGTACTTATACATGTAGTACAAGTACTTCTACTTATTCACGGTGGAAGTAGCACTCGGAGAACTGGCCGGGGTAGCCGGCAAAGAGAAGACCAACTTTGCAAGTGCTAATACAATTGCTAAGTTGATCTTCCCTAGAGAGCAGCCGCGCGTACCTAACAAATTAAAACAACAAACGTTAGTGACTTAAGTACTTAGCATGCAAATTTGATTCCCAAAGCCAAAATGTCAAGTGCCCCCCGCTGATCCTACCAACTGCCTACCTGCCTCAGTTCTAAGCTGTCTTCCTCAGTTCTAAGCTCCTGCATTCCATTCGTTACCTTCACTTTCCTCACCATCGCACAGTCACTCACAGCTGATAAACCCGCATGCACCACCACCACCCCGACTGCCACCCAATTTCGAAAATTAAAAGAGTTAAAATTTCGGTAAAGTATGCATTTTAAATGCAATTTATTTGGATATTTTAGATCAAACGTAAACAGAAAAAGCTCGTACATAAAAACAGGTGAGAATTCTATTTAAAATTTGCTTGCAAAATATAAAACTTAATTCGCATTTTTCTTAGTTAATAGTATAGATCAATTTAGTTGATGTTGAAACCTACTCTTAACTGTTTTGTTATAAGTGACGACAGATTTTGGTTTTTAAGCATACTTTCAAAAATTTTAATTCCTTTAATAAACCTAACCCCATGCAACTTACACACGGCGCACACCCTCGCAGTCCATACATTTAGCTAATAAATTACGTTATAAACAAAAAAGCAAAATAAAAAGATAAATTACGTTATCTCTAGCTACTTAAACCCACTTAGACTGAGTTTTTGATTGAATTTTCAAACGTAAAACCTTAGCTGAATGGGCATGGGCTTTTCGTTGTGTTAACTGTTCCGGAGTAAATATAAACCTGGGGCCGGTTGTATCAAAGGCGTTTAGCTTAAACGGTGGATAAGTGAAATTTAAAAATCAGTTTTACACCTAGTACGGAACCGAAATTATGAGTTGAAATAGAATAAATATTTAGTTTTATATATAATTGTTCTTCTCAGGTCAAATAACTTCAGCTGGTTTGTTTATACAACATGGAAACGTGTTTCATATTTTTGACTTATCCACCGTTTAAGCTAAACGCCTTTGATACAACCGGCCCCTGATACTTACCAAAGTCCAAGGCTGGGTCAAATAAGCATGAGAATTAGGCAAAAATAAAAAGCAATTGAAACTCAACAGATTCACTAAAGTTTTTTTTTTTTTTGGCAACTTATATCCTTAAGTGTAGATGACATGCAATTTTTAACGCCGTAATTCTCACACTTATTTAACCGAAACGCCTTCATTTGCATGGTACCTCGCAGCTGCTCTCAAACCACCTTCGTAATTTGCTTTAGTGTACACAAACAATGACTTCATTGTTCCTGCTTACCAAAACAAATCTGAAAGCACCAAGATACTTATCATATTAATAATCAAAGAGGATTCGCATTATGCAGTAATTACCATAAACAGACGCATCACCATTGAAACAAAGCATGCCGTATTCCCATGGGAATTTAAAATGCACAAAAAAATATAATGATCCTACTGATTTGCATGGATGTATGAACCAAATTAGCTAAGAAACAAAGAAATGATATATTCCCTTGGGAATTTAATGTAGCAAAAAGATGGCGGGTGTTGATTTTACCAGAATGCCTTGCGGTCTGAAATCGTTTAAAAACTTAAGGTAAATTAACCTCGTTTGAGGAACAGACAGATAGGTTATTTTGTCACTTGTGTTAAAATTCCGTCCATTAGCTTATCTTAAATATCATTTCACTGGTATTCTTGATTGATACCCTCATTAAATTCTGGTAAAATCGACATGCCACCATCTGTTTTGCTACGGTGAATTGGAATACAAGTCACATTTTCTCGCTTTTTAACCAGAGAACACATTCTTTAAAGGTAGAACGACGGAATTGATCGTTTGCAATCGACGCCATCTTTGTTGACGTTTGAAACACATGGCAACCACAAAGTATCTATTCATTATATCTGATCCTATCGAGCCATACATCTTTAAAGTATCATTCATAATACGCTAAAACTAACGATGAAATAGTAAATTGACACAAGTGTTTCGCTGTAAACAGCTGAAGTAATCTGCAGAGTCAACCAAGATGGCACCCAATCACACGAAATGACGTCATGTGCAAACCAAGAATAGTGACAAAATGCATCAACTATAATTTAGTGGCATTATTACGAAACTTATTTTTGTAAAACGTTCAATCCTACATGTTATTTTGTTTTGTTTTTAGAAATATCCAAATCCAAATGTTAGAGACGAAATTTCCAGGCGTTAAGGTATTGTTTCTTTAAAAAATATTGTCGACATTTACCATATTTTTACCTGTTTTTTGACTCGAAAATTGACTGCCAAACTCCTAGATATTCTATTTAATTATTTTGTTGAATGTATTTGATATCAATGTTATTTCAATCCAATTTTTTTCACTTAATTTGCTGTCTTTTCTTTTTCATTAACGAGAAATATCTATTAAATCCTCTTTGATCCCTCAATAATAAGTATCTTGTTTTCTACTAACTTGCACATTACCACTACTTTCTATTACAATGTCGTGTCTTCTTATTCTTGTGGATTGTTGTTTTGTGGGTCTTGCCGTCCAGGATCGTTCATTCTTTTCTCTTCTTGTGCGTTTTTTTCACATCCCATCACCCTTTGCAATAGTAGAAAGAATTAAGTCATGAGATGATAGTTACGAATAATTTATAAACTATAACATGATAAGTTTCTTGTACGTTTGCATGGTGAATACAATATACTTATTAAGCTTTGTGGAAACACCACGTAAATTTATTATTGCAATAATAAATTTACGTGGTGTTTCCACAAAGCTTAATAAGTAAACTATAACATATTAAGCACTTATTGGATAAGGTTTTTGTGATATGCGAAATGATCAATGTCGAGGTAAGAGTTATCAGCCGAGCCGAAGGCGAGTCAGATAACTCTTACCAAGACATTGATAATTTTGCATATCACAAAAACCGAATCCGATAATTGCTTTATTATACATTGTAAGTCTTTTTCCTCGAGCAATTGACGAATTTCGCCTTCGGAAGAGCTTAAAAAGCAAGATGCCATAACATGAAACAGAAAATATCGAAAAAATGTTGTTGCCATGCCAACCATTGATGCCAACGGATACCGCATACTGTAATAATCTGCACCGTAGGCTCAACATGCAGATAACTCAGTTATCTGCTAGCAGATAACTGAGCCATAGAATAAGAATACATAGAAGGGCCACTCGCGTCGGAGCCTTTGGAGTTTTTGAAGCCGCGCATGTCGCATTACGCACGTTATTAGCATTTTCTCAGCCAGTCAATTGCATTTTCTGGCCAATAGGAATGCTGAACTAGCTGGTGGCAGCCAGTAAACTGCATAAACATAGTGTGACATGTTGCACTGCTGAGTGGCCCTTCTATGTATTCTTATTGTATGACTGAGTTATCTGCAGATTGTGTGATAGTCGCATTTATCTGCATACAACTGACCAATCACAACGCATAAAACAACTGCAATGTATAGTAATTAACACTTATTGACTGAGACCGAGGGAAACAGTATGTTTTGTGGACCAGAGACTGTCGATGTCGAGGGTCCACAAAACATACTGCTTTCCCGAGGTCTCAGTCAATAAGTATTTTATTATATACTGAGTGCCAAAAGAGAAGAAAAGTACCACAAATCAATCAAACATGTGTAAAAAGGATTACCTTTTACCTGACATGGCTACGTGAGGCTTTGTGGATTTGTTGTCTACCGGTGAATAAAAGTAATGTCCACCGCTTAGCTACGTTGCCAGGGAGACAATAGAATTTCTCCACTATCACGTGATACGTTCTTAACCAATAAGAAACAGGAATAAATGAACTTTGACACTCAGTATATTATAAAATAGTATTAATTAGGCCGGCCAAATTATTGTGTAAGCTGTTAATATGAAATTTTTTTATTAAGATCTCGAGAATCATTAGTAAATCGTGAACAAAACACAAAAGAAAATCATAGCCGTGAAGGAGTCTTTATTTCTCACACGCACACAACTTGCAGCTACCCTAATTTATGATTTTAAATCAAAATATCTCGAGAATTAAACAACACGTAAGGAATGTGTAAATTCTTAAAGCTCTTTCGAACAATAAAAATTAATATCTCGCACTAATCTCTCTCAAAAGCTCTCTCAAATTTATTACCAATATCTCTTCAACTATTACTTTGCAGGTGAAATGTAACTTCTATCAAAACTAGCTTACTTCAAGTTGTTTGGGAATTAAGATTTTTCGTGTCAACGAGATCAAATATGAATCTAAGATGGCAGACAGCGCATTAAATTTCTATCTTTACGACCAACTCCCCAACGAAAGGCTTTAATTCGCTCGAAAGTCGAATTTTGTTTTTTTATTGTTTAATGTAGTGAAAGATCCTGTGTGCTTTTTACAGCACTGCCAACACTAGCAACGTTAGTGCGAGATGTTAATTTTTATTGAAACGAAAGCTGAACTGCTAAAGAAAATAGAAACGACAAGATAAAATAAAAAAACTTACTTTCACTCTATCTTTGGATCTTCTTGGCTTCGGTTGTTCTCGTTTCATCATGCTGTTTATGGTTTCATCTGGTTGGCGCACTCTCTTCATGGAACATCACGCCGGTCCAGTAGGTAACTAGCTCACTCGTGTCCAGTCAACCAACATAAAATAAGGAGAAAATTAATGTTACAAAATATTTTAGAATATAGGACACTAAGCGTTAATTGAAATTGACTTTAACAAACCGTACATTGTGATAGTATTTGCATCTTAACATCTGATGGAGACGGCTTGTGATTTACTTCTTATGTCGATATGAATTCTTTCCCATCTTGTTGCGTCATTAGTTGATGGTTGTTGTATTCACTTTTTACTTGGCATTCTTTCAAAAAAAAATTACGATGTTCAGAAAACTGTTTACAAGATAAGCAAAGAAAACTACGTTCACAAGCATTAGAGAGGACTAAGTAATTATAATAGGCGTGACAGGTCACAGAGGTTAGTCGACGAAGAAACTCATGGACAAATTCCCGGCATGATGATATTCCGATAGCAAGAAGTACAGCAAGTGTAGAACGTGTACGTGTAAGCTTAAACTGTATCTATGCAACTCCAAGAAAAGCGCAACACAAAATGGCGGAATTTAAAGACATTTCTGGTGTCATTTCCAGTTCCCTAACTTTCGCGGACAAATATATTTATATATTTTTCTCAAATTTTTTTGAAGTAAATCTAGATGGATTTTGTGAATAAACAAATTGAAAAAAGTATTGCCCACGTTAGGAAACTAGAACGGGCGCCCAAGAATGCCCACAATTTCTCCAATCTGGATTATATTTATTGATTGCGCAAATGACTGATAAAAAATAAGAGAGTAATAAAATACCAAATGGTTTCCTCTTCAAGATAGTGTCATACATGCGCGCGGCATTTCGGGATATTTGGGAAAACTCATGTTGAAGTTGAACCTAAGGCAACATGCCAAGTACATGGATGACGCTATCCTGCTCAGGAAACTATTTAGTAATTGTCTTACAAAATGATGACAGTGAAACACAAGTCAACGCCACGGCATTTAAATTTCTCGTGTAGGATTGTTTGATCCTGCACAGTAATAGCCAAGTGGCGCAATCGTCAGAGCAAACGCCTATCACATGTGAGGTCGTGGGTTCAATCCTTACTTCAGACTCGTGACACCCATGTGAGGAGTTAGTCAGTCGTGGGTTTATCCCGGGTACTCCGGTTTGCGAATGTTGACTGGACGGTTAAAATTGTAAAATATCAGTAATCACCGGAACACGGGTACTTAACTAAACTGCTGACGATGAGGCGGAACTCATAATGAATTAATGAAAATGTGTTTCACTGTAGTTATCATGTAATGTAATTGCCAAGCTGAATGAATAATTCTCCAGTAACTACGTCATATGAATAATTTACAATTATGAGAGTAGTGGGGGGGGGGGGCAGCATAAAGATTGAAGTAGTGTCAAGGAAGGGGTACTACCCTGACGGGTACTAGGCGAAGAAGTAGAGTAAACAGGAGGAAGAAAATTAAATTGGAGTAAATAAGGGGGATTGGGGTAAAGAAGGGGAGAAGCAGGATAAAGAAACCAGTGGAAGGGGGTGCTATCCTGGAAGGAGTACCCGGGAAAGAAGAGGGTGAACAGGAGGAAAAGTAGATTGGAGTACAGAAAGGGGAAATTAAACGGATCAGGAAATTCAGACTTGCAATTCAAATGAAAGGCAGCTCATTGGTCATGTAAACACTCGTTGAATCATGGTTCTCGCTTGCCTTTAGCTTGGAATCATCTTTGAATTTGAACTGAAAGTCTGAATTTGCATGTTTCTTGTATAGAGTGCAGTGTATCAGAACAGAAGAGGTTTTGAAGAAAAAGAAAGAAAGAATAAAAGTAAGTTAAAATTTGTAAAGAATAATGAAGAAACTATTGGTACAGCACTTGATACATGATGATAATCATCATTATAAACTCTTTATTAATCCGGGGGGGGGTATAATAGAGAATTTGCAATGATAGTAAGTATATTGTAATATTTGGGTTTTTACCACTAAATCCTCTTGAAAGTTCTTTTTGGCTGTGGCTTCTCTCATCACAGTTGTCTGTGCTTGTCTTGCAAAATCTCTGGAATATCTATAACGTGAAGGTCAATATTTAAGATTAGAAAAATAGAAACCGTAAAATAGAAAGAAATTTAAATCGTGGCGAATACTTTTTACGGTCTTGCTGGCATGACAAAAAGAGAGTATAGATTTATAAGATCATGTTGATTTATCCTTTATCTGAACTATATTTAACTTAGATTTTAAAATAGATTTCACCCTGGTAAGCAGACCGAATGGGTTTTCAAACAAGATAACATTTAATGACTAAAACGTGCACAGAATAGTTAGAGAATGCTTACATGTCGAATAAAAATCCAATACTTTTAATGTCCAACTACACAATAGCGATTTTCGTTGCATTTCTAGACTGGAGAAGAAGACGACGCCATTTTGATTTTGATTTCTCCCGACAACGGCAGATTTGTCTTCGCAATTTTTTTCCATTTCTTCGTCGTTTCAGCTCCAATTTGCTCGTTGTGTTTCTTTCGTACCTTCCTCGCCATTTCCGTACAACCAATGGACATTTATACTCAAGATTAAGACTGTATTGAGACTTTCAAAATGTTCGTCAGGAGACATAAAAATCGAAGCTTCTTCTTCGGGTTGCAGAAGCAAATGACGTCAGACGACCTTTGTCCGCCAGCAAATACCCGTATGTATAACATTCAATGATCTTTTTAGGAAGCTGAAAATCGGTTTTTATTGCGCGAACGAAGTGTTTTTGCCATTATTTCTTACTCAGGTCTTTCTTCTGCTACTTTACTTCATGTTTACTTAGGTAACTTGCCAAAAGAAACGCCTGTAAGGGACAATTTTGCAATTTTTTTTATTTGGATGCTGATGAACAAGGGAAGACTCGTTAAAGCTTTCATTGGCAAATATCTTTCCCTCCGTGGCCGAGAGGTAAAGACAACTGTCTTGACTTCGATTTTGGGTGGATCGAGGACCGGTCCAGTTCAACTGAGTTTGGTAAGAATTTAATTCTGATCGGTGCTCGATCCACCCAAAACTGAAGTCAAAGCTGGGCGTGGAGTGCAGGAAAACACTAGGCAGTACCGCGAGGCCGAGGAGGCAAACGTTATTTTCCCAGCGTTGTTAACTAATATTTAAGCAAATTTCATTAACTTGACTGTTGGGGACAGACCTGTAGGGTTGGTGCATTGAAGACTTCTCGTCGTTATTTCCCTTCGTTCAAGAAGACAAGTTGTCTTCATCGAGAAATAACGACGAAAAGACTTCAAGACACCACTAAACCACTACACTTTAAAGCTACAGTGTAGTGGTTTAGCTAGCTAAACCACTACACTGTGCCAATAATATATGGCTGACTTCTTCCTAACGCTTACGGTACGACCATGGATGCGCAAAGATGCGCAAACACATTAAAGCCTTGAAAGCAAGTGTTTTCTTTTAGGAAAGAATCAAGGACGACAACGCTTACTAAATCAAAGCCGTCTAGTCATGTTTTAAGTACTTCAGCTGTTTAACGATCTTTTACCAGATCTTTGCAAGAGGAAAAGTAAAATTTTGCATCATTATTATTAACTTTCCGTCAGTCGTTTCTTTCTTGATCGAGCATTATATGCCATTGTGTTCAGTGTCCTTGATATAGGAGCCATATACTTATGGCCTTGGGTTTAATTCCCAAACACTGAATGGCAGTGTTTTGCTCTTCCAATGAGATAACAAGATGGCATGCACTGTAGAACGCGTGGTTTTATATAAGCTACGAGCGTCAAGATATCCTTGATAGGTAACTATTGATCCTACAATGGCACTTATGTTCACTGCCAATAGGAACGTTTTCAACTCACAGCTTGTACATAATGGCTTTTATAGGTTGTGTCACAAGGAAACTGCAGTTCGGTCGTAAAATCAACTTGTTTTCAAGGTTGCCGGGTTTTAAACATTACTGACACTGTTAATGTTGTAGCTCGGAATTGTAAAACAACGGCGGCAATGCAGTTTTCTTGTGCCATAACCTGTAAAATGGGTGGTTTTATCATTTATATAAGCTACGACCGCCAAGCGTTATCCTTGATAGGAAACAATTGATCCCACCAACGACATTTGTATTCTCTACCGATAGGAACGTTTGAGACTTACAGCTTGTACATAACGCATTTTATCGGTGAGTCGTAAAACCAACCTGTTACTGCTCAGCAAACTACCAGTTCCCTCGATCAACGATAGTCGATGAAGCTTGGCGCTCGTAGGTTGTGTAAAACCAAGCATTTTACAGGTTATAGCCAGGTTAGCAGTATCTGCAATGTTTCAAAGCAACCACGAATAGAAACTGACAGCCAACGTTCTGAGTTAAGGTTTGTAGAATATACTACATGATTAGTTACAGCATGACCAGGCATATAGTAAATAACGCATTGCCATCTTGTTCCAAAGTTATCTTATTACTTGAAAGAGCTGAAGACTGCCATGCAGTGTTTGGGAATCAAACCCAAGGCCATAAATACATGACTCCTATATCAAGGACACTGAACACAATGACATATAAAGCTCGATCAAGAAAGAAACGACCGACGGAAAGTCAATAGTATATGCAAACTTCGACTTTCCTTCTTGCAAAGGCCTGGTCATAAAAGATCGTTAAACATAGCTGAGCAACTTAAAACATGCCTACACAGTTTTGATTTAATAAGCGTTATCGTCTTTGACTCTTTCCCGAAAGAAGACATATTCTTTACAGGCTGTACAGTGTTTGCGCATCTATGCTTCATGCCTTCTTGAAAAGACCTCGCCATAAAAGATCGTTTAACTTAGCTGAACAACTCGAGCGCCAAGCTTCATCGACTATCGTTGATCGAGGGAAATGGTAGTTTGCTGAGCAGTAACAGGTTGGTTTTACGACTCACCGATAAAATGCGTTATGTACAAGCTGTAAGTCTCAAACGTTCCTATCGGTAGAGAATACAAATGTCGTTGGTGGGATCAATTCTTTCCTATCAAGGATAAAGCTTGGCGGTCGTAGCTTATATGGTTATGGCACAAGAAAACTGCATTGCCGCCGTTGTTTTACAATTCCGAGCTACAACATTAACAGTGTCAGTAATGTTTAAAACCCGGCAACCTTGAAAACAAGTTGATTTTACGACCGAACTGCAGTTTCCTTGTGACACAACCTATAAAAGCCATTATGTACAAGCTGTGAGTTGAAAACGTTCCTATTGGCAGTGAACATAAGTGCCATTGTAGGATCAATAGTTACCTATCAAGGATATCTTGACGCTCGTAGCTTATATAAAACCACGCGTTCTACAGTGCATGCCATCTTGTTATCTCATTGGAAGAGCAAAACACTGCCATTCAGTGTTTGGGAATTAAACCCAAGGCCATAAGTATATGGCTCCTATATCAAGGACACTGAACACAATGGCATATAATGCTCGATCAAGAAAGAAACGACTGACGGAAAGTTAATAATAATGATGCAAAATTTTACTTTTCCTCTTGCAAAGATCTGGTAAAAGATCGTTAAACAGCTGAAGTACTTAAAACATGACTAGACGGCTTTGATTTAGTAAGCGTTGTCGTCCTTGATTCTTTCCTAAAAGAAAACACTTGCTTTCAAGGCTTTAATGTGTTTGCGCATCTTTGCGCATCCATGGTCGTACCGTAAGCGTTAGGAAGAAGTCAGCCATATATTATTGGCACAGTGTAGTGGTTTAGCTAGCTAAACCACTACACTGTAGCTTTAAAGTGTAGTGGTTTAGTGGTGTCTTGAAGTCTTTTCGTCGTTATTTCTCGATGAAGACAACTTGTCTTCTTGAACGAAGGGAAATAACGACGAGAAGTCTTCAATGCACCAACCCTACAGGTCTGTCCCCAACAGTCAAGTTAATGAAATTTGCTTAAATATTAGTTAACAACGCTGGGAAAATAACGTTTGCCTCCTCGGCCTCGCGGTACTGCCTAGTGTTTTCCTGCACTCCACGCCCAGCTTTGACTTCAGTTTTGGGTGGATCGAGCACCGATCAGAATTAAATTCTTACCAAACTCAGTTGAACTGGACCGGTCCTCGATCCACCCAAAATCGAAGTCAAGACAGTTGTCTTTACCTCTCGGCCACGGAGGGAAAGATATTTGCCAATGAAAGCTTTAACGAGTCTTCCCTTGTTCATCAGCATCCAAATAAAAAAAATTGCAAAATTGTCCCTTACAGGCGTTTCTTTTGGCAAGTTACCTAAGTAAACATGAAGTAAAGTAGCAGAAGAAAGACCTGAGTAAGAAATAATGGCAAAAACACTTCGTTCGCGCAATAAAAACCGATTTTCAGCTTCCTAAAAAGATCATTGAATGTTATACATACGGGTATTTGCTGGCGGACAAAGGTCGTCTGACGTCATTTGCTTCTGCAACCCGAAGAAGAAGCTTCGATTTTTATGTCTCCTGACGAACATTTTGAAAGTCTCAATACAGTCTTAATCTTGAGTATAAATGTCCATTGGTTGTACGGAAATGGCGAGGAAGGTACGAAAGAAACACAACGAGCAAATTGGAGCTGAAACGACGAAGAAATGGAAAAAAATTGCGAAGACAAATCTGCCGTTGTCGGGAGAAATCAAAATCAAAATGGCGTCGTCTTCTTCTCCAGTCTAGAAATGCAACGAAAATCGCTATTGTGTAGTTGGACATTAAAAGTATTGGATTTTTATTCGACATGTAAGCATTCTCTAACTATTCTGTGCACGTTTTAGTCATTAAATGTTATCTTGTTTGAAAACCCATTCGGTCTGCTTACCAGGGTGAAATCTATTTTAAAATCTAAGTTAAATATAGTTCAGATAAAGGATAAATCAACATGATCTTATAAATCTATACTCTCTTTTTGTCATGCCAGCAAGACCGTAAAAAGTATTCGCCACGATTTAAATTTCTTTCTATTTTACGGTTTCTATTTTTCTAATCTTAAATATTGACCTTCACGTTATAGATATTCCAGAGATTTTGCAAGACAAGCACAGACAACTGTGATGAGAGAAGCCACAGCCAAAAAGAACTTTCAAGAGGATTTAGTGGTAAAAACCCAAATATTACAATATACTTACTATCATTGCAAATTCTCTATTATACCCCCCCCCCGGATTAATAAAGAGTTTATAATGATGATTATCATCATGTATCAAGTGCTGTACCAATAGTTTCTTCATTATTCTTTACAAATTTTAACTTACTTTTATTCTTTCTTTCTTTTTCTTCAAAACCTCTTCTGTTCTGATACACTGCACTCTATACAAGAAACATGCAAATTCAGACTTTCAGTTCAAATTCAAAGATGATTCCAAGCTAAAGGCAAGCGAGAACCATGATTCAACGAGTGTTTACATGACCAATGAGCTGCCTTTCATTTGAATTGCAAGTCTGAATTTCCTGATCCGTTTAATTTCCCCTTTCTGTACTCCAATCTACTTTTCCTCCTGTTCACCCTCTTCTTTCCCGGGTACTCCTTCCAGGATAGCACCCCCTTCCACTGGTTTCTTTATCCTGCTTCTCCCCTTCTTTACCCCAATCCCCCTTATTTACTCCAATTTAATTTTCTTCCTCCTGTTTACTCTACTTCTTCGCCTAGTACTCGTCAGGGTAGTACCCCTTCCTTGACACTACTTCAATCTTTATGCTGCCCCCCCCCCCCCCCACTACTCTCATAATTATAAATTATTCATATGACGTAGTTACTGGAGAATTATTCATTCAGCTTGGCAATTACATTATATGATAACTACAGTGAAACACATTTTCATTAATTCATTATGAGTTCCGCCTCATCGTCAGCAGTTTAGTTAAGTACCCGTGTTCCGGTGATTACTGATATTTTACAATTTTAACCGTCCAGTCAACATTCGCAAACCGGAGTACCCGGGATAAACCCACGACTGACTAACTCCTCACATGGGTGTCACGAGTCTGAAGTAAGGATTGAACCCACGACCTCACATGTGATAGGCGTTTGCTCTGACGATTGCGCCACTTGGCTATTACTGTGCAGGATCAAACAATCCTACACGAGAAATTTAAATGCCGTGGCGTTGACTTGTGTTTCACTGTCATCATTTTGTAAGACAATTACTAAATAGTTTCCTGAGCAGGATAGCGTCATCCATGTACTTGGCATGTTGCCTTAGGTTCAACTTCAACATGAGTTTTCCCAAATATCCCGAAATGCCGCGCGCATGTATGACACTATCTTGAAGAGGAAACCATTTGGTATTTTATTACTCTCTTATTTTTTATCAGTCATTTGCGCAATCAATAAATATAATCCAGATTGGAGAAATTGTGGGCATTCTTGGGCGCCCGTTCTAGTTTCCTAACGTGGGCAATACTTTTTTCAATTTGTTTATTCACAAAATCCATCTAGATTTACTTCAAAAAAATTTGAGAAAAATATATAAATATATTTGTCCGCGAAAGTTAGGGAACTGGAAATGACACCAGAAATGTCTTTAAATTCCGCCATTTTGTGTTGCGCTTTTCTTGGAGTTGCATAGATACAGTTTAAGCTTACACGTACACGTTCTACACTTGCTGTACTTCTTGCTATCGGAATATCATCATGCCGGGAATTTGTCCATGAGTTTCTTCGTCGACTAACCTCTGTGACCTGTCACGCCTATTATAATTACTTAGTCCTCTCTAATGCTTGTGAACGTAGTTTTCTTTGCTTATCTTGTAAACAGTTTTCTGAACATCGTAATTTTTTTTTGAAAGAATGCCAAGTAAAAAGTGAATACAACAACCATCAACTAATGACGCAACAAGATGGGAAAGAATTCATATCGACATAAGAAGTAAATCACAAGCCGTCTCCATCAGATATTAAGATGCAAATACTATCACAATGTACGGTTTGTTAAAGTCAATTTCAATTAACGCTTAGTGTCCTATATTCTAAAATATTTTGTAACATTAATTTTCTCCTTATTTTATGTTGGTTGACTGGACACGAGTGAGCTAGTTACCTACTGGACCGGCGTGATGTTCCATGAAGAGAGTGCGCCAACCAGATGAAACCATAAACAGCATGATGAAACGAGAACAACCGAAGCCAAGAAGATCCAAAGATAGAGTGAAAGTAAGTTTTTTGATTTTATCTTGTCGTTTCTATTTTCTTTAGCAGTTCAGCTTTCGTTTCAATAAAAATTAACATCTCGCACTAACGTTGCTAGTGTTGGCAGTGCTGTAAAAAGCACACAGGATCTTTCACTACATTAAACAATAAAAAAACAAAATTCGACTTTCGAGCGAATTAAAGCCTTTCGTTGGGGAGTTGGTCGTAAAGATAGAAATTTAATGCGCTGTCTGCCATCTTAGATTCATATTTGATCTCGTTGACACGTAAAATCTTAATTCCCAAACAACTTGAAGTAAGCTAGTTTTGATAGAAGTTACATTTCACCTGCAAAGTAATAGTTGAAGAGATATTGGTAATAAATTTGAGAGAGCTTTTGAGAGAGATTAGTGCGAGATATTAATTTTTATTGTTCGAAAGAGCTTTAAGAATTTACACATTCCTTACGTGTTGTTTAATTCTCGAGATATTTTGATTTAAAATCATAAATTAGGGTAGCTGCAAGTTGTGTGCGTGTGAGAAATAAAGACTCCTTCACGGCTATGATTTTCTTTTGTGTTTTGTTCACGATTTACTAATGATTCTCGAGATCTTAATAAAAAAATTTCATATTAACAGCTTACACAATAATTTGGCCGGCCTAATTAATAAACTATTTTATTATACATTGCAGTTGTTTTATGCGTTGTGATTGATCAGTTGTATGCAGATAAATGCGACTATCACACAATCTGCAGATAACTCAGTTATCTGCTAGCAGATAACTGAGTTATCTGGATGTTGAGCCTACGGTGCAGATTATTACAGTATGCGGTATTCGTTGGCATCAATGGTTGGCATGGCAACAACATTTTTTCGATATTTTCTGTTTCATGTTATGGCATCTTCCTTTTTAAGCTCTTCCGAGGGCGAAATGCGTCAATTGCTCGAGGAAAAAGACTTAAAATGTATAATAAAGCAATTATCGGATTCGGTTTTTGTGATATGCAAAATTATCAATCTCTCGGTAAGAGTTATCTGACTCGCCTTCGGCTCGGCTGATAACTCTTACCTCGACATTGATAATTCCGCATGTCACAAAAACCTCATCCAATAATTGTTTAATATGTTATAGTTTATAAATTACTCGTAACTATCATCTCATGATTTAATTCTTTCTACTATTGCAAAGGGTGATGGGATGTGAAAAAAACGCACAAGAAAAGAAAAGAATGAACGATCCTGGACGACAAGACCCACAAAACAACAATCCACAAGAATGAGAAGACACGACATTGTAATAGAAAGTAGTGGTAATGTGCAAGTTAGTAGAAAACAAGATACTAATTATTGAGGGATCAAAGAGGATTTAATAGATATTTCTCGTTAATGAAAAAGAGAAGACAGCAAATTAAGTGAAAAAAATTGGATTGAAATAACATTGATATCAAATACATTCAACAAAATAATTAAATAGAATACCTAGGAGTTTGGCAGTCAATTTTCGAGTCAAAAAGCAGGTAAAAATATGGTAAATGTCGACAATATTTTTTAAAGAAACAATACCTTAACGCCTGGAAATTTCGTCTCTAACATTTGGATTTGGATATTTCTAAAAACAAAACAAAATAACATGTAGGATTGAACGTTTTACAAAAATAAGTTTCGTAATAATGCCACTAAATTATAGTTGATGCATTTGGTCACTATTTTTGGTTTGCACATGCCGTCATTTCGTGTGATTGGGCGCCATCTTGGTTGACTCTGCAGATTACTTCAGCTGTTTACAGCGAAACACTAGTGTCAATTTACTATTTCATCGTTAGTTTTAGCGTATTATGAATGATACTTTAAAGATGTATGGCTCGATAGGATCAGATATAATGAATAGATACTTTGTGGTTGCCATGTGTTTCAAACGTCAACAAAGATGGCGTCGATTGTAAACGATCAATTCCGTCGTTCTACCTTTAAAGAATGTGTTCTCTGGTTAAAAAGCGAGAAAATTTGACTTGTATTCCAATTCACCGTAGCAAAACAAATGGTGGCATGTCGATTTTACCAAAATTTAATGCGGGTATCAATCAAGAATAGCAGTGAAATGATATTTAACATAAGCTAATGGACGGAATTTTAACACAAGTGACAAAATAACCTATCTGTCTGTTCCTCAAACGAGGTTAATTTACCTTAATTTTCTAAACGATTTCAGACCGCAAGGCATTCTGGTAAAATCAACAACCGCCATCTTTTTGCTACATTAAATTCCCAAGGGAATATATCATTTCTTTGTTTCTTAGCTAATTTGGTTCATACATCCATGCAAATCAGTAGGATCATTATATTTTTTTGTGCATTTTAAATTCCCATGGGAATACAGCATGCTTTGTTTCAATGGTGATGCGTCTGTTTATGGTAATTACTGCATAATGCGAATCCTCTTTGATTATTAATATGATAAGTATCTTGGTGCTTTCAGATTTGTTTTGGTAAGCAGGAACAATGAAGTCATTGTTTGTGTACACTAAAGCAAATTACGAAGGTGGTTTGAGAGCAGCTGCGAGGTACCATGCAAATGAAGGCGTTTCGGTTAAATAAGTGTGAGAATTACGGCATTAAAAATTGCATGTCATCTACACTTAAGGATATAAGTTGCCAAAAAAAAAACAACTTTAGTGAATCTGTTGAGTTTCAATTGCTTTTTATTTTTGCCTAATTCTCATGCTTATTTGACCCAGCCTTGGACTTTGGTAAGTATCAGGGGCCGGTTGTATCAAAGGCGTTTAGCTTAAACGGTGGATAAGTCAAAAATATGAAACAAGTTTCCATGTTGTATAAACAAACCAGCTGAAGTTATTTGACCTGAGAAGAACAATTATATATAAAACTAAATATTTATTCTATTTCAACTCATAATTTCGGTTCCGTACTAGGTGTAAAACTGATTTTTAAATTTCACTTATCCACCGTTTAAGCTAAACGCCTTTGATACAACCGGCCCCAGGTTTATATTTACTCCGGAACAGTTAACACAACGAAAAGCCCATGCCCATTCAGCTAAGGTTTTACGTTTGAAAATTCAATCAAAAACTCAGTCTAAGTGGGTTTAAGTAGCTAGAGATAACGTAATTTATCTTTTTATTTTGCTTTTTTGTTTATAACGTAATTTATTAGCTAAATGTATGGACTGCGAGGGTGTGCGCCGTGTGTAAGTTGCATGGGATTAGGTTTATTAAAGGAATTAAAATTTTTGAAAGTATGCTTAAAAACCAAAATCTGTCGTCACTTCTAACAAAACAGTTAAGAGTAGGTTTCAACATCAACTAAATTGATCTATACTATTAACTAAGAAAAATGCGAATTAAGTTTTATATTTTGCAAGCAAATTTTAAATAGAATTCTCACCTGTTTTTATGTACGAGCTTTTTCTGTTTACGTTTGATCTAAAATATCCAAATAAATTGCATTTAAAATGCATACTTTACCGAAATTTTAACTCTTTTAATTTTCGAAATTGGGTGGCAGTCGGGGTGGTGGTGGTGCATGCGGGTTTATCAGCTGTGAGTGACTGTGCGATGGTGAGGAAAGTGAAGGTAACGAATGGAATGCAGGAGCTTAGAACTGAGGAAGACAGCTTAGAACTGAGGCAGGTAGGCAGTTGGTAGGATCAGCGGGGGGCACTTGACATTTTGGCTTTGGGAATCAAATTTGCATGCTAAGTACTTAAGTCACTAACGTTTGTTGTTTTAATTTGTTAGGTACGCGCGGCTGCTCTCTAGGGAAGATCAACTTAGCAATTGTATTAGCACTTGCAAAGTTGGTCTTCTCTTTGCCGGCTACCCCGGCCAGTTCTCCGAGTGCTACTTCCACCGTGAATAAGTAGAAGTACTTGTACTACATGTATAAGTACTTCTACTTAGGTGGAAGTGGCACTTGGGGAGCTGGCCGGGGTAGGGGGATTTTTTTTATTCAATTTCTCAATTCCCATGGGAATTGAATTTTTAATTAAAAAGGGGTCACAAGTAAATTTTGTAAACAATTTATTGAAAAAATTTGTAAAGATTACATACAATTTGAATAACAATAAAAAGAGATTAACTACCACACATTGTACTTATTAAAATAACAACAGAAGAAAACAGAACATGGCAGAGAGAACAATAACACAAGTGAATGAACAAAGTCCTAAAAAACTTGGGTCTTTTCAACGTAAGTAAATGTTTATACTTCAAAATATATTATAACAATGAAACAACTTGAAGTGATAAATTTTGAGAGTTTTGCAAAGGTTCACCCAGCATATAACGAGTTGTTTCACAATTACAAAGAAAAACATGTGGCTCAAAACATGCAACTGATAGAGATGACGAGAAGGCTTAACAAGTCTAAGTAGAAACGTTTTCAAAAGTTAGTCACATTTTTATAACCATATGTAACTACCCTGTCAACTCTCCCAGTGGGAAGAACCGGAGTACCCGGAGAAAACCCACGAGTTTTGGCGGAGCGTTGACCAACGCTTTTTCAAATACAGCCAGCCTCACAGAAGAAAGGTATTTTTGTCAAAAGAAAAATATCATTTTTAATCAATTGTGCTTTTATAAGTCAGAAAAAATACATGCACGAATTACCAACGAATTTTGATGGCTTTGAGACATGTAACGTGGGCACATAATTCTTCCTAAAAATACTTTTTTGTACTCGAAACAACCCTTCAAAACGTCGAAAAACAACGAAGAAACGATTTTTTTATAAATTCCAAATTGACCAAGCTGTAATGTTCGGAGCCACATTTTTCTTATTGCGTTTCTAACCTGACAATGTGAAATGCACTAAACATTGCTACCTTTATTTTTTTTAACAAAAAATTCAAAAATACATAGAATAAAAACCAAGCATTTTTAGAATATTGTGTGTAGCACGACATTTTTCAGAAACCAATCTCTTACACTTTTCTTTGCATAACAGTGCATGCGATCTATTTTTCGCAAAAAAATACAAAGAAAGTCTCAGACATCTCATTTTTCTGGTGGGCACAAGAACAAAAGCTTTTTGTTCAAATTGTGATAATTTATTTGAGATAACTTTGGGCAAAATTCTATTTTTCATTGAAAACAGCCGAAAAATCAATGCTTTGGCTTTGCCCAGCAACTAATGAAGTCACTCGATAGTGAAGTTGCTTTATATACAATTGATAGTTTCAGTGTTAAAGAGACCAAAATAAAAGTAGAAATACATAACTTAGATTGATCTTGGATTGAAAAGTAAAAAATTTATTCGAAGAATCAATTTAAATTTAGTCTTTTTGGAAGGTACCATTGTCAGGTTAGGAACATATCTCTTTGAAGTATAAATTCATCTTTACTTACTTGTTGAAAAGACTATATTCAAGAGCCATGTAAACCTGTTTTCTTATATTATTATTACCACGCAAGTATTACAAAGTGGAATATTTGAAATGTAAACTTGAACTGAAGCAAAGGAAATGCACATACAAATTCAGAAATATTTCAATTGCCAAAATACAAATTCACCACAACCAAACAATATAAAAAGTTCCAGTAGGCAATATGTTGTAATTTTAATTAAGAAACTTATAAAGTAATAAATCATACAGGAAACACAAAAGAAATCATTTTCTCATCTTACAGAATCGGTATTTTCAAAATCACTTTGCTATAGATCTGATGTATAAAATTGACGAGTTTCACAAGCCATTTACAACATTCGCATCTGTGTATGTCAGATATCTCGCCTTCAGCTTGGGTTTGTATATCCGATACAACCCAGTCACTTGTATTGTAAATAGTACAAATCAAAATTGTTATCAAATCAAAGTCTCAAACTAATTTAAATTATTCTACTCCATATAATGCCAGACAGTTTTACTTTTTCTCAGGAAAGACCTTATGTTCAACAAGGTAAATTTGGCATGTTAATTAAGAAGTCTGTAAAATTTGAAATTGCATAGTATCAACTAAAAGCTTCATGTGACTTAAAACTTTTTCAAGTCGATGTAATACGAAGAACTCTGGTAAAGTATTTACTGTATCCAGGCATCAATAGAAAACTTTTAAAATTAAAAATTGTAGTTACTTATACTTATTATTGGCCAACATCTGTACTGCTTGTTTATCTAGAAAATCTGGCATACTGTCAATTTTTTTAGTCCAAGGAAACTTTTTTACTCTTAAATTCTTACATCCGCCACATCTTTTCTTTGCTAATAAAAAGAGCCCACAGAATTTATTTGGCAAGTTGTGGTTTTCTTTTTCATTTAAGATATGTAATTAATTGATAAAGTTAAAGAACAACTGCATCAGTTCATCTCAATTCCAAACAAGTTCCACTTTGTAAACAAAAGACAATATGCTAGCTTATTTTGTCCTTAATAAGTAGTTCATCTTAAAGTTTGAAAGTCAACATTCTAGTACAAAATCACAAAGTCTGTATCTAAGATAAATTACCAGTAGTATAAAATATTACAAAGTATTTTTTTAACTTTAAAGGGTCCAATATAACATTGAGAACTATTGTGATTTTCAAATGAACTTTCCAAACTTTCAAATGAACACTCAAAGCCAGCTTAAACAAAAGATGATTGAGATAGTAAACCAGGAAATAACATAGGTGTTGTAATTTTTTATCAAAAATATGATATAGTGCATATAACAGAAACATTTCAATTAAAAAGTAGAAATATATTTCCTGTGGTTAGTTTTAATTGCTACATATATTGAAATTTTAGTATAATAATGGATGTTTTTGTTTCTGGCAAAGTCACCTCAATCTCCTTATGTTTAACCAACATTACAAAGTCAAATAATGACAAACACGAATGATTAAACACAGATTTATATTTTAATGGGTAAAAATAAATATGTCCAAATTAGTATAATCATGCATATAGGTCTAGTAGGGTACCAATTTTTAGAAACAGAATTGTGTTGTTTAGAGGCATAACATATAAAATTGCTAGATTTGATATTTCAGTTTTTTAAGAAAGCCTTTTGTATGTGTTTTCATGAACTCTTGGGCCATAATTCAATTGATTTGAACCAAATAAGATTCTAACTTTCTTTTAAAACACAGTTCATCATTATTTGACTTTTTCTAAGATTAAAATGCTTCTGGAGCACATGAGATTCCACGGTATGTGTACCCACAAAATAATCGTCAAATTAGGTGAGAATGAAACCGTCATGTCCAAAATTATACCGTCCCAAATTGTCCCATATTCAATATTGTACATGCAATATTCCAATACCTTTAACAATTTCATTTTTCATAATCTGCCAGTTGTTGAGAGGAGGTTAAGCATTTTGTCGATCTACAAACAAATTTAAAGAATTCTATTGAAGATAGATAACTGAAATGGTAAACAAACTGCAAAAGATAACAATGCAAGTGGTTGTGTAAAAACTAAAGACCACGTAAAGTCGGCCATTCTGTACAGTGTTTGGATTTGACAGTTTGAATTTTAATTGCCTCAAGAAAAGTCTAAAAGGCATTAAAAACATAACATTCCTTGTTCTTTTTTAACCTCCCGACCTTGCACGACTCCCACATCCTGCTCCGTCTCCTCCTATCCACCTCCCACCCTCAAGGCCCTGTCACACGGTGCAATTTTTCTTGCACTTGTAACTGCTCCGTCTCCTTCTCTATCCACCTCTTACCCTTAAGGCCCTGTCACACGGTGCACTTTTTTCCTTGCATTCACCGTAGCAAAAAAGATGGCGACATGTCGATTTTACCAGAATGCATTGCAGGTATCAAGAAAGAATACGTGGGAAAAGATGACAAGAAACAAAGCTACTGGATTGAAATTTTAACACAAGTGTGAAAATAACCTATTGTCTTCTGTCTGTTCTTTAAAAGACGTTAATTTGCCTTTTTAAACAATTTCAGACTACCATGCACTCTGGTAAAATCGACATTTGCCATCTTTTTTGCTACAGGGAAAATCTACTCTTAAGTAAATTTGTGACAAATGTTTGGTACGTTAAAAAACCCCAGCAAACTGTGATGGAAACTTGCATTTGCCAATTTTACATCTCCCAATAGTAGAATTGCATTTCAAGTTGCAAGAAAAATTGCATTGTGACAGGACCTTTATTCTCCAGTGTTCCCGCCAACCTGCTCCCACCATTAGATGGAAAGTCCTTTTTTCACTACATTTTAGTAATTAGGCTACCCCCCTCCTCTCACAAGTCTGTAATCGCCTGACGAAATCAATTGGTCGACAGTCCAAGGCATGTTTTGTAATCGAAATTCACAAAATTAAAATTAAATTGCCTTTTTACTTGAGTTTTAAATTCGCCCGGTTTCTGTTTTTTTTTTTTTTTCGGTGTCAGAAGTCGGTGCCGCCGCTAATGGGTGATACCGCTGGGCACAAGCCGCGTGAGCCGACCTAAACACGTCGTTTAAACTCAATTTCCAGCGGGATATGTCAACAAAACACGCATTTTAACATGTATGCTAGAACATCTAAACCGCAAGAAGGTTTTACGTGCAAAAATTCTCATGCAAAATGTTTTAAAACGACAAATTCCACCGCGAAACTTTACCGAGGAGCGATGAGAGCGTGCTTCCGTCATTTTCTGTTGTATTCCTACTTTTAAGGAAATTTAGAAATTTCTACACAAGAATCAAACGCAAATTCTACTGAAATATATACATACAAAACACAATTTTTAACATGTAATAGTCAACAAAAAGGGACAGGAAGGTTCTTTATCAAAAAATTGCTCCAGAAATGTTTTAAAACGGCAAATAAAAGGTAAGAGACATTTTACATTCCAATTCCAGAAATACATATGTTAGTCTAAAGTTCCCAACAAATTATATCGTGGAGACTTCAGACTTAATAGCTTAGTCTAATTTTTAATTTTTGTTGTTTTTATGAGCGATTTTAATACTTGTTTTGTTAGAACGTCACGTTGAATAGTTGACTCAGAGAAAGGATTTCAAATTGGATATCACAGAAAATACAGATCACAGAAATACTTTTAAGTCGATTACTGTAAAGATTGTTGCTATAATTATTAAAATAGCAAGAAAAAAACTCAAAAATGCAAAATAAAAAAAGAACAAAATTTAACTTAAATTTAGTAAAATTTCAACTGGCACTTTCTTAATTTGCCAAAACTTTATCAGACACCCTGCCTATATACCAATGTTTTAACTGACACCTGAAGCTTTCTGGAAGTAAATACTTTGTCAGCATGTCGAAAGTCTAACTGACAACTTGTGGGCATGTACAGGTCAAAGTCTAACCGACATCTTGTCAACAAGCCAAAAGCCTAACTGATATCTTTTCAACAAGTGAAAAGCCTTACCGACATCTTGTCAACAAGCCAAAAGCCTTACCGGCATCTTGTCAACAAGCCAAAAGCCTAACCAACATCTTTTCAACAAGCCAAAAGCCTAACTGACATCTTGTCAACAAGCCAAAAACCTAACCGACATCTTGTCAACATGCCAAAAATCTAACTAGGAGCATATCAACATGTCAAAAGTCCATTTCAAAGCTTGTCCACATATCAAAAGACTAACTCAGATCTTATCAACATGTCAAAAGTCTGCTCGAAAACTTGTCAACTAGTCAAAATCCTTACCAACATTTTATAAACATGCCAAATATTTACCTGACACCTTATCAACACATCAAATATCTAATTCAAAGCTGGTCAATATATCAAAAGGCTAGCCAACATTTTCCCAACAAATTATATAGTGGAGACTTCAGGCAGTGTGCTACAGAATAGATTTAATAAATTGATGGATTTAATAGACTGATGTATTGTATACACTTTTAGTAAAATTTTCTTTACTTGCAAAATAAAACAGCTATTTGTTGGTGGCATTATGGCAAAAGAATCTTGTTTAACATATGTACTATTAAAGTCTTTAATCTAAATTAAATTCTAAAAAATGCAATCCTACTAGGACTCTGGACAGAGTGCCTGGCAGGTCACTCAGACATTGATTTTTGGTTATCTTAGTGATTGCATAAGATGTGCTAGCAATGTCTTAAAATGCCTTGGAAGGTACCGTAATAATAATTGATTTAAAAAGGAATTAGTTGGACAGAACAGAAATAAGTGAATGTACCCCACCCCCAATGAACTCTCTAGTTACAGCCCTGCCTGGCCTTGTGCCCATTTTCGTTTGGCAGGCGGAGTGAACGCCTTAGCAGGCGTCTTGTTTTAAATTTAGCATGCTTACCTCTAGTAACTATACCAAGTATATCAGTGTATATCAAGCTAGCCCACATCTTCATCTTCATGGCTCCAGGAATTGAACCTGGAAACCTAATTAGGTCCACACTAATTAGGTACCATCCAGGGCCTTTTTTTGTTAAAACTTAGTAATAAGGTTACAGGCGTGACATAGAACATAGTAGAAAATATAATGATATACCACCTATGTTTTTGTGTGATTTTGACTGCAACTACTGGCATTGAAACGAAAGCTGAACTGATGAGCAAAATGGAAACGACAAATTAAAATCAACAGACTTACTTCCACTCTATCTTTAGATCATCGTGGTTTCGGTTTTTCTGGTTTCGGTTTCATCTGGTTGGCATTCTCTCTTCACAGAGGCCCAATACGCAGCATGCTCACTCATATCCAGCCAACCATCATAAAATAAGAAAAAATTGTTACAAAATATTTCAAAATATTGGAAAATAAACGAGAATTTGATTGTAAATGACTTTGACAAACCGTAAATCAGGATAGTATTTGGGTCTTGACATCTTTTAATGGACACGGCTAGTGATTAACTTCTTAGGTCGATATCAATTCTTGTTCTGTCAATGGTTGGTGCCTGGTGTATTCACTTTTTACTTGACATCCATGGAAAAATAAACAAGTACGATGTCTAGAAAACTGTTTACAAGATAAGCAAAGATAACTACGTTAACAAGCATTAAAGAGGACTTAGAGGTCCAGTAAGTACAATCTCGTATTGATCCAGTGTTACTACAGGAGGAAACCTAAACTAAACTTAACTCACCTATTCGTTCTTGTCCTGACATTCGCGTCATGTGCCATGAATCAAACGTAATTTCTCAGACCTACAAGCATAGAGATGTTTTAATTGACATTGCCATGTTTAGTGGGTCACAACAAATATTTTTTTCTTCGGTGATATTCACAAATCATAATGATATTTAGCATGACTCTGAACAATCTAAGATATTTACCTGTATTCTCACATCGTCATGCAGATCAGGCAGTGCAATGGCTTGTTCGTACGCTGGATCTGCGATGACAGCTTGTAGATGACAGCCGATTTTCAGAGTTGATTGTGGTGGCACTCTAGAATAAGAAAATAACTAATCGTGTTACAGTTGAGGTTCTCCGCATTTAGACTTTTACTTTCTACATGTAACTGATACAAGATTTCTATGACAAGATTTCTTATCTGACAGCTACCTTATCATAAACAGACTTGACTTTACAAACGTCATTATTGCTGGATCCCCAGAGAAACTCTAGACCAGGAACGGCATTGCAGAGAAAATCGCTATTCATGCCTACAGCTTTTAGTTGACTGAAACAGTTAACTTTCGTAACATGTCGTGTTGAGCTGGGACAAAGATTACTGCACAAGATAATTAAATACAGGTACCTCTACTCTACTATAGTTAGTATACTAGAGTTGTTACCTTTGTTGACTAAGGTAACTGTAGTCTACCTTAGTGGTAGACTAGAGTTACGTTAGTTAACTGAGGTAAAGTCACCATGACTCTGCCTTAGTTAACTAACGTAACTCTAATCTACCACTACGGTAGACTACAGTTGCCTTAGTCAACAAAGGTAACAACTCTAGTATACTAACTATAGTAGAGTAGAGTTACCTTCTGAGCATGTCAGATACACTTACCTACTAAACAGTAACTGGTAAGGACCAACTATTATTTTAAATTTAGCATGCTTACCTCTAGTAACTATACCAAGTATATCAGTGTATATCAGCTAGCCCACATCTTCATCTTCATGGCTCCAGGAATTGAACCTGGAAACCTAATTAGGTCCACACTAATTAGGTACCATCCAGGGCCTTTTTTTGTTAAAACTTAGTAATTTTTGTACAAGATAATTAAATACATCAATACTTTCCGCCTCCGTCTCTGCGACAAGGTTGGTTGAAGTAGTGAAGATTTTGACTCCAGCAAGATTGAACACTTCAACAATTAGATGACCCTAAAAAGAAATGAATGAAATTTATGAGTCAAACTTTAAGTTATGCTTCAGCTACTGGTACAATTTAGACGACTGCAAATTGGCCATTAAATAAATACTTGCTTTTGAGAAAACAATGGTATGACCAGATTTTGGATCAGTGGCTCCAAACCTTCGCTGGCAGCCGTGTTGTACCGCGGTATACTGCAAGTGCCTCGGCTGGCAGCCATGTTGTATATAATGTAATTTTATACTTCCAGATATTAAACCTGCTAGTTATATAAAATGTAGAGAAAGTTATATAAAGTAAACTATCATATGTTATATAAAATGCAGAGAAAGTTACATAAAATAAACTAAAATTGTCGTGAAGTTATGTTTGATTATTGTGAAATGACAGGAATGTTAAGATTTGTGATTTATAACATTTTTTCCGCCTGGCCTTAATTTTGACCTTGTTTTTTTGTCGTTTTTCCTAAATATCGGTAGTTTTTGTCATTAGAAACGTGTTTTTAGTTTTATCATTCAGTACTGTTTACAAGATAAGCAAAGATAACTACGTTAACAAGCATTAAAGAGGACTTAGAGGTCCAGTAAGTACAATCTCGTATTGATCCAGTGTTACTACAGGAGGAAACCTAAACTAAACTTAACTCACCTATTCGTTCTTGTCCTGACATTCGCGTCATGTGCCATGAATCAAACGTAATTTCTCAGACCTACAAGCATAGAGATGTTTTAATTGATATTGCCATGTTTAGTGGGTCACAACAAATATTTTTTTCTTCGGTGATATTCACAAATCATAATGATATTTAGCATGACTCTGAACAATCTAAGATATTTACCTGTACTCCCACATCGTCATGCAGATCAGGCAGTGCAATGGCTTGTTCGTATGCTGGATCTGCGATGACAGCTTGTAGATGACAGCCGATTTTCAGAGTTGATTGTGGTGGCACTCTAGAATAAGAAAATAACTAATCGTGTTACAGTTGAGGTTCTCCGCATTTAGACTTTTACTTTCTACATGTAACTGATACAAGATTTCTATGACAAAATTTCGTATTTGACAGCTATCTTATCATAAACAGATTTGACTTTACAAACGTCATTATTGCTGGATCCCCAGAGAAACTCTAGACCAGGAACGGCATTGCAGAGAAAATCGCCATTCATGCCTACAGCTTTTAGTTAACTGAAACCGAGTTAACTTTCGTAACATGTCGTGTTGAACTGGGTCAAAGGTTACTGCACAAGATAATTAAATATATCAATACTTCCCACCTCCATCTCTGTGACAAGGTTGGTTGAAGGAGTAAAGATTCCACCTTGGCTGGCAGCCATGTTGTGTGTAATGTAATTTTATGCTTCCAGATATTAAACCTGTTAGTTATATAAAATGTAGAGAAAGTTATATAAAGTAAACTGTTATATGTTATACAAAATGAAGAGAAAGTTATATAAAATAAACTAAAATTGTCGTGAAGTTATGTTTGATTATTGTGAAATGACAGGAATGTTAAGATTTGTGATTTATAACATTGTTTCCGCCTGGCCTTAATTTTGACCTTGTTTTTTTGTCGTTTTTCCTAAATATCGGTAGTTTTTGTCATTAGAAACGTGTTTTTAGTTTTATCATTCAGTATGAGCGGCATTGAATGCGATTTAGTTGGAGTATTTTTTATTAGAAAACATTCTACCACCAGTGGCAGCCGAGCAATCGGAGCCAAACCTTCCGGTTGCCAGAGATGTCACACGTCCTAATCGGGCGTTTCGTCTCGGTAAATATTCCACGATAATCACCTCGCCTTCGGCGAATAATTCTTTATTTATTGAAAATATTTTTGGAGTTTTGTTAAGTTAAGAGCTAAAGGTGAAATCGTCATATCCGCTTGGTAGTTGCCCAAATTTGGGGTTGAAAATAAATACACAACATTATGACTCATTTCGTTGTATATTGAAACAAAATATGACGTCACGCTATAATTTATGCGATTTTTGACTGACCTTGTAATCTGACAATTGTTTTAAGAATATTTTTTCCGTAGCCTGACTGGCTTATTAAAGTTTCCGAACAATTTCATGCTGTTCCATTATTAGCAGCTTGTGTCTTCTTACTTACAAAGAAAGCGTTTAAACTGAGTTTAAAATATTTTCAAAAAATAATAAAACAATTATTGAATTCGGTTCTTGCAGGATATGAGGAATTACTAAGGCTTCGGTTTGTGTTATCTGCCTCAGCCTTCGGCAGATAACACAAACCTCTGCCTCAATAATTCCTCATATCTTGCTCGACCTCATTCAATAATTGTTTAATATTTACTTACCAAGCAAGCAGAATACAGGAAAGCTGATAAAAAAATTAATATTAGCAAGTGTGAATGTGATTATCAAATATAAACTCTATAGTTTACCTATAAAATCTATCGTAACCGGACGAAGGGGGAGCGGGGGGTGGGGCGGGGGTGGGGCGGAGGCCGGGGGGGGGGGGCGGAGTTAATAGAAGAGACTTATTGAGGAAATGGCTAGTTCCTGTTTAGTGAAACGATATCCTAGCCTAAAATCTTTCGCAATACGTACTTATTCAACGATGAAGTTCCATTTTGGTCTTGCAGCAGCTCCGGTCACCCCAGTTGACAAGAAAGGCGCAGTGAACGTCTCCGTCATTGAAAAATATGTCGACGTTTTACTTGCACAGGGAATTCGGAGTGTTTACGTCAATGGCTGCACGGGAGAAGGACCTAGCTTCAGCCTTGAAGAACGCAAGCTTGTCGCGGAGAAATGGCTGGAATACGGCAAGGATAAACTCGATAAGATCATAATTCAGGTCGGCGGAACAAATATGAAGGACTCGCAAGAATTGGCTGCGCACGCGCAAAATATTGGCGCTTCTGCAATCGCGTCACTTCCACATTTATTTTACCAATCTGACGTGGGGAGTTTGGTCGAGTATTGTGCAGAGTTAACAAGCGTTGTCCCCGAGATGCCGTTCATGTACTATCACATTCCCAGCTACACCGGTGTTCGTATTAAGGTCGCAGAGTTCTTAGAAGCTGCAGAGCACAAGCTGCCAAGTTTGGTTGGTGTGAAATATAGTCACAATGACCTGTACGATGCTTCGCAGAGCATGCTGGTAGCAGGGGGCAAGTATTTGGTGAGTTTGGGAGCAGATGAATTGGTCCTGTCTGCTGTAGTGCTTGGTAAGTTGATTCTAATCAAAGGTACTAAAGGTGCCCCTTTGATGTGGAGGAGGGGGATTAGGGGAGGGGGGGGGGGTTAGCAGAGGAGGGATTAGGGGATAGTGCTACACCTCTTACACAATTTACCACAGTTTTACACTAGTCCATAACAAACCAAATTATAACAAAGTAAAAGTTGCAACAAGTCTGTTGAAATCTTGCAACTGTTGCAAGTTGTCAACAGACTAATGTTGCACATTGATTGTCAAAACTTGTTATCCACAGGCTTGCTGTAAGTTGTTTTAACAAGTTGTAACAAGTCTGCAAATGACAAGTTGAAAGAAGATACTTTCTAATACTTTTCAAGACCATAAACCTTCCCTTAATCAAATTCAAGGTCTGCCCTTTGCAAATCAGATGGCTATAAGCAAATATTCTTATAAAAGATTCACTCTATAAAACCTTCATTAGTAAGTCATATTTTCTCACCAGGCATAGACTCCCAAATTGGCAGCACATACAATTATTGTGGGAAACTTAACTGCTCTATAATGGAAGCTTATAAGAATAACGACATGAAACTGGCAAAGAAACTTCAACTTGAAGCACACAAGTACTTGAAAATCTTCATGAAATACGGTGGAAACATTGCGGCCACGAAAGCGTTCATGATTCTGATTGGGGTAGAAGTTGGACCTCCACGACTGCCTAACATGCCTTTGAGTAATGAGAAAATGGTGTCATTGAAAACAGACTTAGAAAATGCTGGTTTCTTTGACAGTAACTAAACATTTATCTATATCTAATATAGTTACAACCCTGTTTCAAATCGAAACAAAGATTATATTTTGTTATGATCATGCATACAAAATTAAATTAAAAAATTATCATAATCTTAAAAGTTTAAAAAACACTCTAATTATTATAGAATATTAGTATTAATTTATATCATTTGTAGTCTATATGTAACAATTATAAATAATCTTGTTAGGAATGATAGGTTTTATAATTTGGACAGTTAAAAATCATCATTGTTTTACCAGCTTGACACATATCAACAAATGTACATTAAATAGAGATTTGGCCCCCATTTACACGGTACTGGATCTGCATGATCACGATATCAAATTGAATAGTTCCACGACATGTGTGGCTCTTACACTTACGATAGTATTGCAGAATTTAACAAGTAGTCATAGAAAAAAGAGGTGAGAGTAAATATGACCGTAAACTACCCAAACTCAATGCCGTGACCAAGGAATCCTGTACTGCGTAAACGGGTCTTAAATAATTTACCCAATAAATATAGTAAAATTCTTTTTTTAGAGTTTCAGGAGTTAAAACCCTAAAATAAGAAAGGTATACTAAATTAGAAGTTTGGGACAAGAGCACAGAACAGAGAATAAACAGCAGGGCTACTCAAAAGTGCAACATGCCCATCTATCTTTATGCAATTGACTGGACAGAATAATTGCGGAACAGCCAGTTCAGCATTTGTATTGGCCAGGAAAGGCAATCAACTGTTCAGAACCTGCATAACGAAGGTGTCTAATGTGACATGTGTGTGGGGATACAAACTCCAAAGTTCTGAGTCCCATGGCCTTCTGTTTATTTTCTATTCTGTGACAAGAGTCATGCAAACACAATTTGAAATAAGCTTGCAGAAAACCTTTGGCAAATAGTTTCTATTTTAAACTTTTACATCCTTTCAATTACTCACCTTCTTCCCTCAAGTTTTTTGTTTTGAGCTGGGAACCGGTGTTGGGTGGCCACAATGTTGCTGGGATTCAAAATTGCAATACTCGTCAAGAAGTGATTCCTGTATCAGATAAAAATGAGTTTGATTATTCAAAGAGTGTTAGGAGCAACTCAACAGGATGATTTTCAACAGAGGAAATTACTGAATACGTACCTGTACATCATCTTCAATGTCGTTTAGTTGATCCTTAAGTGCCAAACTAAAGAAGAAATACGACATATATATTAGATATAGCTCTCAGTTTATCTACATGTTTGCTTTCAAGTAAGGAACATGTTTCTCAAGCAATGTAAACTAGCTTGCTTGTATTATACTTCATAGCTCTGTTTTTCTTGAGGACCAGTAAGGATCATCTCTTATTGATCCAGTGTTACTACAGGAGGAAACCTAAACTAAACTAACTTTATTTTTTTATACTGGATAGCCCTATCAGTTCTAAACTGTTCTTCCTAGAGGCCCAGTAAGGATCATCTCTTATTGATCCAGTGTTACTGCAGGAGGAAACCTAAACTAAACTAACTTTATTTATACTGGATAGTTCTATCAGTTCTAAACTGTTCTTCGTAGAGACCCAGTAAGGATCATCTCTTATTGATCCAGTGTTACTACAGGAGGAAACCTAAACTAAACTAACTTTATTTATGCTGGATAGCTCTATCAGTTCTAAACTGTTCTTCCTTGAGGTCCAGTAAGGATCATCTCTTATTGATCCAGTAATTACTACAGGAGGAAACCTAAACTCAACTAACTTTATTTATACTGGATAGCTCTATCAGCTCTAAACTGTTCTTCCTAGAGGTCCAGTAAGGATCATCTCTTATTGATCCAGTAATTACTACAGGAGGAAACCTAAACTAAACTACTTTATTTATACTGGATAGCTCTATTAGTTTTAAACTATTCATCCTTCAGGTAATGTTCAACTTTACTAAGGACCACAACAGAAATTCCTTCTTTTGTACAACCTATACTTATCTCACCTGGATGAATTGAGGTTTTGTATTTTCTTTCCTAGCTGTTCGACTGCTTCCAATTCGAGTTCCGCGGAAGATTTAGGAAGATTTTGAGTGGATCTGAAATCTTCATCATCTGAACAAACAACTGTCTTTGATTTGTATGACATTGTCTCTGTTTCTTGCGCAATGGAGTTGTCTGAGAGAGAGATACGAGCAGACTGCAAACTTGTTTGCTAGAAAGAAAAGATGTGTCTGTTATATGGGTTATTAATGATGCGGTTGAGTTATAACAGTTTGGGCAAGCACACAATGACCTACAGAATTTATAGTAGACATGCATTTACTGAGACCAAGGAGAGGACAGAGATGCAACTAGGTGTGGACAGATGGGTTGCAGAGGGTGTGATATGTCTCATCATGAAGGAAAAAAATAAAAACATTATGAAATATGGAACTTGTCATTTGCATTCACTTGTCACAACTTGCAGCAAGCCTGTGGATAACAAGTTTTGTCAATCAACTTGCAGCAAATCTGTTGACAATGTGTAACAGACTTGTCGTCAACAACCCGTCACAAGCCATGCGAACACACTGATATCTGCTTGTCGACAACAAGTCTGTTGCAAGATGTCAACAAACCTATTGCAACTTGTGCATTTCTGACTGTGCAGATCACAACAAAATTTAGAAATAAGGACACCAACCTTCGTATCTTTACTATCAATCCTGCCATCAACAAATGAGAAATAACCATTATCTGTAGATGAAGAATTTCTTTCTGTGCGAGGTACATCATATCCAGCTTTGGTGTGCCTTCGTGCGACTGCAAGTACAACAAAAAACTAAGGAATATTTGGGTCACTTTCTGAGTAGTTGGTTAGAACAATCAAAGATAATGAACTATAGAAATTGGTTTTCTAAACAAACAATAATGATCATTTTTTTTTTAAACAAAATCTGATTATTTTAGGTCAGTATTTAACAGAATATCTCTAGTAGTTCCAATAAAAATTCAAGTCACAATAAAGGCCAAATACCTCCTCTAAAGTTGAACGATCTCTTCACCCTGCTGTGGGCATTTGCGGTTAGATTTTGAATGCTTACAATTGGGAAATTACTTTCAGAACTGCTTCGTTTATCCACACTGGTTATGTGACCAGTCTTTTGATTGAAACTGGCTTTGACTGATTCTGGCTTGCCTGTTTCTGTGTCTTGTGTCAGTCCCAAGTTTTCAACATGGGTATTTTTGGTGCTGGCGCTTCCACAGCTTGACGAGACCTATATAAAAGTTTGTGCAGTGAATTAACCTCGGAAGTGATTAACCTCATTGCTGGATCATCATGAAGAGGTAAAATGGAAGCTAAGAGTCATTTTTCCCCTGGGAATTAGAATTCAGTGTATTGGGAGTGGCATTTGTCAGCAAAAAAACAATACAAAATAGGGTTGAAATTACACTTTAAGCAATTCAGCCAGTGGAAATTCTTTACTGGGTGGTGGGATTAATTTTAGAAGATGAGCTTGAGAATTAATTGTTCCCTGCTCTCTAGACTCTCGCATTCTTCCCACGCTTCACCAACAGAATACAGGCACTAGGCAAGTATTTCTTCTAATAGTTCCAAATGTTCTTTGCATGCAAATGGGGACCACATAATATGCTCATGGCTGCGAGGATAGATCAATACTTAGTGGAAGCATAAACATTTTATTTCAAGAGATTATAACTAATATTTGTGGGGAAGGGCTGGCACCCCACAGAAAATCTGTCTCCATTAGAAACAATAGGACTTGGTCAAAATTTTGGCCAGGAAATAAGACCCCCCCCCCCCCCCCCCATCCCACTTCAGGAGCCTCTTGAGGTTGAATTACAAAAGATGGAGCTCAATATGTTAATGTTAAAGGCTTTCTAAGAGCACGTCTGACAGCCACCTTATGACTCATGTCTGATCACGGAGAACAGCTATGATGGAAGGATCAGTTAGGAACTAATATACAATTATTGGATGAGGCCAAGCATGATATCAACAATTATTATACATTGCAGTTGTTTTATGCAATGTGATTGGTCAATTGCATGCAGATAAATGCAGCTATCATGCAATCTGCAGATAAATCAGTTATCTGCTAGCAGATAACTCAGTCATCTGCATGTTGAGCCTACGGTGCAAATTATTACAGTATGCAGTATTCGTTGGCATCAATGGTTGGCATGGCAACAACATTTTTTTTTGATATTTTTTATTTTATTTGATAACTCATACCTCGACATTGATAATCTCGCATATCACAAAAACCTCATCCAACAATTGTTTATTATTCAGACTGAGTTACTGTTATTTGCCGATGCAAGGCTGAAGCAGGGGCGTAGCCAGGGCCCTGACTTTGGGGGGGCGAGCTCATTTAAGAGGTGTCGGGCGACATCCCCACCGAGAAAATTTAACATTCTATATAGGGTTTCTGAAATTCAGAAAAACAAGGGTTCCCCATTCTGGAAGTTTGGGCAAGTTTTTTTGTTAACTGGTCTTCTTTCTTTATCAGATAATCCCCCCAACAATTTTCTACCCGGATTTCAACGTTTTGAAAAAATGGTTTCTCGGATGATTGGGGGGCGACCGCCCCCCCTTGGCTACGCCCCTGGGCTGAAGCAGATAACAGTAACTTGGTCTGGATAATTTATTATACATTCAAGTTGCTTGAGTTTTTTTACTATACTACATTAAAAAATATTGTAGTATAGTGAAAAAACTCAAACAACTAACAAATGCAAAATTATCTGTATTTAAAATTTCTGTTAGCAAACCTTAAAACATTTAGTGGTGTTCTTGTGGCAAAGATACCCTTGGAAAATGTATCCATAGAAACGTTTAGTTATTTTGCTATCTTTTTCTGATATTAATACCGCTATACTGTCTATTTGTCTTCGTCAAACGAGGAAATCTGCAGGCTGGAAGCCAGCCATTTTGTTGTTGTTTAATTTTCGCGCGCTTTTATAAAAGATATCAATGCGTGGAGCCTGGGCACCACACATTCACATTCGTCATGACGTCATCAGCGTCCAATAATTGACGACGTAGCACATGACGATATCTTGGGATATTGCGAATTGTCCGTGGGTTGTTGATCAATCACAATCAAGAACAAAGTTTGAAGGTATAATAATACCAACAATTGGTTTGCATGCATTGGGAACACATTCTGATATTGGCTAGTTGATAACTAGTCTGTTGTAAGATGTCAACATGCTTGTTTCAACCTGCATGTATTTAGCTGTGCAGCCGCTTAGGGAAAACAATGCTGGTCTTTCTCCCTTCTAGGCCAATTTTCTTCACTTCCCCTTTCTAGCTGTGAACAAAAATTGCTGTGGAGACGCACCTAGATAGAGACATCCCGGGTGTAAAATACTCACTTTTGGAGAAGTAGACAATAATTCCTTTCTTTCCAAAATCTGTTCATGATTATCTTTCCTCGCTCTTTCATTTTCCTTTTTTAACATAGCAGCATGACGTGCACAATATTGTCTCCCATTTTCCTGATGTGTCCTCAGTTGCTCAACACGTCCCTCCCAGTCCCCAGCCTGCGCAGTCGCGACCATCTTATAGTTTGCGTTGCAACGATGTAGTTTCTGCGATTTCTCCGCATTGTCGACTTTCAACGAAGATATGTTTCGATCCTTTCTTTGAATAGCTTGAAGGAAGGAAGATAAAATATGTTTCAAATTTTTTGCAAAGGAAGCCGAAAGTTTATGTTATTGAAAGTTATCAATTTCGCCGATTAAGATCATCTTTATCTTCCAATTAAAATAAGAAAGAAAGAGAGAGTACGAGAATTTCCAGGCACTTACTTAATCGTATCTGTCTTGCCATATATCTTCCAATAAAGTTATTTTGTACTTCATCTCTGTCTGAATCGTCATCCATGTCAGCTTTCTTCTCATCCACGGACCAACGATTTAGACTGCAAGAAATTTAGACTGGATCAATAAGAGATGATCGTTACTGGACCTGTAGGAAGAACAGTTTAGAACTGATAGAGCTATCCAGTATAAATAAAGTTAGTTTAGTTTAGATTTCCTCCAGTAGTAACACTGGATCAATAAGAGATGATCCTTACTGGACCTCTAGAAAGAATAGTTTAGAACTTATAAAGCTATCCAGTATAAATAAAGTAGTTTAGTTTAGGTATCCTCCTTTAGTAAAACTGGATCAATAAGAGATGATGCTTACTGGACCTCTAGGAAGAACAGTTTAGAACTGATAGAGCTATCCAGTATAAATAAAGTTAGTTTAGTTTAGGTTTTCTCCTGTAGTAACACTGGATCTCTAAGAGATGATCCCTAAGAACAGTTTAGAAATGATAGAGCAAACTAGATTGATGGATAGATTCTTTATTACAGTGAGTAATATATAACTAACGATTTTACCCGTTCGCAGGTGTTGCGGGCGCCAGACCAAAGCTTGCATGCTTGTCTGAAAAGCGAAGTTGTGGGATACCTGGAAGAATACGTGGACAATTTTAATCAATCACATTTTACCAGTAAAAATAGACTGCAAAAAATGACACTCACTTTGACCATAAAATGACGAGGATGCTTGGTCGTGCACACTAGGCTCTGGTATGACGTAGTCTTGAAACTATGACACAAGATGAAAACATCAAGATCAGGTCAGACTGGGATGAGAGAAAAAATAATGGAAAAATCGCGTTCGGCTCGAAAGTTTATTGAAAATGGTTGGTAAATGAGTGTTTTGACAATATGCTTTCACTTGGGAAAGACCGCGCGATTATCAACTGTTATCAATTCTTATCCTCGTTGGATCACGGTCATTACCACCCTACCTTTATTTTTGTACCATTCATATCGAATTAGGTAATGCCAGTAAGTTAGGAAATATACCTGGGACATCATCTGCGTGTTCCTATTCGCCAGAAGACGATCACATTTGATCTATGCGTACCTTAACTTCGTTGAATTGTTCCGGATTAGTTGGTGTTTTACACGCTTCGTGTGAGACTGGATAAGATGGCGTTTTCGTGTTTCTTTGACGCACAGCTCGAGGCTACATAACAAAGTAAATTAAATAAATTAAAGTCATTCTTCCCAGAGGTCTAGTAAGGATCATCTCTACAGGTCCAGTGAGGATCATTTCTCATTGATCCAGTGTTACTACAGGAGGAAACCTAAACTAAACTAACTTTATTTATACTGGATAGCTCTGTCAGTTTTAAACTGTTCTTCCCAGAGGTCCCAACCCCCAGAGGTCCAGTAAGGATCATTTCCTATGATCCAGTGTTACGACAGAAGGAAACCTAAACGAAACTAACTTTATCTATACTGGATAGCTCTATCAGTTTTAAACTGTTCTTCCCAGAGGTCCAGTAAGGATCATTTCTTATTGACCCAGTGTTACTACAAGGGAAACCTAAACTAAACAAACTCTATTTATACTGCATGGATAGCCCTGTCAGTTCTAAAATGTTGTTCCAAGAGGACTTCTACATAAATTACTAACAAAAAGATCTTACATTCTTTCTCGCTTCAGCCGGCACATCATTGACAGGTGCAGACTGTGCAGTTATTGTATTCTGTATTTCTTCATCTTTCAGGACAGGCTAAAGAAAGATTGATGATAAATTGCCAAGTCAATTCTGCATGTGATACAAATAGAACACGAAGACATTCTTATCACCTCACTGCGTACACCGAAATGGCCTAGGATTGATTTCTGGATGAGGTTTTGTGATTGGCATTCTGAGACAAAAGTAATCAGTTTTTATCACTGGTTCTTTAGAATTTCAATTTCTATATAGTTTTATTGTCCTTTTTTGTCTTCATCAGCCGATCACAGATGCTGTTCGTATAGATAGGTGGCGAACCACAGAAGAACCTATAGTTGATGATGAATTTTTCTGAAACTCTTCCCGGCTTGAATTTCAATTTGTATGATTTGCACTCGAGATTAAAACACCTTAACCCTTAAGAAATTCTCCAACGTCGAGTGAAGCGACAAAAAATTATGACTTATATTCGTTTCAACCAACCTCTTTTTCCTTGCTTTGTTTTTCCCACTGTCGTGATCGACGTTTGTTTCTCTCTTTTCTGGTCTTTAAACGTTTCTTTTTCTGGCGCAGATAAAAATACACAATAAAACGATAAACGGCATTTGGCGCGGGGAAGTTTTGAACTGTAATTTAGGTTTGGTTGTATTACGACCGATAAATGTTAGATGATAGATTGTTTGGCAAGCGAGAAGGACGATTGGAAGATTGTTTGATAGTGTTTGCTGATGGCCAGCTCAACACTTGACTGTGGCTTCTTTTGAAAAGAACCTGAATGGCCATGGAGACAGACTAAAACGACGTGTACCTTACCTTTGCATCCTCTTTCGGGGAATAAAGTATTTGCATTGGCAAGCCATCGGAGACAGAACTATCAGATCCACTTGGACTACAAAATGAAAAACAACAAAAAAGCAAATTACTCATCGACCAAGACGTATAGGTGTCCACACTCCTGTGTGCTACTGTGGTAAAGCCTGCACACTTGCTGCTTTCCCCTGGGACTGGTTGTTGGAAAAAGCAGGTTAGCTTGACCGTGGATCAACTCAAAATTCAGAACAAATTTTCAAGCAACTTGTTCACAAGCTTGGAAAATATTTCTGGACGTCAGTAGTTTTAGTTGACAAAGCGAGATCTTGCCTACCAGGTTTTCGAATATCCGAAATAAACCCCACAAGGAGGGCTGGCTCCAAGCAGGGTTGACAAAAAAAAAAGCCGTCGAATCGATGTCAAAATGAACCTTTTAATTTTTAATTTTTTTAATCCAGCTTTGAACAACAAAACTGTTGTTCTTATAGGCGTGAAGACAAACCTCGATTCAGAAGAGACATAATCCTTCTCTAAGTCAACATCGGAAGGTTTCATATCAGATTCAGCGACACCTTTCTCTCTCATTTTCTCCAACACCAGAGATTTCACATAAATCTCGATTTCATTCAGGATTGAAAAATACTGCATCAAATGAACAAAACTCATGTTAACAAAAAACAAAACAAAAGTCTTTTCCAAACTTTGCAACCCCCGACATACAATGCAATTCTATTCAACCACTGACCCATGCAGTATTGCTAGATGTTTTTCAGAGGTCTAGGTAGTCGTCTCATAAAACGAGTTACACTCAAACGAACCGAGGATGAAAATAAGTAATAACGTACGAGTCAATCATTCATGGAAGGGAAATCTGTATTAAATTTTCTGAATTCTTTCTCAAAAACCTGTATTATACCACCATAAAACTAGATCCATTACATACCAAATAATTGCTAAATATTCCATGTGTTACAACTATATTATTTGTGACTATTATGAAAGTACAGAAATCTGATTGGTATTCGAGCATCACTCGAGCTTAGAATTATTGTGAATCGAAGACAATGTGCAACTTAGAATTGGCATTGAAGAAAAAATTACATAAAACAGAACCGATTTTTTACTCATAACACCTTGAGTCACTAGACTCATTTAAACATTAATCCCATGCACACAAACCTTGGATTTATCGGGATCACAATAATCTAATAATGTGTCACAGAGATGATAGCCCATTGATTCAAAGTCAGCCGTTGTGAAATGTTCACCAGCTCTGGAGCCAAGAGTTGAACCACAAAATGTTGCCTGGCGTAACAAAAAATATTCCAATTATACATACAGTGCAGTGTATTAAGAAAATAAACAACCTTTTTTTATTCTAAACAACTGATGTATCAGTTTTAAACTGTTCTTCCTAGAGGTCCAATAAGGATCATCTCTTATTGATCCAGTGTTACTACAAAAGTAAACCTAAACTAAACTAACTTTATTTATACAGGATAGCTTTATCAGTTCTAAACTCTTCTTCCTAGAGATCCAGTAAAGATCACCTCTTTTTGACCAGTGTTGCTACAGGAGGAAACCTAAACTAAACTACCTTTATTCATACTGGATAGCTCTATCAGTTCTAAACTGTTAAGCCTAGTTTTACTACAGAGTAGTACAGCAAGCTACATACCTCCAATGTGTAGCTGTTACTAATTCCTAAATTCCACATAACAACTCTGCCTGTACCGCTCTGGAATTTTAAGAAAGAGACAATTAAAGGAGACTTTAATGTGGGTTGGTGTGTACAAGGCATGAACAGTGAACTCTATAAATACTGGGACGATAACTCCAGGTAAAAACCGTATAAACCACGACAAGCAAACAACTTAAGGAAGAACAAAAAAAAAAATTCCGAAAAAAGACATCTTGTATTCCTGATATTCAAGAAAAAACAAGAAAACGACGGAGTCGGTGATATTTCGTCTTTATTCCAAAGACATTGTCCAACCAATAGATTAGATTACAAACAGGCTGTGCTATATATCTACAAAGTTCAATCTTGGCCAGCTGTAGTTAGCCAATCAGGTGAAGAACATTGAAGGAATACGTAGGTTGATGTAGCCGTAACGAAATAAAGATAACAACAACTACAAATACAACAACAACTACAACAACAAACAACAACAACAGCTACAAATGTCGTAAACAAGTTCGTAAACCATAAAATTACCTCTTAAATCAAAATAAAAACATCAAATATCGGTACATTCTCAGAAAAATGGTGTCAACCGCGCCGAGAGATTCAGTAGAAAGGGCTGAACTTGATAACCTCCTAATAACCAATTTGGTTTCTAAGATGGCAGCCAAGTTATCGTTCCAGTCTAATTTAGAGTTCACTGGGTACGAATAAGCACTACCTTGCTCTTCTGTACTTTAAATTTGCATCGTTTGAAACAAAACTACAAAAAGATAAGTACAAAACCACATGTAACAGTGTATTTGGAAATAAAACTGTACAGACTGCTCCCCAATCCCTTTAAACTTACTTTGTCTTCGCAATTTTTTGACATCATCATAGGAAATACTCGCTCTTTAAAACCTTGTTCAATATTTGAAGCATGGCTTTCACAACCGTATATAAACACATTCTGTTGTCTGCTGTGGCCGTGGAAGTCACAGTATAACGTTATCTCTCGCTCTTGATTTAATCTTTCAACGAAAGTAGAAAAAATTAAAGTTTAGGTTAAAATCAAAGTTAGTTTAGGTTTTATTCTGTAGTAACACAGGATCGTTAAGAGATGATCCTTGCAAGAACTCTGAAAAGAACAGTTTAGAACCGATAGAGCTATCCAGTATAAATAAAGTTCGTTAAGTTTAGGGTTCCTCTTGTAGTAACACTGGATCAATGTAAGTGATGATCCTTACTGGATCTCTAGGAAGAACAGTTGAGAACTGATAGGGGATGTTGATGGATGAACAACCTCGAAGAAGAACAGTTACCTACCGTTTTATCATTTCTCTGGTGTGCCAAACAGAAGGGAAAGCTTCCTTCAAACTAGTCCTATAATTTCTGTTGAGATCGCGACCAGTTAAAGAACAGCGGTAGTTTCCGACAATGACTCCATCAGGATTCAACATTGGTATGACTTTGAACACAAACGTATCTCGAAGAAGCTTTGCGTCCAACGTATCACTTGTCAAATAGTCCAGTAAACCTTTAATCATCCAGCTAGAGTTGGTTTCTCCCGGGTGGACACGAGCTGTTAGTACTACACCACGTTTTCTCTGAAATAAACAAGACTGATCAAACCTTACGCATTAACCTGGGTGTAAAAACCGGGGACGTACCGAGGGAAGGCTGCTGTGTGCAGCTGATTCGTACAGAAAGTAGAAGGAAGATCAAAGAACAAATTTTTAACAAAATATTTAATGAAGCTATCGTTTCGTTGCTGTACTTGCAACATCTTCAGAGCAATAAAAGTATTACAATATGTACAATACCTTTATTGCTCTGAAAATGTTGCAAGCATAGCAACGAAACGTTAACATCATTGAATATCTTTTAAAAATGTGTTCTGTTACGTTATGTTATGGCTCTATTTAAAGTGGTTGTCTGGGCTTTAATATTTTCGACTAAGCTGCGATTTCCGCCCGGAGTATCTATTGCTATTGTTTTGAAAGATCAAAGAAGTATCGAACCTTGGCCTCCAAAAGACACTTTGAGGGACTGGTGATGGTCAACAAATACACAAGGTTTCCTGCTAGAGTTCTTGTCAATGTTCTCTGTTTACAAAATTGAGCGCGACTTGGATCTTTGCTTAACTTGCTCAAATATTGCTACAAAAAAAGATAACATGGTCAGTTTTATTCGGTTTATCGAGGTCTGAGCTGGTACCATTTATATCTACATAAACCATAGCGTGTGTGTGTTTGTGGGGGGGAGGGAGGAGGGGGGCAGGGGTCAAGCAGCAAATGTGTAAGTAATTTGGCGGAGGGGATGATCTCCTGGGAATCTTTAAAAAACTAGAAGAATATCATACATTAAGGATACACAGATGTGCAACTCGGGGTATTTCTTGTCTTACGTGGATGGCTTGGGTACGTCATACGCACCCTCATTCCTGGCAAGTACACATGCAAGACTTTATAAGGAATTAGATGGGGAAATGTCAAATAAAAGGTGATTTTAGAAAAACTTTCCGCAAGATTGCCTTGGTTCGTAGACATTTATAAAAAGAAGTTGCAACTAAGGAAGTTATGTTTCTACCCTGGCTCCTTATAAAACGTCGAATTTTTTTCGTTATACATTTGAAATTCGAACTAATGTATTTGCCAGAAATGCGTGTGGAGTTGACGTAATCCGTGAGAAAGCGTAATCATAGGCGAAGTATACCGAGTTGCACAGGTTGCAGTAGCGAAGCCAGCCCGACAAATTGGTAATGATATGCAAATTTAAATCATTATCATAATTCATTTCTTTAGAAATTGATTCCTTATACGGTCTATAAGCACAGAAAAATTTGCGTTTGCATGACGAATTAAATGTCGGGCTGGCTTCGCCACTGACATGTTCTATCATTAATCTATGAGCATACTCAACAGAAGGGATTTTAACGCAATCTTAAACCCCTGCTCGGAGAGATATTACCTGTAAATCTGTGTATGTGTAGGGATAACAATGGGCAAAATAGCAACGATCTCGGCTATGAGGAAACGTAACAGTCCAGCTTAATGAGTACAGGGAGTATTCGCCTTTGGCATCTTCTCGTCTAGGAAGAAAATAAACCTGTGTTTATATTGCAAGAGATGATTCAACAAAAGATGATCCTTACTGGACCTCCATGAAGAACAGTTTAGAACTGATAGAGCTATCCAGCATAACTAAAGTTAGTTTAGTTTTGGTTTCCTCCTGTAGTAACACTGGATCAATAAGAGATGATCCTTACTGGACCCAGTATAAATATCCAGTATAAATGAAGTTAGTTTAGTTTTGGTTTCCTCCTGTAGTAACACTGGATCAATAAGAGATGATCCTTACTGGACCTCTAGGAAGAACGGTTTAGAGCTGATAGAGCTATCCAGTATAAATAAAGTTAGTTTAGTTTAGGTTTCCTCCTGTAGTAACACTGGATCAATAAGAGATGATCCTTACTGGACCTCTAGGAAGAACAGTTTAGAACTGATAGAACTATCCAGAGTAGTTATAAAGTTGTCCTGTACTTATTCCTAAAATGATAAAGACAATCTACTAATATTTCTACATCGTATCTTATATTCTCACTTTAGCTCATTCTTGTAATATTTGATATTGCTTCCAACTCGTCTCCAGCCTATTCCCTTCTCTCTCGCTTCTTGTTCAGAATACATCAGAGGCTTCATACCACAGTTGTACAAACTGCTTGACTTAATAAAAGAGAAGGTTGCTCGTATTTAAAACATCACATAGCATTCAAAACTCCCAACCCTAAACAAATATATTTCCACTTCAAAAAATGGTAACAACTCCAGCTTAAATAATCTCTGAACTTAATATTATAACTGTTGATAATCACACCTTCATCAGGTTCATGATTGTGAATCTGTAAACATTCCCAGGTTGTGCATTTTCAATCCTAAAATAATACCATTGGGTGTACTTGTTTGTGTACAAATCTGTTCTTAACCAAAGTTGATAATCACAAGGACCACTGCAAAATAATTGAACAAAAGAATTAACAAGACATGGGTGGGTCTAGTCCCACAACACATCAGAGACTGCTGGTTCAAAAGTCAAACCTTGGGTTAATGTTAGTTCAATTTTACCATCATGTAACTATAGCTAGGGCTTGCAAAATCAGCTGCCCAATGTCCCGGGACAACTAAGAATTTGTGTTAAGCAACCAAAATCTCCTGATGCCAGAAATTAGTTTATTTGAATTAGAGCGGATCTCAGAGTTAATTAAGCTAACTGACGTTTGAACAACAGCATTCAGTGGAAACTACAATTGAAGTAAACATACACTTTGACTGCCTTCCAAAGATTTCCACTCTCAAACCTTGACTCAAAACACAACGAATCAGTGTTGTTGACAGGTTGAGCTTTTCTGACACTATCTCCACCAGATTGTGAACTTTGAAACTGGAAATTGAGATGGTTAAATACAAAAATAGTTACAAATAGATACAAAACAAGACATTGGTGAAAATGTCCATTATTTTCAAAGACCCTAACATCAACACCACTACAGATGAGTGCAGATGAACTGAGTCAGACTTACATATTTAGAGTCCCCAAAAGTGTTTTCATACACGACTTTACCATCCTCAGGTTTGGTCAAAACTTTGAGGTTATTTGGCATGTCTCCCAACATGTCTAAATCATTCAAACATAACACTGTACTTTTTATAAGGTGTTTGTCAGTTTAATAAAGTCTTTTTTCCATTTAGATGCCAATCTTTTAAAACTTAATATAATGACTAATTAGAATACAGCCCACAAAAGAAAACTTTAAAGATAGCTCTAGACTATATCACATCATTGGGGGTTACATTTTGATACAACAGTTACGACCAAATGGAAACATGGGTGAAATCAGGGGTGCTTTAGGTTTTTTGGGGGAAAAGGTGACTTCCCTCTAGATTTAGGTGGGGAATTTCCCTGTTCTGTTTCTTTTGCAAAATTTGATCACAACAAGAAAGTTGACTGCAAATTAAGTTAAACTAATACCTGAATTATAAAATTTCTCAGGTTCTTGAGGAAGATTGTCCAAATGTTGAGGTTGCTCAGAAAGAACTTTCATGTCTGCTGGCCTGAAAAATTAATATTATACAAGATTTTGGAATATAATGAAAGTTTAAATTAACATACGTTCAAAGGAAACAATATGCAAAACATACCATCGGGGTACATTAACAGAATGCAGCTTATGTTTACTGGTCAATGAATATAGATTTCTTGGTTCTCGTAGTCTCGGCACCTTAAAGAAGTTAACAACTAGTATTACCGTGATTGTTTTAGCAACCCAACCAGGGGGTTAGCATTGGAACACATTGAGAGGGGCATGAAATGACAAACAAAAATAGCCTTGAACTTTATAAGCAGGGCTTTTAAGGCCTTATGTAACATAATGCAAGCAGTGCTAAATTTATTATGTAACATTTCTAGCCAGCAGTACTAAAAGATATAACTTCATTGAAGTGCTGTTGTGAACAAATTTGATCTGCTGCAAACACAATCATATTCCAATTGGTATACAGACAAGATAACATTTAGAATAACTTTGCAGAGCTTGCAAGTATAAATACATGCATACCACGGCCTGTAGAAATAGTTGGCAACACAACAGACCAGCCAAAGTGTGCCATGGAGGGCGGGAGGGTGAAGCATCATGCTGGTGGGGTTAAACACTTTCTGAGGGGATTAATACATGTTTAATCTAACCACGGTTTAGCCATCGTATGTTTCTAACTGTCTACTGACTGCAATCATGTTCCCTCGGGGAAATTTTGATTGCCCTGAAAGCCAACATTTGTTGCCTATATGACTCCTGTCTAAAACACAGATGGATGTTATGTGTACCATGCATCATAATCATCAACTTACTTTCTTGCCTTCTTTGTAACTCACAATAAGTTGAGTTGTTCTGTTATAGTCACTGTTTATTCTCCAATCTGACACAGAAATAGAGAAGTGCTAAGAATTGGCTTTGTTGCAGTTGCCTTACACAAACAATTTGCCCCACATTTCCTCCCCCTGGAAATGATAAAAATGGTGCTATTCTGGATACTTCCAGGGGGTGGTGCAGGGGGAGAGGGTGAAAGCTTCGAACTCTTTAAAATAAATTTTTACTTCCCAAAAAAACATCATTGTCTTATATGTGGTTTTACATGTTCTAGCTAGCTTAATATTTAGCATGCAATACAATACTTGAATTGAATTACTCTTAAAGAGAGCTTACATTCCTTTCCTTTGCTTGTTTGCCCTTCGATTCACAAAGGGTTCGCAAAATTTGGACAATGTTTACATCTGTGGGTCTTCTTTGTTAGGCGTGGAACTGATGTGCAGAAAGGACTGTAACCTTATCTTAACCCAAACCCTATCACAATCCCAATATATCATATTATTAAGTTTACTAGCTTTACAATCTAATTATACCTGGGAACTGCACTGTTTTGCCATAACTAAATCTCTTTCCTGAATGAATTCTTTTCTTGACGTCCTTAATTTGAGAGACCTTATCTTCTTTCAAGTGCAACTCTGTCTCCATGGTTGCCATCAGTCATGTCAAGCTTTGAGATTTGTACAAAATATAATGTCCATTTTGCAAATTTGACGAATATTTGTACTACGCCGATTTAAACGATTGATTCCCGATAAAAGCATCGCAATGCAATACTGTAGTTGCCCTTATAACTATTAACAAAGCTACCTGAAATTACAAAACAAAATAACGCTGTATAAAGATCCTAAATCCACATCGATTCCACCGTTTGCATCCATTGCCCAACTCCTTGGAGACACAATGTTGAATTTCACAAAGGATTAGCAAAGATTTAATTTGCATTTTACACCAAACGAATAAGACAATTACCTTAGAAAATATTTTAACCGTTTGGTAAACAAGCCATTGTCTTGAGGTGGCATTAAATCGATTTGAATCGCAAACAAACCATTGAAGTTTGTACAACAACAAATTGTTTGCATTTTGAAAAAGTTTTTAAATTTGAAGATCAAAGATCGTGGGGATATAATGGGTTTACAATGGATAAAACTAAAAATGAATTTTACACATTTTCGACAAAAAGTTAAATTTTACGAGCAAATCTATTCCATTCTTGCTCATTTTCAAAAAAAGGCAAACTCAGATATACCATCGGTTAAAATCAAGTTGAAAAATTCTGAACGTTAGTTTTAAATGTGAAGTTTCTCGATAAAATTTGCCTTTATTAGGACCGTGGTATTTGCGGATATATCGGGATACTTGCACCAATAACGCCGACTTTCGTTCTTTGCTGTGATTGGTTGATTTCATATGGCGAAAAAAACAAACGTTGAAAATCTTACTGACGATTTTACAAAAAGAAAACAGCAACGTGCCAAAAAGTGTTATTTTTTCCTGAAATACTTATGTTGGATGTTTCAAGACACGGGCAAAAGTGTTGACGGTATTTCTAGCTTTGAAGAAGTCTATCTTTGGAGAAAAGAATTTGCGAATGGACGAGAAATTGATCGTTTTGGCAGTCCTGGTCAGACACAGATGAAAAGTCCCAAAGACCTTTCCTCGAGCGCTTTTAAAGTCTATGACCGAGTTTTAGAAAGGCATCGCTACATTCCTCGCAAGTGGACACAAGAAGAGTTCGAAGCCGCTTTACCTGGGCGATTTAAGGACAAAACAGCAGCGTCTAAACCTGATTGCGAAGCCGGTTTACAAAAAGAAATGCATGTCGATGGGTTGTACTTATCAGAGAATGAAACGTTTGCAGCGAATGAAAAAATAAACGAAGCTTCAGGTGTTTTAAATCCTCAAAAGAAAACAGAACTCAAGGAAAAGATAAAAAATCTTAAAGCAATTTTTGAGAAAGCTAGCAAGTCGAATGGGGAGTTTGACATGAACAGTACGAATGAAATGGACAGTTCGGAAAAGATTGAAATGGATAAAACGCAGGTGGAAGAACTGGAAAGATGCAAAGATAGCGAAGCTAAAGTGAAACTAATCGAAGAAGCAGAATCAAATGGAAACTGTGCTGAAACATCGAAAAGAGTAAACACTTCCTTTTTAAATGCTTTTCTGCAATGTCTTTTTAGGGCTGAATCATTTGTTCAATTATTATCAAATGCATCTGAAAATAATCCGTTCATAGTCAAGCTGAAATGTCTAACGCAATCAATCGAAAACCCGCACCAATTAGACTCTGATGATGTATTCTTGGAAATTTTGGAGGAATTCTCAGAATGCCAGAGCTGCGATGAAGTGCTGGCGATATTTTTGGAAAAGCTTACTCAAGAGACTAGTTCGGAAGGTGTAAGTAGTCTTGGGTCCTTAATCCAGGGAAAGTTTTGTCACATTGCAACATGCGAGAGTTGTGCATCAATTGCAAACGATTTCGAACCATTCTTGTTCTTAAACCCGACAGCCCAAGTGGCCAATTCGCCAAACAACAGAGTATTAGATGTTAACTTTGTATGCTGCAGTTGCGAAGGAATTTGGTCGGTTACAACACGGCAGTTTGTCATAAAGGCTGGAATGGTGGTAAATGACCTCATGGAAGAATTGCTGGGCTTTCCTGAGTTTGAAGGCTGCGATTCCGTTCATATTGGAGAAGTAGACAGAGGCCGACTGATCCAGACATTTGACAAGAACGTAGAATTGTCGAGCATTAGCTCTACTTCGGATATCTTTGCGTTTAACGTCTTAAGTTTGAGCAGCGAATTTGCGGAGAGCAGCCCTAACACAGCTATGCCATACCACTTGTACTTCAACTGCGGGTTATGTCTCAGTGATGGCGAGGATGTTGGTTTGTTCACGCACCTGAAATGCGGCGGCATGATTTGTCGCGATTGCCTGAATGTTATCACGCAGTCCTACCACGAATGGGAACTCTGTCCGTGCCCAATATGCGAGCAAGCTATCGATCTGGACAAGGAGTTGTGTAGAGCTGGGACGAGGAGGGAAAGAAGAGAAGAATTAACGCCCAGTCGTTTGTGTGAGGTCATGTTCCGAGCTGACACACACGTTGATGGAGGTATAGCTTTAGCCATTTCCAGATTGATAACCGCTAAGCATCTATGGATTGATTGGAGTGACTTTTGCAAGAAATTGCAAGAGACTTTGAAAGTTGAAATTAGGGCAAGAAAATATAAAAGATTCCTCAATATCGGTGGGGAAAATTCTTGAAGGTTTTTTGCACTAATCGTTCCATGTCTTATGACAGGTATTCTCTGTCACACTGTCCCTCCAAACAATCCATGCATGCATGCTTTGCGGTCTCGATTAGGAACAACAACAATTTTTCTACAACAATACCTTCTTATCGAATTATCCTCCACCTAGGCGCTATGTTGTTTGGTTGTCCCTTGATAGTATCCCTTCCACAACGTGTGACTGGCCACCACCTCTATCGCTGCATTGGATATCTGCTTCCCAGCGCGTTGCCGATGAAAGACAGAACATCATTTACCTTGCATGTTGTGGACAAATCTGGCCACGGGTGTTCCGTCTGTTCTCTTGATTCGTGTCACGGTTGTCTTGTTCGAATCGACGACAACGTTAAAATCACGAGCGACAAAAGCTTGGTTGTCCATTTTGATGACTTGGCTGAGGAATCCAAGAAAAACTTCGGCACGTGGAATTTTCAAGGAAATCCAAGATCGGATTCACAAAGTAGTTTAGGCCTAGATAAAACAAGCATGAGAGTTGATGAGAGTTGAGAAGCGAGAGTTTGTATGAAAGTTTTCTCAACTCTAATGTCCTCAGGTCAAACGGGACTGAGGGCTGTTTGAAATTAATTAAAGTTGAAACCAACTCAACATTATTTATCATTATATTCAAAATCCTGAGAAAACACCAAAATCCTGAATAGAATTGCATGCACTTTTTTATCTAACTCTCGTGCAACTCTCATAACTAGTTCAAGGAGCAAAAACTCTGATTTCATTTGACTGGGGTTTCACTAGTAAGATGTTTTACCGCCCATCAAACTTCTGGCCCTTTGCATGGGAGTTCATAGCTGTTCGCTAGATATTAGAACAAGTATATTTTCCTCAAAATGTAAGCTAGCTTAAATTTGATCAGACTTCATGAACAGAATCAACGAGAGACGTTATCTTACATGTAATCTTCCAAGAGGATCTGTTAGACTGTTACCAAGCCCTTACATGTTTATCCAACTTAGGTGTATTCGATGGAATTGTGCAATCGTGCGTCCTGAAATCCACATCTGAAAGAATGGTATGTTCAAAGTGTTCTGGCGCTTGCAAAATATCATCTTCAGTATCAGAATTCCCTCATCTTCTCATGATCTACCTCAACCATCTCTATGCAGATCAAGGCTTACCACTGAATACCACCATCGCCGATGTTTCCAGGTCAGTCATAGTTCCCACGGTCTGCTTCAACACTTTAGTTACTTCTTGAAGATTAACATGCAATCTGTGCTAATCAAACTCGATACAACTTGATATTTGCAGACTTGCTACAAATTGCTCAAACAACTTGCATCAAGCTTGACAATCAACTTGCATCAAATCAAATCTGTTGACAACTTAATGCAGCAGACTTGTTATCATCAAGCAGGAGCAAGCGATGAACGCATCCTGATATCAGCTTGATAACTGCAAGGGAACAAGCCTGCAGAACACTTGCTGAAAGCTGTGCGTTTGTGGCTGGGTACACGTCTGAGAAGTTTCCGAACTAGCTTGTTTTACTTATTCATTCTGTGACAAAAACTAATTTTACTCGCTTCAATTCAGGTTCCTTGTACTACAGCACGGAGATGAAACAACTCATACGACAAAGGAGAACCTTACCTACCAAATAACAGCCGTCACCCTTGCCGACGACACTGGTACAGTTCTCTCGTACAAACCACTCATCCAGACAACCTCTAACAACATTTGGCTGTTGCAAGACGAATCTTGCGCGATTGAAATGAATCCGAGCGAATTACAGCTGAAGAAAAACAGCGTCTTGTTCTATGAACCGATAAAAATCCCAGATTCTCCCAGGACAGGGCATGTTCTAAGAATCCCACCCCTTGGACAACTAGAAGACACGCGAACAACTGTCACAGAACCTTATAGAGCTGGAAAATCTCGGATGAGACTTGCTACAATTTCTGAAGATGCAGGAATTGGAGAGGATTTCAAGAGGGCAAAGCCGGGAATGCGTCCGGAAATTTATGACATGCAGTTGGAACCGGGCGAGTACTTGGTGGGCAGAGGTACTAATTATTTCTTACTACAAGTCAGTTATGGCATTGTACGAATTGAAATGAATTCTCAGTCACTATGGTATGCTAACTCGTTGGGAAAAAGCACGCACGTGTGCGAAACACGTAAAGAGGAGTTCATAGCTACAGAAACTCAGGGTTACAATTCAAACATTACCTGCACCTAGATACATTAAAATCAGACTAAATTATATTGTATTCCGTTGCATAGAAGCCATGCAGCAAAATATGTACAGCTCTCAACTTTCTCTCGGTGAAATCGCTCACGACGTCCGCCTTCCTTCGCACCTATCTGCAGATTTTGATGGAATCAGTCCAATTTCTGCGCAAGACGTCCGTGGCAGAAGAGACTCGACGCTGCTGCGAGAAACGAAGAAACTAATACGAGCCGTGAAACAGGAGGATGCCTACGGAATTGTTTGCGCTTTAAAACGTGGGGCGAATCCATGCCTGGTGATCAATGATGTCTCGGCTTTGCATTTAGCCGCTGGTATAAAATCTGATCAACGATGTTCCATGGTTAGTATTTGGTCGGGGTCTTAGCTCATTCCACTCTTACAGGAGAAGTGATTGCAAGTGTTTCCCCTTTTATCGAGTTGCAACGAAGCTGTCCGCTTCATCCAGCTGTCAAAATCAGGCTTGTTACAACTTGCTGAAACAACTTGCAGCAAGGCTGTGGCTAACAAGTTTTGACAATCAACTTGCAACACGTCTGTTAACAACTTGCAACAGACTTGTCGTCAACAAGCTGTCGCAAGCCATGCGAACGCATCCTGATATCGACTTGTCGATAACATGCCTGTTGCAAAAAGTCAACAGACTTGTTGCAACTTGCGCGTTTTTGGCTGTACAGCATCGCCTAAGACTTTTCGTCTAGATTTAGAAACAGTTCCACACTCTCACATTCTTCCTATCCAGGTTTCCTACCTCTTAAAGTTTGCTAAAGATGTGAACGTCGCGACTGCAGACGGAACGACCCCCCTGCACGTGGCCGCAGCCTGGGGACACCAGGATGCTTTAGAATTGCTTCTAACACACGGCGGGGATGCCTTTGATTTGACCGATCAAGAAGGCAACACTGCGTTGGATCTCGCTTCAAAAGATTGCTCGAGTTTCCTTCAACTTTTTCACCAAAGCGATGGAAACTCGCCCGGGTCTTCGGAGCCGTCAACAAGTTCTAGGCTTGTCAACCAAAAAGCCCAAAGACTCGAAGATATCGTTCGCTCGAACGTTACTCTTCCCTCGTTCGTGCACGAAGAAGTACACACAAGTCGCTCTCGCCTTCGCCGTCGCTGGCTGAAGAGATTTCGAAGTTTTAGGAGCAAATCATCGGGGGTGTTCAGAAGTCTCAAACGAATGGGCAGCATAAGACGGCGATCTCGTATTGGAGTCATGGTTGAAGAGAATGAAAAAGACGAGAGCATCTCTGAGAAATTGTGACGTTAATTTACATTTGTAAAAGGTACGATGACAATAAGAAACAAGTTATATTAAGTTGATAGGCCTTTCTCGTAATGACGTCAAATGCGCGGATTCGAGATGTTACACGAAATTCGACTGGCTCAGGAAAAATGTCGAGCCAATCAAATATCATGTAGCATTAACGTTTCGCATTGACGTCATCATGAGAAAGTTTTATAAGATGAGAAAAAATTAAGCATCGATTTGTCCGCCATTATCGATTTTCTTATGTCACTTAACCGTTGGTTATTGCGAAACTGCAAGCAGAGTTACCTCATAAAGTTATTTTATAAACGACAAGAAAAGGATGTTTGAAATGTGATTTAGGGTTAGGCATTAGGTCAGGGTTGGACATTTAATCTGTTCACCTGAAGTGATTTCCCTAGTTATAAAAGCTAAATTGGCGGGCAAATCTATATGTGAGAAAACACGTGGAAAAAAATGCTTTATTCTTGTTTTAACATAAATTTTAAATGACATAGTTTAACTATCATCAATATAAACTTAGAATTTGTACAAAAATACTATGAGCTAATTATCTATAATAAATGTGTTATACACTTGAGGGTGGTAAAGGGTATTGGTTAGTGGTAAGTAAGGGTATAGAGCCGTTGTTGGTTGATATCTGTTCGTGTGAAATGCTTATTTTGGTGCCTTGATTTTTTCTGCGCGTTAAAAATGTTCGGTGAAATGAGAATGATAGATGTCAGTCTTGTGAATTGTGATTCGATTGTTCAAATAAGAGTAAAAACATGTTCGGAAGACTTTCGAAGTTCGATACATTTTGGAGGATTATACATATTGAAAGAAATGAGATCTCAATCTCTGTAACGAGCTGTAATGTAGATGAAATGTGAAGTTGCTTTTAAAAAGATACGTGAATTGGGAATATCGTCCCCCCCCCCGCTATGAAACGTAATCTGCACACCCCCCCCCGTCTTACCACGCTCAGAAAACCTCCGACTTAATTTCTCTGACAGTCTTCTGTGCTACAGCAGTCCAGTGTAGTTCTTACAAAGGCAATATTTTCTAAGATGCGGTAACCTGTCAGCAACGCACGCGGGCTGATCATTATACTTATTGATCCTACTGATCCCTGTTCCAACAATGAATCTGCTTTTGTAGAACTTCACCGTTGCCTCGAAGAGCCCCTCGTTCGGGGAGGTGACGAATTGCAGCTGATAGCGGCAAAAATACTCCTCCCCTTGCTTGAAGACTGCTCCATCTTCAAGATGGGTGTTCACCACGGCCTCGTTTGGACGCTCCAGTTGCGCGAAGTGTATATCCTTCAGTTCTAGCCGGACACAATGCGTGAAGCTTGAGTTATGTCTTGACAATAAGTGATTGATGTATTCTACGGCCGCTAGGCTGGCGGCATATATGTGAGGGTGGTGTACATCAACGGATACCCACTGCAAGCAAGGACAGTAGTGCTCTGCTGTCCCGATGTCTGCGCATGACCGGGTTTTTGGAACCTCGGAGAAAAGACTCTGACCGCGCGTGAGGGCCGCCGGGAATTCTGGGTACGAGAGCACATGTCGGAACGTCGCGTACACATCAAACCAGGAGGTAAGCCTCCTCCGATTTTTCTTCAGGTTTTTTAAAATGTTCGGGTATTTTGATTTAAACCAGGGGGGTGTAAGCATCGCAAATAATGGCAACCTTTCTTCAAGTTTGCCCTGAACTTGCGTTCTTACCGTACCGTATCTGAGCCCGTGATCGCCCATGACAATGACCAGCGTGTTGTTCAAGTGACCACTGGATTTTAAATCCTTGAGCAGCGCCATTAAGTAACGTTCGTTTTTCTGCACGTCATTGATTTCGTGGTGTGAATATCCAGCTGAAAATAGAAAAGATAAAACATTTTTACTCACAGGCATTCGGCATTTACTTCTGTCAATGCGAAACCCAAAACGCCACACGAGTCGATGCAAGTTGTCAACTTTAACTGCTTTCAACTTGTCAACAAGATGCAACAAACTTGTTCATTTCGTCAAGTCTCAACAGCAGGATTGTTGCAACATGTCATTTGCAGACTTGGTACGACTTGTTAAAACAACTTGCAGCAAGCCTGTGGATAACAAGTTTTGACAATCAACTTGCAACAAGTCTCTTGACAGCTTGCAACAGACTTGTCGTCAACAAGCTGTCGCCGGCCATGCGAACCTACGCTGATATTAACTTGTTGACCAAAAAGTCCATTGCAAGATATCAACGTGCGTTTTTGGCTTGCGTTGCAGGGTAAGCTCTCTTTACACGCAGAACAACATATATTTATCAGTACAAAGCACTTTAACTTGCCATTGAATGATACAAAGAACTTCAATCTCTTTGGAAATGAATTAAAAACGGTGCGAACGTAATCAAAATGAATTTCAGGGATATTTCTGTTGTTGATGCAGCGATCAGAAGGATACGTCGTGCGTCCGGCAAGATCCAAGAAAAACGGTCTTGGGTAGAAATCCGTCGGGGGCTTTTCAAATCCTTTAAGTCGATACTGAAATGGGCCTTCCCAGATACCATCTTCGGAAAATCCTGTCAGGTAACCGTGTTCTAGAAGAAATGGCTCAGATTGAAACCGGTTTCTACTGGCGACTATTTTCGAGACACTCTGTATACAAGCGGGTTAGCTCACTTCACCTTTTAATTGTTTAAAAATCCACGTCCAGCCATCAATTGTTCTTGCTCCCGGCTTTCCAGTCCTTGCTTCATATTGTTCTTCAAGATGTTTCCCACTTAACATGGCCGTTAGCTGAGGCGTCGTGCCATCGCCTGATATAGTATGACCATTAAAAAACAGCGCGTTATTCTTGGTTAAAAAGTCGACAACATCGGGCAGTTTGCGGATGGCATTTGCATACGACAAAGAGTCAATGCCCAGCACTAAAATATTCAAAGGAATTCCAGGCTGTTTGGAAGACTTGGTATCATATTTGTTGTTCTCGGTGGCAACTTGCAGAAAGAAGTCCTTTTTTAAATCCCCATTTTTAAGACGGAATGATACTTCGACCATTTCTTCAGAGATTGTGTTATTTGGATTCAGCTCCTTTACAGGACCCAAACTAAACGAGAAGTCTCCCTTTCTTAGGATGGGACGGTAGCTTGTTGAGATCACGTTGGGATCTAAGCAAGAGAAAATCAAGAAACCGAAAAGTGGACTATTTGTACAGGATAGCTTTATCCGTTCTTCCTAGAGGTCCAGTAAGGATCATCTCTTATTGATCCCGTGTTACTACAGGAGGAAACCTAAACTAAACTAACTTTATTTATACTGGATAGTTCTATCAGTTCTAAACTGTTCTTCCTAGAGGTCCAGTAAGGATAATCTCTTATTGATCCAGTGTTACTACAGGAGGAAACCTAAACTAAACTAACTTTATTTATACTGGATAGTTCTATCAGTTCTAAACTGTTCTTCCTAGAGGTCCAGTAAGGATAATCTCTTATTGATCCAGTGTTACTACAGGAGGAAACCTAAACTAAACTAACTTTATTTATACTGGATAGTTCTATCAGTTCTAAACCGTTCTTCCTAGAGGTCCAGCAAAGATCATCTCTTATTAATCCAGTGTTATTACAGGAGGAAACCTAAACTAAACTAACTTTATTTATATTGGATAGCTCTATCAGTTCTAAACCGTTGTTCCTAGAGGTCCAGTAAGGATCATCTCTTATTAATCCAGTGTTATTACAGGAGGAAATCTAAACTAAACTAACTTTATTTATAGTGGAAAGCTCTATCAGTTCTAAACTGTTCTTCCTAGAGGTCCAGTAAGGATAATCTCTTATTAATCCAGTATTACTATAGGAGGAAACCTAAACTAAACTAAGTTTATTTATACTGGAAAGCTCTATCAGTTCTAAACTGTTCTTTCTAGAGGTCCAGTAAGGATCACCTCTTATTAATCCAGTATTACTATAGGAGGAAACCTAAACTAAACTAAGTTTATTTATACTGGAAAGCTCTATCAGTACTAAATTGTTCTTCCCAGAGGTTCGGTAATAAGAATAACTATCCGGCTAGAAAGACCACGTACCAAAAATTTTTACCATTCCACCGGACAGCCTGCCATAAGTTGTTCCAGGACAATTTGGATCCTTTGTTTGTTCGATAAACTGCATGATGGAAGAATGAAATGGATCTAGTTCCGGTATCCGGCAGCTTCTTTGATCACCGTTTGTGTTCACGACTTTTTTGACGACCGCTGGACATTCCGACTAAATTTGAACACAACACATTGTTAATTCAGAGGAAACAATTTCGTAGCTGACTCAGTAATTAAACTAAATTTCATCCAGTATTGTTGTTGCTACAGGAATAGCGCTTAAAAACTATTGGAACTTCTGAACTGTTTTCCTAGAGGTTTAGTAAGGATCATCTCTTATTGATCCAGTGTTACTACAGGAGGAAACCTGAACCAAACTAACTTTATTTATACTGAATAGCTCTATCAGTTCTAAACTGTTCTTCCTAGAGGTCCAGTAAGGATAATCTCTTATTGATCCAGTGTTACTACAAGAGGAAATCTAAACTAAACTAGCTTTATTCATACCGGATAGCTCTACCAGTTCTAAAATGTTCTTCCAAAAGGTCTAGTAAGAATCGTCTCGTATTGATCCAACGCTACTATAAGCGAAAACCAAAACTACAAACTTGTGCCGTGCTATGTAAAGTATGAACATACCGCTTTTTGGAGGATTATATGACTCAACCATTCATCCGCGGACAGCTGAATGTATATAAAAAACGAACTTATGAGAATAAAACTAGAGCAACAAAGCCTGTTAATCACTTTAATAACTTTTCAGTTGGGTGGGAAAACATAGAAAGAAATCTACGCTTTACAAAAAAAGAGGACAGCTATAGAAACCTAAGACAGACAGTTAAGATTGTTATGTTCGGTTAGGAAGAAATTTATGAATGCTTGTGTTGTGAAGGAGATTAGCCACTGTACCTTAATTGGATATTCTTGCTTTCGATTTTTTACACTCGCCTGCAAAAATAAAGACATCAAGTCACAAATCAAGTTATTAAAATATGAACGAGCTTAATTGTCTCTCTCTTATCTCTCTGACAGGTCGATTACGTGTATCAAGTCAGTTTACTTAATGTTAACGGTTCAGACAGGCGGCAAAAATGGGTCAAAGCATGCTCATCAAAGTAAAAACAAAACAGGTCGATTTGGTACACTGATTCAATTCGCTGCATACAATTCGCGCTTGAACAGGAAAGTATAGAGGTTACACATAATGATAATTAAAACGCCGAGAAGGTCGATTTAAATATTCCAATTAGGAACGCCATATACTGCTTCGATCTCCAGTTACACGATATGAGACTACCAATGGCGGAGGGGCATTTATGCGTGTGTTGTATTAGTTCAGATATCTCTAAAACACAAGATCTTGTATCTATGGCATGCAATTTTACGTCGTTATTACCGATTTCCGATGCGAACAAGATCATGTTTTTTTTAAATCAATTATTACAACAGGTTATGGTTAATTTGAATTTCAAAAGCATACATTTTTATACATGTACGCTGTATTTATTATACAGGGTGTCCCAAAAAAAACGGAACCCGCATAAATCAATTATGTATGCACTTAAAACGAAACCCGCATAAATTAATGTTGTATGCATTATGATTCACAAATTGACAGCACTGAACTGAATCTTAAATTCCGCACAGTTGTTCAGAAACCACAAAAAATGAAAAACAGGAAAGAAATGCCATTTTTTCCAGCTATAATGTTGTAATAAGATTCCCAAGGTTGAAATAAGCCTGTGTAAAAAAATACACAATACTGATTTTAAACAATTGCATTTAGAATTAATGTAAGACATTACTTTTAACTTGTTCTGCTTTGACATATGCTGCACAAAAATATGAAATCCCAGAGGTACAGAAATGTCAAGTCATCACACTACTGTGAATAATAATTACATTATTGCGAATAATATCTTTAACGACTGCATAATTAATTTATGCGGGTTCCGTTTTTTTAGGACACCCTGTATAGACAATTATTTGGATAGATTAAATCTCGATTCAGGCAATATTAACAAGATCTTTCATCACAACAAAAGGACATCTTAGAATGAATATGGGTGCAAAGTTTGGTGGCAAAATGTTGTAAATAACAGAAAATATAGCCCTGCGAAGTTTGTATACATTTGTATCACGCAGGGGAAAGCCTAACTACATTTAAGATGCTCTTTTTTGCCGTAGTGAAACATTTCGCTCATGCATACTGCCTGGATCAAAGTTTGGCCTACCATCGGAATTGTCTATTGCTAAAGGATTATCACAACAAATGGAAAAGATACCAGCTCAACGATAACGTTACCTGAAAAAAATTCATGAAAATTAAAAGGAATAAAGCGACACCTGCAGAATACAGCAAGACACGAAGCGACTGATATCTCATCCTCCTCTATACAAAAACAAAGTGTTTTTCGTTAGTAAAAATTATAGTAAAAACTAAAAATTTTAGTCATTCAGAAACTAGGCAGTTGATCCAACTATTCAGACATTGACAGGTGGATGATGCAGAATTTCAAAAATCATTAATAATTTATAAGCAAATTAACCAATCACATCAAAGGAATAAGTCACGTGCATACACCTTTAAACCCAGTATTACACTGTCAGTCTAATTGGTATTCTATATATGAAAATGATCATCTTTATTAGTATTCTTTATATAAAGAATACTAATTAGGAGGAGCATTTTATATATAGAAAAGCAGTAAGCCTAAATAAAACAATTCAAGAAAGAATAACCATTTTATTGGGAAAAGTTAAATAACACAACAATCTTTACTGAGCTTAATTCTAGCTACTTCACTTGTTTCCTAAATTAAACGTGCAATTGTTGAACACACAACTGGTGTACGTTTCACTAACTTTATTACTATCACCACCTATAGACATTGGGCGATCGCCAGGAATTGGAATGTTACACGTACAGTAGTATATCATCTGGAATATCACATTCAAAATCATCCAAAAGATCCGATTCTCCCACATCCTCACTAGGCATTTCGTTTACATGTAGTCCAGCAGGAGGTCCGAGGATGTCACCCACTATACGCTGTTGCTCTAAACTAGGCTTCTCGTACTTAAAGATTGCATTCGCGCGATGACCGGTTCGTTCTCGAATTAATGTTTCTTCCACCGAATTTTGAAATAATGGTGTCGCACAGCTAACTCTGAGATCGTGTGGCGTTTTCCTCGTTAGTCCTGCACCTGCGCATAACTGGTCAGGCAAAATTTTATTCAACGAATTGATACCAACGGCCATATATTCATACGAAAATTTGGCACTATCCCGATTGGGTCGAAGGTAAAATGCATCAATTTTCACGGTTAAAGGCTTGATACATTCCAGGTATTTTCCATAGCAACTCACTAGACATGGGAAATGCTTGGCTCCTTCAGACGGGCAACAAATATGATTAACCACGCGAGGCGTGTGCTTCAAATCTCTCAAACCACCGTGATACATTTTTGAACTGCTTTCGTCAAAAGTCACAGAGGTTGAATCAACTATAAAATTATTGTATTAGGGACACCATTTTCGGGCATTTGCCTTTCTTCATCGGCACTTTTGGGCGTTCTAAACGTTCGTGCGGATGCCATTCAACGCGCGAAAACCTCACACATGTTCTCATATACTGCACTGAACAAATGAGGTTCAGCATGTGGGCACCACTGTGTGCTCCACTTGACTGCTTGTGCAAGAACAAATAAGCTTACAACGCCTGTTTTATACTAGACAGCATGCAAATTTTCCTTCAAGTAGATCAATACATTTACTTCTCTGCTTCAAGTAATAAATATGATTGCTCCCATATCGAAGATCGTTTTTGAAGCCATTTAAAAAACTCGCAGTTCGTGCTTAAATCCGATAAAGCACTTCTGCTCGTTTATTAAATAGTACTTATCACACGTGTTTATACTTGCTTGATAATTAATTTGCGCCAAGAAATGTGTATTTTTTGCTTTTAGACTTTTAAGAAACATCACGTTACAAACGTAAGCAAACCAGCGAAAATAGATGTTCGCGCTTCTGCTGATTTTATTGGCTTAAAACAAAATTTCTTTATAAATAAACTCATGGGTGTAAAATTTTCATTTGCATGTCTTACTGTAAGATGCATAACACTTGAGTGTATTTTATTCTCTAGCTCCGACAAATCGGCGTGTTCGTCTTATATATTACCTAATCTGTGTCATCCACAACAGGAATTGTATTTGTTCAAGAAAATTGTCGCACAATTTCTCGTGTAAACGGGACTTTATACGTGTTTAAATTAGAGAGCGCGGTTAAGAATGGCGCCTTGTGCATAAGACTTCGAAGCGGCGAGGAGCCAAGTATGCAAACCAATTGTAGCCATCAAAGTTTTTTTCCCCTTCCATTATCTTCAGCAAAAATTACACCACAGTTAATAACTGAGATTACACGCACATTCATCATCAGTTTAAACAAAAGTTGTACAGCATGTAGACACAAACCAACACAACAGGCCAACTACAAGCGACATCTTTCCGTGTAAAAATCTAACTCTTCTCGCAATTATAAGCGGTCAACCACTCTCTCCATCCATTGACCAAAACTCCTCATAAAGTGAAGAGACGACAAAACTATACATAGTACAAGCAAGCGCTCGAATTCAAGTACATTACAAACGGGCAATTCTCATGGTCTATATTCTAACGCTATTAGCCTATTAATGCTTTTATGACCATACACTTACGTGTCGAATATTACCAAGGAAGCTCCTAACCATCACTTTCTTATAATCCTCACAAATTGTTCCTCGGGTGTTAATTTCAATGCTGAAATGGTATATAGTTTCCTGTTGATTGAAGGTACTCACGATGGCAAGAACAGCATTATGCCATTAAGTTGGTAAGTTGAAATGATTCTCCGAAGCAAGATCAAGTCATGCGGTGCCTGCCTTGGTAATTATTATGTAAATGAACCAAATCAAGCCCTATTCAGGAGCATCTTGAAATTAGTAAAATTGGAAAATGATGTCCTTACGAAACGAAGTTTTGTGATAAAATTATTTATTGACTGCATTAAAAAGATCAGTCATTAAAATCACAGTCTAACTTCCTCGGAAGAATATCTCTAGCAGTAGCATTGAATTAAATAATAATTATTTCTAGTTCACTGAGCAGTCGTGTTACCCTATCACATTGGAATGGTTAGTACTCAAAATGGCGACGGATGTTGACGTGATCATAAGAGCCCCTTGGGGTCGGAAGTCATGCAACACGTTGAAGTAATCATGTTATTGCATAACGATATCGTGTAAATGACAGAGACGGAGATGGAACAAAATTTTGTGTTACCCTGTCCCAAAGTGACAGGGCAACACTACCAGCTCTGTTCCTTCTCCAGATACTTAACTTTATCCGACATGCAAATTACACAACATAATAATCCGCACTAAAATGCAGACACCATGTCATTAATCCTACTCTACACACGTACAGCACAGCTTTAGTTGTTTCTCATGGTCATATATCACAAAATTAGCAATTGCAAAGATAGCTACTGATTATGCACAGTGATGTCATAAGTTGTATAATTCACATATCCAATAAAGTTCAAGAAAGCTCGAGAAAGATGGGAGCTAGTAAAAATGTACCAAAGAAGTCACACTGGGATTTTAAGCGATCTTTTCATCGCAATCAATAAATAGTTGCACAAAATTTCGTTTCATAGGCACTTTAAATACGGGCATGCGAAGTTTGCAAGCTTTTCAGAGTTGTTAAATAATCAATGTTCGTCCTGCATTTAGTATATTTTTTTTGGTAAGTATGAGGCATTATTTACTAGTTAGTATTTTTTATGGCCGCCAATGAAAGTCGTTATAATGCCGTTTTATACTGTATTTTACCAAAATTGACAAATAGAGACAAAATTGCGTTAATACAAAGTCAAAGAATATAAAAAAACTTTTATGTTAAACTATCTTAAAGTTATAGATCGTCTGCAAAAAACTTATCAAATACCTTTTCACTAGTTAAAAATTACAAATGAACTTTTCGAACTAGGAATTTTTCGAAGCAAGCTGTATTCATAAAAGAAGTGCATTTTACACTTTTTTACAAAAGAAATCATACCAGAACAATTATTCGCCTCAGGCTCAGTGATTATGGTGAATATTCACCAATAATCGTTTCTCCTTCGGCCAATAATTGTTAAATGCAACCTAAATGAGTTTGAAACTGATTTAAAAGTCATAAAATAGGCAATTCCCATGATAGGCCAATAAACAAAATCTTTTATCACGTCTATCATTTAGCTGTATATTGCAGCAACAAAATTTAATCTATATTTGGAATTGCCCATTTACATAGGAGTGATCAATTTTCAAAGTCGAATGTCCATACTGAAACTAAAGCAAGACGAATTCAAGGCCTTTCGATCACTTGTTTATCAATTCGAGGACTTTTAGGCCTTGAAATTTTGTTTCTAAGGGATTTAAGGATATTCAAGTTTTGTACAAACTCTGTTATATGTATTTGTATCACGGGCGAAAACGATAGAAAAACCCACAACTCGAACGTGGTAGACTTAATTGTCTGCCCAAAATATGCAGATGCGTCACAAATTTTTTGTATTTAACAACATTTCCTCGCCAAACTTTGCCTGAAATTTACGTCAAATGGAGATTTCCACATCAAATGCGACGGTCAAATTTGACGGAAATGCAACGTCTAAAACATGGCAAAATTTTGGATATTTTCATACACTGAAAAAATTGCTAAAGCTTGGAAATTGCGATTAAAGTTTGTGCAAAACAGGACGATTTTCCATCATGGAATTGTTTACGTAAATTTCCCTCATGTATTATCGAGTTTTCAAGATCTCTGCTCACATGTCAATGACTAATACTTGTAACACAAAACATAATCCGAAGTCAGCATCTTGAAACTCAATGCTAATCTTCGGATTATGTTTTGTGTTATATTTTTTGAAATTGTCGGCTGGTATTGGTTTTTAATACTTGTAAACTTTGTGAATAATAGTACCTTATTATATAAAGCTTTCAGCATTTTCGAACTTTGTAAGTAGAAACGACGACAATATTAGATGGCAATTAAAGACACGGTAACCTAAAAAATACACAAAAATCTGTAGCATAACAATATGTTTGCGTCCCGTCTTTCGTTCTGTTATTAGTCCTCATTAGCGACACAAGCACTTATAACAAAGGCAAAGCAGAAAGAATTGTGCCAATGCTTCATACGTCGCACACTGTACTGTGATTCTTTGTTTTGTCCTCTGATTTAGCTTAAACTAACTATATGAACGCTTGGTCAGTTTATGTGTTCTCTGTGGTTTTGGGCGAAGCACCATTGGTTCTGTTCGATCGTAAATATCGGACTGTTGCCTTTATTTGATGCTTTTCCTCATTTATGAATTCGATTTTTACTGCGTTTGTTGGGAAATAGCAGATATTCTATTGTGGTTCAAGCTTTAGCGTTTGTCTCCGTGTCAGCGGGCAAAATGCACATGCTATAAGACGCAATTCTGGTCTGGCCTAGCGACATAAGCACAGAGCACAAGCTAAAACGAATTCCCATACCTTTCCTTGACCATAACTACTGCTGGACTGAAGTAAACAGCGGTCTTCGAGACATACAGTTAAACGGCGAAAGCCCGAGAAGAATACTGTGCGAAACACAAAAAGAAAGAAAAACGAGAATTTTGAAACAATGAATGACATACAATTCTTCTTCCGCGTAGCAGCCGATGCAGTTTTGGACGTTGTGCTTTGAGAAAAACGTTTTGAAATACACAATTCTTGCTTTTACCTCTAAAACAAGTGCAAGTATCTTTTGGTATACATCTTTCCAAATAGAAATTCGACATGATACTTGTTTTGCAATATAAACGAGTCTGGCAAATGAAGATTTTAATCATTCTGTAATTAAATCATCATTTGCATAATAATAATTTACAAACGGTTGCAATTTTACGCATAATTCAAAATACTAAATTTTGACTTTGATATTGAGGTGGTCAAATTTTTTGCCATATTTTTTGTTTCTTAAAAAACCAAAAAATGGGCTGTATATAGTGTCCTCAATAACATGCCGGCGCATTCAAATTAAAAAATAAATTAACAACAAAACAATCGCGCTGTTTTTGTCATCTCTCTCAGTAAAACCTGAGTAGAACCAGATGTTATCTAAGACAGCCCTGACCTGAACTTAAATTTGTTTGCAAAAGTGGAAGCACTATTTAATACACGTTATTATTGAAAACAAACCAAATTCGTGGAGTGGTACTGAGGAAGCTTGCATAGCCATAGGTTTTCAAATGATACGAAAGCGATGGAACTTACCGCTTAATCTTACCAGTTAAGCAGACTCGGCTTTGATCCTTTAATTGAAGCAATCTCGTTCCCAGCGCCTTTTAGAGTGAGGGAAAAGGCCCTGGCACCGGCTGGCTTTTTGAATAAATTAACGCGATAACTGTATATGCGATTTTTTTCCGATGCGTCGAAGTGTCTAGAAAAAAACATGTAATGGAGCGCCTTAGCAAGGCGTTAAATTTTACTCGTATTTTTTTTTTCCACGCAGATATACATATATATGGTTTTGGGTAAATTAACTGAGTAAGGTTATAGACCAATGAAATTGCATAAGTTAGCAGCCAGTGCCAGGGCCTTTCCCTCTTGCCATTTTAGAAAAGGCCCTGGGATCGAAGTGGCATTTAAGGGGAAAAAACAACAAAAATTTAATTCGTCTTATTTAAAAGAGATTTAAAAACAACATGTAGAAGTCTATAAGAATTTTTTTACATATGTTTCATTTCGGGAGATATTCTTACCTAAGTCAACGAACTGTCCACCATCTTGGATCAATTTTTAACCTCATTAACTATGTTTTGTTGACGTCACAACTGGGATAAACCATTCAAAACCACTTCTAAATACCTACCAAGAATCAATAATGTTTAAAACCTTTTCACTGCGTGTTTTAGTCGAGAGCACTTGCCGCACGTGCAGTTATGGCGCATATTAATCATTGTTTCACAAAAAAAATGAAATTGCGTTACCCCAGTTGTGATGTATCATGCATATCAACAAATATCCAAGATGGCGGATAACTTAATATTTCTAATCAAAATATCTCATCAAGTAAGGTAGGTATAAAAATTCTGTAATAGACTTCTACAGATTGTTTTGGAGGCTCTTTCAAAATGTTGTTACTATTTCCCTTCAATTTTGATTAATATGAATCTAGTTTTTCATATCTCTGAGGATGGTTCTGAAATTTCCCTTCAAAACAGTACGAATTACAATTCAAACGGGAAACGTCACGTTACAAACGCAAGCAGACAAGCAGTTGGCGTTTCGACTTTGATTTCCACAAAACTTTCGCCTGATTTTCTCGGCTTAAAACAAAATTTCTTCGTAAATAAACTTTTGTGTGTAAAATTTCATTTGCATGTTTTATTATCAGATGCACAACGCTTGAGCGTATTTTCTTCTTTAGATCTGACACAGCACCGCGTTCGTCTTATAAGTATACTACCTAAATATTTGTTGCGTCATCATCCACAACAGGAATTGCATTTGTTCAAGAAAATTGTCGCATAATTGCTGTGTGAACGGGACTTTATACGTGCTTAAGTTAGAGAGCGCGGTTAAGAATGGCGTCTAGTGCATAAGGCTTCGAAGCGGTGAGGAGCCCAGTATGCAAACCAATTGTAGCCATCAAAGTTTTGCTCCCCTTCAGCAAAAATTACACCACAGTTAATAACTGAGATGACACGCACATTCATTGTCAGTTTAAACGAAAGTTATACAGATGTAGACACAAACCAATTAACACACTGTTACAACAGGCCAACTACAAGCGACATCTTCCCGTGTAAAAATTTAACTCTTCTCGCAATTATAAGCGGTCAACCGCTCTCTCCATCCATTGACCAAAACTCCACATAAAGTGAAGAGACGACAACACTATACATAGTACAAGCAAGCGCTCGAATTCTAGTACATTACAAACGAGCAATTCTTACGGCCTATATTCTAACGTCATGAATGCCTTTATGGTCAAACACTTACGTGTCGAAAAATACCAAGAAAGCGTGGACTCCTGACCATTACTCTCTTATAATCCTTCTATACTAAAATGGTATATAGTTTTCTGCCCATTAAAGGTGTAAACGACGGCAAGAACAGCATTATGTCATTAAGTTGGTAAGTTGAAATGATTCTCAGGAAGCAAGGCAAGTTTTACTTTGGTAAATATTCATGACTTGAGTCTCGACACATGCGGTGCCCGCCTTTGTGATTGTGAATGAACTATGCTACGGCGGGACCGTTAATTCATGCGTCGCCGCGAGTTAGGTTGAATCTAAATAAGTAGAAAATTTGGCTACTGTTTGTGGTTTTGAAATGGGTAATGATTCTTTGCCTTTCAGTAATTAAATGCCAATCAATATGCCTTCACGTATTTGCTTAAGGATATCAATCTTTTATAGGGTAAAAAAGAAGAGACACACAACTTTAGAAAATTGTAGAGTACATGCAACTAATATTGGCTCCCTCATTCCCACACCTCAATAGTTAGCTGTCTGTGGCCCGTTGTTCACCAGCCCGTCCATTTTGCAAACGAATGAACTTAATATCGAACGCTAAATTTGCAGTCGTTCAGACAAGTGTTAGATTGAAAATTTGGCCGTCCAATGAATACACACAGACTTGGTTGATATTTTTACTTATCTGCCATTATTCTGTTATTTTTCTAATCTTCACAGGTGAAAATCTCAAAAGCGTTGGCTTTAATCAAACACGCTTTCTAATTGATTGAATGCAGAAGACTGATATTTGACTCAAAACTCACAACCCCTCCAGTGGTTACGAACAAAAAAAATTCGACATATTATTGTTGAAGGTTTAACTTAAAGAGATTATTTTTAAAATCTCGTGTAAAACGTGCACTTATACGTGTCAAAATGTCATGTCGTAGGAAAAATCTGACCAACTGTTGTGCAAACAATATCTGTAGCATTAAAATGCGAGCAGCAATTACAACGTTGAAAACGATTCCTGTAAATACCGGCACAATAAATGCCTTAAATGTCATCGACTCCTCATTCTATACTGGCATTATTGAGTAATGGCCGCCACGAGCTAAACTCATATGTTGAATACGAAAGTAACGAAACAGCCAAATATACACGAACGCGGGACGCCAAAAAAGCAACGACGAAGTCAAGAACTCTGGCCACTTGTCAATGACAAATACTAGCAAACTTTGTAGATAATAGTACCTTATATAAAGCTTTTTGCGTTTTCGGACATTGTAAATACAAACGGCGAAAAAAATCTGTGCATAACAATGTCTGCGCCCGTCTTTCGTTCTTTTATTAGTCCTCCTTAGCGACACAAGCATTTAGAACGAAGGCAAAGTCGCTTTTTCTCTGTTTTGTTTTCTGTTTTAGCTTGTGCTTTATGCTCATGTCACTAGTGAGGGCCAGGCTAGAACAGAATTGCGTCTTATAACATGCGTATTTTGCCCACTGACACAAAGGCAAACGCTAAAGCTTGAACCACAATAAAATATCTGCCATTTCCCAACAAACGCAGTAAAAATCGAATTCGTAAATGAGAAAAAGCACACATGGTTATATTTACGATCAACAGTCATATTTACGATCGAGCAGAACCAATGATGCTTCGCCCAAAACAACAGGAGTACAGTACACATGGACTGAGCATTCATATAGTCGTGATATAGTTATTAGAAAACGAATTCCCATACCTTTCGTTGACCATAACTATTGCTGGACTGAAGTAAACAGCGGTCTTCGAGCTTAAACGGCGAAAGCCTGAGAAGAATACTGTTATAGCGAAATACAAAAAGAAAGAAATACGAGGATTTTGAAACAATGAAATATGAAACTCAATCATCGGCCGGCGGAAATGACGCATTGTTAATGAAAAAACTTAGTTTGGAGTTTTGGGAATGCATTACAGTTGTTTTTACCTTGTCCATGATTTTACCATATGCCCTTCCAAAGGCTCTTTCTATGTGGCTCATTCAGAGCTTCTTCCATCTCATAGAAGCCGATGCAGTATTCGACGGTGTGCTTTGAAAAAAAACGTGTACATCTTCCCAAATAGAAATTCGGCATGATGCATTTGTTTTGCAACATAATTAAGCGAGTTTGGCAAATGCAATGAAGATTTTAATAATTCTGTAATTAATTATTATCTCGAATACTTGGCTTGGAAATTATGCAAACATCTGCATAATTTATGCGCAATTCAATTTAGATTTCAATATTAAGTAAGAAATCTGTCAGCACAGAAAAAGCATCTTAAGCCGCAAATAGAAACTAAACTATAAATTTGTTTGCGGAATCAAGAAGTTCATTGTATATATTATAAATACATGTAATTAATATTTATAAATACAATGTATTTAAATATATACAATGACTTTCCTAAATGGCGCTTGCGGCTCGCGACATGTGTGGACCACTTGTACTCGCATGATACAAATCTTGTGAACTTCACAAGGCTATATTTTCCGCATTTTTCAACATTTTGGAACCAAACTTTGCAATTTTACTAATTTTAAGACGCTCTTTCTAGCTGAGCTGTCAGATTTCGTTGTTCGTGCTGACATATAATTCCCACTCGAAATTATGAAACATTGAACTTTTGGAAACCTACAATTTTCCCCGAAACTCAAGCATAGTGGGTACATGACTATCACACGGGTAAAAATGCATACAAAATATTAAAATAGTACGTAAAAATAATGAAATGTTTTAATTTGAAGACAAGAATATTAAAACTATACGCGATAGCCACCAACATTGGGCCATTGCAGTTTCTTCAGCCGTAGCAGATCTACCGCAGCTGTCTGAGAGTCGTATCAAAACTACCGCATAGCCATACCCTCGTTGAATTTTCTGCCGCACATGTTTCCACCAGTTATTAGTTGCCACTGATAGAAAACATGCAGAACGTTTAGGCATGTTGCAGAATTCGCTGTCTTCGTTCAACGAATTTTTCTGCACGGCTGATTCAACATTCACTTTTTGGCTTTTACAATTTTATTTAATATATTTACGCTAACTACAAGCCACTTACACTTTACGCATCATCATCATTCTGCCTCTCTTGACGTTGGTTATGTCGTTAAATAACTTCGGTCCGGAAACCGAACATTCTCCGTCCATCACTCGATTATACTAACATAGTTACAATAACCCGATTAAAATACTTTGGCTTAAATTCAGCTTATCTATGACATGCAATTGATAATCTTGATAGGACACAATTACAACATTTGACAGGACACAATACGACATCTGAATATATAATAAATTGAAATATAAAGTTATAATAAATCCAACAAGGCATTGTAGAATGTTTAAAAAGACCCCATGTTCAATCGTGATGTATCATTACAGTTTCATTATTACTGATAACAGGTGCCAGGTGGTCAGGTGCCCGCTGAGAGGGGAAGCTCCACATTGGAACATGCACGCGTAACATCCTACCGCATCGCTAGTTTGTACAAAAAGTCTACCGCATTATCATGCCGCATTTGAACATTTACAAAGAAGCCTTCCGCGGAAAATCTTCCGCTAAAGCGACCTCCTTTCGTAGAAACCTTCATAGATTCTACCATCCTAGTTCATCAACATTCATATTCAAAGAGACTGTCTATTCTGCTTTTATTCTTCTCAATTGAATCACATGTTATTCTTTATTTTAATACAACGACGTACGGCCGTCTCATGTTACAATTACAGATGTCAAATGAATCATTATATTAAATCAACTATTTGCGTTCGACGAACTGGATGCTGTGGCCTTTTGAGATTTTGGGATGTAGTGTTTGCCTCGTTCTCGCGTTTAGCAAAACAAATCGCGCCTGCGACGACAGTACTGCGAAAGAAGTCATGTTATCCACTATAAAATGTCCAAATTATTGCATTATTGCTTGTTTCAACTTTTAGTCTTGTTGTTTGCGTAAACTCTACAGAATATTCCAACGGTAAATTAAGTTCAGCATATATATTTGTATGTATACGTCCGTTTAACTTGTGCGTGATTGGTGCATGGGCTATAGGACAGGCGCATTGCGATACTGTTTACGTACGTAAATAAGAAAATTATTTAAAATGTTATAAACCGTATTGTACTTATCATGAATTATTTAGATATTCAAATGATGGGAGTGTTCTAAGCGTCGTGATTTCGTTTGGAAATAGTGAAATACAAATCCTTGCTCTGTTATACATCGTCACCATATTGAATCAATCACAATTTCCAACCCCCCCCCCTGGCAAAATAATAAGACGGCGAAAAAAATATAGGAAAAATAACAGGGTACGAACAATGTGGGCGTTTTATGCTTTTGAGCGAATCAACGTTCGCAATTCCGTGTCACATGACCAATTTAAATCGTTATAGGCGGGAAGAATCATCACACATCATTGAAATATATTGTTCAGTGTTGCTAGGTCACGGAATATTAAATATGGGACACGTTTGTGCCATATATGGAAGTATGGGACACGTTTGTGCCATATTTGGAAGTGTCACTGCATCCAGCCTCTGACGAAACACGCCCACATTGTTCCTACCCTCTTATTTTTTCTCTATTTTTCTTCGCCGTCTTATTATTTTGCCAGGGCGGATGGAAATTGTGATTGATTCAATATGGCGACGATGTATAACAGAGCAAGCATTTGCATTTCACTATTTTCGAACGAAATCACGACGTTTAGAACACTCCCATCATTTGAATACCTAAATAATTCATGAGTAAATACAATACGGTTCATAACATTTTGATAATTTTCTTATTTGCGTATGTAAACAGTATCGAAATGCGCCTGTCCTATAGCCCGTGATTGGTGCGATCAATTGCAGTACATTTCGCACAGCTGTCAAGTATATGTTTTTCGATTTATAGCTCCCTAGTGAAAAAAACTCTTAAATCCGGCCTGACTTAGGCTAATCCAGCAAGATTAACGGTTAATCCGGCCGAATTTAGGGTTAATCCGACCGGATTTAAGGTTATTGCAGTCGGATTTAGGGTTAATCCGAAAAAGATTTAGAGTTAATCCGGCCGGACTTGGTTTTAAATCCGCCTGGATTTAGGGTTAATCCGGCCAGATTTGGCGTTAAAATCCGCCTGGGTTTAGGGTTAATCCGGCTGGATTTATGGTTAATCCAGTCGGATTTAACTCAAAATCCGGCAAGATTAACCCCTAAATCCGGCAAGATTAAGCTTAAATCCTGCCGGATTTAAGGTTAATCCGGTCGGATTAATGCTTAATCCAGTTGGATTAAGGGTTGAATCCGGCTGGATTTAGGGTTATTCCAGCCGGATTTAGGGTTAATCATGTCGGATCTAACCCTAAATCCGGCCAGATTAACATTAAATCCGGCAAGATTAAGCTTAAATCCAGCCTGATTTAAAGTTAATCCGGTTGAATTTAGGGTTAATCCAGCCGGATTTAGGGTTAATCCGGCCGGATTAAGGGTTAAATCAGCCTGGATTTAGGGTTAGTCCGGCCATATTTGGTGTTAAATCCGCCTGGATTTACGGTTAATACGACTGGATTTATGGTTAATCCAGTCGGATTTAACTCTAAATCCGGCCAGATTAACCCTAAATCTGACAAGATTAAGCTCAAATCTAGCCGGATTTAAAGGTAATCCGGTCGGATTTAGGGTTAATCTGGTTGGATTTAGGGTTAATCTGGCCAGATTAAGGGTTAAATCCTGCTAGATTTAGGGTTAATCCGGTCGGATTTAGGCTTAATCCGGCTGGATTAAGGGTTAAATCCGGCTGGATTTAAAGTTAATCCAGCCGGATTTAGGGTTAATCCAGCCGGATTTAGGGTTAATCCAGTTGGATTTAACTCTAAATCCGGCCAGATTAACCCTAAATCCGGCAAGATTAAGCTTAAATCCAGCCGGATTTAAAGGTAATCCGGTCGGATTTAGGGTTAATCTGGTCGAATTTAGGGTTAATCTGGCCTGATTTAGGGGTAAATCTGGCCGGATTTACGGTTAATCTGGTCGGATTTAGGACTAATCTGGTGGATCAAGGGCTAAATGCAGCTGGATTTACGGTTAATCAAGCTGGATTTACGGTTAATCCAGCCGAATTTAGGGTTAATCTGGCCAGATTAAGGGTTAAATCCGGTCGAATTTAGGCTTAATCCGGCTGGATTAAGGGTTAAATCCGGCTGGATTAAGGGTTAAATCTGGCTGGATTTACGGTTAATCCAGCTGGATTTAGGGTTAATCCAGCCGGATTTAGCGTTAATCCAGTCGGATTTACGCTTAATCCGGCTGGATTAAGGGTTAAATCCGGCTGGATTTACGGTTAATCCAGCTGGATTTAGGGTTAATCCAGCTGGATTTAGGGTTAATCCAGACGGATTTAGTATTAATCCAGTCGGATTTAACCCTAAATCCGGCCAGATTAACCCTAAATCCGGCAACATTAAGGCTAAATCCAGCCGGATTTAAAGGTAATCCGGTCGGATTTAGGGTTAATCTGGTTGGATTTAGGGTTAATCTGGCCAGATTAAGGGTTAAATCCGGCCAGATTTAGGGTTAATCCGGACGGATTTAGGCTTAATCCGGCTGGATTAAGGGTTAAATCCGGCTGGATTTACAGTTAATCCAGCTAGATTTAGGGTTAATCCGGTCGCATTTAGGCTTAATCGGGCTGGATTAAGGGTTAAATCCGGCTGGATTTACGGTTAATCCACCTGGATTTAGGGTTAATCCAGCCGGATTTAGGGTTAATCCAGCCGGATTTAGTATTAATCCAGTCGGATTTAACCCTAAATCCGGCCAGATTAACCCTAAATCCGGCAAGATTAAGGTTAAATCCAGCCGCATTTAAAGGTAATCCGGTCGGATTTAGGGTTAATCTGGTTGGATTTAGGGTTAATCTGGCCAGATTAAGGGTTAAATCCGGCCAGATTTTGGGTTAATCCGGTCGGATTTAGGCTTAATCCGGCTGGATTAAAGGTTAAATCCGGCTAGATTTACAGTTAATCCAGCCAGATTTAGGGTTAATCCGGTCGGATTTAGGCTTAATCTTGCTGGATTAAGGGTTAAAGCCGGCTGGATTTACGGTTAATCCAGCTGGATTTAGAGTTAATCCAGCTGGATTTAGAGTTAATCCAGTCGGATTTAACCCTAAATCCGGCCAAATTAACCCTAAATCTGGCAAGATTAAGCTTAAATCCAGCCGGATTTAAAGGTAATCCGGTCGGATTGAGGGTTAATCTGGTCGAATTTAGGGTTAATCTGGCCTGATTCAGGGGTGAATCTGGCCGGATTTACGGTTAATCTGGTCGGATTTAGGCCTAATCTGGTGGATCAAGGGTTAAATCCAGCTGGATTTAGGGTTAATCAAGCCGGATTTAGGGTTAATCCAGTCGGATTTAACCCTAAATCTGGCAAGATTAAGCTTAAATCCTGCCGGATTTAAAAGTAATCCGGTCGGATTTAGGGTTAATCTGGTTGGATTTAGGGTTAATCTGGCCAGATTAAGGGTTAAATCCGGCCAGATTTAGGGGTAATCCGGTCGGATTTAGGCTTAATCTATCTGGATTAAGGGTTAAATCCGGCTGGATTTACAGTTAATCCAGCCAGATTTAGGGTTAATCCGGTCGGATTTAGGCTTTATCTTGCTGGATTAAGGGTTAAATCCGGCTGGATTTACGGTTAATCCAGCTGGATTTAGGGTTAATCCAGCTGGATTTAAAGTTAATCCAGTCGGATTTAACCCTAAATCCGGCCAGATTAACCCTAAATCTGGCAAGATTAAGCTTAAATCCAGCCGGATTTAAAGGTAATCCGGTCGGATTTAGGGTTAATCTGGTTGGATTTAGGGTTAATCTGGCGAGATTAAGGGTTAAATCCGGCCAGATTTAGGGTTAATCCGGTCGGATTTAGGCTTAATCCGCCTGGATTAAGGGTTAAATCTGGCTGGGTTTAGGGTTAATCCAGCTGGATTTAGGGTTAATCCAGCTGGATTTAGGGTTAATCCAGCCCGATTTAGTATTAATCCAGTCGGATTTAACCCTAAATCCGGCCAGATTAACCCTAAATCTTGCAAGATTAAGGTTAAATCCAGCCGGATTTAAAGGTAATCCGGTCAGATTTAGGGTTAATCTGGTTGGATTTAGGGTTAATCTGGTCGGATTTAGGCCTAATCTGGTGGATCAAGGGTTAAATCCAGCTGGATTTAGGGTTAATCCAGCCGGATTTAGGGTTAATCCAGTCGGATTTAACCCTAAATCTGGCAAGATTAAGCTTAAATCAAGCCGGATTTAAAGGTGATCCGGTCGGATTTAGGGTTAATCTGGTTGGATTTAGGGTTAATCTGGCCAGATTAAGGGTTAAATCCGGTCGAATTTAGGCTTAATCCGGCTCAATTAAGGGTTAAATCCGGGTGGATTAAGGGTTAAATCTAGCTGGATTTACGGTTAATCCAGCTGGATTTACGGTTAATCCAGCTGGATTTAGGGTTAATCCAGCCGGATTTAGTATTAATCCAGTCGGATTTAACCCTAAATCCGGCCAGATTAACCCTAAACCTGGCAAGATTAAGCTTAAATCCAGCCGGATTTAAAGGTGATCCGGTCGGATTTAGGGTTAATCTGGTTGGATTTAGGGTTAATCTGGCCAGATTAAGGGTTAAATCCGGCCAGATTTAGGGTTAATCCGGTCGGGTTTAGGCTTAATCCGGCTGGATTAAGGGTTAAATCCGGCTGGATTTACAGTAAATCCAGCCAGATTTAGGGTTAATCCGGTCGGATTTAGGCTTAATCTGGCTGGATTAAGGGTTAAATCCGGCTGGATTTACGGTTAATCCAGCTGGATTTAGGGTTGATCCAGCTGGATTTACGGTTAATCCAGCCGGATTTAGTATTAATCCAGTTGGATTTAACCCTAAATCCGGCCAGATTAACCCTAAATCTGGCAAGATTAAGCTTAAATTAAGCCGGATTTAAAGGTAATCCGGTCGGATTTAGGATTAATCTGGTCGAATTTAGGGTTAATCTTGCCTGATTCAGGGGTAAATCTGGCCGGATTTACGGTTAATCTGGTCGGATTTAGGCCTAATCTGGTGGATCAAGGGTTAAATCCAGCTGGATTTAGGGTTAATCCAGCCGGATTTAGGGTTAATCCAGTCGGATTTAACCCTAAATCTGGCAAGATTAAGCTTAAATCAAGCCGGATTTAAAGGTAATCCGGTCGGATTTAGGGTTAATCTGGTTGGATTTAGGGTTAATCTGGCCAGATTAAGGGTTAAATCCGGCCAGGTTTAGGGTTAATCCGGTCCGGTTTAGGCTTAATCCGGCTGGATTAAGGGTTAAATCCGGCTGGATTTACAGTTAATCCAGCCAGATTTAGGGTTAATCTGGTCGGATTTAGGCTTAATCTGGCTGGATTAAGGGTTAAATCCGGCTGGATTTACGGTTAATCCAGCTGGATTTAGGGTTAATCCAGCCGGATTTAGGGTTAATCCAGTTGGATTTAACTCTAAATCCGGCCAGATTAACCCTAAATCCGGCAAGATTAAGCTTAAATCCAGCCGGATTTAAAGGTAATCCGGTCGGATTTAGGGTTAATCTGGTCGAATTTAGGGTTAATCTGGCCTGATTTAGGGGTAAATCTGGCCGGATTTACGGTTAATCTGGTCGGATTTAGGACTAATCTGGTGGATCAAGGGCTAAATGCAGCTGGATTTACGGTTAATCAAGCTGGATTTACGGTTAATCCAGCCGAATTTAGGGTTAATCTGGCCAGATTAAGGGTTAAATCCGGTCGAATTTAGGCTTAATCCGGCTGGATTAAGGGTTAAATCCGGCTGGATTAAGGGTTAAATCTGGCTGGATTTACGGTTAATCCAGCTGGATTTAGGGTTAATCCAGCCGGATTTAGCGTTAATCCAGTCGGATTTACGCTTAATCCGGCTGGATTAAGGGTTAAATCCGGCTGGATTTACGGTTAATCCAGCTGGATTTAGGGTTAATCCAGCTGGATTTAGGGTTAATCCAGACGGATTTAGTATTAATCCAGTCGGATTTAACCCTAAATCCGGCCAGATTAACCCTAAATCCGGCAACATTAAGGCTAAATCCAGCCGGATTTAAAGGTAATCCGGTCGGATTTAGGGTTAATCTGGTTGGATTTAGGGTTAATCTGGCCAGATTAAGGGTTAAATCCGGCCAGATTTAGGGTTAATCCGGACGGATTTAGGCTTAATCCGGCTGGATTAAGGGTTAAATCCGGCTGGATTTACAGTTAATCCAGCTAGATTTAGGGTTAATCCGGTCGCATTTAGGCTTAATCGGGCTGGATTAAGGGTTAAATCCGGCTGGATTTACGGTTAATCCACCTGGATTTAGGGTTAATCCAGCCGGATTTAGGGTTAATCCAGCCGGATTTAGTATTAATCCAGTCGGATTTAACCCTAAATCCGGCCAGATTAACCCTAAATCCGGCAAGATTAAGGTTAAATCCAGCCGCATTTAAAGGTAATCCGGTCGGATTTAGGGTTAATCTGGTTGGATTTAGGGTTAATCTGGCCAGATTAAGGGTTAAATCCGGCCAGATTTTGGGTTAATCCGGTCGGATTTAGGCTTAATCCGGCTGGATTAAAGGTTAAATCCGGCTAGATTTACAGTTAATCCAGCCAGATTTAGGGTTAATCCGGTCGGATTTAGGCTTAATCTTGCTGGATTAAGGGTTAAAGCCGGCTGGATTTACGGTTAATCCAGCTGGATTTAGAGTTAATCCAGCTGGATTTAGAGTTAATCCAGTCGGATTTAACCCTAAATCCGGCCAAATTAACCCTAAATCTGGCAAGATTAAGCTTAAATCCAGCCGGATTTAAAGGTAATCCGGTCGGATTGAGGGTTAATCTGGTCGAATTTAGGGTTAATCTGGCCTGATTCAGGGGTGAATCTGGCCGGATTTACGGTTAATCTGGTCGGATTTAGGCCTAATCTGGTGGATCAAGGGTTAAATCCAGCTGGATTTAGGGTTAATCAAGCCGGATTTAGGGTTAATCCAGTCGGATTTAACCCTAAATCTGGCAAGATTAAGCTTAAATCCTGCCGGATTTAAAAGTAATCCGGTCGGATTTAGGGTTAATCTGGTTGGATTTAGGGTTAATCTGGCCAGATTAAGGGTTAAATCCGGCCAGATTTAGGGGTAATCCGGTCGGATTTAGGCTTAATCTATCTGGATTAAGGGTTAAATCCGGCTGGATTTACAGTTAATCCAGCCAGATTTAGGGTTAATCCGGTCGGATTTAGGCTTTATCTTGCTGGATTAAGGGTTAAATCCGGCTGGATTTACGGTTAATCCAGCTGGATTTAGGGTTAATCCAGCTGGATTTAAAGTTAATCCAGTCGGATTTAACCCTAAATCCGGCCAGATTAACCCTAAATCTGGCAAGATTAAGCTTAAATCCAGCCGGATTTAAAGGTAATCCGGTCGGATTTAGGGTTAATCTGGTTGGATTTAGGGTTAATCTGGCGAGATTAAGGGTTAAATCCGGCCAGATTTAGGGTTAATCCGGTCGGATTTAGGCTTAATCCGCCTGGATTAAGGGTTAAATCTGGCTGGGTTTAGGGTTAATCCAGCTGGATTTAGGGTTAATCCAGCTGGATTTAGGGTTAATCCAGCCCGATTTAGTATTAATCCAGTCGGATTTAACCCTAAATCCGGCCAGATTAACCCTAAATCTTGCAAGATTAAGGTTAAATCCAGCCGGATTTAAAGGTAATCCGGTCAGATTTAGGGTTAATCTGGTTGGATTTAGGGTTAATCTGGTCGGATTTAGGCCTAATCTGGTGGATCAAGGGTTAAATCCAGCTGGATTTAGGGTTAATCCAGCCGGATTTAGGGTTAATCCAGTCGGATTTAACCCTAAATCTGGCAAGATTAAGCTTAAATCAAGCCGGATTTAAAGGTGATCCGGTCGGATTTAGGGTTAATCTGGTTGGATTTAGGGTTAATCTGGCCAGATTAAGGGTTAAATCCGGTCGAATTTAGGCTTAATCCGGCTCAATTAAGGGTTAAATCCGGGTGGATTAAGGGTTAAATCTAGCTGGATTTACGGTTAATCCAGCTGGATTTACGGTTAATCCAGCTGGATTTAGGGTTAATCCAGCCGGATTTAGTATTAATCCAGTCGGATTTAACCCTAAATCCGGCCAGATTAACCCTAAACCTGGCAAGATTAAGCTTAAATCCAGCCGGATTTAAAGGTGATCCGGTCGGATTTAGGGTTAATCTGGTTGGATTTAGGGTTAATCTGGCCAGATTAAGGGTTAAATCCGGCCAGATTTAGGGTTAATCCGGTCGGGTTTAGGCTTAATCCGGCTGGATTAAGGGTTAAATCCGGCTGGATTTACAGTAAATCCAGCCAGATTTAGGGTTAATCCGGTCGGATTTAGGCTTAATCTGGCTGGATTAAGGGTTAAATCCGGCTGGATTTACGGTTAATCCAGCTGGATTTAGGGTTGATCCAGCTGGATTTACGGTTAATCCAGCCGGATTTAGTATTAATCCAGTTGGATTTAACCCTAAATCCGGCCAGATTAACCCTAAATCTGGCAAGATTAAGCTTAAATTAAGCCGGATTTAAAGGTAATCCGGTCGGATTTAGGATTAATCTGGTCGAATTTAGGGTTAATCTTGCCTGATTCAGGGGTAAATCTGGCCGGATTTACGGTTAATCTGGTCGGATTTAGGCCTAATCTGGTGGATCAAGGGTTAAATCCAGCTGGATTTAGGGTTAATCCAGCCGGATTTAGGGTTAATCCAGTCGGATTTAACCCTAAATCTGGCAAGATTAAGCTTAAATCAAGCCGGATTTAAAGGTAATCCGGTCGGATTTAGGGTTAATCTGGTTGGATTTAGGGTTAATCTGGCCAGATTAAGGGTTAAATCCGGCCAGGTTTAGGGTTAATCCGGTCCGGTTTAGGCTTAATCCGGCTGGATTAAGGGTTAAATCCGGCTGGATTTACAGTTAATCCAGCCAGATTTAGGGTTAATCTGGTCGGATTTAGGCTTAATCTGGCTGGATTAAGGGTTAAATCCGGCTGGATTTACGGTTAATCCAGCTGGATTTAGGGTTGATCCAGCTGGATTTACGGTTAATCCAGCCGGATTTAGTATTAATCCAGTTGGATTTAACCCTAAATCCGGCCAGATTAACCCTAAATCTGGCAAGATTAAGCTTAAATTCAGCCGGATTTAAAGGTAATCCGGTCGGATTTAGGGTTAATCTGGTCGAATTTAGGGTTAATCTTGCCTGATTCAGGGGTAAATCTGGCCGGATTTACGGTTAATCTGGTCGGATTTAGGCCTAATCTGGTGGATCAAGGGTTAAATCCAGCTGGATTTAGGGTTAATCCAGTCGGATTTAGGGTTAATCCAGTCGGATTTAACCCTAAATCTGGCAAGATTAAGCTTAAATCAAGCCGGATTTAAAGGTAATCCGGTCGGATTTAGGGTTAATCTGGTTGGATTTAGGGTTAATCTGGCCAGATTAAGGGTTAAATCCGGCTAGATTTAGGGTTAATCCGGTCGGATTTAGGCTTAATGCGGCTGGATTAAGGATTAAATCTGGCTGGATTTACGGTTAAGCCGGATTTAGGGTTAATCCAGTCGGATTTAACCCTAAATCCGGCAAGATTAACCCTAAATCCGGCAAGATTAAGCTTAAATCCAGCCGGATTTAGAGGTAATCCGGTCGGATTTAGGGTTAATCTGGTCGGATTTAGGGTTAATCTGGCATATTAAGGGGTAAATCTGGCCGGATTTACGGTTAATCCGATGAGATCTAGGCCTAATCCGGTGGATCAAGAGTTAAATCTGGCTGGTTTTAGGGTTAATCCAGCTGGATTTAGGGTTAATCCGGCCGGATTAAGGGTTAAATCCGCCTGGATTTCAGATTAATCCTGCCGGATTTGGTGTTAAATCCGCCTGGATTTAGGGTTAATCCGGCTGGATTTATGGTTTATCCAGTCGGATTTAACTCTAAATCCGGCCAGATTAACCCTAAATCCGGCAAGATTAAGCTTAAATCCAGCCGAATTTAAAGTTAATCCGGTCGGATTTAGGCTAAATCCGGTGGATTAAGGGTTAAATCCGGCTCGATTTAGTGTTAATTCGCTCGGATTTAGTGTTAATTCGGTCGGATTTAACCCTTAATCCGGCCGGATAAACGCTAAATCCGGCCAGATTAAACCTAAATCTGGCCAGATTTAAAGTTAATCTGGTAGGATTACAAGTTGCAACAAGCTTGCAAATTCATCAAGTTGCAACAAGCTTTTTAAATCAGGCTTGTTTCAACTTGTAATCCGCAGGCTTGTTACAGCTTTTTGAAGCAACTTGCATCAAGCCTGTGGATGACAAGTTTTGAGAATCAACTTGCAACAAGCCTGTTGACAACTTGCAACAGACTTGTCGTCAACAAGCTGTCGCAAGCCATGCGGACGCATCCTGATACCGGCTGGTTGAAACAAGTTGTTACAAGATATCAACAGACTTGTTGCAACTGGCGCTTTTTCGGCTTTGTAGAATACATGCGAAAGTCAAGTTTAATCTGGGCAGGTCTTAATATACAAAACACAAAATAATTGATGCTCCGTAAATTGTCAACATTTTATTCTACACGTTTCGACAAGTATTACAAGTCATCTTCAGTAGACTGTCTTGATATGCTTACCAGTTCCAAAGTATGCATACCATTTAATTTGGTAGATGTTAAGTATAGAATTAGCACAGTTGATCTAATTTTTGATAATTGTTATATTATTAATTGATCAAGTAACCGGTCGTGTTGTTTAAGAAAGCTTATCACATTCGTCATTGCGATTCAATCATTGAACCACCGCGTACGTGCGTTGGAAAAACTAACCATTTTCCATTGGACACTTTGCATTATAGACTGACATTCTATCTAGGCAAGAAGAACGAAATCTTTTACTACACTTAGAAAGCGGATCCTAGGATGAGTAGAATTGCAAAGTTTGGTGGCGAAAATAAAATGTTATAAAATACGGAATATATAGCCTTGCGAAGTTTGCAAATTTTGTGTATATTTTTCTATTACACGCGGAAAAAGTTCCCGTTTTCGCTGCGATTTTAGCTCAACTTCCGCACGTAATAAAAACATATACAAAACTTGCAAACTTCGCAGGGCTATATTTTCCGTACTTTACAACATTTCGCCACAAAACTTTGCTTGGCTTTGCGTGGAAAGCCTGGGGGAGACTGCATAATTTAGCTTCAAGTTTCCGGTAAAAGGTAGCCTTCCAGTTATGGTTATATTGAGCTCAATGCTTGCAATACTTGTCGAAACGTATAGAACAATTTACGGCGAATCAATTATTTTGTGCTCTATGAAAATACTTTTTGGCAGTCAAAATGTTTGGCCCAATATATAATCAAGTCGCTTTTCAAAAGACAATCATCTGACGGACTACGTTTCCTACACTCCGTCTTTTCATCATGACCTAAAAATAACACTATAATAGTGTAAAGTTACTCACAACAAACAGACGATTTATCCAAGGCTAATTCCTGTTGCATTTCATACCAATCAATCGATGTACCATCTGTAAAAATAGACAAGTCACCACTGGTCAATCTAAAATTAAAATTGTTTGGTTGAGAATTTCAACCGCACCCAACTGATCCAAACATTGGCGTCGGCGGGCATGGCTCTTATGTCAACACCAGATTATCGTTACCGCCCATGAGCTATATCTCTTCGTTACCTTTTATCAGCAGCAACATTGAATCCCTAGGAAGAACAAATTAGAACTGATAGAGCTACCAGCATAAAAAGTTATTAATTTAGTTTAGGTTTCCTCCTGTAGTAACATTGAATAAATAAGAATAATGGATGATAGAAAGAACAGTTTAGAACTGATGGACTATCCAGTATAAATAAAGTTAGATTAGTTTAGGCTTGCCGCCATGTAGTAACACTAGATCAATAAGAGATGAATGATCCTTATTGGACCTCTAGGAAGAACTATTTAGAACTGATAGAGCTATGCAGTATAAATAAAGTTAGTTTAGTTTAGGTTTCCTCCTGTAGTAACACTGGATCAATAAGAGATAATCCTTACTGGACCTCTAGGAGGAACAGTTTAGAACTGATAGAGCTATGCAGTATAAATAAAGTTAGTTTAGTTTAGGTTTCCTCCTGTAGTAACACTGGATCAATAAGAGATGATCCTTACTGGACCTCTAGGAAGAACAGTTTAGAACTGATAGAGCTATCCAGTATAAATAAAGTTGAATTGGAAAGGGTCTTCAGGACAGAAATTCACTAATAACACTGGATGAAAAAGGAAATAGTCAACAGACCTTTGTCCTTTCCATTTGCGTAGTACAAAGTTCAAACGAATGTGTAGATGAGTCCACGAGAGATTATTGTATACAGTCCATGTTTTTTACGGCGAGTCCTGAAATTAAAGACATTTCTTGTGGGTCGACGTGTTTTGATAGTGTTATGTGGCTGAAATCCCGCCGGCGGAAAGCAGCTTTGAAATCGGAGCTTTGTAAAATCCTTACATTCCATATTTACTAGTATGTCAACAAAGTGCGCAACCATATGAGCTTCTGTTTTGCACTCGTGACGCAGTTCTAGCCGAGCGTTACAACGAAACGCACGTATATTTTGTTGCTCTTAGAAAATAGCGTGGGCTCTAGTTAAAAGTGCGCATAATAAGGACAGCCTTGAAAGGTTTCGGGCAGGAACATCAGCGACTGACGTTGAACGTCGTACTGGCAAAACTTACAAGAGTGAATGATCATAAAACAGAAAGATGACACGCATTGGGTTGTATTTCGGACTGCTGTGTGCGGCACTTGCTTTCAGCGAAGGCTCACAAATCATTAAAGGTAAATTTTAGTTTAAAAGTGTAAACCATCTGTGTTCCGAGCCCGTATCGAGAATTGCTAAACCGTAGCGCCGTAGAACATCGCTTTTTGTCACGTTAAAAGCGCACATGACAAACGAAAGCTATCTTCGTTAGCAAAATGGGGGTCGACAGCGCTAATTTATTTACTAGAATTTGAGATACCTTCTATCGTTAAGTACTTTGGGATCATCATTGTTTGTATAGTTTTTTACCTTAGCCGATACACAAGAAATATTTTCTCTTATCTGTCTACGTTTATTGTTTTCAAAGAGGGTTATCTGGGTGTTAAACGTATTACTATCGCGCGGCATTAGCGCAATCTGACAATGACTCTTGGAAAAGCATAGCCCTTACTCAGAGCAAACAAATTAAACGCTTAGAAGGTTCAGCGCTATGATATGACTTTGCTGGCGAGCTTTAGATTCAACAATGATATCCAATCACCCAGTTCTATGGTACACATGGTAGTAGCTCTGTGCATTGTGATTCTTCAGTATGTGTAGTGATTGTGCTCAACGAGCAGGTAAAATAGAAAATATTGTATTAGCGTTGTAGCCTTTATAGTTTAGTGGCAAATGAAGACAACTTAGTTTCTCTGTGTGTTTGTATGATTGTCTGGTGGAATCGCCAGAAAAAGCAGGGTTTTTCCTGCAGGTGTACACGAAACAGATACGGCATTAACGTCTGTGTTTAGGTGATTCAAATTTACCCGAGTACAACATCACCATTAGTATATATATTACAAATCATCCGTTCGACGGTCGAGCACACCGCTTTGTTTTTGTTTTGCATCCAATCGTGAAACTGCGTGTGAATTACAAACTTCCAGTGTCGTCAATCTGTGAATGCGTTTGTGTTCGGCATGCAGTGTGGATCGGTGCCCAGAAAAATGAAAGCAAGTATTTAACGACAAGATACCTTTCATCCAAACCGGACGTAGTCGTTTTTCTTCCCACAAACAACCTTAAAAAAAATTTGCATATTTTGTATCCTACTCCAAGCTTCTTCATTAAAGAACTTTTTATTAGAACACTCGAGTTGATGCCGAAAATGGAAGTGATGCCTGAAGGCAGGCTGAGGGTCACTTGTTCATCGAGGGTTTCTACTGGAGGAATCGGAGTGTTTTTGTTAAAAAAATTATCTGTGTTCTTGACGGCAAAACGGACGTTGCCTTCAGGAAAACTATATTTACATTTCGATATTACGTTGTCTACTAGGGAAATAGTTCCATTTTAAAACACAGGAAACTCTAATATTCCCCCACGGGAAGTAATTACGCCAGCTGGGTGGGTGAGCTATCCAGTAGAACAAAGTTAGTTTAGCTTAGGTTTCCTCTTGTAGTAACACTGGATCAATAAGAGATGATCTTTACTGGACCTCTAGGAAGAACAGTTTAGAACTGATAAAGCTATCCAGTATAAATAAAGTTAGTTTAGTTTAGGTTTCCTCCTATAGTAACACTGGGTCAATAAGAGATGATCCTTACTGGACCTCTAGGAAGAACAGTTTAGAACTGATAGAGCTATCCAGTATAAATAAAGTTAGTTAAGTTTAGGTTTTCTCCTGCACTAACACTGGATCAACAAGAGATGATCCTTACTGGACCTCTAGGAAAAACAGTTTAGAGCTGATAGAGCTATCTAGCATAAATAAAGTTAGTTTAGTTTAGGTTTCTTCGTGTGGTAACACTAGATCAATAAGAGATGATCCTTACTGGACCTCTAGGAGAAACAACACTTACCTCTAATGACCTTTACTTTCATATGTATTCTTGACCTATAACTAACTAAAAAAACCTTTTAAATAATCAATCATGAAAGGTCACACCAGTAGATTAAAAGTGTAAGGCGGAGATATACCACGTGCTGGCGATATATAATCTTATATCCCCAAGATTAATCCGCTCCAATACATTATAATAATTTGATGACAGTTACCTTGTCAAGATATTTATCTTTAGCAAAACAAGTTTGTACCTGCATAAGATAATATTGCAGGTATTAGATAACAATGTAGTCAGAACTGGACTGCGTTGAGAGATTGGGTGTATAATTAGAAATGTGAAGTATTTGGATATAATCCACGAGCAAACTACATTAAGTTCCAAAACTGTACATACTGATTCCTATTCGGTCATCCGCGGGTTTGCTTTTTTCCCGCACGTCCGTTTATCTATACCTTCATCCGTACAACCTTATCCGCGTTTTTTTTTTACTCTACCGTCGTAAATACCGCAATGTCCGTTTTCCAGGTTTGGTCCATATTTGTCTGTCAGCACAAGTGACCTTGTCTGTCAACATATAAAATGAGCTGCAAACATTGAGAGCAAGGGTGGTAACTGGAATTTGAGACCTTTCAGGTGATTCAAATTTTTCGCACGTTTGTGATTTAGGCCATACTGACATGAAGATAGGGTGACTCCAGTAGAAGGGTCACTCTAGCAAATGGGACAGAAAAAAGAAAGCGTTTATGTAAGATTATCATGAAACTCGAAGTTGTTTATTACCGATGTACAAAACAACTCAAAGTGTGCCCTAGCACCTTGCTTTTCAACGCTGTTTTATTCGCCGGTAATTAACGCTTCCTCGTTTAGTCATACTGGTAGTCTTGTAGCCAGAAAACAACCAGAAGAGCTTGTAGTCACAGTCCGTCTCAAAATAGCACTAATACTATTCCAGCCTATCTTGCAGAGTTGGGTCTGTAAACAGGCTAAACGAACTAAAACTGTTTCAGATCTCGAAACGGAAGATAGAAAACATAAGTGAAAAAAAGTTCAAAATATAGAAAACAATTCTATTGTATCATTAAACAGCTGGGAATGATGTGAATGAAACGTGACTGCATGTCGCATTAGAACGGAAATGAAGAGTTTTTTAATGTCCGATTTTTAATGTGTTTTTAAGAGCAGGAATGCACGAAACAGCCGAAGAGTCTTCCCACTTAGATATAAAAAAGCAAGAATGTTTGGTTTTCTGCGTGCGGCGAAGCCAGCCCAACTATGTAGTAAAATATTTTGATTTTCACAGATCTTGAAATCTATCTATATCCAATCTATCTATCTATCTATATCCAATTCTCAATATGAGATTTGAGATTCGCACAGACCGGGCTGGCTTATTGTGACAGTAAGATTCTTTGAATATTCCCATCTAGCCAAGACACTATATCAGTGATTATATGTCTATGTTGAATTTTTTGAGAAATTTTCAAAATCTTCTTAACTTCCGGCCACAGAGTAAGAGGATTCAGACCCACAGCTGAAGGTCGCGGATTACTTTCGAGTGCTCGGCTATTCCTCCCATAGAGAATGTTGACACGATTTGTGGGGATTAAAGCTTATCCTTCGTGATATCAACGTGGCCAGCTCGGTGGTTAAAGACCCGCTGTGTAAACATTGTCGCGTTTATTGACTGTGAAAACAACCAATTTCTAATAAATGAATAAAATGATAATAACCTGATGTTCGGAGCTGGTTACGTCATTGTTCCGTGATTGGAGATGAGTCATACCACAGGCAATCAAATGAATGAGCTGGAAATGTGAGCTAAAACGCTAATGTTACTGACGCGACACGCGCGCAACTTGACTTGCATATATTCCAGAACTTTGTGTTTACATATGTTTAACAAGAACAGCAATTTAACTCGGCTTCTTCCGAGCATGGCTGTTAAGAGCGCCCTTGGAAAGCCTTCAAAGAATTAGTATCGCAGAATGAGATAAGGCTGCATCCTTCCTATTAAATTCAATGATAAGTAAACGAAAGAAGTAACACCAAGTATAGAGGTCAAAGTACTGGTTCAAAATTTTACTTAAGCAAAAGTAAAAGTACGGCTTGAAAATTGTACTTCAGTAAAAGAGAAGCATCAGAAATGTACTTGAGCGAGTTCCAAGTAATACAGAAATAGAATTCAATTAGGTGATAGTAAACCGGAGGTAACAGCCCTGAGCCATAGCCTGGCTGAGCCAAGCACAAATTCTCACTAGTCTGCTCACCGCTGACGTCTGAGAATAACTAAATTAAATGAAAATTAACCAACCTTTTATTACAAGTAAAAAGTAGTTGAGAGAGATATTTCTTCGTTACAAACAAATACTGATTTTTTTGCGTAGCCAAAGTTAAGTAATGAAGTAAATTTTCTTCGTTAATGGGTAAAACTGCTAAAACGCTTATCATTGCATCATTTTAGAAGTGTTTGTCGTCAAAGTGAACACCTCCGACTCGAAGGTATTTGAGGAAACGGTCACATTTGACGTCGGGAAAACGTCGAAGAAAACCGACGGTGACTCGGAAATCGTCGAGATCAAATACGTCGGACGAAAGCCGAAGCCCACCCGAACCGTGTCCGTGACTGTCCCGGCCGTTCAACGAAAACCACGGCGCCGTGACCATCATTTGAGGAAACGATGTTGCACTGCGGGTGAGCTGGCGGGCAAGCATGGCTTCAGCTGCCTCATTACGCGCAACTTCCGGCACCAGTTCTTCAACATGGTTGCTGAGAAACGCCAAAAGGTGACGGAGTCCAACAAATTCCGTTCCAAAAGCGCCCGCCATATTTACAACAAGATCAGAATGTGCGTGAAACGCTCCAAGAGAAGCGTCGTGCAAAAATGCTGCATCGGTTACAAGAGGCGACGCCGCTACCAGGGATAGATCGCAGCATGCGAGGATAACAGATGATAGAGAGGGGAGCATTTGGGGATGATTCAAGAGGACGGCAGTGGATATCACCTGAAAAACTTTGTACATATCTCACATTAAATAGTTCATTTTTTTGTTTAAAGTTTAACGCACATAGTTTAGTATATATTTAGAGGCATTTAGACATTCTATAGTGTTTTATATCAAGGTTTGTTCTTGTAGTGATTTCCCACCGTATTGATTACTTTTTCAAACAATACAACTACGGCTATAAATAATGCTTTAAGTAAATTTCGGATTGAAACTACACAGCACAGCTGATTCACAGAAGACTATATTTAGACTTGCATGTACTGGATTAATATAATAGTAAAATTGAGCATTGTACATATTTTAAAACATTTTTTATGTAATCAGAATTTAGAAATATACATAGTTACTTTTTTACAAAAAGAAAGTTAACTTAGGATAGATGATAGACGGATCTGATGTACACTATGGGCTTCCCGTCGTCCTCTGGTCGGTTGCATAATTCGCCACTTGGCAAGTTCCCTGAGCAGTAACATTCACCCCTCCCCCTGGAAATATTGAAAAACGGTATATTTCCAGGGGGATGAACGTTCTGCTAAGCTTAGTTGCTGAGCGGAGTGCGCAAATAGAAGCATTTATCTTCCCCTGGAAATATGGAAAAATGGCACATTTCCAGGGGGGAGTGAATGTTTCTGCTTAGAGCAGTTCCGGAGTGATGCAAAAAACATCAGTGACCTTCTGTAAACTATTCTGTGATTACCTTGCGCAGCTATGATAAAGCGAATTTACGATCGTTAAAATTTTTTGATTGTCCTTGTACCAATCAAAAATCACAGTCAATTTTGTGTCATCGTCTCTGGCGTTTCCTCGCGCGACATATCCAGCCAGCTCTTGGCAAAGGAATGCTGGCCAGGTCGAGCTTAAAAAATATCCCTGTTTTAATTAACGCCCCCATGCATTTTGGCATTGAATACTATTTCTTCAAATTTCAGTTCTGAAAGAGATGAATGTCCAAATTATATCCTCATCGTATTTTGCGCATGAATACACTGTTCTTTGAACCCAGTCCCTATATCGGTCCAACTCTTGATTAGATCACTGAACTATAATACAACTGGAACGCTAACTCAATACAAACGTTCAGTTAATGGATGAAACCAAGTTATTTTTCTGAGTTTTGAGTTGAAATATTTAACGCCAAAGATTGGCCCGTATATCAAATCGAATGTATGTACTATACTAAATTTAAGACCTTACACAAACAAGAGCTGCCGAAAAATACGCACTTTGCAATTTGTAATATTCATTCCCGATTTTTTGTTCCAGTTTACTTCAATGGACAGGGGCCGGTTGTATCAAAGGCGTTTAGCTTGAACGGTGGATAGGTCGAAAATACGTACTAGGTGTAAAAGTGATTTCACTTATCCACCGTTTAAGCTAAACGCCTTTAATACAACCGGTCCCATGGTCAAAGAACAGCGGTGTATTCGTGCGCGAAACACGAGGATATAACCAATAACCTGGAATATTACCAGGTTTTGTTCTGCACGCTAAAAGTCTACACACTCAACTATTAGAAGAAACAAACCTTATTTGTCAGCGGTTTTCTAAATTTTAGTTGAGGACTTGGTGTTTGACTAAATGAATTTCCTGGGCTTTGAAGATTTTCTTTATCTGAAAGAAGTGAATTGGTTGTTTCAAGACTTATACTATGCTGAGAGCGATCAATAAACAATTTCCATGATAGACTAAATTAATTTTGATCCAGGCAGTATTAACAAGATCTTTCATCAAAACTAAAACGAGCATCTTGAAATTAGTAAAAAATTTGGTTGGTCTACCACGGCAATTTATCTATTTAATTACCAGTTCTCGTTTCTACAAGTTGACTGTTGGTTCGGGCTAATAAAACAGAATTTGAAGTATCAAGCGAAGACCCTTCGTGAGAAAGTAAGTTCAGCAGAAAGGATAAGCTAGTTCTGGTTCCGGTAAACAAGAGCGGGTAGTGTGATTTTTGTTCATGAAATTTGCATCAATATCTGTGTATCTACTCCTAACTACTGTATGTTTTCTCTCGCAGAAAACCACAGTCTATCTCAACAAAGTCAATCTAGATATGGTCTGGAGACTCGGCCAGCGTCTTTGTTCTATCTTTTCGTTCGTGTTTATGCAGACTTGTGCACGGTGAAGACAATGAAATTTTGGTATAATGAAGCAATCGTCCAATAGCGTTGCGTCGCCGAAGCATTCAACCGTACTATTGAAATATTAATAAGCAAAATTTCAAAAGATTTGTGCACGGTGAAGCCAGCTCAAAATAAAATGATAGCTCATTATAAACGCTTTGAAGTTCGCCGGGTTTCCAGACCATGTCTCGATTGACCACGACTCAACAAGCAGAGTAGATGTAGTAAAACTTGCAGATCCCGGGGCAAATACCATGAACAAAAAGGATGCCATCCGGTTACCGGAACTGGGCTATGTTAACCTCTCTACCAGCTAAATCAAATTCTGTTTTCGTTTGAGGTAGCGAAAGAACCAATATGGCTGCCGCCTATTGTTATGAGGGGATACCGCTGAGATTTTTGGCTTCACTTTTTGATATACAGATGCGCTATCTAGTGTGTATGAGATATCTATAGTACGAACATACCGGGCGACGCGACCGCTATTCTGGACTTTGCGAACTTGTTTTTTAGCGCATCAGCAATAATAGAGGCGGGATCTGACGCCTTTGTCTTGCGTGGAGCTCTCCTTACTGGCGTGCCACCGGGCGACCTTGAGAGAGAGAAAAAACAATGTAATAGCTGGTATTACTGCATGGAAAAAATCCGATTTCCAGAGAAACTTTATATGACGTTGATGAGATATTCAATAGGATGACGTCATGAATGAATATTCATCAAGAATTCCAATGACGTCATCACGAACTCCTCAGCGGACGCGAGTGAATGCAGAAAAGTGTAAAATCCGATGTCAGTGGTAAGCGTCATATTGAGAGGTTGTCGTCTCGAACGCGAGAGCCGTGGAACAACGCCCATTTAATGCTGCATTATTTCCGGGGAGGGCAGGGATTTAACAAGCGTTATTTTTGCCAGTAATTTAGCTGGGATTTTAAGAATGATTGTCCATTGTCGCTGCTCTAATGCTGTTATTGATGAACAATGGCAGAAATGTTGGAGTCTCCGAAGGCATCAAATCTCATTCTCTTAATCTTTAGTTATTTTTTATTGCTGCCCATCGTGTTATTATTTCATAATTTTTTTGTAATTATTTTAACTTGAGATGTGCTTCCACGATCGAATATTCAAATTTGTTTGAAAAAGGATGTCACTTCGGGAGAAGGAAAATACAAGAACTCCAAAAACGTTATCCTGTTATTTCTCTCTTTCTAATCTCGTCTAATACAAGGAAAGTCGATCAGCTCTATTCAACTATGCTGAAGTCGGGGAGCGTAGTTTTAATTATTGACTAGTGCATTATGATCAAACGAGCCGGAAAAGCGTGCATTTGGCATATCTCGTGGAGAATACCAATACCTCACCTCTCTCTAAATATAAGAATTAAGAATAACAACAATCAACCTCATCAAATTACGGAAAATTACCTTTCGACTGCTTTTAATTTCACTTGACTGATGTCTTTTAGTATTGCCGTCATGTCCAAAATATTTGCATTCTTCGCTGGCATAGCCGTGCGTTTTGACGTATTCTTAAGCAAAGAATGGAGTAACATGTTTGATGGGCAGAAAAGGTGGCATGAGCCATGAGGTACAAAGCTTAGTAAAATGCAGCCGCACACGGGAGAGTTATTGGCTGAGCTAAAGGCCCTGTCACACGGTGCAGTTTTTCTTGCAACTTGCAATGCAATTCTACTCTTAGGAGATGTAAAATTGACAAATACATGTTTCCATCACAGTTTGCCAATATGTTTTTAACATACCAAACATTTGTCACAAATTTACATCTCTTAAGAGTAGAATTGCGTTGCAAGCTGCAAGAAAAATTGCACCGTGTGACAGGGCCTTAACAGGCACGAGTAATGTTTGCTCAGCGGATAGCTTGTGTGTATGGCAGGGTCCCCCCCCTTTCAAAATAAGTTACATTCTAATTTCAATCAAATTGACATCATACCTTTTTGGGAGTCTGTGTTGCTGAAGTTGGTGGTAGTGGAGGTGGTGGTGGGGGTAATGGTGGTGGGGCAGGGGGTGCTGTTACCTGCACACCTATACAATCATAATTGAACACATTGTTAATATTGAGGGCAACCCATCCCTTGTAACTGTTGCTAGAAGTGAAATATTAACAGACTTTAGAGACAGTTTTTTAGGGTAGGGGCATTTCACACACCCTTAAAGTTCTCAAACCCCCCCCTCTCCCCACCCCAAAGAAAAAATTGAAAATGGTGTGTGTACTTTATGTTATTTCTGTTGTTAAGATGGACTTTAACTAAAGGAAATTCAAGTGAAAAGTCTAAGAATAACACTGGAAGTCAAGGTACTAGGGTAGACCTACCGCAAGTCTTAATTTTGTCAGTGAAAGAGAAACAACCAAATCAAAACCAATAACAAAAGATGGACAAAGTCTGCCTCTCTCCCCTCCCACTCAGGGAAATTTGCAACCCTCTTATCAGATGAGCACAGTGAACTCTATAAATACTGGAACGATAACTCCACATAAAAACCCTACATTTGGGTGAAGCCAAGATGGCGACAACAACTACAAATGTCGTAAACAGTCTCAATACTGTTTTCCCGAGGCATTTGCTATTCAAAAAAGACTGCATTGCAAACCAGGTTATAAGTTCATAAACCATAAAATTACCTCTTAAATCAAAATAAAAACATCAAATACCGGTACATTCCCAGAAGAATGGTGTCAACCGCGCCGAGAGAAACAATAGAAAAGGACTGAACTTGATAACCTATTGATAACCAATTTGGCTTCAAAGATGGCGGCCAAGTTATCATTCCAGTCTAATTTAAAGTTCACTGCATGAGCATAATGACATGTTCCTGATAACATCGACACAATTCTGTAACACTAAGAAACTGGCAAACTATAACATACTTGTCATATCAGAGTTATCTTGCTTTAAAACAAATCCAGCAATCTGTGCTCTCAATCTGTTCAGCTCATCTTCCAATGCACTGATTTTTCGAACAGCTTCATCTGGTGCGGCCATCGAGTTTAGATATGTATTTTCTCTGCAGCTCTCATTCATGCTGTCCCACACAATGGAACAAGGACTGATGGTATCTCGACAAGGCGTGCTATGCACGAATCTCAGTCCATGGATGTTCTTCAATCCTCTTGAAGTTGTATTTACATCTGCAGGTTGGTGAAACACCTAAAATATATTGGCCTATTTTTAAAATTGGATTCACACAAGTAGGATACCAGGGATGCTTAGGGCATTAATTTTTTTTTGGGGGGGGGGTCCTTTACAAAAGTTCCAATTTACCAATTATATTTGATGAATTTACTTACAGTTTCAAATCAGTTAATTACACCTAAATAGTCCCATTTTTTACTGTCTTAAGAAACTTCACATTGGGGGTTGCCACCCCCCCCCCCACCATCTTGGACATTTGCAATGTGATCACTTTATATACTTTTTGCAAATAACATCACAATACTTACATAAAAATATGGTCGTTTGCTAGGTCTTATTGGCAGACTGTTTGCAATTTCTCTTATCAAACTCCTCCTGGTGAAAACAGATTCCATAACAGTCTTGTAGTAACACAAGAATGGGTTAAAGGCAATCATCACACGAGGCATTTGGTCGCCCAAATAACGTACTACACTCTTTTTTTCGCCGTCTTGTCGAAGGCAGATTGGCTGCCATCGCTGAAAGGAAGTAATGGAGGAAAATTAGCCATTTGTCAACATAACACAGTCACAATCAGCTTCGAAATTTTACACTACAACCAAAATGCATCTCCTGCTATACGACCTAAAATTTTGAAAGAAATTGGGAAAATACATGTTAAAGACAAGCAAAGCTCAACACTTACCATAAATATATTTTCCCCTTCCTCTGTGTGATATAATCTTTGACAAAGTTCCGAAAAATGCGTTACAATTTGCACAATTTCTTCACGAATATTGCGATCCATTTCGGGTTCCATTTTGATTTTCAAAACATTTCAAAATCCGTTTGAATCGGAAACATCAAATTATGCTTTAAACATTTCCACCAATCAGGTTCCACGTATTACACTGAATTACCTCTTGACCAATCACATCCAAGCGTGGTAGTCCTTTCCAATTTTAAATGTTTCGTTGAATCACAAAGGAACTATTAACGTCCAGAACAGATATTCAAGTGTTATTTTGATAAAATACTGTCTCAAAACTAAATAAAATGGAAGCAAGAGCATTAGTAGACCATTTAAAGGAGTTATCTGATAATCCTCAAAACCGATCAACAATTGTTAAGGTATAAAATACACTTATTTTATCAACAATATGCGACCATATTTTCAATATGTCGGCGGTAAACATTATATTATTTTTGCATTATATATATTTACCATTTGTCGTGTTGTGGAAATATGTTTAAAATTTATGGGTTAGAGGCTTTGGGCTAGACTTTGGTCTGTTTGGGTTGCTTAGTGAATTAGAGTGGTTAACATCGTATTGTCAGTGGTCTGTTCATAAATGCAATTGTCATCATTTATGTAGGATAAAGGATGCCTTGCCGGTCTCGTATTATTCCTAGATAACAGTGATGCACATGTGGTAACAACTGCACTTCAGGTACATACATTATTTTCTGATAATCTACCATCAATAACCCAGCATCAGCTCTTGTGGGCAAATCTTTGAACCATTCTGTCCCTTAAAGGCCTTGAAGAATCTAGCGCAACACAAGCCAAATAAAATGATCATGAAAAATGAATTGGGAATGTTGGAAAGTTTGAGAGCCATCATCCATAGGTAAGTCCATACTCCTTCTCCTGCTACCCCCCCCCCCCCCCAACTTACACAAGTCTCCTCACCCTAGCCACCCCTTCCCACACAAGTCCCTAGCCTGGTCCCCCCCCCCCTCACTTGGACCCCCCTCAGACACAAGGACTTACCCTCCAAATAAAACTCCTTCTGCCTCCAGAATATATGCACTAGCCCATCTCTCTCATAAGGGGCAGGGCAGGGCAGTCCAAGATATTCTGCAACCACCTACTTAGGAATAAACATACCAACAATTGCTGACTCTGCAATTAGAAATGGTGACTCGAAGACCAAACAACTGGCAACAGAGGTCTACGATTCTCTCAATCAATCACAAGAACCAACTCCGAGAAGATTAAACAACACTTCAAGGTACCAGGAGTATATGTATTAGAAAACGTCTAAAATAAAAGCAAATTTAATATTGTACCCTAGTTATGCTGACACCAAACAATTTCCAGTAAAGTCTTGTTCATTAATGGATGAATCCATATTACTCTTGTGTTATTCCTTTTCAAAGCAGTCGTCATTCAAGTGTGCTTGGTAGTGCTACCCGTCGATCGAAAACGTACATTTTACAAATTAAAGGACTTTCAAATCAGGTACAGTCACTTACTGAGGGATTACGTATATTTCATTTTCAATGATTTCATAGTTTTATTACAACCTACCCAATCCTGGCACTCAGTGATGACAGTGAGTTCTTTTTTCACATTTCAGATAACAAAACGAATCTGTGAGGAACAATTACTTACTGTACGTGGACTGGTCAGCTTTACATTTGACATGACAAAATCTCGTTGCATTGTCCGTGCGAGACCCGATACCACGGCAGAAATAATATGTCAAACTGTCAATAAAACTAAAGTTTTAAGTGCGCAGCAAATTGTGAAGAATGAACGCGGAGAAGAAGTAAGCATAACTGCGCGGTTAGGAAACAATGTTTCCTGGTTTGTCCACCTTCAGGAAACATGGCTAGGAAACAATGTTTTCTGGTTTGTGCAGCCTCAGGAAACATGGCTAGGAAACAATGTTTCCTGGTTTGTCCACCTTGAAGGAAACGTGTTTAGTAAACACTTTCTGGAAACAAATTGTTTCCTTTTTTCCTAATGTTCTGAGAACAAATGTGGAAACAACGAAATAAACTTTACTTATCTGTGTAGGTGACTGTGTGTTTCAAATCCGGCAGCCATGACAAAAGCGAGAGCAAGAAGACAGAAAGTCAAGATAACAGCGTCAGTTTACCAGATTATCTTCCCGAAGATGCAGCGATACCTGTGTCAAAAACAGTAAGTTTGGGATTAGTGGTACCCGATGACGATATGCGTGACATAACTCGTTATTTTACTGTCTTCCCAGGCGTTAGCGAGGGTGAAGAAACAGCAGGACAAGGAAAATCAAGGATGGTTTGGTTCTGTCGGCAATTTCATCAGCAAAACTCTTTACTGGTAAAACCATCACCGTCGGAGAACTGTACCAGATAAAACAAAACCTAATATCTAAACACTAAACATCTATAACTATGAAACAAAAACAACATATTATGGAGATCAGACGTTTTAAATATTCTTCATACTTATGTTTCATTTCTTCTTTCTTTTTAAATAAGAGCAAGAATTGTACACTTAACTAAGATAAAAAAAGAAATATTATTTCCTAAAACTTTGATACCTGGGGCCAGTATAGTTCAAAAGCCGGTTAGCTTAACTCTAAAACCTAATTTTCATTTGGTCGTAAACTGTCGCAGCAAAATAAATCTCAACGACAATGATGTCTAGATTTGAACTGTCTAGATTTGTCACATTAAGTGTAAAACGGCGCACATACTCTATCACATCGGCCACTTCGACATATTCACTACTATATAAATGGAAAGAAGGTTTAAGTTAACTGCAACTTTAAATTCAAAAGAAATTTGCCAAGCTTGGAAATATTTCTTCACAAATCTTGTCTGGGTAAATAGTAATTCTGGTATTCTTTTGAAATCAGTTGTTATTAGAGTTGATTTCAAAAGAATTTAGTCGGCAGAACCTCATATATCAATATGCACCCATAATTACGTTCTAGTACCGGCTTTGTGTTAGCGTGCTAACCCAGCTTTGAACAAATGACTCCAGGGCCTTACAGCAATTTAAAATATACCCTGTTCATCTTGTAAATATTAAATTTACCAAAGTCGAGAACAAAGTTTAAATATATTTACATTAATTTTAAAGAATATGTTTCTTTCAATGTTAGATATTTTTTGCATAGTTCATTTATTATATATTATTTTTTAGGACGACATCTAAGTTTATAAATTCTTTAAATAATTGTCCACCACGGCTCTTTGCAAATGTGAGCAAAAATCACATTTCGCTTTGATTTCAACCCGGTGTCGGTTGTAAGAAAGGTGATAAAACTTATGTCCAGAAACGGGTAAAACCCATATTAAAGACAAGTTCAGTATTTTCGAGTTAAAGTCACTTTTTATCTCTTGCGAGTACAAAATTTGCGGTGCGATTGTTATTGATAACTTTCTGCGACTGTTAAAAGCAGCATCTAGCTGACAGCGGTAGCCACCTTTCGTACAAATGGTACCTAGTCTTGAATCATAGTCGGTTAGGCCCCATTTAAAACAGGGTCTTAATAAAAACCCTCCTTCTTGTAAACATCAAAGTCACAAGGTTTAATATAAATATATCAACACTAATTTGAAGAATATCTCTCAATGCTTGTACAGCATTAGTTTCAATTATAACTCTCTAATTTATCTAATATCCGTACGCATCTTTTTACACGGTACAGACGCTTCCATTTCTTGTGCTCTTTTCCGTTTCTGAAATTCTTCAGGCACATCTTGAAATGAGACAAAATTTAGCATCCATATGCATACAGAAACAATTTCCGGACATTTTGGAGGGATTTTGAGAAAAATTATAATGCATGACCCAAAATTTGGATGTTTTCCCCAGCCATGCATTAGAATAAAAAAATCGACGAAATTTGAAAATGTTTAAAACACGTTTTTCCACCTGGAAATCATTTTGGCGATCGACATCTGTAGCCCAGTACGATTATTATTAGTAAAATTTATTGTATCCAATAAATTATCGGGATTATCACGGTTAGGGCTAGAGTTTTGGTCAGGGTTCATTTTACATGCGTGAGATGACAATTCCAGTAAGTGTTGGAATTATCAAATGTTGTAACGAATAATTTTATTAGGTTACAACATTCGGATCCGTTGCGATCGATGAAGGTATAGGGTATATTTTTGACCAATTTCAAACATTTCGGAAAGATTTTGAGCACAATTTTATCATCTTTTGGATGAGACAAAATTTAGATTTCACCCACTAACCTTCGCCAGTTATGTCCACGAATTTCTGAAGATAGATTTGTCTATCTCTTTCTGACATGAAAGCGGAAAATCCTTGAAAAAAAAAGCACCATTAAAATTTTAATATAGCGATTGACTGTACTGGAAAACGTGAGTCGGTTGTACGAAAGATGGGTAATGCTAGCTGTATCGACCGAATAGCGATTTGTTTAAAGTGTTCATGAAACGAAATTTTGTCTAACCATTTGTTGGTTGTATTCGGAACATCAGTTAAAGCAATATAACTTCTTTGGTATAATTTATGTAAGTCCGTTTCTTGTCGAGATACTCATGTTATGGATATGGAAATAACACAACCACCGACTTCATACTGTATAATGAGTGTCTATTAGATTGCTTATTTTGCAGCATGTAATATTGAAAATAACTAAAACTACACTTGCGTGTGTAGGCTATGTTTATCATCCAGGCCTGGGTACTTACGTGTTATATCTTGAGTATTTTTTAACTATAGAACCTTTTTTTAAAGTGATTATGCACAATGACGTTACTGGTTCATTCTGTTATTTTCATATCAAATAAAATTGAATACGTCGAAAAGTAAGACAGTTACAAAAATTCTATCAAAAAAGTTATACAGTGATTTCAACTGATCTTTCCAAACTAATAATAAAATTGTGGGAGAAAATTTCGTTTCATGAACACTTTAACTGCTTCAGAAAGGCATAAAAAGCAACGACACCAGGGATATGGAACTCGCAAGAGATAAAAAGTGACTTTAAACTTTAAAATGGCTTCTACCAGTTATCGGGGACCAGTTTAGAAAGTTTGAGAAGATAACCATCTGCTGGTCAGCGCGCCAGTCATCTTTCGTAAAACCGAGCCCTGCCAAGATCGACCAACACATCCGAAACAAGACAGTTAATGACTGCGTACCTAAATATACTGCATAGTGTTTTTTATTCGCCAGGAACGTTGTGACCATGAGATGAATTAAAGGTTGCAACTCTCCGCTCTGCAAATAAAATATTCAATCAACCTAAGTTAACACAGAACATCTCCCTCCCCGCCAGCAAAAACACCCAAACATCTTGGCAAATGAATGACTGAATAGTACTCACCCCCTCCTATCGCTTGCCATCACCTCTCCTCCCCCTCATCACTTTACTTACCATCCTATACTCTTTCACCACTTTCAAGTATTCCGGCAATTTCTCAGCGCCAATTATTTTCCTAACCTGAAAAAGTTTCCAGGAAAGAATACAGATTAGAGTTAAACCGTAGCTTCGCCGATTCAGGTCTGCTAATAGACATATGCGCGGGAGATACATGGATACAGCTAGGCTCTCTGAATTCTGACAATGCCAAACAAAGCAATGCCAAAACAAACCTCCCTCTTCATAAACTCGTTCTTTAACAGAAGTGTATTTTTATGGAACAATCTATCCTCAGCAGATACTAAATCGTCTTCTTGATGATGCAATGAAACTCGTCCTACAACTTCTTATAGTTCTTTCATATGAAGTCCCTTAATGCGAGATCAATCACAAAGTGATCGAGACCACTCACAAAGTATGTTAGTATGGGCTGGTGGCGATCCATGCTGCTCTCCAAAAAGAGCGTGAAATGTACGGATAATACGCTAAGTAGGAGGAAACTAACCTTCTTAAGGTATTTCTTGACAGCTGCCGCCTTTTCTTCCGTCAGTGTTTCTGGAACGCTGGTTGATTCCTAAGAAGGTGGAGGTACAAGGCAGAGGGTACGAAGGTAAAATATAGTCAGAGACAATGTATACACACCGGTAGACTTGCAGTACTATACATAAACAAACTCTTTTCACAAAGAAATTTCGAGTGAAATATCAAAACATATACTCACCTTCTTCTCATCTTCCACACTGTCGGCTTGAGATTTTGCGCGAACAATCTAAAACAAAAATACAAAAGATATAGGCTTATTGTCTTTTGATAAAGAAAAGCATTCCGAGTATACAACACCAAAACATATACTCACCTTCTTATCTTCCACATTGTCGGCTTGAGATTTCGCGCGAACAATCTGAAAAAAAATTATAAAAGATATGGGCTTATGATCTTTTGATAAAGAAAAGCAACTCCGAGTAGAACACTAAAAAATATACTAACCTTCTTCTCAACATCTACATTGTCGGCTTGAGATTTTGCGCAAACAATCTGAAAAAAAATAATAAAAAATGTGGGCTAATGGTCTTTTGATGAAGAAAAGCAACTCCGAGTAGAACACCAAAACATATACTCACCTTCTTCTCAACTTCTACATCATCGGCTTGAGATTTTGGGCAAACAATCTAAAAAAAATTATATAAAATATATTGGCTTATGTTTTTTTGATAAAGAAAAGCAATTCCGAGTAAAACATCAAAACATATAGCTACTCACCTTTTCAACTTTTACATTATCTGCTTGAGATTTTGGGCGAACAATCTACGAAAAAACCCCACATACGTTTTTGGTTTAAATTTTAACTTCATTTGCTTTGAACTTCATCATTTTGATAAGCATCTAGAAGCTGAGGCAAAGCTAATCTATAAGAGTTGAAACGTCTAAACTGGCGTTTATTTTTATTGACGACTAGACAATTTCAAGGAAGTATGGGTATATGAACTTACTTTTAATTTCTTTTTTACCGCTTGGGTAGGTTGGTGTTGCCCACCACTGTATGCACTGAACTGGCAAGTCTGTGGCAACTATAACAAAAACATCCGTTTTGCACAGTTAGAACTGGGACCGACTGTAACACAGTTGTTGTAGGAAACGTGAATAACGCTATCCACCGGATAGTGATTTTCCCAAACTTTCTAAACATGTTCAGTAACTGGTAAAACTCATATTAAAGTTTAGCATTTTCGAGTTAAAGTTATTTTTTATGTCTAGCAATTTCAATATTTACTTTTCATTGTCGAAAAAATGGCACTGTAGGATGGATAGCGCAACCGACCATTCGTGGGACTCCTGGAATGGCTTCCAGTATCCTTTGTACAGTTTGTTGTACCTGTGTATCGTATTCGCGAGCTTCCTTCTTTTTGTTATCCGTCTAAAATAGTAAAATTCAGACTTTATACAATATTTAAACATGAAGGAATCATAGAATCCAGCAAAATTTACTAGTAGGAATCCGAAATCCAGTTGTACGAATCTGGAATTTACTATACTAGGAATCCGCAATATTTAAAGCCAATTCCAAGGTTTGGGTAGATTGAGAAACATTTGTTAGGAATGTTTTGTCATGTTTCTTGGGACAAATTATATGAGGTCAATTTATGTAATTCTTTTCTTGGCTTTCTGACGCTGCAAGTCATTTTTGTTGCAATTGAATTAAAAAAGCTCACATATTTTTTTGGGGAATTTATGCAATATAAATTAATAGAAGACAACAGCTAACCACATATTTTCTCAACATTGGGCAGGTTTTTTGCTTGGGAACTTTTCTTACCGATCAAATACACATGCATCAATCTACACATCTTATACACATTAAGTCATATACAGAATGTATTTCCAAGATCTTATAGCCCAGCCTTATAGCCCAAGACCATAAAATGGTGTTTTCCTGTTGAAATTTCTTACATAGTTCAGTGGCTCAGCCACAAAAACAAACCTCGTATGCACGTAGCGAATCAAATAAGCCGCCACTTTTTGGCGCAGCTTCTTTCTTCTTGCCGTTACTTTGCTCTTCATACTCTATTATTATTTGAGGACGTGGCAAACCTAAAAGAAGAGATTCAGTGAAGCGTTAGCCGGCATCAAAGCATCAATGCGCTCCCCGACCGCTCCACAGACGGGATTTAGAATAATTTAGTAAAGTGAATGTTCAGAAAACGATATCGGTTTGGCGTCTACACGAATGGATATTTGATCTCCTCTATTCGAAAAGGATCTTCTTTCCAGACGTATCAGTGTAGTATGTTCGAGGGGCCAAAATTTCCTCCTAATTTCAACACAATTTCAAATTAAAGCTATGCCACATTCTGCAAATATTGGAAACATGCGGGACTTTCACTTGAGCGATATTTTTAAACGTTTAAAGACAAACCATTCAAGAGTGATCGAATTACATTTACCTGTCTGTGACGCAGTTTATTTTGACGCTAGACCGCTTAGTCGGGCTACAAACTAAATTTCTTCGAACAAATAGCATTGTCCTCTGCCGCGTTTAAAAAATTTCACTTTACAAAAATATGCTAAACTGCAAACACCCGCAGTCAATGACTCTATGGTGTTGCTATCTGTTGTAAACCCGGCTTGTTTATAAAGCACGAATTAAAATTCGTCTCACAAGATGCAGAAAGTGGTTCTGATTCTGCTCATCGTTGCGTGTGAAGTCAAAGGACAATTTCCTGGATTTGGCAATACAACAGCAAACTGGCCTGTAACAACAACATCACCACCATGTTTGCCTTCAGGGGGACACACAAGCGACAACACGTATGCTGTGTTGAAGCGAAACTGCTACGCGAAATACGGCGAAGAATATTCCCCGAAGTTCTACCCTCTTACCAAAGGCGTGCTTTACAAAACCTCTCAAGCGACTCACTCGTGTGGCAAAGAGTTGTCCGTGTTATTCTACGGAGCGCAAGTTTGTGTCTCATTTACCTACGAGGAATATCGACCGGGATTTAGGAATATTGGTCTTGTGTTATCGTATTCAAAATGCAAGCAAAAGTGCTTCGACAATACCGCAACAATCACTGAACGTAAAACGTTTGGAACGCCTTCGTACAAGATTGTTTCCGAGAGTAAGAGCGACTTGGAGTTGATTGTAACACCCAACCACCATGGAATCCAGCCCACTCAAGAACCGTGCCACCCCGAAGTCGGGGAAACGGGTTCTCTTAATGCGGCGATATTGAAACGAATTTGGTGCCAGAGTTATACCAAAAAGATTTGTTTCACTGTACTGTACCCACTTGTAAAAGGCGTTCAGTTCAAGACATCTCAAGCGAACCGAACATATGGACGTGATGTGTCGGTTGTCTTCTACGGAAAGGAAGTGTGTCTAGCTTACATGTACGAACGTTTCGGTTACAGACTGACGTCCAGCAAGAAGATGCTCCAGAGTTCTTATTGTACGAAAACTTGTTTCACTGGCACGAAATGGAATCAGGAAGAAATGAGCGAAGGCCCAGCCGACCCGTTTAACCCGACACTGAAATGGGAGAGCGATTATAAACTTATTGTGGCAACAGAGGACACGGGTAAAGCCGAATGCAAAACATTGAATCTCATCATTCTATCGCTTTCAATTTTAATGTCAATGTTTATTTAGTTCAGTACATTATCCAGAAACAAGCACTTTTATCGGTCTCTTAGTATTTCACAATAGTCTCTCTTAATATGTAAACGCCTTTAAGATATTACACGGAAATGTCTGATGTTCGATGGGTTACAATTGCTTAAAATTAAAACTCAAACAAGACCTGCACGTGTACACTTAAAACCTATGTAAGTAGTTTGCTTCGAAATCAGCTCCCAAATAAAGCACAATTGGTTGCATGTTTGAAGTCTTTGATTTGTTTTTGGATAATGGCATACACTTAATATATACTGTATGTATTAGTTTTTTGATATTTCAACCCCCCCCCCGCTTCGAAATCCGCTCCCAAATAAAGCACAATTGGTTGCATGTTTGAAGTCTTTGATCTGTTGTTGGATAATGGCATACACTTAACATACACAGTATATATTAGTTTTTTTACATTTTAAATGCCCCCCTGCTTGGAAAGCAGCTTACAGATAATGGGGGTTTCTACCAATCCACACAGCTAGAAATGCCCCAAACGTCACGGAAGTGATGAATTATACCAGCTTGATCGAAGCTGGAACAAGAGAGACTTCAAACTTACATTTCTCTTCTCGCCTCCTTACAACCTCTGCTTTGACCGGTGCAGCTTTCTCATTGGTTTTCAACTCTTTAATGTCTTGAGGAATCCAGTGACATTCCTGCTCAGTTTCATTCAAAATGGCTTTCTCTTCAGATTTCCGCTCTTCCTCCGCAGCAGAAGCAGCCGCGAGTTCTTCACACGTGAGCTTTTTTACCTTCATCATTTTCGGGTCACACTATGAAGAAAAATTTACAGAACAGCAAATATAATGAACGATCTATGATGGAAAGCTCTATCAGTTCTAAACTGTTCTTCCTGGAGGTCCAGTAAGGATCATCTCTTATTGATCCAGTGTTACTACAGGAGGAAACCTAACTAAATTAACTTTATTCATACTGAATAGCTCTATTATGCCTAAACTGTTCTTCCTAGAGGCCCAGTAAGGATCATCTCTTATTGATCCAGTGTTACTACAGGAGGAAACCTAAACTACACTAACTTTATTTATACTGGATAGCTCTATCAGTTCTAAACTGTTCTTCCCAGAGGACCAGTAAGGATCATCTCTTATTGATCCAGTGTTACTACAAGAGGAAACCTAAACTAAACTAACTTTATTTATACTGGATAGCTCTATCAGTTCTAAACTGTTCTTCCTAGAGGTCTAGTAAGGATCATAACACTTTATTTCAGACTTACCTTACTCGAAGCTCCTCTGAAGAACTGTACAAGCTTCCCCTGAATTGAATTGAAGTGCTCTAAAACGTGTACATACGGCTGCATCCACCGCGGGAGCTCAGACAAGTTAGACTTATACGAAAACCTATATAAGAAGAAAAGAAAATTACAAGCACATCGAAAGAATTTATTGCACCTATAGGAAGAACATTTTAAAACTGCTAGAACTAGCTATACACCTTAGTTCAGGTTTCCTCTTGTAGTAACACTGGATCAATAAAAGAAGATCCTTACGTTGGACCTCTAGGAAGAACAGTTTAGAACTGATAGAGCTATCCAGTATAAATAAAGTTAGTTTAGTTTAGGTTTCCTTTTGTAGTAACACTGGATCAATAAGATCAAAAAGATCAATAAGAGTAAATAGTATAAATAAAGTTAGTTTTGTTTAGGTTTCCTCCTGTAGTAACACTGGATCAATAAGAGATGATCCGTACTGGACCTTTAGGAAGAACAGTTTAGAACTGATAGAGTTATCCAGTATAAATAAAGTTAATTTAGTTTAGGTTTCCTCCTGTAGTAACACTGGATCAATAAGATCAAAAAGATCAATAAGAGTAAATAGTATAAATAAAGTTAGTTTAGTTTAGGTTTCCTCCTGTAGTAACACTGGATCAATAAGAGATGATCCGTACTGGACCTTTAGGAAGAACAGTTTAGAACTGATAGAGTTATCCAGTATAAATAAAGTTAATTTAGTTTAGGTTTCCTCCTGTAGTAACACTGGATCAATAAGATCAAAAAGATCAATAAGAGTAAATAGTGTAAATAAAGTTAGTTTAGTTTAGTTTTCCTCCTGTAATAACACTGGATCAATAAGAGATGATCCTTACATCGGGGCTATGGGAACAACATCTTGGAACTGATAAAGCGATCCAGGAAAAAAGCACTTAGGGAGAAGTAAGCACTAAATCGTTCTAAAATACCTGTGATCACAAAGGATAATCGCGCCAAAATCGTTTCGATGTCGAAGCACGCGGCCAATCGCCTGATTGACGGCCCGTGTCGCTTGCTGGTTATACCATTGTTTACCGGATAAACCCTGTAGAACAACACGTAAATGGTTATTTCAAAATTTGACCTAGATTTGTAACAAAGTCTGGACAGCCAGAAACACACAAGCCAAGCTGACATTAAACTGATATCAGGATGCGTTCGCATCGCCAGCTCTGGCTTGATAATAACAAGTCTTTAATAAGTTCCTTTCATGGTGAATACCAAATTAAAATATAATTTTGTGGAAACACCACGTACGGTTATTATCTTGATGAAGCCAACAGCCTTGAAGCAACTGGATGACAAACTTGCATCAAGCTGGTAAAATCCACAACTAGCATTAAGTCTGTGGCGTTTTTTGCTGTGTACCAAACCTGTGTTATCATATGGTATTATTTCTCTTTCGGCCACATTTTCCTGGTGTTACTAAATCTTACCTTAAACTTCCTTTTGTTCTGTACATCATTCAAGAAGTTTTCTTTCAATTTGACCTGAAAGTATTTAAGAACTGATAGAGCTATCCAGTGTAAATAAAGTTAGTTTCGTTTAGGTTTCCTCCTGTAGTAACACTGGATCAATACGAGATAATCCTCATTGGGCCTCTAGGAAGAACAGATTAGAACTGATGGAGCTATCCAGTATAAATAAAGTAATGAAGTAAAGTTTTCTCAGACCAATTCATTAGCAAGGTGTTGTTCACCTTTGGGTTGAAGGTCGGTGGAAAAGGGAGGCCTATTATGACTACAGCACGACCATTGATGTCACTGAAGTCGACTCCTTCGCTGACCTGTCGAAGAAAAATAACTATACGTAACAATGATGGATCAATTCCCATAACAGATTAAATTTTTATCCAGGTAGGGAGAACGTATATTTGCAGCAATTTCAGCTCAAAAATAGCAATTTTTTTCGTGCGTAATTCAAATGTATACAAAATTCGCAAACTTCGCAAGCCTATATTTTCCGTGTTTTACAGCATTTCGCCACGAAACTTTAGGATGACCTTTTTAGCCGCAGGGAAAAACTTTGTTGATATTGCCCGGATGACAATTTAGTCTATCGTGGAAATTGTCTATTAGTAGAATAATAATTAGTGGCGATTAGATTACTGACGGGCTGGAAAGTGAGTAATCTAAGCCCCGTACAGACGAGCAAGTTTTCCTTGACATGTTTTATTTGCTCGTGTGTACGCGAAAAAATAGCAATTTTACCTTGACAAGGAGCCTGGTTTAAAAGCTAGTCGTACCAGCTTTTCAGCAAGGAAACTTGCTCGTCTGTACGTGCAACAAGGAACACTTGACAAGGGAATTTTTATTTACGTACTCAATTCATGCGGCCTCGTAAAAGTTGTCAAGAAAAAATGTCGCCAAATTTCGCGTACACAGCAACAAATAAAACCTGTCAAGGAAAACTTGTTCGTCGTACAGACGCATAAGTGAACTTGTCAAGGAACTTGTCAAGGAAAACTTGCTCGTCTGTACGGGGCCTAATTGTTCAAGTAGAGTCAAAGATCAAACAGGACATATTTGACAAAGAAATTTGAGTTTTAAAGTGTTTATGAAACGAAATCTTGTCCAACATTTTGACGGTTCTATTAAGAAGATCAGATAAAATAACAATATAACTTCTTTGGTAGAATTTTTGTAACTCCGTTCCTTGCCAAGATATTCAACTTTATAGGATACGCAAATACACAACCACTGACGTCATACTGTATAATGTTAGATTGCTTATTTTGTGGCATGACTAAAACCACACTTTCATGTGGGAAGGTCATGTTTAACATCCAGGCCTGGGTATTTAAGTGTTATATTTTGAGCAATTTTTAAATTAATGCAGCTTTTTTAAGAAGTGATTACGCAGAATGACGTCACTGGCTGTGTCATTTTCAAATAACACAAGTTACAAAATAAACAGTTACAAAGTTAATAAACAGTTACAAAAATTTCATCAAAGAAGTTATACCGTGATTTCAATTGATCTTTTTAATGCAATAAAAAACTGTGGGAGAGAATTTCGTTTCATAAACACTTTAAGCAATTTTTTAATAAAAAGAAGTCTTCACGAAGATGATTCTTTCGCTACTCGCTATCTAACGAGGTTTGTTATATAGACTAGTATCGGATATGAACTATTCGGCAATCTGATTGGTTCTCTACTAGTAGGATATTAGCTCATTGTCGCACTCAGGAATTTTGTGAATGCTCAATTTGTCTATATAATAAAACAGTTATTCTTCTCACTCTCGTCGCGAATCAAATCGCAATCAGCATTCCCATTAGTACACAGGTTTGACTCTCCTACACCAGGATAGATAGCGAGTAACGGAACAATAATTTCTCAGTGTGTGTTTTTCAATTCAACAAGAATTTGTAGCATTCTTTTTAATAAAATAGCTTAAAACTTAATTTTGAACTCAGTTTCTACCAACTCAATTTCTGTGCGGTGATTTGACTATAGGGCTTCGCTCTTATCAACTATTACCGCGAACAAATCTCACGCTCGTAATCGAGGTGTTTGCATGTGAATAAAATATAGTTTGTTTTAATAAGGGTAATAAAATATAGGTTGTTTTAATGCCTAGATTCATATTAATCTCACACTGCAGAGGACAACGAAAATTTCGTTGCCTCGAGCGGGATTCTGTTTTAATACCTTTCCTCGACAAACGGCGAAAAATATGGCACCTCGATGTTCTGGACTTCGTACTCGATCGTAAAACCCTTGCATCGTCTACAAAATGTTGCAAAATTGTCCTGGATCAAGTCGAATAAACGATAAGACTACCAGAGGTATTTAGCTTTTGTAGTTAGGAGGGATGGAAAAATTAGTTTTGTAGTCGGGGGGAAGAATTAGTTTTGTAGTTAGGGGGAAAGGAAGAATTAGTTTAGTTTTCAGATAGCTTTTGGTTATAATGCATGTAGCTAAACTGACTTGTGCGAATTCGCTCTTTCCTCTGGGCTCTACAAATATCCCTTTTCGTTGTTCCAACGATCTCCATACGGTTGTTGTCTGTTGAATTAATCATCGATATAAAAAAAAGAGGCAAAAAAAACTCTGTCTAATAAAGAGCAAAGTAGACAGTGGGCAATCGACTAAAAGCAATATTCTTCAGCGTAGGTCGCACAACTACCTGCCATTGTTTTGTGCATTCCTCCATGGCACTGTACGAGGGGAAGAAAACCAGCATGCCGTCTGGAATCACGTGGCTAAAGTTCACTACAACGACAAAAATAACACGATTTGGGAGATATGTTTGTTCACGCTGGGTTAAATATACACTCCGATGAAACTATGCTTGTTGTGTTATTTCGAGTTTATTTCCGCACCGGGCAGGCTGCAAAGTGACCAGGGGCTTAGCCAGAAGCCCGTCCACCCGTCTTTCGGACGGGCATTTTTGAAAGTGGACTGAAATTGGACGAACAAAAATATTATAGAACAAATTAGCAAAACTCTAGTACTTTGTCTTTACTTCATTGTTAACATTGTTTGGGGTTTTTATGTGTTTAATAAAATTGTTTCACCGCACCTACCAAAATTGAGTGCATCGCCCCCAGCAGAAGACCTGCGCCTTTGGCACTCATTGTTTGGTCCGGTAAATTACAAATCCCGTTTGGAATGGTAGCCTGTGCTATGCCAACACATACGCAGACAGGTCGGTGTAAATATGTGATGTTTCGGAAATTAGTCTAGTTCCGTCGACACAATGCGATTCCAAGTATATTTAGCAATTATTCGCCGAAGGCGAAGTGATTTTTGGTGAACAATCACTGAGTTTGAGGCAAATAATTGTTTTGGCATAATTTCTTTAGTAAAACATGTACATGCAAAATACACTTCTTTTACGATCTATACAGTTTACTTTGGAAAATTCCTAACAGAGACTAAAGGTTATATTTGTAACTTTTAAATAGTGAAAAAAGTATTTAAAAAGTTATTTGCAGACGGTCTATTACCTTAAGATAGTTTAACATCAAAGTTTGTTTATATTCTTTGCCTTTGAATCAATACAAGTTTCTGATTTTGGCAAAAGTATAAAACATCAAAACGACTTTCATTGGCGGCCATTTTGAAAAATGCCAACTGGTAAATAATGCATCATATGCAACCAATCAAAATGCTTTAAAACCATTATACACTTAAGAAATCATACTAAAACATTCTATTTACTTACCCAAAGCCTGTCCTACGCTGTTCATATAACGAGAGTCAGTTCTATAAGACAAAAGAAGATTTGCCTGAATTCTTCTTTCAATAAAGATTAAACTTCGTTCACAATAGAGCAGGTGCACGACCAAAACCGCGGACGTTTCGACAAGTCTGTTGACATCTTGCAACAGACTTGTTATCAACAAGCTGGTATCAGGATTCGTTCGCATTGTTTGCGACAGTTTGTTGACGACAAGTCTGTTGCAAGTTGCCAACAACTTGTAATAAGTCCGAAAATGTCAAGTTGCAACAAGCCTGATTTTAACAGATTTGTCGCAACTTGATGAAATTGACAAGTTTGTTGAAACTTGTTGACAAATCGTAACAAGACGGTAAAACTGACGACTTACAACACGTCTGTGGCATTTATGAGTGTTTCGATATAATGATAATATGCAGGGTGTATAAGAAAATGTAATCTTACTTTGGATTGTTCTGACACGTTTATTATTTATTTTACAGAAATCATTCTTTCACAGTCAAAAAGAGCAGCCTTTTAGCGTTTGAATGTCACCATTTCTTTGAATTTGGAAGAAAAATTGAGCAAATACGAGTGAACTCAAATGAACATACAGAAAGCAATCGAAATAGCATATTTTGATCGCCGACAGCGAATAAGAAAAGAAAATTTCATTAATCACTGATCAAGCTATCACGAGAAACAACCAACGTAGAATGCTAAAAAAAATGCATTCATTTTACTTACCTAAGCTATAATTTGACAATTTTTAATAGCTACCTTAAACTAAAATTTGAGAATTTTTAACCCCAAAATGGAATTAAATTTCAACAGCTTTTCAAAAATATCGAACGGTGAAAAAAGGCGATTTCGATTGGCAATTTTTATCTGATTCGTATTTGCTTATTTTTTTCTTCCTACTTTACAATAACGGCGACATTCAAAAGCTTTCCGACTGTAAAAGAATTACTTCTGTATGTTGAATATTGATCGTATACGATCACTTTTTTATACATCCTGCATAATATCTTTCTCAAATCTCGACACACGAATGTTTTGATGTCATCTGTACCTGTTTTGGTAACTGGAATTCAACATAGTACCATCAGGTCCTCGCTTCAGAATTCCGACAAACATCTGGTGCCCCCGGATGACGTGTGGGTTCTCCAGTTCAACCGGTATATCGCTGGAAGAGACAGAAATTGAGTTCATAACTTTTAATTGTTGAAGCGAATCCGAAAAATACGTTCAATCAGTTCTAAACTGTTCTTCGTAGAGGTTCAGTAAGGATCATCTATTATTGATCCAGTGTTACTACAGAAAGAAACCTAAACTAAACTAACTTTATTCATATTGGATAGCTCTAACTTTTCTAAACTGATCTTCCCATCTGAGGTCCAGTAAGGATCATTTCTTATTGATCCAGTGTTACTACAGAACGAAACCTGAACTAAACTAACTTTATTTATAGTGGATAGCTCTATCAGCTCTAAATTGTTCTTCTAGAGGTCCAGTAAGGATCATCTCTGATTGATCCAGTGTTACTACAGGAGGAAACGTAAACTAAACTAACTTTATTTAAACTGGATAGCTCTATCAGTTCTAAACTGTTCTTCCTAGAGGTCCAGTAAGGATCATCTCTTATTGATCCAGTGTTACTACAGAAAGAAACCTAAACTAAACTAACTTTATTTAAACTGGATAGCTCTATCAGTTCTAAACTGTTCTTCCTAGAGGTCCAGTAAGGATCATCTCTTATTGATCCAGTGTTACTACAGAAAGAAACCTAAACTAAACTAACTTTATTATACTGGATATACAGGAGAACAGTTCCATCAATCACAAATTTGGACACTTACATCTGCAACTCGGCCTTGAACGATGTTATCGGTGACAATGTCCCACTGGTTAAGATCATGGATCTTATGTCACTTTTCATTAACTCTTTCATAGTTTCCCCGGGCGAGAAACACCAGTAACCTAAGGAATATCCTATATGGAAGAACGGAACTATAATGTTATAGAAGGGGCGCATTATTTCGAGCGGTAAAAAAAGTCACGTGCATTCCTCTTTATACTTGCTGGAGAACACTTCGTCATGCAGTAATACTATATAGTGAGCTCTATTCTTGGGTTTCACTGGAACCTTTTTCAGTAATTCTGAGAGGGGGTGAATCCAAAATGTATTGATGATTGTACTGCACTGGAGCAAGCAAATCTCACGAAATTGCACACATTTGCTGCCAAACACAAGGTCAACATATGCAGTGAAAATTTTTTTCAGTCTGATGACAGTGTGTCGATTTGGAGTTGACCCCCAGTGAAATTTATGACGTCACGTGAAACCCAAGAATATAATTCATTATACCTGGAACAATAATTTGACCGCAATTTTTGAAGCCAAACTGAAGATCGTCATCGATAACAAGGAGTTGCAAAAGTAGCCCATTTTCAAACGCCGTTTCACTCCTAGAATAGCGCGCGGTTAATCCTGTTTCAAGTCGAATATCTTCTAGACTTAAAACAGGGTTCAAACGGCGCTATTCTAGGGTTAAAAAATGGATGACCTTTGTCGCTCCTTGTTATCAATGCCGACCTTCAAGTTGGTTTCAAAGATGGCGTTCAAGATACCTTTCCAGGTATGAACTTATATAGACTTCACTGAGTAATACCAAATGCTATTCTCATGGAAATCGTATAAAGATTTTTACGTAGAAATTTTTTAGACAATTTTTTTTTATTAAATGATTTGGCTTATTGTGCAAACATTTTTGAAACCATTTAATTCAGTAGCGAAGCCAACCGGACAATTTGGTCATGCTATGCAAATTTAAATCATTATCATTATTCATTTCTTTAGAAATTGATTCCTTATATGGTCATAAACACAGAAAAATTTGCGTTTTCATGATCAAATGTCGAGCTAGCGTCGCCACTGATTTAATTCATTTTAAAGCCTCTCACGTTCGTGTTTTTGGACCTAATAAAAAATTCCTGCTCGTGTTATAAATGGTACATACATCGCTCAAAGTTAAACAGTTTCATTAAAAACCTTTGTTACTGGTCGTCTCTTGTCTGCTCGCCCAGGGATCCCTCTTGTTTTTCGAGACACCATCCTGCTGTTGCGTTGCTTGCAAGTGAACCTAGGACAGCCAAGCGAACAGAAGCAAGAACACTGTCATTAATACAAATTTGCGTTGATAATTCACGAAGAAAACACAAAGGAAATGATGAGCGTGAAGGAGTCTGAATATGTAATACAGATTTCTCTTGATTTTCATAAACTTTAACTTTGATTTTCTCGTCTAACTTAGATGTTTTTTTTTCAAAAATTACTTTGTAAAATTCATGACTCATCAAATTTGCATATCTAGCAAACACATTACAGTAAAAAAATCACAAAGAAATGCATGTTTTATCAATATCTGTAAATCGGAGAGAGAATTTGCCCCGACTTGCACAACTTTAAGCTTTATTTCCTAACCAAATATCATTCATTTCTTTGAGATCGTGAACGAATACGAAGAGACATGCATGATTGGGAAGACATAAAAAACTGTTAAAGAAAGTTCTATTCACTATGCTACATGCAAGAAAGGTACTTTAGTATCCATATGTTTACATGTTGCAAGTTGTTATTTTGGTGATCTGATCCTCACATTTTGCAAAAAGAAATGAAATTTTGTTGAAATCCCCAGCTCTGAAATGTTAAAAAATATTTTAAGACTTCCTACCTTATAATTTTGAACGACTTCGTCACTTAGACAGCCATTCGCATCACAGCTGTTGAACACAACCTGAAGAGAATGAATACTGTTTGAATAACAGCTAATACTTGAAACTAATTCAAGCTGTGTTCTGCTAACTTTATGCGGCACAAACCACGTCAGCTTATTGTAGAATACTACCTACACTAGACAACCACGTTTGAGATATCTTTTTCAGGTAGTCCAGACACAAACCACGGCAGCTTATTGTAGAATACTACCTACACTAGACCACCACGTTTGAGATATCTTTTTCAGGTAGTTCAGACACAAACTACGAAGGCTCATCGTAAATTACTAGAGTAAACGTACTTTTAAAGCATCCGCAAATTTGTTGAGCAGGACTTGTCTCGACATGCCACTCGATTCATCTACGAAAGAAAGTGCATTTGAAGTGAACAAAAACCATCAAACGATCCAGTGTTACCACAGGAGAAAACCTAAACTAAACTAACTTCATTTAATACTGAATAGCTCCATCAGTGCTAAACTGGTCTTCCTAGAGGTCCAGTAAGGATCGTCTCTTATTGATCCAGTGTTACTACAGGAGGAAATCTAAACTAAATTAACTTTATTTATACTGGATAGCTCTATCAGTTCTAAACTGTTCCTCTTGGAAGTCCAGTAAGGATCATCTCTTATTGACCCAGTGTTATCACAAAAGGAAACCTAAATGAACGCCTGCGCAACTAAATGTATTAAAAGTCTAACTTACCTGCAACCAAAAAGGTACACACTTTTTCCAAGAGCTCGATGGTCGCAAACGCGTTTTCCTTCGTGATCCCTGCATTTCCCAGCAGTTCCAATATATAACTGTAAAATATATCATAACAAATATAACCATGCTTAAATAACGTTTTACGTCAGGTCTTCTGGTGACACGTAAAACACAATTTTTGACCGGTCAAATTCTACCGCACTATAAGCATAGAAGTGTGCTGTAATTATTTTTTACATGTCTGTTAATCTTCGGTACCGCCTATATATGCTCATGCATGACGATACAATGCAATGAAAGCGTACAATCACATAATAGAGTATGCTTCACATCAAGTCATTTAATCAGCAACAATCAGCAAAAGAAATTGACAAATTTAATTCAGATCATCAAAGGAAAAATCAATCACTAAATTAAACTTAACTGGTCAGACATGTAAAACTTGTAAGATGGACCATTTCCCAATTAGCACAAACTTTTAAATTCGAACACAATTCTAGCCCAGTTGGAAAGAGCTTGCTAAGTTTAGTGAAATTGTGAAGTTTGGTTGCAAAATATTGTAAAATGTGGAAAATATAGTAATGAAAAGTTTGCGAATTTTGTATACTTTTGTAACGCTTTTCCGTGTAAAATTCGCAAATTTTACAGGACTATATATTTTCCACATTTTACAATATTTTGCAACCAAACTTGACAATTAATGTATGAAATTTAGGATGCTCTTTACGGCTGTGTTAATTGATTTTCCGAACTCAAAAGTTTGTCTAATAGGGGAATGGTCTATTGTTTTCAACAAGAATTCCAGAGGAAATGATCTCACCTGCCAGGTTTTGTGATTCCTTCTTTAGGTGCATCGCTGACAAGGCCATGAATCATCCCTTCAAGTTTCAACAGCAGATCTTCAAGAAAACACGAAAAATACTCGATTAATACATTTATTTGCTAATAATCAGAGCTTTACCAAGACTGCACAATCAAAAGCGTGGCAGACTTTTGGATCTCACCGACCTGATCCACGAATTTATCATCAAATCACATTAAGCCTGTTGGCTTCATCAAGTTGCATCAAGTCTGTGAAAATCAAACTTGATCGGGAACTTGATATTTGCAGACTTACAGCAAGTTGTTGGAACAACTTCCATCAAGCTTGTGGATGAAAAGTCTCGACAATATTCTCGCATCAAGCCCGTTCACAACTTGCAGCAGACTTGCTATCAAGCCGGAGCAAGCGATGTGAACGCATCCTGATCTAATAGGCTAGATGACTGCAAGGTACCAAGGCTGCAGCAGACTTGCTGTAACGTGCACGACTTATTCGTTATTCGTTAGAGGTAAGAATTCTGAAGAATAATCTTACCCTTCATCTTGCCGATCTTCTCGAAATCTAACTTCTCGCCTAGGTTAAAGTATGCATTACCAATCATATATTCGCCGTGATAGGACATTATAAGCTTCGTAGAATCAGGCATTTACTCAGTAATGGCGATAGCTAAATGGGATGTGGACGAGAGGTAGGTGTTCAAGATGGCGGCTGTTTTATAACATTCCCAACCTCACCCTAATCTCCTTTTAGGAATGTTATAAATGTCTGGTTGTTGATTCATTCTCCTTTTAATTAAGAGTCTTGAAAAACAGCCGCCATCTTGAAAAAAAGCCGCCATTTTGAAAAACAACCGCCATCTTGAAAACCTATATACCTCCCGTCTATCCCTTTTAGCCAGTGCTTTTAGTAGTAAATTAATAGAATTAGAATCTATCCATGATCTACGCATGTAACGAAATCTCGAAAAATAAACTGAAACATCTTGACAGAAAATCTTTACTCAAAGCCGAGAGATTCTTGCTGAAAAATCTTTTAAAAAAATAAATTCAGAAGGGATTGTCAGAAAGCCCAGTCGAAAGTCGGGCATTTCTGTGCTGCGCTTACATAATCATCCCATAGAAGCACAGATGATTAGAAAATTATAAACCGATAATCATCCGTTTAATAATGATCACCACATAACTATGAGCTTCTAATTATCGAGACATCAATAGTGATCAATAATCTGACCTGGATTTCCGTCATCGCCAATTGCTGTAGGGAGCGATTCGGCCTCATTGCTGATCAAAACCTCATAACATCGGCCCAGGTCCTCGATGCAGCTCGCAACATCCAATGAGTTCAAGTCGAACGACATTGACTCCTCGCATATTTGTTCCTAGAAAATATTATAAAACCTACGAATTCCAAGAATCTCGCAGCATCCGCAAAGTAATCAGTTTTTTTTACGAAACGAAGTTTTCTGCTAAGTTATGTTGATTTTGTTGCGAAGATTAGTTTAAATCACATTATAAGTTGTTTGATAAAATTTTTGTAACAGTCTTACTTCTCGAGATATTCAATCTTATTTGACACGAAAATAACACAACCATCGACGTCATTCGGCGCAATGAATGTTTAATTCATTTAAGAAGTAGTTCAAGTACTACACGTTAATTAACATAATATGCACACATTCAAGCGTAATTATTTCAGTCATCTTCCTGTATGGACGCTCATTACAGTATGACGTCGGAGCCTGTGTTATTTGCATGTCTAACAAAGTTGAACATCATGATGAGGAAAAGAGTTGCAAAAATGCTACCGAAGAAGTTATTTTGCCATTTTATTAACTGATCTTTGCAATGCAATCGGCAAAATGTCAGATCAAATTTCGTTTCATAGACACTAATTTAAGAAGCTAACAGCTCAAGCTATTACTTTGAAGACTGCAAAGTGCCCACTGACAAATTTTGGGTAAAGTAAAGGAAAAGTATTATAAAATATATACTTAAATGAAAGTTTATATATACTTAAATGAAACTTTAAACTTTTTTTACTTCGCTAAAGTATACTGATAAAAGTCTAGCGAAGTAGAAAAGAAGATATTAAACAAAAGTTGTTGCAAGTAAATACTGTATTTTTTTGCTTTTATAAAAAAGACACGAAGAAAATTGACTTTACGAACACTAAGAGTACACGTTTTTACACGATGTTGTTGGAGTTTTGCGCCGTTTTCCAGCTCTGTCGGCATCCTATGAACGGAGTATTATACGCTATAATCTTATGAAATTTCTTACGATGTTGTGAGCTTCATCGAAGAGGATAATACTGTTGTTGATGTCGATTCCATGTGCACTACGCGACTAGAAATTAAAGGAAAGAATTATTTAAAATCACGCACACCACTGTATAATTTGCACTATGAATTTCACTGGTAAAGCTATAAAGATATTTCTTGTAATATAGCATTTGTGAATCCTGAACGCTGATTGGTTAAGAGCCGTGTTTACATAACTCAGTGTAAACATTTCCCGCTACTTGTAAACACGGAAATTTTTCGTATCCTTCGGGCTTTTGACATTGCTGCACAATTTCTCGCTTTTCCAACTTCCACTCGTGTTGATGTAACTGTATATCACACGGAAAAATGTTTTATATTTCTTAATGTAACACGGCCTTATGCCTGTCGAAATAAAATTTCAATCCTAGTAATAAATAACCTAAAAAATAGCTACAGATTAATAGATACAGGTTGTCTCACTGCCTAGTGAAACGATAAAATGAAAATCGAGGTTTGAATCAAACGACCTTCGTTGGGAAGTCAGTTTTCGCTTTATCATTTAAGGTAGCGAAAGAACCTGTATCTTCCGCGTACTATTAACTGCACTACATACACTGGCAACGTTAGTTCCAAAAAATGCCATAAAAATACTATTTCTTTGTTTCAACTATATACTGTGAAATCATACCTTTGAATAAATTAAGTAATAATATGACCTAAATTCGCACAGTATATATTTTCGCAACGTTAGTTCCAAATCTCCACTCATAGAAATAGTATTTTTATATTTGTAATATATGCTGCAGAAACATACCTTCGCGTCAATCACGTAGTAGTAAGGCATGAAGATGAGGTCAGAATATTTTTTCTGATTCCTCGAGAGGAAATACGGGCAACAACTAGAGACAACAGAGAAGCGCATGTATGTATGTACTAGCTACGTGAAGAATTTTTAAACATGACAATTTCTAAATAAGCCTACAGAGGATGCCCCAGGGCTGTAGGGAAAACGTTTAAAGATCTTAGATTTAAAGAAGTTTTTATTGGTCCATCAGGGAGGCCCTGTGTGACTCCCATATCTACATGAGGGTCAATGGGCATATAGAGGACGTCGTCTAGGACATAGGAAGTAGTAAACTGGAATATTTTACAAACAAAGGGGGGCTTGAAATACTTCCTGGAAACCTCAAAATTTTCTGGGACCAATGGCCCCATACATCTTCCACCCCTGGACGTCATCGCCACAGGAGGGACTGTGTGCCCCTACGCGGTCAGTGGACATTTAGAAGAGACTTCATAGGGACAGGGGAGTCTATACCTATGGCCAGGGGGGGCAGAGGTCTATTGACATATACAGGGAGACTCCTGCATAGCTAGGGGGAGACTCCATAGCTACAGAAGGGGGAGTCCACACCCATTTGAGGCAGGGGTCCATAGACATATAGAGAAGACTCCGTAGCTATAGGAGGGGGAGTACACACCCATTAGGGGCAGGGGTCCATGGATATATAGAGGTGACTCCATAGCTATAGGAGGGAGAGTCCACACAAATCAGGGGCAGGGTGGATATAGAGGGAGACTCCATAACCCCCCCGGGTTATCAAGTCTCTTCAATCTTCCTTTAGTATAGAGTCCTCTTTTCGACATCAGATCATGCTCACGGGCAAGCTGATGATTTGTTTACCTCTTATCTTTTCCAAACGAGACCAAGTCTTCAATATCCAAAATATTATTGGAGACTTCGTTGTTCCCATGGTCTTCTATAAAATGATTTAATATACGAGTAGTCTTAATTCTCCGCATATCTGACATGAATTTCTAAAACTAAACTGTCTGATACAGTTCATCAAGTACCTTTGTCGAGGTTATTATAAAACACACATGTCTTTGCGTTGACCTTGGTGCGACACAAATGCATCTGAAAGGTATTAATGGACAAAAGACATTGTTAGGGCTTTGAGCTGAAAAGGTAACAACACAAAAGGTATTGGTATTTGGTTGATTTTTGCCTTATATGAAGACCATCAGTATTATATGCACTTCCAGGCGATTGCTTAAAACCAGTCGTTGAAAAATGTTTATGCTGTGCATATTATATACATCAATTATTTATGTGCATCAACAAGTCATTGAATAAAATTAAATTATATATTTAATTATATATTTAAATTATATAAATCAATTATTTATCACCATCAACAAGGCATTAAATATATACAGTTTGGAGAATGTTTACAAGAACATTTTTATATCTCAAAATCCTAGGAACTCTAATTTGTAATGTTTGTAGTGTCTTTCAGGCTTGGAGATTTCCAGAGGAACTTAACACAACATTGAGGTAATTACCAATTTCGCCAATCACTAGCTTCCAGCTGAACTGGCAGCGAGTCATGACTTTGACAGCAAGAGATATACCTTGGCATTATTTGTCTCCTGCTGCTGCACTTTGGGGTGGATGCACAACTGATCCCTTGATCCCAGCACACACACTTTGGGCCTAAAATACAACCACAATTTCTCCAATTTCCACAATTTTTAATAATCCACTCATACTATAAGACTTAATGGAAAACAAAACACAGCAAAAAATGCACACGTATGTTGCAACAAGTCTGTTGACATCTTGTTATCAACAAGTACCACAGATATAAGGATGCATTCACATGGCTTGTGACAGCTTGTTGACGACACGTCTGTTGCAAATTAATTGTCAAAACTTGTTATCTACAGGCATAGCTGTTGTTTTCTATACAGATGTTTTGTTTTGAACGTGCTTCATCGAGCTGTCGTGTTGTGAATCCTAATCTCCCTATTACCTCCATCTTAAACTCACCTGTAAACTGTTGTTTTCAGTTCTTTCACAGCCTGTGTGAGCTGGGAATGAGTCCGGGAGGTATAGATGATCTTTGGGACATCAATACCTTTAGTAAATGACAAGAAAATGAATTACGGCTAGAACGTCTAGAGAACCAGCCAAAGCTAGATAAAGCCAGAAAATCAAAATTTGTCTGTTTTAGTAAATTGGGGAAAAAACATTAAGTATATCAAATAGAACAAAGGGGTCGGCAGCCTGCTTTGAAGATGGGCAAATTTTCTGGGGGCAGATTTTCTGTGGGTTATACGGGTTTACCTCACCAGAACCCCCCCTGGATTGGCACTTCATGCCCTGTAACATCATCGCTTGCACCCCACCTAAAATTCTTCCATCCCTACTGCTAAAAAATATATTAAGTCTACCTTTGGAAGACATGGGTAATGTAGACAAGGATATAACTACTTTTACAACACTTTGTTGTAAATTTTATTGAACTGTTTCTGTATTTTCTTTATAATATAGTAACATAGCTGACATCTAACAACAGACTTGTTATCAACAAGCCGATATCAGGATGTGTTCGCATGGCTTGCGACAGCTTGTTGACGACACGTCTGTTGCAAGTTGACAACATACTTGTTGTTGTTATCCACAGGCTTGCTGCAAGTTGTTTCAACAAGTGGTAACGAGTCTGCAAACGACAAGTTGCAGCAAGCCTGATTTTGATACACCTGTTGCAACTTGACAAGTTTGCCGCAACTTGCTACAAGGTCGGGGGTGTTTTAAACCACGTTGGATTTGAGGTGCATACAAAAAAAAACTCACAATTTGGCCCTCCCGAGCTCCACGCAGCTGCTTGCCGGATGTCCTCTTGCAAGTCTTTACTTGCATCATTTTCATCAACAAGCTGGCTTTGTAGCAGTTGTGCATCACGCCAGGCCAAGGTCGCGCAAAGCAGACACAAGGTCTTTCCGGTCCCAGTTGGCGATTCCAATACACCATTCTTGCGCTAACAATGTTAAAAATACACCACTTTCATAATGGCCGCCGCTAATTACCATAATCATGAAAATATTATGATTTTGAAAAAAAGATTCAACACAAATTATAGATAACTGTGTCCTAAACAACATGCAAAAGTTTCAAAAAGAATAAACAAATTCTTTTGAAGTTATGAGGGTTTTCGAGTGCGAAAAAACACCAAAACGAGGCTAAGAAGGCCTCTCTCGAAAATCTGGTACAAATCCTTGTAAGTTTGACCTCAAATAACTTGGTGAGTATTTGGTATTTTGCCATGAAATCTTCAGAAGATATATAGTTTGAAGGACTGTTGCACATACCAGTGTCAAAATTATATAAATACCCTGCAATCTTTCTAGACTGGAAACATGCCATTATGAAAGTGGTCTATATAACACATCATTGCCCCAAAAGGGGTGCAGGCATAACAGAGACATCTTTTGGACACTGGTTATAAACACATATATAGGAGCAAAAATTTCTAGTATATAAATATTATGGAGCAATAATTACGAGAGCCACCCAGTATTTTAATAAAATACAAAAGAATAGTAACTCTGGACAACATTTTGATTGTTTTAATGAATCAGAGTTACAATTCTTTTGTATTTTATGGTGCAATAAGTTATTTGAGAAGATGGGGATGCCCACTCGGGAGAGTAATTGAAGTGTATTCAAATAGTTTAGACAGCAGGACGAAATCTTTCTAATTACAATTCCAACTGAAATGAATGTGACATTACATATCTATAAATCGTGCTCTCACCTCTTGCAAGCATTCGATGACTTTTGACATGTACCGCACTTGGCAATCGTAAGGTTTGTAGGGAAAATTCACTGTGACGCCCCTCAATTTGAGGATTGTCTTGTCCTGCATTTCCACTAAATACTTTTAAAACGGCTACATTTCGGTATACTTGCTATTAAAGCCTTACAATACGATATTAAAAATTTCCCAGAATGTCCACAATCCTAGCAAGATCGAATCCAGATTCCTGATCGAATCACTCTCAAGTTCCCGCTTATCAGGGTTGGTAGATCCTGCGCATGCTTGGAGCCAAATAGCTATGCAAATAGCAGTGAACTCTAATACAACTCGAACGATAACTCCTATGTTTTCGTCCTATGATTGGATGAAGCCAAATTTGAAGCAAAAGGCGGGAACCGCGCGGGGAAAATGGCTTGTTCGAAAGGACTGGGGAAAGTTACGACGAGTGAAAAGTTTGTTTTTGAGCGAAAATATGCTTGAAAAATGAGAATTTTCATCACAAGATTTCAATTTTAAAGATTCGATCCTGGTTTTCTGGATAGTCCTGGCTGCAAAAATTGGCAAAAATTGAGGGCTATCACTTTTTTACTCTGGAAAATGACGAAAGTTTCAAGGTGCCGAAGCAAACTACGAGGCAAACTACGCTCTTCAATTGAAAAATATATTGGTTTAAAACATTTCAACACTTCCAAAACGTATCTTGTGCTAAAGTCCAGGTATCGTTGTCTATTTTGAACTTTTAGTCTTTGCTGTATCCCTTCTAATACGCGAGTAAATTGAGGTTTTCGAAGTGGTGTATTTGTATGGTTAATTCAAAAATACGTATAAAACTTACATTTTTCGTCAGATAGCATTAGTTTTAAAGCTTTAAACTTCGGTTACGGATAGTTCTTGGCAGCCTCTTCCATCTAACTGTTAAAACTCGAGAGGTATCAGTTGTTTAAAAAAAATATTTCGTGACAAAGTTTTCGCCGAAACTGTTTTTCATTTTTAGCAGCCAAAAAATATTTTAAAACCTTACTGGACGTCCTAGAAAGTTGAGGTACATGAAATTTTAATCTATCTAGAAAATATTTAGCACCTAACTGGCTCTAAAACACGAAGTTAAAGGGTCGAAAAGAGCTTTTGAAAATAGGTCATATTTTCGCGGCGTGACGTACATGGCGGCCTTCAATTTAGCTTCAAAGATGGCGGCCAAGTTATCGTTCCAGGTATTTATATACAGTTCACTGGCAAATAGAGGGCCAAAATCTACCAAAAGAGGCCAAACTACAAATTTTCTAACGCGGCCAAATAAATGCTAAAAAGCCCAAATTTATCGCAAACTCATTCCCAATAGTTTTGGGTATTGACACTGTTCAGCTTTTCTTTTACAACCAGTGCGACGTCTAGTGTACTGCGTAGCACAACTAATTTATTCCATGAATACTAAATAATCCTCATGTACTAAAAGCCCTCATGAATACTAAATTGCCTTTAATGTCACAATTAGCATACCTACATTATTATGACGATTAAACATATATAATCAAACTAAGATCGAAACATTTTCCAAGCATTACTTTGAAATAGAAATTAAGAGGCCAAAAAGTAGCCAAAAAGCCAAACTTTTTTTTTGAGGCCAAGCAAGAAAAAAGAAGCCAAGATCGAGTTATTTGGCCTCTAATAGGCCAAACTACCAACCCTGCCGCTTATATTTCCCGCCGTAACAACACTGAGTGAACTTGGTGAGATAACTGGACTGTTTTGTTGGAGAGAGAGACACAACTTGCAATTTATGCTGCAATTTTACTTTTTTGCAACCTGTCAACAAGTTACAACAATTTTTTTCGATTCCACGAAACTGCTACGAGCCAGTTAAAATCAGGCTTGTTGCAACTTGTCATTTGCACACTTGCAGCAACTCGTTGAAACAACTTGAAGCAAGCCTGTGGATAACAAGTTTTGACAATCAACTTGCAACACGTCTGTTGACAACTTGCAACAGACTTTGTCGTCAACAAGCTGTCGCAAGCCATGCGAACGCATCCTGATATCGGCTTGTCGATAACAAGTTGATAATGAGATGAGATGAGCACTAAACTGCGAGCATTTAAAAAGGGCTCTGAATGGGTTCGCCCTTGATTATCTTTTCTCATCCATTGTTGGATTGTCTTTGTCAACATTTATTTTACCTAACAGTATATTTTTCTTCCGTGTTTCTTAAATTTCTCTAGCTAAATGTTCACTCAAAATATTTAGCAAATAGTTCACGCTTTGCTAGTTTGCGGTATTACATCACTCTCACACAAGGGGCTCTTTTAACTTCACTACAACCTAATGCAGGTATAATACTGTAATTTGCACTTTGTCTAGGATTGATATTGTTTACAAAGAAGTTTTTGAAATGAAGATGTTTCTGTTCATTCCCTGTTAAAAGGAAAATTTCAACAATAACGTAATTACGAATAATCGAGGACGTAGATTGATAATTAATTCTAGACTAACATGTTAAAAAGTGAAAAGCCAAATAAAATTGGATTTTTTTCAAAGCTTGAGTTGGTTTTGTTTTCCTTCTAACTTTAACTTGAGTTGCCAACTTACAAATCCTATATGGTACGTACACACATATATAAAAATGCCTCAAACTGCAATAAGAATTAACATCAACATCAACGTATATGACATCTATTTTTTTTACGATAATAGCCCGAAGTCATCAATACATCTAGAATAAGATAAATCATTGAAATTAAAGAACCCATTGAAAACTTTAACATGAATGCAGTCAGTTTCATTGTGATAGAAGCTCCGTGGAAGAAAAACAGTGCACATTAAAAGACATTTACTCACTGGATGGAGCGTTAATACACTCGGTGTTGTAAAGTACAGAACATAATTGACAGATTTACATCGTGAATATGGGTTCGGTAAGCGAGGTTGCAACACTGATTCGACCTGATGATTTCGCAAGTGAGTTTGTGTTTAACTAACAGTATATTTTTCTTCCGTGTTTCTTAAATTTCTCTAAATGTTCATGCTTAGCAAATAGCTCACGTTTTGCGTGTTTGCGGTAATGCATCACAGCGGGTGTCATAAAAAAAGTGCGGCACGATAGCAAAAAAAAAACTCTGTGAAAGCAATCACGGTATGGAAGTTTTCTCTCTTATTTGCTTTGAAAGAATACAACATTCTCAAACGAGTAAAAGAGAGCTTTACTTTACTAAAAAATATGTACATGTCATGTCTTGAATTGCTACATGTAAACAAAAAGACGAAATATGTATTTCGGCGTTGTTCACAATGCTTAGACGATTTCTTATGTGCAACAGGATTAATGCCATTGTATTGGTAGCTGTCTGCTTGACGTTATCATCTTAAACGCATAAAATAAGATAGCTTCGAAACCAAAAGAGAAGAGAATAGAAATACCATAATTGTTCAATTTTAGGAGCAACAAGTTGTGCGAAACCTTGTCGGAGGCTTTTGATAGATCCAAGATGATGTCAACTTCCTCTCCAGACAGCAAATAGTTCAGTTTTTACGATAATAGCTAAAAGTTTTCAATAAATCTGGCATGTTTTTCATTCTTTCAGGGTTGTTTTTCAAGTTTTTAACTCAGACATAACTGGGCAAATATTTCCGCCCTTTTTTTTAAACCGCCAACAGCATGTTTCAGTGCATCACAAGTAGTGCTTGTCTGTAAATTCCAAAAAGCAGTGTTGGAGTTTGGTAGACCATATAATGTCCGTCAATCATGTGGCGGGCTCTAAGCCAATGAAATAGTTTGCACATTTCTGTCTTTCTTTCTCATAAACCGCCAACAGTATGTTTTATTACGTCGCTGTTTTTCTGTAAATTCCAATAAGCAGTGGCATATAATAGAACCATTTCTTTGATCCCAATGATATGTTTATCAAGCATGCGAATGGCTCTCAGCCAAAGAAATCGTTTGAATCCTTTAACCAACAGCCTATATCCTACAAGCTTCATACAAGCATTGTGTTGCCAGTGCTGGACTTGATGATTTCAAAATTTCTATGTGATCTGTATTACCGTAAAACTAGATTCATAGTAACCTGAATCTAATTTTCTATATCTCTTGGGATGGTTCAGTGCACACGCAATACATCAAGGCCAAGGACAAGGCCAAGGTTGGTCCCTACTAAGAAATTTTGTATGATCAATAAACTTTATTGTTGATCTAACAATAGAGTTGACGTTAGCGGGCATAAATAATAATTTGGCCCAACTCAGAAATATGTTTTTGGCCCAACTCCGAAATATATTTTTGGCCCAACCCAGAAATATGTCAAATTTGGCCCAGCTCAGATTCATTTTAGCCAAGCGTAGCGAGGGTCAAAATAAGCTCTGAAGAGGGCCAAAAACATATTTATGCCCAAGAACATCAACTCTATTACTATTATGATAACTCTAAAGGCCATAAATCATCATATATTTGAGCAAAAACTTAAAATATAACTCAAAAGTGGGCATTTAAAAGATCTATAAATTGGCTATTACGTCAGGGGGCTAAAATGTATTTTAGCCAACTGATTTGTTTATTTTAGCCCGCAAAATTCGTCACAATAGCAAATAGCTGATTTTTTACGATAACAGCCCAAATTCAACAATAAATATAGAATAAGATAAATCATTGAAATTATTGAACCCATTGAAAACTTTAACATTCACACTGTCTCTTTCATCGTGGTAGGAGCTCCGTGGGAAAAAATAAGCAGTGTAAATTGAACTTCCAAGTTGCTGCGCTGAAAATATGTAAGTGCATTAACCAGGCTATAAATGTTCTTGTAATGGTCATGCTTGAAACCTAAGTTACCTAAGAAATCATCGTGTGCATGTCTGCTCTTAACTTGTGTTAAGCGGGTTTTACGGAAGTACTCTTGACGAAATCATTTTTAAATTGCAGGATGACAAAAAATATCGTAATCGTTCTGGCAGTCTTGCTTTGTGTCTGCCAAGAGCAAGTGTTTGGAAAGCCTCTTCGTGGAATTCCGAGAGTTCGTCGTGAAATAGAGAATGCAGAGCAAGTACCACCTACTGGAATTCGTAGAGTCCGTCGCGAATTAGAAGATGCCGAGAAATTTGTGCCTCTTCGTGGAATTCCGAGAGTTCGTCGTGAAATAGAGAATGCAGAGCAAGTTCCACCTACTGGAATTCGTCGAGTTCGTCGCGAATTAGAAGATGCCGAGAAATTTGTGCCTCTTCGTGGAATTCCGAGAGTTCGTCGTGAAATAGAGTATGCAGAGCAAGTTCCACCTACTGGAATTCGTAGAGTTCGTCCTGAATTAGAGGATGCCGAGAAAGTTGGGCCTCGTGGAATTCAGAGGGTTCGTCGTGAATTCAAATCAGAGAATCCACAGCAAAAGTTTCTTCCATCTAATGGGCTCTTTTAACTTCACTACAACCTAATGCAGGTATAATACTGTAATTTGCACTTTGTCCAGGATTGATATTGTTTACAAAGAAGTTTTTGAAATGAAAATGTTTCTGTTTGTTAGCAGGTCATGTAGAGTGTCTTGTTATTGTTGACAAAGGTTATATATAACTCCACGGTATTGAAAGAACCCTTTAAAATTTACAGGGAGTTATTCATAGTTCCAGCGTCCCTTGATGATGAAATGCTACATGAAAAGCGATTTTTAAACTTTTTGTCCTGTATAGTGAAGATGCGTTTTTTTATTGAATTATCTTTCTTAATATTTAGGTTTAACTAACAATATTTTTCTTTCTGTAGTGATGATTAGCAAGTCTCTCAAGTTCATTCCCTGTTAAGAGGAAAATTTCAACAATAACGTAATTACGAATAATCGAGGACGTAGATTGATAGTTAATTCTAGACTAACATGTTAAAAAGTGAAAAGCCAAATAAAATTGGATTTTTTTCAAAGCTTTAGTTGGTTTTGTTCTCCTTCTAATTTTAACTTGAGTTGCCAACTTACAAATCCTATATGGTACGTACACACACATAAAACAATGTCTCAAAATGCAACAAGAATTGGTACATGTAAGCGTGGTTTTGACATCAGAGAGGTTTAGTAAACACGATGCAACATATACATCAACGTATATGACATCTATTTTTTTACCATAATAGCCCAAAGTCATCATGCAATACATCTAGAATAAGATAAATCATTGAAATTAAAGAACCCTTTGAAAACTTTAACATTAACACAGTCACTTTTATTGTGATAGAAGCTCCGTGGAAGAAAAACAGTGCACATTAAAAGACATTCCAAGTTACTGAGCTGTCGAGGCGACAGATCATAACATAGAACCATAGCATTACAGAGCACTTCAAGCACTCAAGTGACGTCAAACCACAAGCCGCTGAAACCTTTTGCACCGACGAAAAATGGCCAAATTGGGACCTTCTATATGCCAGTTTTCGTGCTATAGTGCGCACAATATCTCGGCAATGAAATTGAATTCACTATATATATATAATGTGTTAGTTTTTGTTATTCGGTGTTTTAATTAGGCACAGAGGTGAAAATATGCGATTTTGACCAACATTTTCTTTTGGTCTCGCATATGCTATATTTTTGTCCATTTAGTGCAACAAAGGTGTCACTCAATAGCCAAAAGATAGATCTTTCAGAATGCGAAAATAAATTGAGCATACACTGACGTCATAGGCTTTAGCCAGGTGTCCATAATCCACTGAGACACTTTATTGTTGACAGGAAATAGCTGATTTTTTACCAGAATAGTCCAAAAATATCAATAGATCTAGAACAGGATGATATATTACAATTTAAACAGTTATACAGTCGCTTTCTTTGTGGTAGGAGCTCAGTACTCGTGAGAGAAAAATTAAAGAGTACACATTAAAAGAAATTCCAAGTTACTAAGCTGAAACTATGTAAGTGCATATAAGTTAATTTGTCAATAATGTCTATTCACATTGATTTGCCTGAGCTATCTATCCTACACGCTTTGACAAAATTCTTTATTAAACATTTCTGTATAAGCAACCTCCAAAGACGACAACCTATACACCAAAGATGATGTTACTGCATTTAGACTTTCTATGACCATTCTGATAGAAAAGTCCAGGGTATAAACGCTTTTGCAATGGACACATCTGAAGCCCAAGTTGACCAGACATACACTTGTCAAAATACTTGAATCAGAAACTGAGCTTTTTTGAATCTGATTACTGTAATAACCGTTTGAAACTTATTTTAGTAAGTTAATAACGATTTTGTCCAACCAAACGATGTGCTGAAAAATCTTATCACGTCGTAACATGTTTTCCCGTTGCGCAAGCGACGTGATAATGCTTAGTTTGACGTTGTATTGGACATCACTCGCAGTTCAGATTACCCCCGGGACCACAAATTATTCGTAGTTGTTGTCTGCGATAAAAATATGCTTCGTTTTGAAGCCTGAAGGCGAGTCGTCGAGTTCCCGCTTCGTAAATATTGAGATCGCATTTGTCTCCACAGCCTTTCCGGACTTTGAAACGAATCGTATATAAGTGAAATATTTCCACGTTAATAGTACACAGTCTGTAATGTATTTTGTGTGATAAGCTTTTAGTTAGCGTCCTCGCAGTGCTAGGTGTAAAACTAATTTTTGGGGGGGAGATGGCTCTTTTCATTAGCCGATTAGCATAAAATAAATCGTGAAGCAATAAAACGTGAAACAATGAGATGAATAGTAAGCGTGCCAATTCAAAAAATTCAAAATTCAAAAATTTATTAACGTGGACAATACACTTAGCCATACAGCTATTTTACAGGTATGCCACCTAACTACTACCTAATTAATAAAAAATAATATAACTAAATATTTTACAGTTCTAATTCAATGTTTACTAATGCTTTCCTAAATGCTGCATAAGTGGTCAAAGACTTGACACTATCTGGCAGGCTATTCCACAATTTGCCAATAAATGAATTGTTTCGTTTGGTGTTCGTCATTACTCAGTGGAAGGTCAGTATGCTCAATGTTGCAAAATATAGAACATGCTTTACAGAGTTGCATCGCTAAATTACTATTTAGCAACTAAATATAAAGAAGTAATAAGATAGGTGTTTCCAGTTATAAAGGAAGCTACTCGAATATTTCTCGACTAATTGTAATATTTGAGCACCGAATTATAAGGGTGGTTTAGCACCACCTCGGACTACAGAACGGGGCTCCCCCACCACCTCTACAGTGCAGTGCCATCATTTCCGCCCATGGCTGTAAACGACAATTTTAAATTCTATACGATGGGTCCCGACTGATTTTCAAATTACAGGATGATAGTAAGGAGTGTAATCGTGGTACTGCTTGTACTCTTCGTCTGTCAAGAGCGAGCATTTGAAAAACCAAGACTACAGAGGCCGGCAGGTGGTCTCCCTCCTGGAATTCAGAGAGTTCGTCGTGAATTGGAGAATGCAGAGCAAGTTAATCCTCTTCCTCCTGGAATTCGGAGAGTTCGTCGTGGAGTCAATTTAGAGAATCCACAGCAAAAGTCTTTCCCACCCGAGGGGTTCTTTTAACTCCACCACTACTTACTGGAGGTATAATGCTGCATGTAATTTGTATTTTCTCTGGGACTAATTACATCTTAAATGATATTGTTCACAAAGTTGAAGTGAACATGTTTCTGTTTGTTAACAGATCGTGTAGAGTGTCTTGTTATTGTTGACAAAGGTTATATATAACTCCACGGTATTGAAAGAACCCTTTAAAATTTACCGGGAGTTATTCATAGTTCTAGCGTTCCTTGATTAAACGTTATTTTATTTGTATGCAAATGCGACATGAAAAGCGATTTTTAAACTTTTTGTCCTTGAGTGAAGTTGCGTTTCTTATTGAATTGTCTTTCTTGATATTTATGTTTAACTCTAACAATATATTTTCCTTCTGTAGTGATGATTAGCAAGTCTCTCAAGTTCATTTCCTTTTGAGAGGAAAATTTCAACAATAACGTAATTACGAATAATCGAGGACTTTGATTGATAATTAATTGTAGACCAACATGTTAAAAAGTGAAAACAAATAAAATTAGATTTTTTCAAAACTTTTGTTGGTTTTTTGTGGCATCTAGATTTGATACATGCACGGGAGGTTTTGCCATTCGAGGGGCTTAGCGAACACGATGAAACGTCAAAGACGGCGTGGGACTTCCATTTTTGGGAATATGACGCCATTTTCACCAGGTCCTTGACGTACGTCGTGTTTTTTTAAAGTGCATATGTCATAATCACCATTTTTTTTTTCAAAAATTCACCGTAACGAGACGATTCGAATGATATACACCATTCTTCGAACAGATAAATACTTCCAGAGATATTTGGGTTCAAAGTTGAGCTTTTGAAATTATGGCCGGGAGAAAAGAGGCTGGGTCGAATTAGCTTTGCAACGTCATACCGGGAACACGTCTCATTACCGCATATAAAAACAATACAAAAATACAGTCATGTTCGAGGCGAAAAATAGCCAAAAATAATTACTTTCGGGGGATATTTGTTTGTATATAAACTTGCACGTTCAAGTCGACTGAAAACCCATCAGTGTACCTTGGAAACTGAAGAAAATAGCTCAAATTAAGAGATTTGAGTCAAATGCAACGTTAGCATTAGTTAGGCGTCGTGTGTCACATAACGCGTCTGTTTACAAAGGAATTCTTTGCTTTGAAGCATTGGACAAGGTGATATACAGGCATGAATACACAGGACACAAGGATATTAAATCGCTGGCTGAGTAGGCGCATGAAGAGTTAAATGGCGCAAGTAGCTATTATAACAATGTTGACTGTGCTTATGTTAATGACCACGAACATTTGGGATATATACTTCTGCTAATCGTGTAAACGTTGTCTGGTTGAAATATTCATTTCTCACAAGCTTTTGACTGCTGACTCAATGCTAACGTTGCATTTGACTCATTTCTCTAAATTTCAGCTGTTTCCTTCAGTTTCCAAGATACAATGATGAGTTTTCAGTCGCCTTGAATATACAAGTTCATATACAAACAAATATCCCCCAAAAGTAATTATTTTTGGCTATTTTTTGCTTCGCATATGACAATATTTTTGTATTGTTTTTATATGCAGTATTGGGACGTGTTCCCGGTATGACGTCACAGAGCTAATTCGACCCAGCCTCTTTTCTCCCGGCCATAATTTCAAAAACCCAATTTTTGGCGTGTTTGAAGCCGAATATCTCTGGAAGTATTTATCCGTTCGAAGAATGGTATACAGCATTCGAATCGTATTGTTATTGCGGGTTTTTGGAAAAAGAATGGTGATTATGCCATATGCACTTTAAGTAAAATACAAGAAAAAACACACCCCTAACAATAACACTTTGTAAACTCAAGATATGACAAGACGACAATTAACAACTTTGCTGTGATATTTCGAATTTCGACTCTACTTCAAACACATTACCAAACTAGTTTGCGATAGGAGCACCGTGGAAGAAAAATGAAACAGTGCACATTAAAAAAATTCTATGTTACTAAGCTAAAATAACTGCATGATTGCCAATCGATGTATATGCATTTGATATTTTTTTATATTCATATCGTTTTAAGTAAGCTGTCCTAACTTTAAGATTCTCTCCCAACACGCTTTGACAAAATTCTATTTAAGCAACCTTTAAGGACATTCTGTGCGTATTAAATGATGTAACTCCATTCAAACTTTCTATGATCATTCTGATAGAAATCTAAGGTATAAACGTTCTTATAATGGTCACGTCTGAAGCCTAAGTTGACTGCACATACATTGTGTGATTGTTCCGAGGGTTTTTTAACTGTCAATAGCATGTTTAATTTTATTACGTCACAAGTACGTGATTTACGTCATTGACAATTAATTACGTAATTACGATTAATTTATTAATTACGATTCATTAATTTGTAATTAACTATTTGCGTCACAAGTACGTAATGGCCTCGCATACTTTGGAATGGCTCTCAGCCAAAGAAATGGTTTGTATTCGTTGGCCAACAACTTACCCCATACAAGCTTCATTATTAAAAGTGTTTGGAAAACCTCCTCGTGGAATTCAGAGAGTTCGCCGTGAATTAGAGAATGCAGAGCAGAATTTTTACAACTATCGGTAAATCGTTACACGGTGTTTTATGCCATCAGACGTATATAAATATATATATATAGAAACATTTCTATAGGCTTTCTTTGATTGACTTGCATCTGCAGGTGTCCATAATTATGTCCCCATGCTCAAGAAACTTTATTGTTGACAGGAAATAGCTGATTTTTTATCAGAATTGCCCAAAGTTATCAATAGATCTAGACCAGGATAATATATTACAATTTAAACAGTTATACAGTCGCTTTCTTTGTGGTAGGAGCTCAGTACTCGTGAGAGAAAAATTAAAGAGTACACATTAAAAGAAATTCCAAGTTACTAAGCTGAAACTATGTAAGTGCATATAAGCTAATTTGTCAATAATGTATATTCATATTGATTTGCCTGAGCTACCTATCCTACACGCTTTGACAAAATTCTTTATTAAACATTTCGGTATAAGCAACCTCCAAAGACGACTACCTACACCAACGATGATGTTACTGCGTTTAGACTTTCTATGATCATTCTGATAGAAAAGTCCAGGGTATAAACGCTCTTGCAATGGACACGTCTGAAGCCCAAGTTGACCAGACATACACTTGTCAAAATACTTGAATCAGAAACTGAGCTTTTTCGAATCTGATTACTGTAATAACCGTTTCAAACTTATTTTAGTAAGTTAAAAACGATTTTGTCCGCCCAAACGATGTGCTGAAAACACTTATCACGTCGTAACATGTTTTCCCGTTGCGCAAGCGACGTGATAATGCTTAGTTTGACGTTGCATTGGATATCACTCGAAGTTCAGATTACCCCCGGGACCACAAATTATTCGTAGTTGTTGTCTTCGATAAAAATATGCTTCGTTTTGAAGCCTGAAGGCGAGTCGTCGAGTTCCTGCTTCGTAAATCTTAAGATCGCTTTTGTCTCTGTAGCCTTTCCGGACTTTTAAACAAATCGTATATAAGTGAAATATTTCCACGTCAATAGTTTTGTTATAATTTTACAGCACAGTCTGTGATGTATTTTGTGTGATGGACTTATGCTTAGCGTCCTCGCAGTGTTAGGTGTAAAACTAATTTTTTGGGGGAGATGGCTTTTTTCATTAGCGTAAAATAAATCGTGAAAACAATAAAAACATATACGTGTACACTATGCGTGGTACAAGATGAACAGTAACCGCAGCAATTAATGAACTGTTTCGTTTAGTGTTCGTTATTGCTGCGCTGAAAACATGTAAGTACATTAAGCAGGGTATGAATTTTTTTGTGATGGTCATGCTTGAAACCCAAGTCAACTAAGCGTGCATCGTGTGTCATGCTTTTACTGCTTGTGTTAAGCGATTTTTACTGAAGTATTTTTGACGAAATCATTTTTAAATTGCAGGATGGCAAAAAATATCGTAATCGTTCTGGCAGTCTTGCTTTGTGTCTGCCAAGGGCAAGTATTACGAAGATCTCCTCCTGGAATTCAGAGAGTTCCTCGTGAAATAGAGAATGCCGAGAAAGTTGCGGCTCCTCAAGGAATTCAGAGGGTTCGTCGTGGATTGAAATTAGAGAATCCACAACAAAAGCCTTTCCCACCCGAGGGGTTCTTTTAACTTCACCACTACTTACTGCAGGTATAATGCTGTAATTTACACTTTCTCCAGCATTGATATTGTTTACAAAGAAGTTTTTGAAGCGAAGATGCTTCTGTTTGTTAGCAGGTCATGTAGAGTGTCTTGTTATTGTTGATAAAGGTTATATATAACTCCACGGTATTGAAAGAACCCTTTAAACTTTACAGAGAGTTATTCATAAAGTTCCAGCGTCCCTTGATTAAGCGTTATTTTATTTGTTTGATATGCAAATGCGACATGAAAAGCAATTTTTGAACTTCTTGTCCTTGCGTGAAGTTGCGTTTCTTGTTGAATTATCTTTCTTAATATTTATGTTTAACTAACAATATATTTTCCTTCTGTAGTGATGATTAGCAAGTCTCTCAAGTTCATTTGCTGTTTAGAGGAAAATTTCAACAATAACGTAATTACGAATAATCGAGGACTTAGATTGATAGTTAATTTTAGACTAACATGTTAAAAAGTGAAAAGCCAAATAAAATTTGATTTTTTTCAAAGCTTTAGTTGGTTTTGTTTTCCTTCTAATTTTAACTTGAGTTGCCAACTTACAAATACTATATGGTACGTACACACACATATAAAAATGTCTCAAAATGCAATAAAAATTGATACATGTAAGCGTCGTTTTGACATCAGAGAGGTTTAGTAAACACGATGCAACATCAACATCAACGTATATGACATCTATTTTTTACGATAAATTCCCGAAATCATCCGTATATCTAGAATAAGATAAATCATTGAAATTAAAGAACCCATTGAAAACTTTAACATTAACACAGTCACTTTTATTGTGATAGAAGCTCCGTGGAAGAAAAACAGTGCACATTAAAAGACATTCTAAGTACTGAGCTGTTAATGCGACAGAGCAAAACATAGAACCATAGCACTACAGAGCACTTCAAGCACTCAAGTGACGTCAACCCACAAACCTAAGGACACCTTTTGCACCGACCAAAAAGGGCCAAATTGGGACCTTCTATATGCCAGTTTTCGTGCAATAGTGCGCACAATATCTCGGCAACGAAATTGAATTCACTATATATATATATATATATATATATATATATATATATATATATATATATATATATATATATATATATATATATATATATATATATATATATATAGATATATATATATATATATATATATATATATACAATGTGTTAGTTTTTGTTATTCGGTGTTTTAATTAGGCACAGAGGTGAAAATATGCGATTTTGACCAACATTTTCTTTTGGTCTCGCATATGCTCAATTTTTGTCCATTTAGTGCTACAAGGGTGTCACTCAATAGCCAAAAGATTGATCTTTCAGAATGCGAAAATAAATTGAGCATACACTGACGTCATAGGCTTTCTTTAATTGACTTGCATCTGCAGGCGTCCATATTTATGTCCCCTCCTACATGAAGCACTTTCCACGCTCCACTGAGATACTTTATTGTTGACAGGAAATAGCTGATTTTTTACCAGAATAGCCTAAAGTTATCAATAGATCTAGAACAGGATAATATATAACAATTTAAATAGTTATACAATCACTTTCTTTGTGGTAGGAGCTCAGTACTCGTGAGAGAAAAATTAAAGAGTACACATTAAAAGAAATTCCAAGTTACTAAGCTGAAACTATGTAAGTGCATATAAGTTAATTTGTCAATAATGTATTATCATATTGATTTGCCTAAGCTATCTATCTTACACGCTTTGACAAAATTCTTTATTAAACATTTCTGTACAAACAACCTCCAAGGACGACAACCTATACACCAAAGATGATGTTACTACGTTTAGACTTTCTATGACCATTCTGATAGAAAAATCCAGGGTATAAACGCTCTTGCCAGTCTTGTATTGGACTGGTCTGAAGCCCAAGTTGACAAAAAAAAAGATTGTGTAAGTAGGGACCTTTATTGGACATCACTCACAGTTCAGCTTACTCTTGGGACCAAAAATTATTCGTAGTTGTTGTCTTCAATAAAAATATGCTTTGTTTTGAAGGCGAGTCGTCGAGTTGCCGCTTCGTAAATCTTGAGATCGCTTTTGTCTCTGCAGGCTTTCAGGACTTTGAAACGAATCGTATATAAGTGAAATATTTCCACGTCAATAGTTTTGTTATTATTTTACTGCACAGTCTGTGATGTATTTTGTGTGATGGACTTATACTTAGCGTCCTCGCAATGCTGGGTATAAAACTAATTTTTTGGGGAAGATGGCTCTTTTTATTAGCGTAAAATAAATCGTGAAAACAATAAAAACATACACGTGTACACTATGCGTGGTACAAGATGAACAGTAACCGCAGCAATTAATGAACTGTTTCGTTTAGTGTTCGTTATTGCTGCGCTGAAAATATGTAAGTACATTAAGCAGGGTATAAATTTTTTTGTGATGGTCATGCTTGAAACCCAAGTCAACTAAGCGTGCATCGTGTGTCATGCTTTTACTGCTTGTGTTAAGCGGTTTTTACTGAAGTATTTTTGACGAAATCATTTTTAAATTGCAGGATGGCAAAAAATATCGTAATCGTTCTGGCAGTCTTGCTTTGTGTCTGCCAAGGGCAAGTATTACGAAGATCTCCTCCTGGAATTCAGAGAGTTCCTCGTGAAATAGAGAATGCCGAGAAAGTTGCGGCTCCTCAAGGAATTCAAAGGGTTCGTCGTGGATTGAAATTAGAGAATCCACAACAAAAGTCTTCCCCACCCGAGTCGGGGCTCTTTTAACTTCACCACTACCTACTGCAGGTATAATGCTGTAATTTACACTTTCTCCAGTATTGATATTGTTTACAAAGAAGTTTTTGGAATGAAGATGTTTCTGTTTGTTAGCAGGTCATGTAGAGTGTCTTGTTATTGTTGATAAAGGTTATATATAACTCCACGGTATTGAAAGAACCCTTTAAACTTCACAGGGAGTTATTCATATTGTTCCAGCGTCCCTTGATTAAGCGTTATTTTATGCAAATGCGACATGAAAAGCAATTTTTAAACTTTTTGTCCTTGTGTGAAGATGCGTTTCTTGTTGAATTATCTTTCTTAATATTTATGTTTAACTAACAATATATTTTCCTTCTGTAGTGATGATTAGCAAATCTCTCAAGTTCATTTGCTGTTTAGAGGAAAATTTCAACAATAACGTAATTACGAATAATCGAGGACTTAGATTGATAGTTAATTCTAGACTAACATGTTAAAAAGTGAAAAGCCAAATAAAATTGGATTTTTTTCAAAGCTTTAGTTGGTTTTGTTTTCCTTCTAATTTTAACTTGAGTTGCCAACTTACAAATACTATATGGTACGTGCACACACATATAAAAATGTCTCAAAATGTAATAAAAATTGATACACGTAAGCGTGGTTTTGACATCAGAGAGGTTCATTAAGCACGATGCAACATCAACATAAACGTATATGACGATAATAGCCCGAAGTCATCCGTACATCCAGAATAAGATAAATCGTTGAAATTAAAGAACCCATTGAAAACTTTAACATTAACACAGTCACTTTTATTGTGATAGAAGCTCCGTGGAAGAAAAACAGTGCACATTAAAAGACATTCCAAGTTACTGAGCTGTTAATGCGACAGAGCAAAACATAGAACCATAGCACTACAGAGCACTTCAAGCACTCAAGTGACGTCAATCCACAAACCTTAGGACACCTTTTACACCGACGAAAAATGGCCAAATTGGGACCTTCTATATGCCAGTTTTCGTGCTATAGTGCGCACAATATCTCGGCAACGAAATTGAGTTCACTATATATATATAATGTGTTAGTTTTTGTTATTCGGTGTTTTAATTAGGCACAGAGGTGGAAATATGCGATTTTGACCAACATTTTCTTTTGGTCTCGCATATGCTATATTTTTGTCCATTTAGTGCTACAAAGGTGTCACTCAATAGCCAAAAGATTGATCTTTCAGAATGCGAAAATAAATTGAGCATACACTGACGTCATAGGCTTTCTTTAATTGACTTGCATCTGCAGGCGTCCATAATTATGTCCCCTCCTATACTGAAGCACTTTGCACGCTCCACTAAGATTATTGTTGACAGGAAATAGCTGATTTTTTACCAGAATAACTATCAATAGATCTGGAACATGATAATATATTACAATTTAAACAGTTATACAATCACTTTCTTTGTGGTAGGAGCTCAGTACTCGTGAGAGAAAAATTAAAAAGTACACATTAAAAGAAATTCCAAGTTACTAAGCTGAAACTATGTAAGTGCATATAAGTTAATTTGTCAATAATGTATTATCATATTGATTTGCCTGAGCTATCTATCTTACACGCTTTGACAAAATTCTTTATTAAACATTTCTGTACAAGCAACCTCCAAGGACGACAACCTATACACCAAAGATGATGTTACTACGTTTAGACTTTCTATGACCATTCTGATAGAAAAATCCAGGGTATAAACGCTCTTGCCAGTCTTGTATTGGACTGGTCTGAAGCCCAAGTTGACTAAAAAAAAAGATTGTGTAAGTAGGGACCTTTATTGGACATCATTCACAGTTCAGCTTACTCTTGGGACCAAAAATTATTCGTAGTTGTTGTCTTCAATAAAAATATGCTTTGTTTTGAAGGCGAGTCGTCGAGTTGCCGCTTCGTAAATCTTGAGATCGCTTTTGTCTCTGCAGCCTTTCAGGACTTTGAAACGAATCGTATATAAGTGAAATATTTCCACGTCAATAGTTTTGTTATTATTTTACTGCACAGTCTGTGATGTATTTTGTGTGATGGACTTATACTTAGCGTCCTCGCAATGCTGGGTATAAAACTAATTTTTTGGGGAAGATGGCTCTTTTTATTAGCGTAAAATAAATCGTGAAAACAATAAAAACATATACGTGTATACTATGCGTGGTACAAGATGAACAGTAACCGCACCAATTAATGAACTGTTTCGTTTAGTCTTCGTTATTGCTGCGCTGAAAACATGTAAGTACATTAAGCAGGGTATGAATTTTTTTGTGATGGTCATGCTTGAAACCCAAGTCAACTAAGCGTGCATCGTGTGTCATGCTTTTACTGCTTGTGTTAAGCGGTTTTTACTGAAGTATTTTTGACGAAATCATTTTTAAATTGCAGGATGGCAAAAAATATCGTAATCGTTCTGGCAGTCTTGCTTTGTGTCTGCCAAGGGCAAGTATTACGAAGATCTCCTCCTGGAATTCAGAGAGTTCCTCGTGAAATAGAGAATGCCGAGAAAGTTGCGGCTCCTCAAGGAATTCAGAGGGTTCGTCGTGGATTGAAACTAGAGAATCCACAACAAAAGCCTTTCCCACCCGAGGGGTTCTTTTAACTTCACCACTACCTACTGCAGGTATAATGCTGTAATTTACACTTTCTCCAGTATTGATATTGTTTACAAAGAAGTTTTTGAAGCGAAGATGCTTCTGTTTGTTAGCAGGTCATGTAGAGTGTCTTGTTATTGTTGATAAAGGTTATATATAACTCCACGGTATTGAAAGAACCCTTTAAACTTTACAGAGAGTTATTCATATAGTTCCAGCGTCCCTTGATTAAGCGTTATTTTATTTGTTTGACATGCAAATGCGACATGAAAAGCAATTTTTGAACTTCTTGTCCTTGTGTGAAGTTCCGTTTCTTGTTGAATTATCTTTCTTAATATTTATATTTAACTAACAATATATTTTCCTTCTGTAGTGATGATTAGCAAGTCTCTCAAGTTCATTTGCTGTTTAGAGGAAAATTTCAACAATAACGTAATTACGAATAATCGAGGACTTAGATTGATAGTTAATTCTAGACTAACATGTTAAAAAGTGAAAAGCCAAATAAAATTGGATTTTTTTCAAAGCTTTAGTTGGTTTTGTTTTCCTTCTAATTTTAACTTGAGTTGCCAACTTACAAATCCTATATGGTACGTGCACACACATATAAAAATGTCTTAAAATGCAATAAAAATTGATACATGTAAGCGTGGTTTTGACATCAGAGAGATTTATTAAACACGATGCAACATCAACATCAACGTATATGACATCTATTTTTTTACGATAATAGCCCGAAGTCATCCGTACATCCAGAATAAGATAAATCATTGAAATTAAAGAACCCATTGAAAACTTTAACATTAACACAGTCACTTTTATTGTGATAGAAGCTCCGTGGAAGAAAAACAGTGCACATTAAAAGACATTCTAAGTACTGAGCTGTTAATGCGACAGAGCAAAACATAGAACCATAGCACTACAGAGCACTTCAAGCACTCAAGTGACGTCAACCCACAAACCTAAGGACACCTTTTGCACCGACCAAAAAGGGCCAAATTGGGACCTTCTATATGCCAGTTTTCGTGCTATAGTGCGCACAATATCTCAGCAACGAAATTGAGTTCACTATATATATATAATGTGTTAGTTTTTGTTATTCGGTGTTTTAATTAGGCACAGAACTGAAAATATGCGATTTTGACCAACATTTTCTTTTGGTCTCGCATATGCTCAATTTTTGTCCATTTAGTGCTACAAAGGTGTCACTCAATAGCCAAAAGATTGATCTTTCAGAATGCGAAAATAAATTGAGCATACACTGACGTCATAGGCTTTCTTTAATTGACTTGCATCTGCAGGCGTCCATAATTATGTCCCCTCCTATACTGAAGCACTTTGCACGCTCCACTAAGATTATTGTTGACAGGAAATAGCTGATTTTTTACCAGAATAACTATCAATAGATCTGGAACATGATAATATATTACAATTTAAACAGTTATACAATCACTTTCTTTGTGGTAGGAGCTCAGTACTCGTGAGAGAAAAATTAAAAAGTACACATTAAAAGAAATTCCAAGTTACTAAGCTGAAACTATGTAAGTGCATATAAGTTAATTTGTCAATAATGTATTATCATATTGATTTGCCTGAGCTATCTATCTTACACGCTTTGACAAAATTCTTTATTAAACATTTCTGTACAAGCAACCTCCAAGGACGACAACCTATACACCAAAGATGATGTTACTACGTTTAGACTTTCTATGACCATTCTGATAGAAAAATCCAGGGTATAAACGCTCTTGCCAGTCTTGTATTGGACTGGTCTGAAGCCCAAGTTGACTAAAAAAAAAGATTGTGTAAGTAGGGACCTTTATTGGACATCATTCACAGTTCAGCTTACTCTTGGGACCAAAAATTATTCGTAGTTGTTGTCTTCAATAAAAATATGCTTTGTTTTGAAGGCGAGTCGTCGAGTTGCCGCTTCGTAAATCTTGAGATCGCTTTTGTCTCTGCAGCCTTTCAGGACTTTGAAACGAATCGTATATAAGTGAAATATTTCCACGTCAATAGTTTTGTTATTATTTTACTGCACAGTCTGTGATGTATTTTGTGTGATGGACTTATACTTAGCGTCCTCGCAATGCTGGGTATAAAACTAATTTTTTGGGGAAGATGGCTCTTTTTATTAGCGTAAAATAAATCGTGAAAACAATAAAAACATATACGTGTATACTATGCGTGGTACAAGATGAACAGTAACCGCACCAATTAATGAACTGTTTCGTTTAGTCTTCGTTATTGCTGCGCTGAAAACATGTAAGTACATTAAGCAGGGTATGAATTTTTTTGTGATGGTCATGCTTGAAACCCAAGTCAACTAAGCGTGCATCGTGTGTCATGCTTTTACTGCTTGTGTTAAGCGGTTTTTACTGAAGTATTTTTGACGAAATCATTTTTAAATTGCAGGATGGCAAAAAATATCGTAATCGTTCTGGCAGTCTTGCTTTGTGTCTGCCAAGGGCAAGTATTACGAAGATCTCCTCCTGGAATTCAGAGAGTTCCTCGTGAAATAGAGAATGCCGAGAAAGTTGCGGCTCCTCAAGGAATTCAGAGGGTTCGTCGTGGATTGAAACTAGAGAATCCACAACAAAAGCCTTTCCCACCCGAGGGGTTCTTTTAACTTCACCACTACCTACTGCAGGTATAATGCTGTAATTTACACTTTCTCCAGTATTGATATTGTTTACAAAGAAGTTTTTGAAGCGAAGATGCTTCTGTTTGTTAGCAGGTCATGTAGAGTGTCTTGTTATTGTTGATAAAGGTTATATATAACTCCACGGTATTGAAAGAACCCTTTAAACTTTACAGAGAGTTATTCATATAGTTCCAGCGTCCCTTGATTAAGCGTTATTTTATTTGTTTGACATGCAAATGCGACATGAAAAGCAATTTTTGAACTTCTTGTCCTTGTGTGAAGTTCCGTTTCTTGTTGAATTATCTTTCTTAATATTTATATTTAACTAACAATATATTTTCCTTCTGTAGTGATGATTAGCAAGTCTCTCAAGTTCATTTGCTGTTTAGAGGAAAATTTCAACAATAACGTAATTACGAATAATCGAGGACTTAGATTGATAGTTAATTCTAGACTAACATGTTAAAAAGTGAAAAGCCAAATAAAATTGGATTTTTTTCAAAGCTTTAGTTGGTTTTGTTTTCCTTCTAATTTTAACTTGAGTTGCCAACTTACAAATCCTATATGGTACGTGCACACACATATAAAAATGTCTTAAAATGCAATAAAAATTGATACATGTAAGCGTGGTTTTGACATCAGAGAGATTTATTAAACACGATGCAACATCAACATCAACGTATATGACATCTATTTTTTTACGATAATAGCCCGAAGTCATCCGTACATCCAGAATAAGATAAATCATTGAAATTAAAGAACCCATTGAAAACTTTAACATTAACACAGTCACTTTTATTGTGATAGAAGCTCCGTGGAAGAAAAACAGTGCACATTAAAAGACATTCTAAGTACTGAGCTGTTAATGCGACAGAGCAAAACATAGAACCATAGCACTACAGAGCACTTCAAGCACTCAAGTGACGTCAACCCACAAACCTAAGGACACCTTTTGCACCGACCAAAAAGGGCCAAATTGGGACCTTCTATATGCCAGTTTTCGTGCTATAGTGCGCACAATATCTCAGCAACGAAATTGAGTTCACTATATATATATAATGTGTTAGTTTTTGTTATTCGGTGTTTTAATTAGGCACAGAACTGAAAATATGCGATTTTGACCAACATTTTCTTTTGGTCTCGCATATGCTCAATTTTTGTCCATTTAGTGCTACAAAGGTGTCACTCAATAGCCAAAAGATTGATCTTTCAGAATGCGAAAATAAATTGAGCATACACTGACGTCATAGGCTTTCTTTAATTGACTTGCATCTGCAGGCGTCCATATTTATGTCCCCTCCTACATGAAGCACTTTGCACGCCCCACTGAGACACTTTATTGTTGACAGGAAATAGCTGATTTTTTACCAGAATAGCCCAAAGTTATCAATAGATCTAGAACAGGATGATATATTACAATTTAAATAGTTATACAGCCACTTTCTTTGTGGTAGGAGCTCAGTACTCGTGAGAGAAAAATTAAAGAGTACACATTAAAAGAAATTCCAAGTTACTAAGCTGAAACTATGTAAGTGCATATCAGTTAATTTGTCAATAATGTATATTCATATTGATTTGCCTGAGCTATTATCCATCCTACACGCTTTGACAAAATTCTTTATTAAACGTTTCTGTATAAGCAACCTCCAAGGACGACAAACTACACCAAAGACGATGTTACTGCGTTTAGACTTCCTATGATCATTCTGATAGAAAAATCCAGGGAATAAACGCTCTTGAGAGTCTTGTAATGGACTCGTCTGAAGCCCAAAGATTGAGTAACCTTTATTGGACATCACTCGCAGTTCAGCTTACTCCTCGGGCCAAAAATTATTCGTAGTTGTTGTCTTCAATAAAAATATGCTTCGTTTTGAAGCCTGAAGGCGAGTCGTCGAGTTCCCGCTTCGTAAATCTTGAGATCGCTTTTGTCTCTGCAGCCTTTCCGGACTTTGAAACGAATCGTATATAAGTGAAATATTTCCACGTCAATACACTGCGGCCCACGTTTTTACTTTTATAAGATATTTATGACGTACGTATTCAAAATGAGCATTGCTATTCATTAAAACTTACGAACATCAAAACAAAGTTGTGAGAAGATCTTTACGATGCTGATATTTGATGTTAGTCACATGACTGAAAATATATGGCACTGTTCCATATTTGAGGCGGACCACGCTATTAGTTTTAAAAATATGATAACACGACAGGACGTCGTTTTCAACTTAATTGGAAGTGGAAACGACATTCTTTAACCAAAAACAGCATAGGTAACAACAAGAGAATGTTTTAGCTATAGAAAATAAACGAACTTGGTGTCATAGTTGAAGGATTTTCAAAGATTACGTGGAACGGTGGAAAAGAGGGATTCTGGACTTCTAAAATGGATAAAAATGGGAGGTATTAGGCGTTTGAAGGAGAACTGTTCGTAAATTATCATGATCAACGTCTCTCAACATTTTGAGAAAGTTTGCTTTGCCATATATCTTCAAAACTAGCAATGATGGATTCCTGGTAAGCAATAAGAATTCTAAAAGTACCTCCACTGGTGTCGTGGAATAAACGTTTGGAACTGGATTGAGGCAAAAAATACTTCAGAGCACAACAGAAGTTTGTCCTTTTGACGGCCAGACGAAATCAGCATGATAAAGCTTGGAAAATGCATGCATGGGTTAGATTATTGATATTCAATGATGGTATATGACCGGCGAGGCCAAGGAGTAAACAAAAAAGTGGTAGAGTAAACGAGTTCTGTTGGTAACAGTGGGAATAAGGATCAGAGGTCTCTTTTGCACAGTTAGGCACATATGAAGACATGTTGGTTGCTAATAATACGGATCTAACTCATCGTTCTACCACCTCTTTGGTAGGTACCTAAAACCTTTCATCAGAAGTTTCTTTTCCCATCATTAGGGCATTATTATGCTGATCTCGACTTGTCTGTCTTGTCTGTCTCGACCTTTTGTGCTTTCAAGCACTTTTCGTTTGATCCAGTTTCAAACGTTTCTTCCATGACAGTAGTTAAGGTATATTTTTAGAATCATTATTGCTTACCAGGAATCCATCATTGCTAGTTTTGAAGATATATGGCAAAGCAAACTTTCGCAAAATGTTGATAGACGTTGATCATGATAATTTACGAACAGTTCTCCTTCAAACGCCTAATACCTCCCATTCTTATCCATTTTAGAAGTCCAGAATCCCCCTTTTCCACCGTTCCACGTGATTTTTGAAAAATCCTTCAACCATGACACCAAGTTCGTTTATTTTCTGGCTATAACATTCTCTTTTTGTTACCTATGCTGTTTTTGGTTAAAGAATGTCGTTTCCACTTCCAATTAAGTAAAAAACGACGTCCTGTCGTGTTATCATATTTTTAAAACTAATAGCGTGGTCCGCCTCAAATATGGAACAGCGCCACATTTTTTCAGTCATGGGACTAACATCAAATATGAACATCGTAAAGATCTTCTCACAACTTTGTTTTGATGTTCGTAAGTTTTAATGAATATGTACGTACTCATTTTGAGTACGTACGGCATAAATATCTTATAAAACTAATATCGTGAGTCGCAGTGTAGTTTTGTTATAACTTTACAGCACAGTCTGTGATGCATTTTGTGTGATGGACTTATACTTAGCGTCCTCGCAGTGCTGGGTGTAAAACTAATTTTTTGGGGGGGGAGATGGCTCTTTTCACTAGCGTAAAATAAATGGTGAAAACAATAAAAACATACACGTGTACACTATGCGTGGTACAAGATGAACAGTAACCGCAGCAATTAATGAACTGTTTCGTTTAGTGTTCGTTATTGCTGCGCTGAAAATATGTAAGTACATTAAGCAGGGTATGAATTTTTTTGTGATGGTCATGCTTGAAATTCAAGTCAACTAAGCGTGCATCGTGTGTCATGCTTTTACTGCTTGTGTTAAGCGGTTTTTACTGAAGTATTTTTGACGAAATCATTTTTAAATTGCAGGATGGCAAAAAAGATCGTAATCGTTCTGGCAGTCTTGCTTTGTGTCTGCCAAGAGCAAGTATTTGGAAGACCTCCTCAAGGAATTCAGAGAGTTCCTCGTGAAATAGAGAATGCCGAGAAAGTTCATCCTCCTCAAGGAATTCAGAGAGTTCGTCGTGGAATAGAGAATGTCGAGAAAGTTCGTCTCCCTTCTGGAATTCAGAGAGTTCGTCGTGAATTAGAGAATGCAGAGCAAGTTCTACCTCCTCATGGAATTCGTAGAGTTCGTCGTGGAGTCAATTTAGAGAATCCACAACAAGAGCCTTTCCCACCCGAGGGGCTCTTTTAACTTCACCACTACTTACTGGAGGTATAATGCTGCATGTAATTTGTATTTTCTCTGGGACTAATTACATCTTAAATGATATTGTTCACAAAGTTGAAGTGAAGATGTTTCTGTTTGTTAGCAGATCATGTTGAGTGTCTTGTTATTGTTGACAAAGGTTATATATAACTCCACGGTATTCAAAGAACCCTTTAAACTTTACAGCGAGTTATTCATAGTTCCAGCGTCCCTTGATTAAGCGTTATTCTATTTGTTTGATATGCAAATGCAACATGAGAACGATTTTTAAACTTTTTGTCTTGAAGTGAAGATGCGATTTTTATTGAATTATCTTTCTTAACATTTATGTTTAACTAACAATAATATATTTTTCTTTCTGTAGTGATGATTAGCAAGTCTCTCAAGTAATTCATTTGCTGTTAAGAGGAGAATTTCAACAATAACGTAATTACGAATAATCGAGGACTCAGACTGATAGTTACTTTTAGACTAACATGTTAAAAAGTGAAAACAAATAAAATTAGATCTTTTCAAAACTTTTCTTGGTTTTTTGTAGCATCTAGATTTGATACATGCACGGGTGGTTTTGACATTCGAGGGGTTTAGCGAACACGATGAAACGTCAAAGACGGCGTGGGACTTCCATTTTTGGGAATATGACGCCATTTTTACCTGGCCCTTGACGTACGTCGTGTTTTTTTTAAGTAAAATACAAGAAAAAACACACTCCAAAGAATAACAATTTGTAAACTCAAGATATGACAAGACGACAATTAACAACTTTGCTGTGATACTTCAAATTTCGACTCTACTTCAAAGACATTATCAAACTAGTTTGCGATAGGAGCACCGTGGAAGAAAAATGAAACAGTGCACATTAAAAAAATACTATGTTACTAAGCTGAAATAACTGCATGATTGCCAATCGATGTATATGCATTTGATATTTTTTTATATTCATATCGTTTTATGTAAGCTGTCCTAACTTTAAGATTTTCTCCCAACACGCTTTGACAAAATCCTATTTAAGCAACCTCTAAGGACATTCTGTGCGTATTAGATGATGTAACTCCATTCAAACCTTCTATGATCATTCTGATAGAAATCTAAGGTATAAACGTTCTTATAATGGTCACGTCTGAAGCCTAAGTTGACTGGACATACATTGTCTTTTTTTTAACTGTCAAGAGCATGTTTAATTTCATTACGTCACAAGTACGTGATTTGCGCCATTGACGATTAATTACGTAATTACGATTAATTTATTAATTACGATTTATTAATTTGTAATAAACTATTTGCGTCACAAGTACGTAATGGCCTCGTATACTTTGGAATGGCTCTCAGCTAAAGAAATGGTTTGAATTCGTTGGCCAACAACTTACGCCATACAAGCTTCATTATCAAACTTGATCATTTCACAAGTTCCATTTATGACTGGGTCTAATAGTGTAGCTTACTTGAAGCGGTTTTTACTAAAATATAGCTTTATTGTGGAATTATCTTTCTTAATATTTATGTTTAACTTACAATACATTTTCTTTCTATAGGTTTGATCAGCAAGTCTTTAAGCAATTTACTGTTATCAGAGAAATGATTCTGAATAACTTAATAACTAAGAATAATCGAGGATTTAGTCGGATAACATGTTCTAGACTAACATGTTAAAAAACGAATCGGCAAATAAAATTGGTTTTTCGAAGCTTTTGTTGTTTTTTTAGTTTTTAGAGGAAGTTTTCTGCTAACTTTGACTCAATTGTGTGGTTTGAACAAAGACTACCATCTTGCTAATGGTTGTATTTGCGTCTGCCAAGAACAAGCAGTTGGAAAACCGGGACAACAGCGGGAGTGGCTTGTTCGATAGCTGTTTCGATTCAACTATGAAGAAAATGCAGACCACAGGATCGCTGGAAGGTCGTGGACGTGTTAAGGCGCACTCGCACGATGCGACATGTTGCATGGGAATGTCACGAGTGATCAATAAACTTCGTCGATTTCGCTATTTGCTATCATCGTAATCGTTCTGGCAGTCTGGCTTTGTGTCTGCCAAGAGCAAGTTTTGGAAAACCTCCTCGTGGAATTCAGAGAGTTCGTCGTGAATTAGAGAATGCAGAGCAGAATTTTTACAACTATCGGTAGATCCTTACACGGTGTTTCATGCCTTTAGGCAATCATCAGACGTATACATATATATATATATATATATAGAAACATTTCTATAGGCTTTTTTTAATTGACTTACATCTGCAAGTGTCCATAATTATGTCCCCACGCTCCAGAAACTTTATTGTTGACAGGAAATAGCTGATTTTTTATCAGAATTGCCCAAAGTTATCAATAGATCTAGACCAGGATAATATATTACAATTTAAACAGTTATACAGTCGCTTTCTTTGTGGTAGGAGCCCAGTACTCGTGAGAGAAAAATTAAAGAGTACACATTAAAAGAAATTCCAAGTTACTAAGCTGAAACTATGTAAGTGCATATAAGCTAATTTGTCAATAATGTATATTCATATTGATTTGCCTGAGCTACCTATCCTACACGCTTTGACAAAATTCTTTATTAAGCATTTCTGTATGAGCAACCTCCAAGGATGACAACCTACACCAACGATGATGTTACTGCGTTTAGACTTTCTATGATCATTCTGATAGAAAAGTCCAGGGTATAAACGCTCTTGCAATGGACACGTCTGAAGCCCAAGGTGACTAGATATAGTGGCATACACTTGTCAAAATACTTGAATCAGAAAAGCTTCATTAGATTACTGTAATAACCGTTTGAAACTAATTTTAGTAAGTTAATAACGATTTTGTCCAACCAAACGATGTGCTTAAAACACTTATCACGTCGTAACATGTTTTCCCGTTGCGCAAGCGACGTGATAATGCTTAGTTTGACGTTGTATTGGACATCACTCGCAGTTCAGATTACCCCCGGGACCACAAATTATTCGTAGTTGTTGTCTTCAATAAAAATATGCTTTGTTTTGAAGCCTGAAGGCGAGTCGTCGGGTTCCCGGTTCGTAAATCTTGAGGTCACATTTGTCTCTGCAGCCTTTCCGGACTTTGAAACGAATCGTATATAAGTGAAATATTTCCACGTCAATAATTTTGTTTTCATTTTACAGCACAGTCTGCGATGTATGTTGTGTGATAAGGTTTTAGTTAGCGTCCTCGCAGTGCTAGGTGTAAAACTAACTTTTTGGGGGGAGATGGCTCTTTTCATTAGCCGATTAGCGTAAAACAAATCGCGAAGCAATAAAAACGTGAAACAATAAGATGAATAGTAAGCGTGCCAATAAATAAATTGTTTCGTTTAGTGTTCGTCATTACTCAGTTGAAGGTCAGTATGCTCAATGTTGCAAAATATAGAACATACTTTACAGATTTGCATCACTAAATTACTATTTAGCTACTAAATATAAAGAAGTAATAAGATAGGTGTTTCCAATTATAAAGGAAGCTACTCGAATATTTCTCGACTAATTGTAATATTTGAGCACCGAATTATAAGGGTGGTTTAGCACCACCTCGGACTACAGAACGGGGCTCCCCCACCACCTCTACAGTACAGTGCCATCGTTCCGCCCATGGCTGTAAACGACAATTTTAAATTCTATACGATGGGTCCCGACTGATTTTCAAATTACAGGATGATAGTAAGGAGTGTAATCGTGGTACTGCTTGTACTCTTCGTCTGTCAAGAGCGAGCATTTGGAAAACCAAGACTACAGAGGCCGGCAGGTGGTCTCCCTCCTGGAATTCAGAGAGTTCGTCGTGAATTGGAGAATGCAGAGCAAGTTCGTCCTCTTCCTCCTGGAATTCGTAGAGTTCAACGTGGAGTCAATTTAGAGAATCCACAACAAAAGCCTTTCCCACCCGAGGGGCTCTTTTAACTCCACCACTACTTACTGGAGGTATAATGCTGCATGTAATTTGTATTTTCTCTGGGACTAATTACATCTTAAATGATATTGTTCACAAAGTTGAAGTGAACATGTTTCTGTTTAAGTTTCTAGTACGTTTGCATGGTGATTACAATATACTTATTAAGCTTTGTGGAAACACCGCGTAAATTTATTATTGCAGAGCTTTCGATCCGTAAGCTCGGATCTTCATCAGTGCTATAATAATAATATGACTATTTGAACTATATGACTATTTATTAACTTTTAAATCACGCGCGCATACAATCACGACACTTTATGTATAAAAAGGGGCGTGTGAATTCAAATAGTCATATTATTATTATAGCACTGATGAAGATCCGAGCTTACGGATCGAAAGCTCTGCAATAATAAATTTACGTGGTGTTTATTCATAGTTCTAGCGTTCCTTGATTAAACGTTATTTTATTTGTATGCAAATGCGACATGAAAAGCGATTTTTAAACTTTTTGTCCTTGAGTGAAGTTGCGTTTCTTATTGAATTGTCTTTCTTGATATTTATGTTTAACTCTAACAATATATTTTCCTTCTGTAGTGATGATTAGCAAGTCTCTCAAGTTCATTTCCTTTTGAGAGGAAAATTTCAACGATAACGTAATTACAAATAATCGAGGACTTTGATTGATAATTAATTCTAGACCAACATGTTAAAAAGTGAAAACAAATAAAATTAGATTTTTTCAAAACTTTTGTTGGTTTTTTGTGGCATTTAGATTTGATACATGCACGGGTGGTTTTGACATTCGAGGGGTTTAGCGAACACGATGAAACGTCAAAGACGACGTGGGACTTCCATTTTTGGGAATATGACGCCATTTTCACCAGGTCCTTGACGTACGTCGTGTTTTTTTAAAGTGCATATGTCATAATCACCATTTTTTTTTCAAAAATTCACCGTAACGAGACGATTCGAATGATATACACCATTTTTCGAACAGATAAATACTTCCAGAGATATTTGGGTTCAAAGTTGAGCTTTTGAAATTATGGCCGGGAGAAAAGAGGCTGGGTCGAATTAGCTTTGCAACGTCATACCGGGAACACGTCTCATTACCGCATATAAAAACAATACAAAAATACAGTCATGTTCGAGGCGAAAAATAGCCAAAAATAATTACTTTCGGGGGATATTTGTTTGTATATAAACTTGCACGTTCAAGTCGACTGAAAACCCATCAGTGTACCTTGGAAACTGAAGAAAATAGCTCAAATTAAGAGATTTGAGTCAAATGCAACGTTAGCATTAGTTAGGCGTCGTGTGTCACATAACGCGTCTGTTTACAAAGGAATTCTTTGCTTTGAAGCATTGGACAAGGTGATATACAGGCATGAATACACAGAACACAAGGATATTAAATCGCTGGCTGAGTAGGCGCATGAAGAGTTAAATGGCGCAAGTAGCTATTATAACAATGTTGACTGTGCTTATGTTAATGACCACGAACATTTGGGATATATACTTCTGCTAATCGTGTAAACGTTGTCTGGTTGAAATATTCATTTCTCACAAGCTTTTGACTGCTGACTCAATGCTAACGTTGCATTTGACTCATTTCTCTAAATTTCAGCTGTTTCCTTCAGTTTCCAAGATACAATGATGAGTTTTCAGTCGCCTTGAATGTACAAGTTCATATACAAACAAATATCCCCCAAAAGTAATTATTTTTGGCTATTTTTTGCTTCGCATATGACAATATTTTTGTATTGTTTTTATATGCAGTATTGGGACGTGTTCCCGGTATGACGTCACAGAGCTAATTCGACCCAGCCTCTTTTCTCCCGGCCATAATTTCAAAAACCCAATTTTTGGCGTGTTTGAAGCCGAATATCTCTGGAAGTATTTATCCGTTCGAAGAATGGTATACAGCATTCGAATCGTATTGTTATTGCGGGTTTTTGGAAAAAGAATGGTGATTATGCCATATGCACTTTAAGTAAAATACAAGAAAAAACACACCCCTAACAATAACACTTTGTAAACTCAAGATATGACAAGACGACAATTAACAACTTTGCTGTGATATTTCGAATTTCGACTCTACTTCAAAGACATTACCAAACTAGTTTGCGATAGGAGCACCGTGGAAGAAAAATGAAACAGTGCACATTAAAAAAATTCTATGTTACTAAGCTAAAATAACTGCATGATTGCCAATCGATGTATATGCATTTGATATTTTTTTATATTCATATCGTTTTAAGTAAGCTGTCCTAACTTTAAGATTCTCTCCCAACACGCTTTGACAAAATTCTATTTAAGCAACCTTTAAGGACATTCTGTGCGTATTAAATGATGTAACTCCATTCAAACTTTCTATGATCATTCTGATAGAAATCTAAGGTATAAACGTTCTTATAATGGTCACGTCTGAAGCCTAAGTTGACTGCACATACATTGTGTGATTGTTCCGAAGGTTTTTTAACTGTCAATAGCATGTTTAATTTTATTACGTCACAAGTACGTGATTTACGTCATTGACAATTAATTACGTAATTACGATTAATTTATTAATTACGATTCATTAATTTGTAATTAACTATTTGCGTCACAAGTACGTAATGGCCTCGCATACTTTGGAATGGCTCTCAGCCAAAGAAATGGTTTGTATTCGTTGGCCAACAACTTACCCCATACAAGCTTCATTATTAAAAGTGTTTGGAAAACCTCCTCGTGGAATTCAGAGAGTTCGCCGTGAATTAGAGAATGCAGAGCAGAATTTTTACAACTATCGGTAAATCGTTACACGGTGTTTTATGCCTTTCGGCAATCATCAGACATATATAAATATATATATATAGAAACATTTCTATAGGCTTTCTTTGATTGACTTGCATCTGCAGGTGTCCATAATTATGTCCCCATGCTCAAGAAACTTTATTGTTGACAGGAAATAGCTGATTTTTTATCAGAATTGCCCAAAGTTATCAATAGATCTAGACCAGGATAATATATTACAATTTAAACAGTTATACAGTCGCTTTCTTTGTGGTAGGAGCTCAGTACTCGTGAGAGAAAAATTAAAGAGTACACATTAAAAGAAATTCCAAGTTACTAAGCTGAAACTATGTAAGTGCATATAAGCTAATTTGTCAATAATGTATATTCATATTGATTTGCCTGAGCTACCTATCCTACACGCTTTGACAAAATTCTTTATTAAACAATTCGGTATAAGCAACCTCCAAAGACGACTACCTACACCAACGATGATGTTACTGCGTTTAGACTTTCTATGATCATTCTGATAGAAAAGTCCAGGGTATAAACGCTCTTGCAATGGACACGTCTGAAGCCCAAGTTGACCAGACATACACTTGTCAAAATACTTGAATCAGAAACTGAGCTTTTTCGAATCTGATTACTGTAATAACCGTTTCAAACTTATTTTAGTAAGTTAAAAACGATTTTGTCCGCCCAAACGATGTGCTGAAAACACTTATCACGTCGTAACATGTTTTCCCGTTGCGCAAGCGACGTGATAATGCTTAGTTTGACGTTGCATTGGATATCACTCGAAGTTCAGATTACCCCCGGGACCACAAATTATTCGTAGTTGTTGTCTTCGATAAAAATATGCTTCGTTTTGAAGCCTGAAGGCGAGTCGTCGAGTTCCTGCTTCGTAAATCTTAAGATCGCTTTTGTCTCTGTAGCCTTTCCAAACTTTTAAACAAATCGTATATAAGTGAAATATTTCCACGTCAATAGTTTTGTTATAATTTTACAGCACAGTCTGTGATGTATTTTGTGTGATCGACTTATGCTTAGCGTCTTCGCAGTGCTAGGTGTAAAACTAATTTTTTGGGGGGAGATGGCTTTTTCCATTAGCGTAAAATAAATCGTGAAAACAATAAAAACATATACGTGTACACTATGCGTGGTACAAGATGAACAGTAACCGCAGCAATTAATGAACTGTTTCGTTTAGTGTTCGTTATTGCTGCGCTGAAAACATGTAAGTACATTAAGCAGGGTATGAATTTTTTTGTGATGGTCATGCTTGAAACCCAAGTCAACTAAGCGTGCATCGTGTGTCATGCTTTTACTGCTTGTGTTAAGCGGTTTTTACTGAAGTATTTTTGACGAAATCATTTTTAAATTGCAGGATGGCAAAAAAGATCGTAATCGTTCTGGCAGTCTTGCTTTGTGTCTGCCAAGAGCAAGTATTTGGAAGATCTCCTCCTGGAATTCAGAGAGTTCCTCGTGAAATAGAGAATGCCGAGAAAGTTGCGGCTCCTCAAGGAATTCAAAGGGTTCGTCGTGGATTGAAATTAGAGAATCCACAACAAAAGCCTTTCCCACCCGAGGGGTTCTTTTAACTTCACCACTACCTACTGCAGGTATAATGCTGTAATTTACACTTTCTCCAGTATTGATATTGTTTACAAAGAAGTTTTTGAAGCGAAGATGCTTCTGTTTGTTAGCAGGTCATGTAGAGTGTCTTGTTATTGTTGATAAAGGTTATATATAACTCCACGGTATTGAAAGAACCCTTTAAACTTTACAGAGAGTTATTCATAAAGTTCCAGCGTCCCTTGATTAAGCGTTATTTTATTTGTTTGATATGCAAATGCGACATGAAAAGCAATTTTTGAACTTCTTGTCCTTGTGTGAAGTTCCGTTTCTTGTTGAATTATCTTTCTTAATATTTATATTTAACTAACAATATATTTTCCTTCTGTAGTGATGATTAGCAAGTCTCTCAAGTTCATTTGCTGTTTAGAGGAAAATTTCAAAAATAACGTAATTACGAATAATCGAGGACTTAGATTGATAGTTAATTCTAGACTAACATGTTAAAAAGTGAAAAGCCAAATAAAATTGGATTTTTTTCAAAGCTTTAGTTGGTTTTGTTTTCCTTCTAATTTTAACTTGAGTTGCCAACTTACAAATACTATATGGTACGTACACACACATATAAAAATGTCTCAAAATGCAATAAAAATTGATACATGTAAGCGTGGTTTTGACATCAGAGAGGTTTATTAAACACGATGCAACATCAACATTAACGTATATGACATCTATTTTTTTTACGATAATAGCCCGAAGTCATCAATACATCTAGAATAAGATAAATCATTGAAATTAAAGAACCCATTGAAAACTTTAACATTCACACAGTCACTTTTATTGTGATAGAAGCTCCGTGGAAGAAAAACAGTGCACATTAAAAGACATTCTAAGTACTGAGCTGTTAATGCGACAGAGCAAAACATAGAACCATAGCACTACAGAGCACTTCAAGCACTCAAGTGACGTCAATCCACAAACCTTAGGAAACCTTTTACACCGACGAAAAATGGCCAAATTGGGACCTTCTATATGCCAGTTTTCGTGCTATAGTGCGCACAATATCTCGGCAACGAAATTGAATTCACTATATATATATATATATATATATATATATATATATATATATATATATATATATATATATATATATATATATATATATATATATATATATATATATATATATATATATAATGTGTTAGTTTTTGTTATTCGGTGTTTTAATTAGGCACAGAGGTGGAAATATGCGATTTTGACCAACATTTTCTTTTGGTCTTGCATATGCTATATTTTTGTCCATTTAGTGCTACAAAGGTGTCACTCAATAGCCAAAAGATTGATCTTTCAGAATGCGAAAATAAATTGAGCATAAACTGACGTCATAGGCTTTCTTTAATTGACTTGATTCTGCAGGTGTGCATAATTATGTCCCCACGCTCCAGAAACTTTATTGTTGACAGGAAATAGCTGATTTTTTACCAGAATAGCCCAAAGTTATCAATAGATCTAGAACAGGATGATATATGACAATTTAAACAGTTATACAGTCGCTTTCTTTGTGGTAGGAGCTCAGTACTCGTGAGAGAAAAATTAAAAAGTACACATTAAAAGAAATTCCAAGTTACTAAGCTGAAACTATGTAAGTGCATATAAGTTAATTTGTCAATAATGTATTATCATATTGATTTGCCTGAGCTATCTATCTTACACGCTTTGACAAAATTCTTTATTAAACATTTCTGTACAAGCAACCTCCAAGGACGACAACCTATACACCAAAGATGATGTTACTACGTTTAGACTTTCTATGACCATTCTGATAGAAAAATCCAGGGTATAAACGCTCTTGCCAGTCTTGTATTGGACTGGTCTGAAGCCCAAATTGACTAAAAAAAAAGATTGTGTAAGTAGGGACCTTTATTGGACATCACTCACAGTTCAGCTTACTCTTGGGACCAAAAATTATTCGTAGTTGTTGTCTTCAATAAAAATATGCTTTGTTTTGAAGGCGAGTCGTGGAGTTGCCGCTTCGTAAATCTTGAGATCGCTTTTGTCTCTGCAGCCTTTCAGGACTTTGAAACGAATCGTATATAAGTGAAATATTTCCACGTCAATAGTTTTGTTATTATTTTACTGCACAGTCTGTGATGTATTTTGTGTGATGGACTTATACTTAGTGTCCTCGCAGTGCTAGGTGTAAAACTAATTTTTGGGGAGGAGATGGCTTTTTTCACTAGCGTAAAATAAATCGTGAAAACAATAAAAACATATACGTGTAAACTATGCGCGGTACAAGATGAACAGTAACCGCAGCAATTAATGAACTGTTTCGTTTAGTGTTCGTTATTGCTGCGCTGAAAATATGTAAGTACATTAAGCAGGGATGAATTTTTTTGTGATGGTCATGCTTGAAACCCAAGTCAACTAAGCGTGCATCGTGTGTCATGCTTTTACTGCTTGTGTTAAGCGGTTTTTACTGAAGTATTTTTGACGAAATCATTTTTAAATTGCAGGATGGCAAAAAAGATCGTAATCGTTCTGGCAGTCTTGCTTTGTGTCTGCCAAGGGCAAGTATTACGAAGATCTCCTCCTGGAATTCAGAGAGTTCCTCGTGAAATAGAGAATGCCGAGAAAGTTGCGGCTCCTCAAGGAATTCAGAGGGTTCGTCGTGGATTGAAATTAGAGAATCCACAACAAAAGCCTTTCCCACCCGAGGGGTTCTTTTAACTTCACCACTACTTACTGCAGGTATAATGCTGTAATTTGCACTTTCTCCAGTATTGATATTGTTTACAAAGAAGTTTTTGAAGCGAAGATGCTTCTGTTTGTTAGCAGGTCATGTAGAGTGTCTTGTTGCTGCCGAGCGCCAGCGAGGCAGCACACTATTCTTGACGACGACTCGACCCAGTCTTCCGCCCCGATCTATGTATAGTCGAAATCTCGATTTGTGTCCGTCTGTCTGTCTGTCTGTTAAGATGTCGTATTTCCGGGGGGACGAATTTAGCTACGTTTGTGAAAAGAAGGGGTTGGGAATCGAACAAATTTCGTTTGTAATGCGCACGCATTTCATTCCATGTGGTCTCCTGCGAAGACTGTGACTCAAGGGTCAAGCGAGAATTTACAAAACTTTTTGGAAGATATAAAAATCAGGTAAATATGGCTTTATTTCTTTGTGCTACTATGCACCAAGGCGATGAACGTTTTAGCGTTCAAACTAGGGGAAAGCAGTGTGCTTTTATGAGTTTAGCGGCAGTTATTACAGCCCAAAATAACCCACTGATCGATTGGTCGACAACAATGCTTGATAATGTTTTATCACAAGGTGACCAAATGTACTTAAAAGCACTGAATAAAGGCTTAATTGTGTTAGAACAGGGTGTTGAGTTTTTGTCTATAGATAACTTGCCAAAAGTTGTTAGTGTTTCAGGCTGTTCGACCATGTTTTCTTACGATATAATCGACACAGTCAATTTGCAGCCTGTTAGATTACCCGTTGTGGTAGCACAAAATAATAATGATCTGTCCATTGAGGCACAAAATAACAATGATCTGCCCATTGAGGCACAAAATAACAATGATGTGCCCATTGAGGTACAAAATAACAGTGATCTGTCTATTGTGGCACAAAATAACAGTGATCTGCCCATTGTGGCACAAAATAACAATGATCTGCCAATTGTGGCACAAAATAACAATGATCTGCCCATTGAGGCACAAAATAATAATGATCTGCCCATTGTGGTGGAGCCATCTGAGGCACGAAACAATGATAATTTACCAGTTCCCATTGAACCCAATAAGGAAAAAAATGAAAACCAAATTTTGTATATAAAGTATGGTGATGAGTGTCAAGGTCTTGTTATAATGGAAGGAGAGATTGAATCTCATTATTATAATATTCACACAGCACTTTTGAATGCATTTTTTAATGATAGTTATGCTATTTTAATTTTGGAAGGCTATATGATGGCCTTAATTAAGCAAACAGAATTTTTCTATTTGATTGACTCCCATGCTAGAGACTTAAATGGCATGCCTAATCCCAATGGCACTGCTGTTGTAATGAAATTTGCCAATATTCTAGAGTTAGAACAATACTTGTATTGCCTTGCAGTGGCATTAAATACCAATTTATTTGAAATTGTGCCTCTCCATTTACATAAATGTGGTGCTCAGCAAAAGGCTAAATGTGCTAAAGATCAAGATTACCAGAAAAAAAGGCGGTCAGTAGAAAATGAACTTGATAAACAACTACGGCTTAAAAATGCTAATGTGTATAAAAAAAGGCAACAGCTAAATGAAATTGACAGTGATAGACAAATTAGACTTCATAAAGTAAGTGAGTCTATGAAACGGAAACGGTCAGAAGAAAGTGACAATGAGAGGCAAATCAGACTTGAGAAAGATCGTGTGTCTAAAAAAAGTAAGCGGTCAGAACAAACTGACAATGAGAGGCAAATCAGACTTGAAAAGGATAATCTGTCCAAAAAAAGTAAGCGGTCAGAGGAAACTGACAGTGAGAGACAAATTAGACTTGAAAAGGATAGTCTGTCTAAAAAAAGTAAGCGGTCAGAGGAAACTGACAGTGAGAGACAAATTAGACTTGAAAAGGACCGTGTGTCTAAAAAAAGTAAACGGTCCGATGAAACTGAAAGTCAGAGACAACTCAGACTTGAGAAAGAAAGCTATGATAAGAAACAAAAGCGGGCAAAGGAAGTTTCACAGTCTCAACATGTTTAAATATGTTTGATAACACCAACAATGGTGTTATTGAAGAGCAATGTTGGGCTAAAACTAACATTAATAAATTCCATAAGTCTGTTAAGTACATTGTCAGTCAGTGTACAGTGTGTCAGGAGGCATGGCCTTTGAAATCTAAACCTAGGACACCTTATGTGTGTTCACGATGTTGTAGAGATAAAAAATCTCCAAAGAAATTTTCTTCAGAAAATTCAATGATACCTTCAAAAGTTCCACATGAACTACAAAATTTAACTCAAACTGAAGAAATGTTAATTGCTCGTGCTTTGCCAATCATGAGAGTTTATATTAAACCTGGTGGTCAACGAGGTTACTCAGGGCATTGTATTAACTTGCCCCAAAATGTCACAGAACTTGCGACATCTTTGCCAAGATATCCCAAAGACTTGGCTGTGATTATTGTTAAGGTTAAAGGTAGAGACAATACCTTCAAAGATGTGACAGTGCGAAAACAAAAAGTGCACAATGCTTTAGTTTGGCTTAAGAACAATAACCCACATTATTCTGAGTTGATAATAAATGAAGATGCATTAAACATATTGCCTGAAAATGGTGTACCATCAGAGCTTATGACAGTTGAGGCTGATGATGATATCATCTCAGATGATGATTGTTCACCTGATACAGGTCCTCCTACTGATAACCCATCAGATGATATTGTTTATAATGCTGCTACTGAAATGAGTAGTTTTCTACCTGTTGGTGAACAACAACAACAGGAAATTAATGCTGTTAGAAACCAGCTTTCTGAAAATGAACCAATGCAATGGCCATCAGTTGACAACGAGCCATTAAATGAATATCAAATATCTCATCTGGCCACAATGGCTTTCCCAACCTTATTTCCAGATGGGCAAGGTGATCCTACTAATCAAGGACTTCTAAGAGATGTCCCTCTTCAAGAACGAATAAAGCATCTATTAAAATTTGCTGAAATTATTGATGGTAAATGGGTATACCGTTTTGCTAACCATCCCAGATTTTCTTATTGGGCTTTTAATATGATTCAGAGGAAACGAATCTTGCAACAAAGTGGAATATTCCTCAAACAGAACCCAGGTGAAGCACATCTTACGATTGATGAACTGCGTGAAATGGCTGCCAGCAACAATGCTAATCTATTTATGTCTAAGGTATCTAGATATGTTGGGAACATTGCTGGCACAAGTTCTTATTGGAATAGAGTACGGGAAGACCTGAAAGCTATTATAACTAATGTTGGAGCACCAACATTATTCTTTACTTTCTCCTCTGCAGATATGCATTGGCCAGAATTACATGACCTGTTTAAAACTGATCCTGACTGTGAAACTTGTAACTCTACCAGTGATGTAAGGCGCCAAAATGTTATTAGCAATCCCCATCTTGTGGATTGGTTTTTTACCCAACGATTAGAAAGCTTCATAAAACACTGGCTTTACGAATCACTGGGGGCAAAATGGCACTGGTTTCGATATGAATATCAGGGAAGAGGCAGTATCCATTGTCATGGCACTGCAAAACTAAATAATGACCCAGGTTTGTGTCAACTTACACAAACTGCTTTGAAAGGTTTCTTAGCCCGAAAATACAAAGATGAAAACGATTGTTCTGACACAACTGAACTAGATGAAGATGTTGAAGCTGGGCAAAGAGCAGCTGAAACAGTATGTCAGTATGTTGACTGGCTATTATCAACTGTTAATCCGAATTCACCAGATGAGGACATCTGGATAAGACCTCAAGCTCATCCATGTCAAAGGCGTCATAATGATATTCCAGAACATGAAAAACAATCAGATTATATAGATCTGTTAAACATGGTTCAGCGACACACTCGTTGTAGTACAAGCTATTGCCTTAGAAAAAAGTCAAATGAAACTGAATTAAAATGTAGATTTCATTTCCCTTTTGATCATTGTCTTCAGACAAAATTAGAATTTGAAAAGATTCACACTTCAGGGGAAGAACATTATCGAGCTAAGATTGTGACTAAACGAAATGATTCAAGGTTAAATAACCATCAAAAACTTCAACTCCAAGGATGGAGAGCTAACTGTGATATTCAAGTTGTTATTGATCATTATGCTTGTGTTGAATATCTCACAAAATATGCAGCAAAAGGTGAACCAAGGTCACCTATGTTAACACAGGCATTTAATTCAATTGTGCAAAATCTTGACAGTAATACTGACCCTCGTAGAGCTATTAAGAAGGTGGTTATGAAATCTCTTGGAGAAAGAGATTATGCAGCTCAGGAGACAATGCATCATTTATTGTCTTTAAAACTTCACAGCTCATCCTTCAAAGTGATGCCAGTCAGTCTGAATGGATCACGTAGAGTGCGTGATACAACAGAAGAAGGTGAATCATGTACTGATTACTCACTTCTTGATGTGTATGCTAATCGAGAGCAGTATAAAAGTTCACAAAATGTAATGAATATGAACTTTGTTGGATTTGCAACAACATACAAAGTTTCCAATAATGAATTGACAAAATTGCCGGAAAATGTTATACCCAGAATATTCCCAACATATTCTCCTAATCCCAAAGGCCCAAATTTTGGGCTTTATTGTAAATATCAACTTTTAAGGTATAAACCCTGGAAAACAACCCAGAATAATGCTTGGGGTGATCAAGAAGCAACAGATGAGATTTTAATCAATTCATGGCAAGAATTCTTACAAACACCATATGGACAATCTAATGTCCCACACTGGTTTGACAAGTTACAAGCTGTCATTCAAAGTCAAGAGCCAGAAAATGAACTTTCTCAAGAACAAGAGAGAACTCGGGAAGAGTGGATGGTAATATCAGACCTTCACACTCCGTTTGATAACTCACTAGGGCAAACCCCAGAAACAATGCAAAACTGGCATCTTGACAGTGCCAATTATTCAGAACAACAAATCCAAGAAATGCCAACTTGGATAAAAAAGAATAAAGAGGAATACACTATTGATGAGCAATATGAGGTTGTTGACATCAACAGTTTTAGTGAAATGCAAAAACTTGCCTATGATATTGTCAAGTCTCATTTTGATGATACATCATCTGACAGAGAGTCATTATGTCTCATTATAAATGGTGTTGCAGGAACTGGTAAAAGTTACCTTATTAATGCAATTCGCAACTTGTTACAAAGCAGATGTGCAGTTACTGCTACAACTGGTAAAGCAGCATATAATATTAGAGGTGTAACTATACATTCTCTATTAAAGTTACCTATAGGGTCAAGGGGTAATAAAGATCTAACAGGACAAAGTTTGTGTAGGTTACAAGAGAGTCTTAATAACATTAATTGCATCATTATTGATGAATACTCCATGCTTGGCCAAGTTACTTTTGGTTGGATGGACAAACGTTGTAAACAAGCAACTGGTTATAATGACAAAGCATTTGGAGGCAAATCTTTGATTTTGACTGGTGATCCAGGTCAATTACCACCAGTAGCAGATAAGCCTCTTTACCATGCTAAACCATCAAATGCTGTTGGTGAACAAGGTTTTCAAGCATATCATATGTTTGACAAAGTTGTTAAACTGACTGTAAATCAACGTGTGCAAGGTATGACACCTGAACAAGTTCAGTTCAGAGATTTATTACTACGACTTCGCAAAGGCGAATCCACAGTTGATGACTGGGAATTACTTCTGACTCGTCAGCCATCTAATGTCACTAACTTGTATGAATTTGAAGATTCTACTAGACTCTTCTACAGCAATGAACAAGTTGGTAATTACAACCACGAGCAACTAACAAAACTTGGGCTTCCAATTGCTCATATCAATGCTCTACATTCTTCTGCAGTGGCCAAGAAAATATCCTCAGATGACATGTCTGGATTAGAACCTGTTGTGTTTCTAGCAAAAGGTGCTAGAGTCATGTTAACCATGAATTTATGGTCATGTGTTGGTCTTTGCAATGGGGCCACTGGAACAGTTGTTGATATAATCTATCAGAATAACTATCAACCACCAGATTTACCTATTGCAGTAATGGTAGAATTTGAGAACTACAGAGGTCCTGCATTTATTGAAAGCAAACCGTTGTGCATTCCAATATGTCCAATCACTGTCTCATCGCAGACAGAAATAGGCATCCATGAGAGGCAACAGTTACCTCTTAGACTTGCCTGGGCTCTAACAATACACAAGAGCCAGGGACTAACACTTGCAAAAGCATGGATTGATATTGGCAAATCTGAAAGAACTGCTGGAGTTTCCTATGTTGCTATTAGCCGAGTAAAATCACTTGCATCCTGTGTCATTGAACCAATGACATATGAACGATTATCATCCTTGAAGTCATCAGCTAACTTACAATATAGGCTTGAAGAAGAAAACAGGCTAGATCAGTTAGCACAGGCTACTACCAGTGCATTTAGAACAGAAAACTATTGAGTTTCAACAATAGAGGGATTCAATATGTAGATCCCTGTCATAATCTTGTATGTAATTGGCTATATACCTTTTAAGATATAATAATTTAATTTATAGAATAATAACTACTTTACTCATTGTTATCACTGTATGGATAAAAATAATGATTTCCAAGACAAGAAAATGGTAAGTTTTTTTTGTACCCCCTCCCCCCCCCCATTTCATTTATTTTGGTTTCTAATTAAATATTATCAATTATTTCTTTGCAATCCAGATTGATCTGAAAGGTGCCATATGTTGCAAAACTGCTGGATAAAACATAAAAGATACTAAACTGCTGGATAAAATCAAATGGTTATTACAGTCTTATTATAATCTGGATATGTTACACCACATGTAAAAATAGGATGGGAATTCTCAACAGAAATGTATTCCATTGAAAGAAAAATGCTGATTTTCAAGATTGTATGGAATAGTACATCATATGCAATGGATGGAATGTGTTATCCCATGTATTATTAAATTCCTGTACCTAACGTTGCCTGTTTCAAATCCACCAAATGGATGGATCTTGGGTTCATCATAATGTATGCAATTGGATGGAATATGTCAAGCACAGTATTGTTAAATTACCATACTTATTCTCAAACTACAACATGCACATCTGGGATAAATCTGTATGCCAAGATAATATCCGTACATGTACAGTACCATAACAAGTTATCGATACTACATGCTAACTAGTTAATTAATCGATAGTACGTAGATGCTAAATAAATTTGGAACATCTACATATTGGACAAAAAATCATACTGTTGACTACTATCATTATTTAAATTACCTGGAAATAGTATTGCAAGAAAGAAGGTGTGTATCACCTGGAAAGACATATTTTCTTCTTGAAGTCTGGTATGACTTCCATTGACATGTTGAATGGTAGTTTAAAATTATTATTGGCACCAAGAATCGATGACAGTGCACAAATGTAATTCAAAGTGCACTTTATAGTATATAGTAATTAATTTATAGCATATTGTAATTTCAAATATTTTAAACAAAATTCATTCGTACAGTGTGGAAAATGATGTTAATAAATTGGTATAGTCAAGGCATAGCTGCATAGGTGGTACGGCAGCACTTTCCTTGCGATAGTAACTTCTAGTTATTGTTGATAAAGGTTATATATAACTCCACGGTATTGAAAGAACCCTTTAAACTTTACAGAGAGTTATTCATAAAGTTCCAGCGTCCCTTGATTGAGCGTTATTTTATTTGTTTGATATGCAAATGCGACATGAAAAGCAATTTTTGAACTTCTTGTCCTTGTGTGAAGTTGCGTTTCTTGTCGAATTATCTTTCTTAATATTTATGTTTAACTAACAATATATTTTCCTTCTGTAGTGATGATTAGCAAGTCTCTCAAGTTCATTTGCTGTTTAGAGGAAAATTTCAACAATAACGTAATTACGAATAATCGAGGACTTAGATTGATAGTTAATTCTAGACTAACATGTTAAAAAGTGAAAAGCCAAATAAAATTGGATTTTTTTCAAAGCTTTAGTTGGTTTTGTTTTCCTTCTAATTTTAACTTGAGTTGCCAACTTACAAATCTTATATGGTACGTGCACACACATATAAAAATGTCTCAAAATGCAATAAAAACTGATACATGTAAGCGTGGTTTTGACATCAGAGAGGTTTATTAAACACGATGCAACATCAACATCAACGTATATGACATCTATTTTTTTACGATAATAGCCCGAAGTCATCCGTACATCCAGAATAAGATAAATCATTGAAATTAAAGAACCCATTGAAAACTTTAACATTAACACAGTCACTTTTATTGTGATAGAAGCTCAGTGGAAGAAAAACAGTGCACATTAAAAGACATTCTAAGTACTGAGCTGTTAATGCGACAGAGCAAAACATAGAACCATAGCACTACAGAGCACTTCAAGCACTCAAGTGACGTCAACCCACAAACCTAGGGACACCTTTTGCACCGACCAAAAAGGGCCAAATTGGGACCTTCTATATGCCAGTTTTCGTGCTATAGTGCGCACAATATCTCAGCAACGAAACTGAGTTCACTATATATATATAATGTGTTAGTTTTTGTTATTCGGTGTTTTAATTAGGCACAGAACTGAAAATATGCGATTTTGACCAACATTTTCTTTTGGTCTCGCATATGCTCAATTTTTGTCCATTTAGTGCTACAAAGGTGTCACTCAATAGCCAAAAGATTGATCTTTCAGAATGCGAAAATAAATTGAGCATACACTGACGTCATAGGCTTTCTTTAATTGACTTGCATCTGCAGGCGTCCATATTTATGTCCCCTCCTACATGAAGCACTTTGCACGCCCCACTGAGACACTTTATTGTTGACAGGAAATAGCTGATTTTTTACCAGAATAGTCTAAAGTTATCAATAGATCTAGAACATGATAATATATTACAATTTAAACAGTTATACAGTCGCTTTCTTTGTGGTAGGAGCTCAGTACTCGTGAGAGAAAAATTAAAGAGTACACATTAAAAGAAATTCCAAGTTACTAAGCTGAAACTATGTAAGTGCATATCAGTTAATTTGTCAATAATATATATTCATATTGATTTGCCTGAGCTATTATCCATCCTACACGCTTTGACAAAATTCTTTATTAAACGTTTCTGTACAAGCAACCTCCAAGGACGACAAACTACACCAAAGACGATGTTACTGCGTTTAGACTTCCTATGATCATTCTGATAGAAAAATCCAGGGAATAAACGCTCTTGAGAGTCTTGTAATGGACTCGTCTGAAGCCCAAAGATTGAGTAACCTTTATTGGACATCACTCGCAGTTCAGCTTACTCCTCGGGCCAAAAATTATTCGTAGTTGTTGTCTTCAATAAAAATATGCTTCGTTTTGAAGCCTGAAGGCGAGTCGTCGAGTTCCCGCTTCGTAAATCTTGAGATCGCTTTTGTCTCTGCAGCCTTTCCGGACTTTGAAACGAATCGTATATAAGTGAAATATTTCCACGTCAATACACTGCGGCCCACGTTTTTACTTTTATAAGATATTTATGACGTACGTATTCAAAATGAGCATTGCTATTCATTAAAACTTACGAACATCAAAACAAAGTTGTGAGAAGATCTTTACGATGCTGATATTTGATGTTAGTCACATGACTGAAAATATATGGCACTGTTCCATATTTGAGGCGGACCACGCTATTAGTTTTAAAAATATGATAACACGACAGGACGTCGTTTTCAACTTAATTGGAAGTGGAAACGACATTCTTTAACCAAAAACAGCATAGGTAACAACAAGAGAATGTTTTAGCTATAGAAAATAAACGAACTTGGTGTCATAGTTGAAGGATTTTTCAAAGATTACGTGGAACGGTGGAAAAGAGGGATTCTGGACTTCTAAAATGGATAAGAATGGGAGGTATTAGGCGTTTGAAGGAGAACTGTTCGTAAATTATCATGATCAACGTCTCTCAACATTTTGAGAAAGTTTGCTTTGCCATATATCTTCAAAACTAGCAATGATGGATTCCTGGTAAGCAATAAGAATTCTAAAAGTACCTCCACTGGTGTCGTGGAATAAACGTTTGGAACTGGATTGAGGCAAAAAATACTTCAGAGCACAACAGAAGTTTGTCCTTTTGACGGCCAGACGAAATCAGCATGATAAAGCTTGGAAAATGCATGCATGGGTTAGATTATTGATATTCAATGATGGTATATGACCGGCGAGGCTAAGGAGTAAACAAAAAAGTGGTAGAGTAAACGAGTTCTGTTGGTAACAGTGGGAATAAGGATCAGAGGTCTCTTTTGCACAGTTAGGCACATATGAAGACATGTTGGTTGCTAATAATACGGATCTAACTCATCGTTCTACCACCTCTTTGGTAAGTACCTAAAACCTTTCATCAGAAGTTTCTTTTCCCATCATTGGGGCATTATTATGCTGATCTCGACTTGTCTGTCTTGTCTGTCTCGACCTTTTGTGCTTTCAAGCACTTTTCGTTTGATCCAGTTTCAAACGTTTCTTCCATGACAGTAGTTAAGGTATATTTTTAGAATCATTATTGCTTACCAGGAATCCATCATTGCTAGTTTTGAAGATATATGGCAAAGCAAACTTTCGCAAAATGTTGATAGACGTTGATCATGATAATTTACGAACAGTTCTCCTTCAAACGCCTAATACCTCCCATTCTTATCCATTTTAGAAGTCCAGAATCCCCCTTTTCCACCGTTCCACGTGATTTTTGAAAAATCCTTCAACCATGACACCAAGTTCGTTTATTTTCTGGCTAAAACATTCTCTTTTTGTTACCTATGCTGTTTTTGGTTAAAGAATGTCGTTTCCACTTCCAATTAAGTAAAAAACGACGTCCTGTCGTGTTATCATATTTTTAAAACTAATAGCGTGGTCCGCCTCAAATATGGAACAGCGCCACATTTTTTCAGTCATGGGACTAACATCAAATATGAACATCGTAAAGATCTTCTCACAACTTTGTTTTGATGTTCGTAAGTTTTAATGAATATGTACGTACTCATTTTGAGTACGTACGGCATAAATATCTTATAAAACTAATATCGTGAGTCGCAGTGTAGTTTTGTTATAACTTTACAGCACAGTCTGTGATGCATTTTGTGTGATGGACTTATACTTAGCGTCCTCGCAGTGCTGGGTGTAAAACTAATTTTTTGGGGGGGGAGATGGCTCTTTTCACTAGCGTAAAATAAATGGTGAAAACAATAAAAACATACACGTGTACACTATGCGTGGTACAAGATGAACAGTAACCGCAGCAATTAATGAACTGTTTCGTTTAGTGTTCGTTATTGCTGCGCTGAAAATATGTAAGTACATTAAGCAGGGTATGAATTTTTTTGTGATGGTCATGCTTGAAATTCAAGTCAACTAAGCGTGCATCGTGTGTCATGCTTTTACTGCTTGTGTTAAGCGGTTTTTACTGAAGTATTTTTGACGAAATCATTTTTAAATTGCAGGATGGCAAAAAAGATCGTAATCGTTCTGGCAGTCTTGCTTTGTGTCTGCCAAGAGCAAGTATTTGGAAGACCTCCTCAAGGAATTCAGAGAGTTCCTCGTGAAATAGAGAATGCCGAGAAAGTTCATCCTCCTCAAGGAATTCAGAGAGTTCGTCGTGGAATAGAGAATGTCGAGAAAGTTCGTCTCCCTTCTGGAATTCAGAGAGTTCTTCGTGAAATAGAAAATGCCGAGCAAGTTCCTCCCCCTTCTGGAATTCGTAGAGTTCAACGTGGAGTCAATTTAGAGAATCCACAACAAAAGTCTTCCCCACCCGAGTCGGGGCTCTTTTAACTCCACCACTACCTACTGTAGGTATAATGCTGCATGTAATTTGTATTTTCTCTGGGACTAATTACTTCTTAAATGATATTGTTCACAAAGTTGAAGTGAAGATGTTTCTGTTTGTTAGCAGATCATGTAGAGTGTCTTGTTATTGTTGACAAAGGTTATATATAACTCTACGGTATTGACAGTACTTACAGGGAGTTATTCATAGTTCTAGCGTTCCTTGATTAAACGTTATTTTATTTGTATGCAAATGCTACATGAAAAGCGATTTTTAAACTTTTTGTCCTTGAGTGAAGTTGCGTTTCTTATTGAATTGTCTTTCTTAATATTTATGTTTAACTCTAACAATATATTTTCCTTCTGTAGTGATGATTAGCAAGTCTCTCAAGTTCATTTCCTGTTCAGAGGAAAATTTCAACAATAACGTAATTACGAATAATCGAGGACTTTGATTGATAATTAATTCTAGACTAACATGTTAAAAAGTGAAAACAAATAAAATTGGATTTTTTCTAATCTTTTGTTGGGGTTTTTTGTGACAATTAGAATTGCTACATGCACGGGAGGTTTTGACATTCGCGAGGTTTAGCGAACACGATGAAACATCAAAGATGATCAACGTGTCCGACTCCCATTTTTGGGAATATGACGCCATTTTCACCTGGCCATTGACGTACGTCGTGTTTTTTATATAAAATACAAGAAAAAACACACCCCAAACAATAACACTTTGCAAACTCAAGATATGACAAGACGACAATTAACAATTTTGTAACAATTAAAAAAATGGTAGAATTATAATAACTTAGCTAAGAATAATCGAGCATTTAGTTGGATAACATGTTCTAGATTAACATTTTAATAATGAGTGGGCAAATAAAATTGGTCTTTCAAAGCTTTCGTTGGTTTTTTAGTTTTTAGAGGAAGTTTTCTGCTAACTTTGACTAAATTGTGTGGTTTGAACAAAGACTACCATATTGTTAATGGTTGAATTTGCGTCTACCAAGAACAAGCAGTTGGAAAACCAGGAGAAGAGCGGGAGTGGCTTGTTCGATCGCTATTTGGATTCAACTATGAAGAGAGTGCAGACCACAAGATTGCTCGAAGGTCGTGTGAAGGCGCGCTCATACGATGTGACATTTATCATTTATAGACCCGGAGCGAGTGGGATTCGGCGAAATATTTCCTGAAGTGATGATATTTCCCGAGGGCTTTAACCCGAGGGAAATATCATCACTGAAGGAAATATTTCGCCGAATCTCACGAGCTGTGGGTCTATAAATGATATATTATACCGAAAAATAAGCCACAGAAAAAATAGAACTACTAAATTTCGCCAACCTTTTGTCGAGCATTTCTTTATCTGTAAGTCCTTCCACATCCCCAACTGCCTCCGAAAATGTTTTTAAAGCATTTTTTGTTGCCCTTATTGTATTTTTGGCGTGTCTGCCGTCTAATATACGTGTAATTTCTTCGTCTTCTGACTCAATATTTGACAGGTTGTCTTCACTCTCCGCTATTTTAACTTTTTCCCGCCAGTGTTATCTCGCGTGGTTTACGCGAATAATGTCCCACCCCACGTTCACCGGGGAACATGACGTGTGCCATTGTCAAAAGGAACGCGGGCTCGCTAAATGATGACGTAATGCGTGATATCGTGATTAATTCGATGCTCACGTGGTACAAACTGAGATTTCCGATTCGACAATATGAAGTTGAGGTATAATATTTATCATTTTATCTGTTTATCAGTTACAGGCTAAATTTAAAATATGACATTTTCACCCACATTTACTTCATTACATACGCCAAAATAAGAATCGCATGCGACGTTAGCCGGCCTTTAGAGATCGTTGTGAATTGGATGACGAAGAGAAGCCTACGACTTTCTATATGGAGCAACATTAGCAAGTCTTTTTAAGACGAAAAACTCAATAATAACAACGTACGGCTATGTTGCACAATGCATATTTAGGATCAACATGAGACATCATTGTTTTCAATACAATTGTTTTTCTAACCATATTTATTTTCTATGATTACAGTTAGTCTATTTACATGGACTTCTTAGTTTCTTCAACTTCATCGGAGCCTTTGCTTTCGTCTGCTTTCTTTCCATTTTCTTTGCTGGCGTTTTCAACGGATGCTGCCGCGTCCGGTTTTTTATTCAATGCTTCATCTGTATGATCTTGGTATCTGCATTTAACATGGAATAAAACATAGCGAGATGATTGAGATTAGTTCTTTAAAATCATTGCGAAAAAAATGTTATAACTTATTGCAAACTGAACTTAAATAGAGCCATCTAGGAACTGTGGGATTTATTCTTAGCCCTAGTCATAGAACGTCTAATTCAGCAAGACGAAGAAAGCAGAACTACAGATCACATTATACAAGAGCAACACGATGCAAATGTGTTAAAACATGCATTTACTTTTACACAATTTCAACAACATACTCACGTGAAAAGATTCTTCACTTCGCCTTTGACCAAAGCGAGAAGAATCGGAGTGCCAAGACACGCTGGAACGAGGTAAAGTAAGGCAGGCTGGGCAGCTTTGAAGACATGCATTACTAACACTGTCAACACCAGACCAAGGAAATACGCGACCATGGTCAAATAGAAATAGATTGGACGTTTGGAATCACTGCCAACATGCCTAAAAGCAAATGGGAAAAATACAAGCTAGATATCAATTGACCTGGCTCACTGGGTCTACTGTTCTGTGTTGGATTGTGTGGCGTTGGGCTAAGTTTGATTGTTACCGTTTTATTTTAATGCATTTGTGTTGTCTTCTATTGTTTTGTGTTAGTTTTTCAATGCCAAGGAGAGTCTCTTTCCTGCTTTATTTTCCATTTGGGTGTTCTACTTATTATACTGTATGTTTAAAATTTGTAGAACTCACAATAAATAGTAAGATAAGTTTAAATAAATCGTTGCGCAAACGTTACTATGGTTCGTGAGTTTTACCTTCGATCAAATCTTAACAACAGAGCAATGAAGATGCCTAGAAGATGACAGGGCAATTAGAACGAATACATGCAAATCAGATGCATAGCAGATCACAACAAAATCAACAGATTATTACGATTAAAAACTGCAATTACTTCAACTGTGAGTTTCAATTAAGAATTTCAGGTCAGAAATGCATTTAAGATGAAATGCATTTAAGCATTGAGAATGTTTTTACGTTACCTGGGATTACGATGTCACCTAAGCCAAGCATGGCGAAATTTTTTGCAGCTAAACCTCGTTCCAAAATATCCATTGGAAAAATTACTATATAAAATTTATTGGGAATTGTAACATACAAGTTAGAAAAATCTGTTTGCAGGAACGTTTGTGGAATGTCTTTCGTATTAGAAAACGAGTTATCTCATACTTTAAATTTTAACTCACATTTGATCGGTGCTTCGAAGGATTTTGCGACCGTGACCATAACATCTGTACCAAATACCTGGAAAACCCCACATTTGATTCCATTAGACAATTTGTTCAAATCCAAATTTCCAAAAATAGGTCCAAACTTACCCAAAAAATATCATAAATAAATAAACCACCAAGTAATATACATCCAGTTAAAACACTAGAATTGAGATCAGTAAACCTGAGTTCAGGTGGCCATTAAAAAAGGTGCAAATGAATTTTAAGGAAGGGTGGGCAGGTCAAAAATTAGATTTCTATCACAGAAATAAAGACTTACTAACTATTTCATCATTCATGCAAGGGATTTGAAACTATGATAGATAGTTATATAGACAGAGTCTATACTTAATGAGGGGAAAGGGACATGGGCCAGCAAAAAAACAACATCAGGGGGGGGGGCTTGTTATGGTGGTGGCATTCAATAAGTGGTAATTTCCTTACCTGTTTAATTGTAGCAGTTCTACACCATTAATAGCAAATGCCAACCCCAGCACATTGTTTGCAATCCAGTGCTGAAGTTTAAAGAAAGAATATTGAAGCATATGCTAAGTCCTGTTATACATAACTCTCATGCCTGTAACCTTACCACATACAGTACTGCCATGCCTTTAACCTTTAATACAGTGTCGTCACACATGTAATCTTACCATATACAGTACTGTCATGATGTACTACACAAAGGGTGAGTAAAAACTTGAATTAATATCATACCTTCTTAAAAAGATACCAGAAACCAAATACAGTTGATGCCCCAACACATATGAGATCAATACGATCAAATTCATAATCCATTATTTCTATGTTCAAATTATGATACAATTAATAAAGCAAGCTTGAAACTTGAGTAATTAAAAAAGTACATTAAGTATTAAGTACTTTACAGTACTTAATTAATGTAAAATAATAGAGCTAAAAAGAAAAGTAGCTACCTGTTTTTTTGTCTCCTGTCCCTTCTGTGCATGTCAGCTTGTATGGTACATTGGGAACGAAAGTTGATAAAAGGGGAGCCACATTAGGTCTGAAAAACACCCACAAATTCATTTGTTTTCAACAGGTAACCCCACAATTCATCACAAATAAAAATCCTAGCTAATGATAGACTCTTCGGATTTTGGTATCCTTTTAACACTATATTTCACTCATGCATTTACTAAAACTTCAATCAATTTCTTCGCTACACTTACTTTAGCAAATGTGTCAAAGCTAACACACCCAAGACAAAGAAATACAGGGCCAATAGAAGATTTAAATAATCTTTGTTAAAAAGCTACAAGAAAATTAGAAATTCTCAACAGGTCATCTATATAGTTTTTCACAATCATAACAGTTGAGTAGGCAGACATGGTGTCTATTCCCTCTAGTTTCCACAGAAATGGCAGGATTTAAATGTGGTTACCTTAAAAACAATGTACAGCCCAAATAAAGCGCAACTAGCAACAAGTGGAAACATCATTGCATCTTTATGGGTCATGCTGTCAGGTGTCTCCCCTGTTTCCTAAAAAATCCATTTAAAGCATTCTTTTATTAAATTAAAGTGAGCAAACAGAGATCAATATCATATTTAATACTTTTTTGCACTTGTGAATAAGCTCTCGTACAATTGGCCTGGATCCCATCTTACCTGAACAAAGAGTATGTGCACAGAGGGCACGTTATGGATGCTGCAACGATTTACTTTTTGTGAATATGACAGCTGCAATTGTCTGTTCCCAACCAGAATCCTACAACCTCTGAATGGTTATATGCTGGATGGGTATAAAACCCTGGAGCTGTTATAGACATTTGATAGATAAAGCCCAGTTCCATTTTGTTGTAACCGCTGTGAATATACCAAAGTGACCGATGTGATAGAGTATGTACACTGACATACCTAAGATGACTAATTTGAATACAGCCCACACAAGAAAAGGTAGATCAAGACTATATCACATCTTCGACAGTGACTTTGCTACAACCAAATGCACACTAGGCTTAAAACTACTGAAACAGTTTAGATTTACTTGCTAGGAGCCACAGACAGCCATGGGGGAAATATAAAGCTTCTGACAGGAGTTAGACGTCTCTTATAATCTCATTTATGTGGTTACCAAGCTCTTTTATACGTCTTATCCTTTGTATAAAAACAGCTGCATATCTGCCATATTATAAAGTCATAAACTCCAATACCATTGGCTTAAAATTTGTTCATCTCTAATTCTCTATTAAGTTGGTTCTATACAGCATCTTACGATTTTGGCTTTAGAATCATCTTTCACGCCTAAAGTTGCCCTTGTTATACACAGTTTTTCAATTGAAAAACACACTTTCTCTTTAACAACAAAAATACTACGTATAAATTATTAGTACACGTGTAATATAACCTCACTTGACATTTCCCAGAGCAATACAGCATGAAACCAAAACAAATAGCAAATTGTACGGTATTAGACATTAGCTGTATCAAGTCGTTCAAATGTAATGAACTAGAACTAACAGAGTATCTGAATTTGTAGAATACACAACTGGGACATACCTTTTGTTTCCTATAATGTAAAACTGACCGAAATGACCCGAAAAATATAGGCAGGACAGCCATGAGAATAAGGCTAGAATACGCCACAACAAGGCCTTCCGTGGTCGCTGCTTCTCGCCCAGTCGCATTTTTGGCTGTTTCGTTTAGAGTCGCGTTTACAGCTGTGATATTTTCCATGATAAAACCAAATCTCTCCTATTAAAATGTGTTTTTCACAACTTTTATTTCTTGTATGCTTTTCCAAATGATTTTCAAAGATCAAATGCTGACGAGTTTTTGACGACCACCTACGAACCATTGTTCTCAGAGATCGTCGGCTCGTCGGCAACCAATCAGAATAGGACACGAGATTTGAATATTTAATATTTTCCTCTAACGTCAATTGCGTCCAAACATGAACACTCGTGAAGAGCAACAGCTAAACCATATCAGACGGCTCAACCAATCAGCTATGAGCTAAAATTAGAATATCATTAGCCGCCTATAACACTGACTTATACCTAATAAACCTCTCATACCTTATTATAGTTATTGATTATTGAAATAATCAATGAAATCTGACTACTTGTACAGTCGCTAACTCGAACAATTTTTCCTTGCCTATTGGAGTTAGAGAACTACTCTGGAACGCTTTTCAGGTCATATACAGTCGTCTTTACAAAAGCTTTAACTTTGAAACTATGAGCGCGCAAGGTACGATGGATTATTGTTTGTTAGGCCTTACACTCAATGAGTTACCTTTGTTTGCTTTTGGAAAGACAGCCTTTATTAAATTAGCTTATTCCTATATGTTACTCTTTTCAGCTTTCGTTTATTCCTATATATAACTCTTTTCAGCTTTCACTTTCTTACATATAACTTTTTTCCAGCTTTTATTCCCTATATATGTCTCTTTTCAGCTTTCATTTTACTATATACAACTCTTGACTTTTCAGTTTTCCTTTTCTTACATAACTTTTTTCAGCTTTCATTTCCCTTTCATGATGACACTTTTCAGCTTTCACTTGCGTATACATCTTGCCTCTTTCTAGCTTTTATTAAGTCCTATATGCAACTCTTTTTTGCTTTCATTTTCTTACATAACTTTTTTCCAGCTTTCATTTCCCTATGTACGACTCTTTTCAGCTTACATATTCTTACATAACTTTTTTCCAGCTTTCATTTCCCTAAATATGACTCTTTTCAGCGTTTATTTAGCCCTGTATACAACTCTTTTCAGCTTTCAATTTCCTATATAAAACTTTTTCGAGCTTTCATTTTCCTATATAACTCTTTCCATTTGCGCATATATAACTCTTTCCACCTTTCATTTGCGCATAGCTATATGTAACGCATTTGTATTTATCCATCTAATGATTCTTCATTGTGGGACATTACACAGGCAATCATCTTTATGAGATGTTGACAACACGTGTGCGTACTGTATTATTTTTATATTTTTGTGCTATATTATTTGAAAATATAAAATGCATATTTTCCGTGTTGAAATACAGGTATATTTTTTGTTTGTTTTGCTCCAAGAAGCTGAGGACAAAAATCATAATCCTTTGAATCATAATTTCCACTTGATGAGTAAAATAAGTTTGAATAATAACACATAGTGTTCATCATAAAGTGCAAACGACGGTAGGTCGTAATATAACAACAACCTGCGAACAGGCTGATGTTGTTAAAAAAGGCGGAAAATTTGAAAGTAAAATTTTTTCATAATACGCTCTTAAAATTGCAAATACTTTCAATACGTGTCAACAAAATAAAACAGCAGTATTTCAGACTTACAAAGAAGTCATATAAAAGACGTTTTGTGGAAGAAAAGAACGACTTGAGCTAAAAAATTCAGAATGACAGACCTGAAACGCGGGGTACTCGGTGATCCAGAAATTTCTAAGATGAGTTTGGAAAAGAACCGTCTGGCTAGTTTTAAAAATTGGCCTTTTCAAGACGATGGGAGGACCGATATTTGTACTGCTGAGAAGGTAACGACTGCCGGTGTAGGAATCTTAGCAAAACGTATTTCATTGTAAAAAATTTCTTCTAAAACTTACTTCATAATTTGTATGAAATATGATCCATAATTCCATAAAGATATTAAGCCATTTTTTGGTGTGTGTGGGGGGAGGGGCGTTTTCTAACAGACTTTTCGTTTACCAGTATATCAATTCTTCCCAACAATTTCTAATTGGGTTATTGACAAGTATCCTATAGGGGTGTTAGGCCTCTGGCATGCTTGGTATGCCACCAAAACCTCAAGTAGAGGACCAACCAAGGTTTAAACCCTGGTCCGCCAGTTTCGAAGACAAACACAGCTACCACAACACCACACATGCTACTTGCAAAGAGACAGTTTACTGGTGATATAAAGTGAGATTTATTGCAATTGGCAATTCTCATCATGTTTCTATCGAGTTTTAAGATAATATTTGTAATGTACCAACTTCCATATCCTCTCTACCACCAACCTGGCTCTGATCATCTAATCATCCACATATTTTTGCAAGTTGTTCCATACTGATGTCCGATTTCCTTGATGAAACATATTGTTATTCTATGAGATTTTCATGACATTTCCATGTTGTTTTTTTTTGACATGTTTGACACTTAATCTGTGGAAACTACCCCTTTTCAATCTCAAAATCTTATTGTTTAATATTCTGGTCACTCTAGTTATGTTTGTTGCTCTTGATGACCAATAACTCCAATATCAAGTCAGCTCATCCAAAATATTAACAAGTGTAAGGCCACTTGAGAACCAGCAAGCCAAGCATATTTATACCAAGTTATTAAAATGTGTTGACAGGCTTGAAGCATAAAATTTACAAATTGCCATGGATCAGAGGTACTAGCTGGCCAGAACATTAGCACAGCTAAGATTCTATTCATTTGCTGTGCAAAAATTCTCTCATGTCCAAATGTTGCAACTTCAATATCAAGCAATCCTTGCCCAGGGCATCTAAACCTAGGACATTTACCCAGAGTAAACCCACGACTTTTTACGGAGCATTGACTTGAGGTTAACTTGCCACATTGACAAACTGCACTTTCTGTTGCCAAAGCTAACAAATTGAAGTTTTGAATATAAAGTTCAATATGTTCTGATTTATTCTCATAATTGTATTACTACAGCTAATACTTGTATGATTTGAGTTATATTGATATAGATGATTATTGATGATTATAATCATAGATATTGATGATGATGACTTATCAGCATCATCATGATTGTTGATAATTATAATCAATTTTACATCGGATGATTATAATCATGATTATTGATGATGATGATTATTGATCATTGATGATTATAATCACTATAACATTAGATTATTGATAGTTATAATGACAATAATTGTTGACGAGAACTTGGATTGTTTAGATGGCCGAAGCTGGGTTTTATTCATGCGCTACGGACATTTCACCAGACTCGGCAAGATGTTATGTTTGTTTTAAAGAGTTAGAAGGCTGGGAAGCACACGACAACCCATGGTAATTCAAATGATGATTGTAGAATGTTTGAGAACTCAGCCTAAAAATGTTGACCATGGCCAGAAATTCCTCTCATTTTAAAGTACGCAGCTAGAAGGGCCACAACACAGCCAGAAACACCACACACTTCACGCAAGTTGTGCGTTTTACCGACCTGTAGCAAGTTTGTAATCAACTTGTATCAAGCATGTTGTTCGCTTCATCAACTTGCATTAAACCTATGTGAAAATCAGACTTGATGCAACTTGGTACTGCTACAAGTTGTTGAAACAACTTGCAGAATTGCATGCAACCTGTTGACAACTTGCAGCAGACTTGTTATCATCAAGCCGGAGCAAGCGATGTGAACGCATCCTGATAACGGCTTGATGACTGCCAGGTGACAAGCCCGATGTAAGACTTGCTGGTACTACGTACGACCCAGAAATTCGTAATCGTCAAAGCTAGCTTTGTATTCAACTATGAAGTCTACTTATTTTTGACATTAACAGGGCCGAGCATCGCTCGCATTCTCCACATTGCTCCTTCGCGAAGAAGGGCAAAGCTCAAGGAAAACTGACTGTCGAAGAATTTATGAAAATGGAAATGGAAAGTCAGCATAATCGACTCGTACGTCTTCATGTATAAATAAATGTTTTGAATTTGTAAAAAGATTGCCTCGTGTTGGTCTTCTAAGTAATATTTACAACGTTACCTTGATGGTTGCGGTGTTACTGTGAGTTTGTATCCACGCCAGCGAGCTAAAAAATATGCCTGACCACGGTGGGAATCAAACCTACGACCTTTGGAATGCTGCAAAGCTGTTGAATGAACCTATAGAACTACAAATGAAAAATCATAGTTTAGTTTCACTTTGGGTATACTTTTGACCAAGTAAACCATCGCCGGAGTGCTTCCTTGGTATCATTAGGGCGCTGATGTCACCGTGCACTGCATCTGCTGCACTGAAATCAGACTGCAATAAATGTTATGCTTGTGTCAACGTGTTTTCTTTTATTATGTTCCCAGGAAAAAGTTATGAATGAGATGGTAACGGAAGCTGAAAAGTTGTCGGAGGATGTGCTTGAAGAACTAGGGAAACTTGGATCCGTTTAATGGTAGAATTGTTAAAGTCGTTCATGAAAAACTTTTAAAAGTACTTCTATAGACAAAACTTTCAAGATTGAAATCGCTTTTGATATTCTTGCAACACTGTGCATAGATTGTTAGGTACAAATTTGTGTTTATGCACAGCTAGTTTTGGAGTCACAACGTGTAATCGAACAAGAGCCAAATTTAGTTAAAAATTCTAACGGAAAAAATCAGCTAAAATCCGAAAATACGCGGTGAAAAATAATCTGTGATTTGCGACATTAAATTGGGATCACCCAAGACAGTATAGGAATTGTCACTACCATTAATGGAAGAGCACTGGAATTTTAATGAACTAGCTACCACACATAGGAAGCATTAGAATCATTCGTATTTTAATATATAATAAAAATACATGTCATATGTCTGTGTTAGTTTATTATTATCTACAATATATGTCAATTCGCATATTTCTGACAACTTTTTTATCCGAAATACACAAATTCCATTAGTATCAGAAACGCGATGTAACATTGAGAGGCAGTTTTAAATCCATCCCACAATGCAATGCGCCCTTCAACCAAGGGGAAGTAGCAACGGGTAAAATAATCAAATTATAACCAACACGTCAAAATATCGCTCCAAACTTTTTTTCGATAATGTAGATCTAAACCAAGTTCTAAAGAAGGCACTATGTGCAAACAAAAAACAGCTTGGCTTTCTCACGCTAATAATTTACATTTTAAAATGGCTAGGAAAGACATTACTGCGTTTCATATTTAAGACAGAAACTTAAAACGATGAATAGGAAACTAAAATAATAACGAATCTCCTGGTATAAGGACTTGCTGAACGCCATATGTATCGCGTGATGTACCACATTGTGCTATTCTTGGTCACTCAAGGGCAACCGTGCTGGCACGAGGCGTCCTCGTAGTCTTTAAGGCGTTTTCCAACAATTGTATGTACTCTATGACACGTTGAAGGATTTCCAGTTCGTCCAATTTTTCATCTGTACGTATATTTGGCACCATAAGCTTGAGTCTTTGAATATATTCTTCGATGCTTCCATGCCGAGAGCCGTGCGCGTGTCTGGACGGAGATCGCGTCATATGCAAATCAGCGCATGGCGCGCGCAAATTAGGATGTTCATTGCGCGGAATATTCACGATCTTCGTCGGCTTCATGTCACAATTACTGCGAGAGCAAATGCTTTGATTGTGAAGAGCAAACTGTGAGTGCAAATGATATTTTCAACGTGAAATTTCAAATGTTAAAACGCTACGTTGTCTTTTGGCGCAAAGTTGGTGAAGGCTGGCGATATGCTTGAAGTAGTTTCTTAGTAAATTTTCAGCTGTTTGTTGTAGTGGAACACAGTTCGTAATAGAAACCTGCTTCAGCCGGATAAGGTTTCTAAAATTGAAAACAAACAAAAACAGGTGTCGTAAATATATTTAAATGGCAAGCGTTGAATAGAACGACTGCTATATTGAACACGGAAACAGACTGCAGACAGCTGGGAAACTTTGCTGACAAACTCAAAACAATTCCTCATGCTGGGTGCTTGCTTTGTTGAACCGAGTGACTAAAAACGTATAATACAACTGATCGAAAACGTAGCAGATTGACACTTCAACAAACAACGAATTAATCATAAGTTTAGCACGGGAACTGCGTCCAGTTGTTAACAGTCGTGTGCTGTCTTTTTGACAAAATAATAAGAGAACACACGAACAAACAGGAATACAGAATGGGAAGCAAGAATCGTGATGTCATCAATGACTTATTATTATTACCATTCTTGGCGCCAATGGCATGAAACAGTTGGACCTATGGGGGGCAATGGTTAATTTCCTCCCAAATAGACTCACTTGACATTAAAATATTGCGCGCAATTCGGAAATGGCCCATGGCCATTGTTTTTGCGCCAAATTCACATTTCCAAACTGCTCTTACAATTTTGCGCACTTTTAAAAATCTTCTTCGCTTTAGCACCGATAAACGAACGGCATTGATCTGCGTGACTGTAAAACTTTAAATTTTAAAGCACCTGAATGGTGGCTGCGTGCTTGTAATTGTATAAACGCCATGGCTGGACAAGCGTGCACTTGACCACGATTACGAACTGGTGAATATATCCTGTAAGTTCGCTAAACTTCGATTTGATTGCTTTGAATACAGCGAGAACTAACTGGAAATAAGAACAAAGGCCATATGTGTACAATGTACACGAATGCGTCACGCAAAAATCGCAATTAACCAAGACAAGGCACTTTAATTTGTCAACAAAAGAATTTAAATAATCTTACCTACTGAAAGTCTTACACAGCAAGATCTCCCGATGGATGTCAGTGTTCCTTTATCAAAGAAATGACTTCGTCTATGTTTCCGATATTCCACAGTTTGTCCTGTACAAATGGACTTTTTCAACCACGTCAAACGTGCAAATACCGCCGGGGATTTTACTATTCTCACTTGACTCCTCGATATCTCAAGTTTATTTACATTTTGGTCGAGAAAACACCGTGATGTCGATGGAAACAAACCAGATAGCAAAACACGCAGCAGACATCATGCGTCATTCAAATCTATTTCAGCTGTGCGACATTGTTACCTCAACGTGTCTTGCTCTATTCTTAATTTTGCCTCCAAAAATAATACAGGTGTTCAATCTGCGCACATTTAATGTAAAACATATTATTTGGACAAAACAGGTGCGTCAACGGGACTGGGCCAGATTAAGTGCGTAAATATTTAATCATGTATTTAATATTGAATTAAAATTCTTCAAACACTGTGGCCAGAAAATCATTTACAGTCTGATTTTCAACACAAAAGATAAAAACCTACAAGCAAAATTGCCAGACTGCTGAGCAATTTAAAATTATTCCCAGTGTTGTTTTAACGAAATGATCAAATAATTCAAAAGCAAGCCACTATTAAATTGTCTGCATATGTTTGTTCTAATTTTAAAAAAATGCAACATTTGTTTCATGGGACGCTAATTATGCAAATATTCAAGCAACAGGGATCACTAACTAATGTGGAAAAACATAGCAAACAAATACAGTAAAGTCAACACGAAGTATAAAGATGTCAAGGATTCATATAATCGATCGGACAAAGTGTGTTGTGAACTTATGGATGCAAAAAACTATTTTCGAGTTAAAATATAATTTTGTGGAAACACCAAGTTAATTTATTTATTTCTTATTTCGCGATAATAAATTTACGTTTAATTTCCACAAAATTATATTAATTGATATTCACCACGCAATAAGTTCCTTGTAGGAACTTATTTCGAGTTTTTATTGATCCAAAATCAGTAATTTTGTCTTCCACATATGACCACTGCCCTTCAACGATATCACCCAATTTCATTTGGGGGATTAGGTATGAGATTAAGTATAATACGACGAATGTTAATCCTGGGTGATCACACTTCACCTCGAAACAGACGTTTTAACTTTTTCATCGACCCAACATAATCCCTTAAAGAAGCACGATATGCGTGGTATTTATCAGACATTCTCAGGACGCGTCAGGGCGTGATAATTCAAGATTATTGCTCAATTGTTGTCACAGCTGCTACCATCATGTCAGAATTGATTTTACAATGTGTGTTGTGCATGCAGTTTGAGATATAACTGACTATTTGTTGTCTTTCCAGCAAAATATACGGTCCTTTATACCATCAACGTTTCGGTGATTATTTAAAGTCTTAGATAGAAGTCAAAGCTTCGAAAAGGTTTGAATAATCGCCATCACTGCTTTGGTCTTTAATTGAAAGATGTTTATTTTATCAATTTCTTAACAAGAACAGACTTAACCACAGAGGCGTTGATTATGCCAATTTAAACTAACATAATTCGTTTACATTACCAAGTTTTGGTGATAACAGTAGGAATTTTTCGGGAGTCGGTTTTAAGTTTTAAAGAATTCGCAAGAAAATCTTGCCTGAAAACAAAATAAGCGATTTATACTGAGTTTCCTTGAAGGTGTTTTTGCAAATTCAGGATTTTACCATGGACAAATGCTCATGTTTTACCAGAAACCAACCTTGATTAGCAGAAAATACTGTGGAATTGTACACATTGTATATAATGTCTCTGTGTGTTTTTGGGTAAATGTCTCTATATGTTTTTGAGTAAAAGTCTCTATATTTTCCTGTAAATGTCTTCATATATTTTCTTGTAAATGTCTCTATATATTTTTCTGTAAATGTCTCTATATATTTTCTTGTAAATGTCTCTATATATTTTCTTGTAAATGTCTCTATACAGTATATTTTCTTGTGAATAATTAATTCTTTGTATACTTATAAGGGAACAACACACAAGACCTTTTTCACTACGTTTTGGCCATGAAAGACAAAAATATCTTAAAAATCTCGTCGAAGTATTGTTTTGATGTATTAGCAGCATCTGACTTGCTAGAATAGTATTATAATCAACACATCTTTGTAACAACTTTATAATTCTTTTATTGTTATGTAATGTTCTTGATTTGATTTGTATCGTTTTGTACCTTTTTTTGTAATTTGTTCATTTTGTTGGAATTAATAATAATAATAGTAGCCCCAACATGAATCATGATTCCAGCTTTTCCTCTAAACATCTCTTATCTTTGGACTGAACAGATTCATTCTTTCGTAGTTCAGACTAAATGATGGTCACTTGAAGGCTAAGTATCAAAATAACACCAGAGGGCTGAGACTGACCCCAACTTAACTATCGCTATCATGACGTCATAACCTGACTGCATTTTGTCTCTAGGCTTTCCGATCACCTGCGTGACACATGCACAGGGGATGTTATGACAACTTTCAGGTGATTAACGGATGAATATATTACGTTAAAAAAAACAAGATAATTGATCACATGATGTCAGTCATAACATATGATACGAAACCATTGAACTACAATAGAAAATGGAGTGCTCAACTCCATACAACAGCCCCGAATCCGAAATGAAACGAAGCTAAGCAAAACCAAGCTAGTTTTGAGACTTTCAAGTTGAAAATTGAAACACATGGAATGCATAACAAATTAAAGCCATTAAAAAGCTGTATTTAGCCTAAAAACGTCAAGACTTTAGGCAAAAATTAAATACTTTATAAGAAATCAGTTGCAATTTTGTGTAATAAACGGTAAATTTTCCTCCAAATTTTAAGCATAATAGCAATACATGCAGCGAAACGTTGTTCAATTCTGCTGTTAATTCTGCTGCCTTGTAAAACGAAAATGGCGACAGAAAGGTAAATTCTGGGTAAATTTCTTCAAATTTCAAGCCAACCATTGATCTACAAAATGCCCAACCTCGTACCCAGGCTCTTTTACCTACGCCCGGCGCTGCGGCAAAGACCCTGGCGTCCTTTGGTCACGTGTCACTTATTAAATTTTCTTCCCGTGGGGGGGATGGGAGCCCGAAAGTTGACCTGTTCGCAGGTTACTGTTAGTCGCCATCATCATCATGAGCTCGAAGTATAATATTTTCCTTCGTTGTTTAGAGTTTGCGATATTAAACAGTGTCTATAGTGAAATAGTTTTGAAACCTAAACAGGTGATTTGTTTAGAAAACTTATTTTTGAATAAGGACGTGCTTGCTGTTTTACCGACTGGGTTCGGAAAGTCGTTAATTTTTCACCTGCTCCCAGCTTTGTTGTATGCGAAGAAATATGGAGTTCCCAAAGATACAGAAAATATATCGTCCATTATTGTCGTTGTTTCGCCGCTAAATGCGCTAATAACAAACCAGATTTCGAAATTGAACACAAGTGGTGTTCGAGCATCTGCCCTAGATGTGAAAAAGTTATCGCATGCGGAACACGAAGACGACGACGACGAATATGATTGTAATTTTCAATTATGTGACAAGGAAAAGTTGGAAACTGGACACTACAACATTGTGTTCGCGCATCCGGAGTCGTTGGTTTCATGTGCTGATGGAAGGAAGCTGATGCATAGCAAGCCTTACCAGGAAAATGTTTGTGCCATTGTTGTAGATGAAGCACATTGTATTTTAGAATGGTGAGTTTGAATAAAAATGTTAATTTTTAAAACCCCTATATAGTCAAGAAACGTATTTGATGCATGTCAGCACACTGTTTTGTTTTAATAAAATATTTAAACAATATGGCTTAGTGATCCCTCGTTTGTTCACCATACTCTTGCTAGGCTAGGAGATTTTCCTTATCTATCATGTTACTGTATATAATATTTGCTTAAAGAAGGATTTTACACCTCAGTGAGCTACATACTGAATCAATAACCTTTGCTCATGAAGGTTGCTTTTGTAAGTAGTTGTGAAAAGTAGCTTGTAATCTCCCCCCTCCCATCTTGATGTTGCTGTATGTTCTCTGAATCATTAGCAATGCAGTGCAATACAACATATAATTGGTCCAAAATTGAATAAGGGGAGGGGTAGTATTGTGACAATCTTGGCTAAACTGGTCTACATATTTTCTCACTGATTTTAGTTTACAATTTTCTTGTTTCAGGGGTAAAGATTTTAGGATTGACTATGGAAACTTAGGTGTACTGTGTGCAAGCTTTTCGAGTGTGCCTGTTTTAGCCATGACTGCTACAGCAAATAAAAGTGACCGAGAATGTATCAAGCAGTCACTGGGCCTTAAAACATGTGCAGAGGTTGTTGGAGATCCTGACCGTGTAAACATTATGTACACTAAACATTTTAGAGCTGGACAAGATGTGGATTCCCTTGTAACTATATTGACTCCAGTAGCACAAGGTTTGTGTGAAAAACTGATACGTTATCCCTTGACAATCATATACATTCCATTAAAGTGGTGTGGATTTGGATACAAAATATTTGAATCAGTTTTGGGAAGTAGCCAATATTATCCCAAAGGTCTTTGCCTATTCCTGAAAACAGGTTGTTTGCCCAATTTCATTCTCCGCAAACAAGTCAAATGAAGGATGAAATACTGAAGCAATTATGTTCTGAAGAAAGCAGAATACGAGTGATATTTGCCACAGTTGCCCTGGGAATGGGTGTCGATATTCACAACATTCGTAACATTATCCACATCACCCCACCATATACCATCCAAGCTTATTTCCAGGAGACTGGCAGGGCTGGGAGAGATGGACAACCAGCAACTGCAATACTATATTACAACAATCGGGATATCTCAAAGAACAAACGTGGAATGCAGGAAGCAATCCGTAACTATTGTCAGAGTGAAGGCAAGTGCCTCAGAAACATGTTGCTGACCATGCTAGACACTGATGAAAAATTTATGAAAACAATAACACCCAAACATCTTTGCTGTGGTGTTTGCCAGCTAGAGTGTGATTGCTACAAATGCAACACACTTTAAGTAAACTCATGAAATGTAAGAACAAGTCTGATTATACTTTTGCCTTTTATTAAACAGTAGAGCTTTGAACAACAAAATTGGAACACTGTTTTCAATTCACAATTACTGAGAGACAGTACAGCTCTGGAAACATTTTGCTTGGAGATTCGAATTTTATCTTTTAAATTAAATATATTAAATTAAATTGCTTGTACATTCTGTATCTTAGCTTGTAGATCTTTTTTATTAATATGTAAATAGTATGTGTTCTATTCTATTCAGTTTAGTGGTGAATCTAACCATGTCAACTGGACAGGCTATTCATTTAGAATAATTTGTACTATATGTTCAATATATACTCAGTGGCTGTTTTGACCCCATTTAGCCATGTATGGATGGAAGGTGGGATGATTTTGATGTCTGGAAGTAAGCTGCTAGACTGAAAAAATGAAACTGTGTGTAGAATCAAAATGAACATTGCATAGTTCCATAAGATTACTTTGTTGCTTCAACAACATTTATTTTTTCATTTTGCTATATTCTCATCATCCCTCCTCTCATCTTGGTAAAACAGGAGCATGCAAGCAGCCCCTTATATGCGGTCCCCTAGAATAGAAGACTAGGTGTTGTGACTATCACCACTACAGTATGAATCCTACATTATACTGTACAATATGAGTTAAAGGTGACATAAGCAATTTTAGACCGCTTGTCAACGTAAAGCAGATAATAAGTTCAATTACATAATTGCCCCAAGCTGACAGATGAACCATTGGAAAGGATGTGATTGAACACATATTACACAGTCTGATACTCTAAATCCATAGTTAAAGCCATAGTGCCTCACCATTCTGACTATTTGTGTTACTCTATTCAAATTACTTTATAATTTACCAGTCAAGGGTCAAAGAAATCCCTTGCATCGAAATGATTGTTAATAGAATTTTTGTTGAAGGGAGAAAAATTGCTAGGTAATAGCTAACAATAAGCAATTTTAGTCTTCTCTTGATGAATAAAATTATCTAGCATTAAATAGAGTAAAGTAAAAAGTCAGAGTGTAACGAAGGTTAACATACTAAGTTATACTTAATTATAACCATATAAAAAGATATGGAATTAGACTATAACGTTGCAGCTACCAGAACTACTGTTAGTTGATATGAATATCATCTACTTGAAGAGAACTCAGTAAGTTAGCAATATCAGCACTCTCTTCATCATTACTTTCTACATCATCAAGCGTTGGGAAATGTAGCGATATGTTCTTTTGATGTTTTTGCAACCATTCAGTAAACTTCTTCTCATCCAACTCATGCAAAGGGTCCGCTGAAATCCCCACAAACGAACTGTGCGAACGTCCAGGAACAGAAGAGAAGGGCCTCAACCTTTGCAAGTCGCTTAGAACTTTGTTTTCATCTTCCAAGGATGATTTATGTGAATGAGCTGAAGACTTTCGTTTGATGAAAGCCTGGTCCTCAAACACATCCACAACTTTACGAATCCCTGTTACTGCTTTGCTTATCCTTTCAATAGCCTTCTCTGTCTTGTTTGCTCCCATCAAACGAATAAGCTCCTTGAGATCACTATTTCGGTTCTCCTGTAGTAGATCAATCTCGATGTTCTTATCTCTGCCACCTTTCCAGTTTGCCAAGGCTGCCCATTTGCAATGATGTGCTTCAGCAGGTGATAGCAATACTTCATTCTGTATGACAGAAATTAACATCTCGATTGCATAGGAATTGTACCCTGAAACAGATGAGAAGTAGAAAAGCATTTGTTTCTGGATTAATGCCAAATGCTCTCCATTTCCAGATGCCACAGCGTCTTTGCAGTCGAGAAGGACCATGAATGACTTTAATAAGTTGAGTGAATAATTCAACACACCATCTGAATTGTCCTCATCAGATGATTCCATGCTGTCATCATTTAGGGTTTCCAAAACATATTCAGCAACAAACTTCTGCAGTGCAGCCAGTAAGTGTTCTTTCTTTTCTTCCTCAGTCATATCATTGGAGAGAAAAGTGTTATTTGCATTTGGTGACTCATCCACATTCTCGATCTTGAAAAACTCTAGCAGTGCTTGAACAAGATAGCAGTGACCAACACTCATGAAAAGTTGTTCACAATCTTCATAATGTTTGACATCGATGGTAACATTTCTTCTGTTGAGGACTTCTCTAAAATACCTCAACGTGCCATTTTCTCTTCCCGAGTTTTTGTAAAGTCTTTTGAATACAGACTAAAAAAGTGCACATTAGAAAGTTTTAAATTGACACCATGTACTCTATATGCAGGGTGTGGACCCTGGGGGTGCATATTCATATATTTGTGTTCTGCCCAGTTAATCTATTTTGAAATCAGTTGTCTTTTAAGGTTGATTTTGAATGAAATTAGTACGGCAGAACACAGATATACGAATATGCATGCCACCCCACCCCCAAATTAACAAGCATTAGTTACTATCAAGGGGGCATCTGATAGTGTAGAAAAAAGGGCCAAAGACGAAAGCATCTGGATGACAGGCTGAAGGAGTGAGCAACCTAGGAAGATCTGTTGGCACACCTCGAAATATTTGTTGATTTTTTATTGTCACACCCTGAAAGCAATTTTAAGGAAAAGAGAATACGATCGTTTTATTTTTTCATAAACTTTTATGAACAAGATAAATTACTTAATGTTAGACAGTTGTAATAACTAGGTGGCATACCTGTAACATAGTCTGAGTAGCCATTTAATACTAAATGATTTTTAATGTCTTTATCAAAACATATCTGCAATGTCTGCCAAAACAATAATTCTTATGGGGGAGGGGGGGAGGGGTCAACCAGCCCAAACTGGCATAGATTCTAAGCACCCCTGTGCATGTGTTGCATCAGTAAACAAATTTGTATCACTGTTAGCACAACGACTCATTAATATATTGGGTCAACAAGGACAGAAAACTAAACAAATTTAGGTTAATTATTAGTAAACAGCAATGTAAGTTTAGTTTTGTGGCAACACCATGTAAATCAATTTTTGTAAAGCTTTTAATCTGGGGTCAATTTTCAAAGCTTTCAATGCTTCTAAAGTTCTCAATCTATAAAATATTATTGAAGATTTTCCTCACTGCCAAAAATTTTCAATATGATAATTTAATTAAGAGCTTTGCAGTAATACATTTCTACAGCATTTCCACAAAAGAACACTTATAAAACAAATTTTACAATATTTCAGTTAAAACATACCTTCAAAAAGCTTCTCTTTGTGTGCCACCCAACAATGCGGTAAGGATACAAGTGATCAAGTCGTTGCTTCGCAGTATGGCAACCAGAACGAAGATCACGTGCACCAGCAAACCTCACTCTTGTTAACTCATCACCAAAGCAAGGAATTTTTACCCCTTGCAGTGGGTCATGCTCAGAAAAAACAGGGGGAATATGGGATCTAGGTTGATCTGGTCTTGTTGGAACTACTACAACAGGATGAGAGACAGGGGGTTGATGTTCTGGATCTTTACCTCGACCACTAGATTGGTATATCTCGTGCGTCCACTCTTCTAATTGATCCAAGATGTCAACACAGTCGCTGTACTTCTTTTCATCCTTCATCAAAACAGGCATAGTAATAACTTCTGATTTGATGGCAGCTGAATCAGAGTTCTCATGTGAGAGCTTGAGTTCCTCAGAAATGTATGATTGCATGCTAGCAAATTTAGCAAATTTCGTCATCAAAATCCTGGCAACCAACATCTTGTACCGATTCTCAATCTGGTTAATTTCATCATCTGACATCTTAACAAGTTCACGCAAGTTACAATTTTTAATGTCTTTCTGTGGACTGGATTCATCTAGGTGGTCACTGGATACACGGCTAAAAACCATGCTGGTTGCAACTGCATGGACACTCTTGTTTTGATGAATTGCCCTCATATCGTGAACCCTCTCCTCCCAATCCACATTGTCAACTACATAGACAAACTTTTTGCCAGACTTAACAAGTTCAACAGCATGCTCTAAAAAGTGCTTGCCAATTTCATCAAGAACCACATACTTCTTGGAAGAGCTTAGGCAGAATCCATATTTGTTGAGACGATCAATTAGCTGAAAATGAGGAAAATGCTGGATTAATCAGTAACCTAATATTTTGCTAAATTAACCAAATTTAAATTTTCTTCTTAATGTCTAACTTCCCAACACCAGACAATTTACCTTACCATGGGGAAGGATGTACTTGACTAATTTGAGTAATATAATATGGGAGTTTGTATTCTAAGTAATGAGTAACGAATAATGAGCAATGACCAATGATTTTCGTTCTTATGATCATAAACAATGTAAATAACATTGTAAGAACGAAAATCATTGGTCATTACTCGTTAATTAATACTCAGAATACAAACACCCATATATGACCTTTTAAGAAGTACAATTGTTTAGTATCATGTTTGGTACTGGCCAGGCTGGAGTGTTATATTTTTAATGGTTAACTCAAGCTTTATAGTTATTTGGGACCATACTAAACAAGACAAACAGAAAATAGACATGAAGCATTGTCACCATAATGCAGCACGAGAAAGCCTTAAATAAAACTAAAAAATAGTTAACCTGTTGCGATGTTGTTGAGAAAAGGACTGTGTCAACAACATTGAACAACATTGTTCAATGTTGTTGACAACTATGAAAACTATGGGCTGCACAACATTCTTCAATTCTATAATGCTTTTTATATTGCAGTCTCATATGAGAAAAATTATATAATTTTTGGCTGTGTGAGGTAAAACAGAAAAAAACAGAGTGAGACTTTATAAACAACAGCATTTGGGCTGGACAAGCAAACAAACTGCCATGGAATATATTTTTACCTTTGTCGTCGCTTTCCCCTCTGTCAATAGAATTGTGTTGATTCTTTGAACTCTGCTCAAATGCTTGCATCTGACGAACATTATCACACTGTAAATGATGCACATGGGTGCTAGTTTCCTTTCAGGATGCACAAGGGAGCAGTCGAGCAACCTAGACAGTATCTCAGCAACGATAGGGCATCTAGTTGAAAGTTCGTCGGCAACTTCTGTCATCCATGACTCATTGCATAAGCCGTGATAGGATCCATCCCTCAACACAGATGGCTCGTCCTTCCTTGCGACATTTGTCAATTCCTTATCGGCTTCTTTGAGTAACACGTCGACATGTTTATTTGGCATTGCTGGCAAAGGGTTTGCACTCTACACAAAGAGGAAACTCATAATTATATTTTGTCCACTGTGGATTTTAATATGAAGTAAATACAGGTTCACAAATATTTGAATTTCTTGCGTGATAGTCTGAACTTTCGGTAGAAACTGATCAATAGGTCTGCAGTTACAAGATAATGAGATATTTACATACACTGGACATTTACATTTCAGTATTACATTTACATATTATCCTGCGCAGCACGTAAATTATTCTGACATTGAGTTTTTCTCGGCGTGTGTTTTATATCCTAAATATTTAAATTTGTAATACAGATTTAGTTAAATCACAATAATTATAGTATTATTATAAATCGAAATCATACTCACTTCGATTGTAGAATCAAATGACAAAGCTATCCTTGCCGAAGGCGCAGTTCCAGCTGTTGCCAGACGCGATCTGGGAGGTTGTGGAGCAGAAGGCGAGACATCTAGAAGTCGTTTGAACCGGGTTTGACTACTCGATTGGCATTCGCGGAATGACTGTTCAGCTTCAAGCATTACTTTCTGAAACTCGATTGTGTTCTTCAGTCTACGCTCGCACGGTCTACACACGAGATGGGGCAAACCTGACTCCTTCGCAATAGTATTGCCGCATATCTGTTCTGCGATCCTCAGTAAATGTTTATTCAATGGTTTAAAAATGTTCTTACGGTGACTCGCGTCTCCTACAGCACGACAAAACCGACAAGACGTCGGGTCAATAATATATTCTACCGTGCTGTAGACTTTCTTCGGTGTTTCCTTGGAAGCCATGCCGCAAAGAAAGGCTTTGGTAATAATTGAAGCACATGTTTCCCCTATGTAACCTGATATGACTCTATGATATGTAATTTAATATGATTTTCAACAGACTTGTTTCTAAATTATTAATTTTGCTTATTTATACGGCTGGAAGCCTTGGTCAATCACTTTTACAGTCTATACGATTTTGAAATGTTAACAAATGTTCCCTACGGCCCTACCCTGAATATTTTCTTTTGTTATCTCCCAGATTCTGGGAGACACGTGACCAAAGGACGCCAGGGTCTTTGCCGCAGCGCCGGGCGTAGGTAAAAGAGCCTGGGTACGAGGTTGCAAAATGCCTTGTTCGCGGGAATGCGAGCAAACGTATACGGTTATCTTCCCTACGTACGTAGCACGCACGGGTATATAGGTACATACGGTAAATAACACCCACATGTCCATATTTGGAAAGTTTACGATGTGGCAAAGATGTGGCAGCTGTTTCAATTTCGGGCTTTTGTTTCTATGGTTGCCAGGCAACAGAGAATTGTGGGTAAATAGGATCAAGGTCGCCATTTGCATTTGTTCAGCCAAGGGAGATTAAAAAGGCTTTAATTTTTGTCGCTTTCGTTTAAACAGTCGAACTGATGGAAGAATTGCACTAGCAAAAGGTAAGTTCAAGTCTTAAACTTGTATTTGAGAGCATTCTCGTTCGAGATCTTCAAATTTTAGCATCCTGTTTGTAATTCGTATCCATGACAAATACAGCGATATTTAGTCGTAATTGTTAGCTTTGCCTTGTAAACTTGACGTATTTTAAAGTGTTTGCTATTTTGTATACTTCAGCAATGCCTTGGCTATCACCTTCGCTGTCAATTTTTCTACAAAGTGACCTGATTTTGAGACGAACACAGGGGCTGATTTTGGCAATATTTTGATCTTCATACATACGTGCGTTGTTAAGTGGACTCGTAAAGCAAAATGAAGCGCTACCAGACTATAAAAAATCTTGGCGACGGCACTTATGGGTCAGTAACTTTGGCAAGAAATTGTGAAACTGGCGAAAATGTCGCTATCAAACGGTAAGAAAGTTCGTATGTTGTAATTACCAATTATTGTCACTAATGAATGTCTTTTCTTGCAACTCGAACGTAGATTTACATATTGTATTATTATATATCGTATTATTCATGCACTATTTTGACACTTTTTAATACTGTCGCTCACTTAATCTAAAATGTGTCAAAACGTACGAGATGAACGTTTAATTGCTCCAAAGAGGATCTGCTAGACAAGGTTTCCAGCTAGCTTCCCAAACATCATCTGTTTACAACACACACAACAGTTTGTTTTCCTGGTGAAATTCTGGATCAATAAGAGGGGTAGCCTTTCAAAAGCTTTGAACACTATATTCTAGGTGTAGATAAGCACCAGTTAGTTGTTGCCGACTTCAAATGAAACCGTGATTTATGTATGAACCTAAGGCAAGATGCACGACACAATTTTCGTTGCAATCTGTAACACAATTTTGAATTTAGAGTGATATTGCAGTCGAAAAATTGCCAATGCTTGCAATTTCTTCATAACATGCTCTAGGAATATTAAATTCAGTAAAGTTCCTGAAAAGTTTGCCTCGTGTTATATCATCGAAATTTGCAGGCAGCCACACTACTATGGTTTCCTTCGAAGCTATTTTGACTTCTTTTAGCAGGATAACCTACACCAACAAGAAATTCCAGTTGCTGTTGAAGTAAAATACTAATACTAGGACATCCCAAACTAAGCTAGCACACGTGCAATGGTTGTCTGACACTCGTTTCTAATTGTCAAACCCAGTATTTACACGATAAGCCTGATATTAGACATTAGGTTATGATACAAACAGCCCATCACACACTTTCAAAACATATTGCTATTTAATTCTGAGGAGACAAAGAGAAAAACTTTCGAAATAAATTCTAGCTGTGCTAACGTCGTCCCTGAAGAAATTATGAGAAAGAAGCTATAATTCAATATGTGTTTGCCCAAGGGTTGACTTACAAGTCTAGTAGTACAATTTTTGTGGTGCAGTGAAAAACAAATAATAAAACCATGGGATCTTTATACAACAACGGCCATACAAACAGATTTTCAAATTTCAAACAAAGGTTCTTTGTCAGGAAGTCTAGAATGCCTCAATAAAGGGACTTTGTTTAAAACATCAAATTTATACTTGTGTTGGTTAGTAGTGAAGGGTGTGTTAAAATGCCAATGGCTGTATTTGTTGTTTTAAAATGTACATTTTTTATAGAAAAGTGTTCTATTGGTGCATGTTAAGTGCCTAATCAATCTGTATTGAGCTGGAAATAAAAATTGGTAATCTCATTTTGTCAAGAATGTCCTAAGAGGCTATGTCTTGACTGGTGTTTTATGACAAATTTGTTTCAGCTAAAAAGACCCAAGTCTTGCTAAGCAAACAGCAATGGAATGACAAGCAATAATTAACAGAATAAGATGTTTGCAGTGCAGTGTGTCTAGCTTTGTTCTTCATTTTAAATTCAATTTGAGTTCCCCCTTCCCCCCCCCCCCCCCTCTTTCCCTCTCTCTGTGTCTATTCAGACTACCCATGGCCATATTTTAAACCATAAAAAAATTCTTACTTTTTTGTGGTTGAAAATGTGTTTACACAACTCTTTACTCAACTTGGTAACCAACGAAATAGTTCATTATTTCAAAGGGCATAATTACTTTATATATTACTTCCTGTTATTTCACAACAGTATATACAGTAATTTATACATATTTGCTTTCCAATACTACCAGTTCATTGCATTAAAAATTGATGAGAACTCACTCTTTCTCTGCCTAATTACATTCTCTTCAAATTGCTTGCCTTAATTACGCATTAAAAATTTATCAACTCGCACAACATTATCACTCCATTAGCTGAGGGAGAGCACTTAGCCTTTTTTTGTGTTGCTTACTTCACTTCGTAAACATTCTTGTTTGCAAAACCATTAGCGGGAGACTCTCTCCATAAAAGTTAAAGTCGTCTTGTATTAGGATAATTTAATATCTCCGGTTGTTGTGATTAGAGTATTGTACTGCGGTGTAAACGTGCAGTTAGAACCTCCTAAATGCGGTTGCGAAATTAATTGCTGCAATGAGACACGAACCTGCTGATAAATTTTTGATCTGATTGTTTGGAAGAAAGAAATTAAGCAAGTATAATATATTTATCTCGCTAATAAAGCATTAACCGGCAGAACAGATCTTCGAAAGAGTCTAAGTGGGTCCTATATTGGTTGATACGGCAACATTTTATTGCTCTTCAAATGAGCAAAGTTCAGTTTAGCTTCAATCGTTGGACTGTGCCAGTTGATGTAAATTCATTAGATTAATTAGCAATTAGATTACTCGGCTTATATGAAAAATTTATTTTTAAGAGATTGTTAAAAATGATTGTCTTTGAGTTCAAAAACAAATCCACCTGGAAAATTATTGTTTTGCTACTCGCTATCTATCAAGAATTAGTAGAATCATGCTAGTATACTAATGCAAATATTGTAATTTGTCATTGGCTGCTCTGCTCGCTATCTATTGCTCAAATAGATAGCGAGTACCGCGAACCAAGAATTTTTCTGATGCAATTTAAAAGCAATTTGTAATAGTTTTTAATGTAAAATGACTTTAAAATCAATTATTTATCTCGGATTGTACTGAAACAGATTACTCGCTCTCAGTTTCTATGCAATGATTCGGCATTAAAATGGAGAGCGAGTAATCTGATTGTTAAATAGATAACGGGTAGAGTAGCGAATTAAATGACGGCATTTGCAACAGTATACTAATTACAGTTAGTAAGCAAACCAGCATCACTAATGTTATCGTAAATTTCTAGCATGAAAAGAAAGTACTATTCGTGGGACGAGTGTGTTAACTTGCGTGAAGTGAAGGTGGGTGAAATAGCATTGAATTTACTGTCATTATCGCCATCAAATGGCTAAATACACGCTAGATTACGCTTGCTATTCACAACTACCCGTTGTGGCTCTGTGCATGGTCAGAGCATTGCACCGCCGGGCCCCAATGGCGTAGGTTCGATCCTTGCCGGAGCTTACATTTGATGATAATTTTTTTTCAACTCTTTCCGGCTTGAATTTCGATATGTATACGATTTCCGCCCGAGGCTAAGGCATCTTAGCTTCACTTAGGCATTGTAAAATAACTAGCTAACTTTCAACAATTTTCTACATTTTGCAGTCCTTAAGGAAACTGAATCATGCGAATGTGGTCAAACTGAAAGAGGTGATCCGAGAAAATGACCAGTTGTACTTCGTGTTTGAATACATGAGGGAGAATCTATACCAGATGATCAAAAATAGGTAGGGAAATACTAAAGATGTCTTCTTTTAACATTCTTATGATACACACAGTCTATTGGAAATGTTGCAAGTTGATTGTCAAAACTTGTTATCCACAGGCTTGCTTCAAGTTGTTTCAACAAGTTGTAACAAGTCTGTAAATGACAATTTGCAAGAAGTCTGATTTTAACAGACTCGTAGCAACTTGATGAAATTGACAAGTTTGTTAAAACCTGTTGACAAGTTGTAACAAGACGGTAAAGTTGGCAACAGACTTTTTGCCAACTTTTTTGGCTGTGCCGAGGCAATGCCAATAATCACTTGCTCCCCTGGTCTATTTCCATGCAAAGATATTTATGATTGCTTTAACGAAAGCTTACCTTTGATTTTATTCCCTTCTCTCTTTTTCTTTTCAAGGGATCGTTATTTGCCTGAACAAACTGTAAGAAATATCATGTATCAGATTCTACAGGGAGTGACTTTCATGCACAAACACGGTGAGTACACCTTATGGCTGAAATTACAGCAAGTCTACCCGCAGGCTTGTTACCTTGCTGTCATCAAGCCGATATCAGTATGCGTTCACATCGCTTGCTCCGGCTTGACGATAACAAGTCTGCTGCAAGTTGTCAACACGCTTGATGCAAGTTGATTGTCAAGATTTCTAATCCCCAAGCTTGATGCAAGTTGTTTCAGCAAGTCTGCAAATATCAAGTCTGATTTTCACAGACTTTATGCAACTTGATGAAGCCAACAGGCTTGATGCAACTTGATGACAAACTTGCTGGTAAAGCCATTGCTTGCCTGTGGTGTCTCTGGCTTTGTGTGGTATACTAACACTATGTGATCGTTTTTCAGGATATTTTCACCGCGACATCAAGCCGGAGAACTTGCTTTGCAGCGGTCCAGAACAAGTGAAAATCGCAGACTTCGGTTTAGCGAGAGAGATCAGATCAAGGCCACCGTTCACTGATTACGTCTCAACAAGATGGTAATACTTCATGGAAATGTAACCAAGCGGTCAAAATTATGTTGCTCATTAAGCCTTGAACCAACACTTCAAGACGTCCAATCAACGTTCAAAAAAAACCGATTGAAAATACTTTCCTGACGCTAAAACAACGTCGAGATGACATTAATTTGTTAATACCGTAAACTATAATCTCAGTGTTGAGTTTTTAAGCCAAGTCGACGAGATAAAATCACCCTTAAAGGGGTGCTTGTTTGAAGTAACGTTTGTAAAACGACCTCAGAATTACGTTGACATCACGCTTTTTCGACGTTTTCAACCAAATCCCAACCTTTTAACAACGTTTTGTGACCGCTGGGATAGAAGTACTGATACTCGCAAGGGTATTTCATGATTACTCTATTTTGTTACAGGTATCGAGCGCCTGAAGTCCTTTTAAGATCAACTAACTACAGTTCTCCCATTGATATGTGGGCATGCGGCTGCATCATGGCCGAAATCTACACTCTAAGACCTCTCTTTCCTGGCAACAGTGAAATTGATGAAATTTATAAAATCTGTTCTGTCCTCGGCACGCCACCTAAGGTAATACGATTCCAAACACGGGCTCTGCCTGAACTTTAAAAATGACTGATATTGTATCGTTTAAAACAACGAGAAAATTTGTGATTTCAGCCAAAGTTTTGGTTGTTTGCCGAAATAATATTGATAGAAACTAGAACTAAAACGCGTCTAGGACAACCAATTTTGGAATCGTTTTTTACAAAATTTTTGTAACCGTTTCTTTAACTTTTCTTTTCATTTAGGATGACTGGCCGGAAGGATATAAACTCGCTTCTGCGATGAATTTCAAATTTCCTACAATGGTAGGTATAGAACTGCTTGTTCTTCTGCGAGAAAGGCAAGGTTAATTGCAACCTCATTTCGTAAAATCAGCGTCTGCCCTCTTGAGAAACGAAATATGTCCACTCGATGTGCACAGTACCTTACAGGGTTTATAGACATTCTTTTTCCACGCAGGTCAGTACGCCGTTGAGACAGATAATACCGAATGCCAGTACGGAAGGCATACAACTCATCAAAGACATGTTACTATGGAACCCACAAAAACGACCGAACGCTGCACAGAGCCTGCGATATCCATTCTTTATGGTCGGCGTCGACCTACCCCAAAACAAAGCGAACTCTCAACGAGGCTCGGCGAAGAAAACCGACGATATCCGACGCATTAGCGAAGCCGGGAAGCACACGAAACCTCTTACGAAAAAAGCAAGTGGATTTTTCAATGATTACGATTTCGATGCTGAACCTACGAAGGACAATCGGAATTTTCAACAGTCGATGACCAACGGATCAATACGACGCGTCAGCGACTCTGGCAAACCGGTTAAGCAGGTTAATCCGCTCAAGAAGAAAACCAGTGCATTATTTGACGACTTTGACCTCGATAATTTGAAGGACGATTTGCAACAATCTTACGGGGCTAAAAAAGGCCCTTCGGCCACAGATCGGAACAATGCTCGGGGCAACCCGGTAAAGAACGTCGAGTCCGATAGCCTTTTGGAGTATGGGATTTCAAATTTGAATAGGTCTCAACACCGCGGCGAGAAACGGATTGGCGGAAAAGTGGATAACGGAGACAAGGATGTTTCTAAAGGGACTAAACTGCCATACATGGATAATGTTCCTGACAAGACTAACAGACATTATGCGAAAGAGAATCTTGCTCCAGAACAGTCAGATAAAACTGCGAGGGAAAAACAGGCAAATATCAGAGGAAGTAAAGAAGTGAAAACTACGGAGAAAAACGGAGGCGTGTTTGGTGGGGATAAATGGAAGTGGCAGCAGGCACCAGCGAAGAAAACAAATGATGACGATCTTGAAGATCTCATGGACGAGATTGAGAACACAAATAATAAGGCTGCGACTAAGGTACTGGATCAGTAAAATGTACTTTAATTATAGTAGGAGGTTGTGGGTTAACTGCCACAGCCAGTGCCGATACAGCAGATAGAATCGACCAAATTTTGTGTGTGTGTGTGTGTCATAAAATGTATATCATACAGTTTAAAGCTAATGTTGTGGTGCTAATAGATGTAGGAATAGTCTCTGTCCAGTATAATATACTTAGTTTTGTTTGTTTTATTTAGCAACCAACAAAACGACGTGAAACACGCGATACTTTCGACAAGTGAGTTGAAAAATCTCAACATGTTTTATTACTATGATTTTTGCTTTGAATGCGGGGGAAAGTGTCCATGAATGTCTTACTGGACTCACAGAACTACCATTTAGTATAATTAAATGAAGTTAGTTTAGTTTAGGTTTCCTCCTGTAGTAGCACTAGATCAATAAGAGATGATCCTTACTGGACCTCTAGGAAGAACAGTTTAGACCTGATAGAGCTATCCAGTATAAATAAAGTTAGTTTAGTTTAGGTTTCCTCCTGTAGTAATACTGAATCAATAAAAGATGATCCTTACTGGACCTCTAGGAAGAACAGTTTAGAACTCATAGAGTTACCCACTCTAACACCTCCTTTCCTCTGTAGCAATTTTGGTGGAAACTCGATGAACAACGAGTCAAGCCGAAGAAACCCACCTAGCGCTAAGGAACACTACATGAAACAGGCGCGATATTTCCCGGGTCAAAGTCCAGCGGCTGCGAACAAAGTGCCAGCAAATAAGAAATCCTCAGTAGGCATGGGACTAAACGCTTCTTACCTTCCTTCATTTCACAATAATCACACGCAGTCCCGACTTGGCGGAGGCTACGCTCTCGGTGGCACATCGGGAAGTTCCGTAGGTATGTCGGTAACAGTGTTTTATAACATGGAGTAATTCTTGGCGATACCAACACAGGTTTTCTAGAAAGGAAACAAAAATAACATTCAGATAAATGCTTTGCGTTTGTCAGTGGTCGGGATAGTGAGTTTCTCAAACTTTCTAAACATTTTCAGTAACTGGTAAAGCCCATATTAAAGTTATGCATTTCGAGTTAAGGTCACTTTTTATCTCTTTTGAGTTCAATATCCCTGGTGTCATTGCTTTTTATGCCTTTTTGCGGCAGTTGAAAAAAATCACTATCTCTAGTGGATAACGCTATTCACCTTCCGTAGAACTGACCTTTATATTAATATATTTGTGTCTGTCTTTAGGTGTGGGTGGTTACTGGAAACCAACGTTAAGTCGTCAGCCCAGTGGTCCCGTGTACCAACCCCCCGGGGCTTCGAAACCGGGCAAAGTTGGAGGAGCAGTACACGGCCGGACGGACTGGAGCCTAAAGTAGGTCTACGTCAAATACATCTATCCATCTGGTCAGATACGGTGTATATTTTACCGGATACGCTTCAACCCTAACCCCCCGTGCTTTAAATAGCTGCATTGTGTAAAACAGGAGACCAAATTTAAGCAGCTTTGGTATAAAATTGCATGTATGGCCACAATTTATAACTGGCAACTGAAATGCAATAAGACTCCACGCCAGGCCACTGTTATGAATAAAGATATTTTTGTCATTTGCAATCGAATTTTTTTGTTATTGTTCAGTTCTGTCGCTCAAACATCCTAAGACATTTAACAATTCATTGAAAATATATTTCTTGTTTTTTTCTTCTAGATACGGCGGCGGTCGATAGAATCTATTCACTGGCACATCCAAGCGACATTCTTATAGAATATCCAGCACCTGTAAATTTATACAATAAAGCAAGATGCACAGAAGAACGTTGTGTGTTTAACGCTTCGAGTCGAAAGAGCATCATGCGAAAAGATCAAAAGATATTTAAAATTTTATTTATTTCAAAAACAAAGAACTCGAAGCGAACGCGCGATGTATAGAAAAATATACCACCCACGATTGTAAATATATAATTATATTAAACGCCAAGCGTTCACTCAAACAGGCTTGTGTTTATTACTCCGCCTGCCGTAGGCGAGGCGGAGTTTTAAATTCGCCCCGTTTCTGTTTTTTTTTTTTTTTTTTATTTTTTTTCGGTGTCAGAAGTCGGTGCAGCGCTCATGGGTGATACCGCTGGCACAAACCGCGTGAGCCGACCTAAACACGGCGTTTAAACTCAATTTCTAGCGAAATGTGTCAACAAAACACGCATTTAAACGTGCATGCTAGAACATCTAAACCGCAAGAAGGTTTTACGTGCAAAGATTCTCATGCAAAATGCTTTAAAACGACAAATTCCAGCGATGTGTCGCGGTGAAGTTTTGAGAGCGTGTTTCCGTCATTTTCTGGTTTATTCCTACTTTTAAGGAAATTTAGAAATTTCTACACAAGAATCAAACGCAAATTCTACTGAAATATCTACATACATACAAAATGAAGATCGAAGAACGGCGTTTTTCCTATGCTTTTGACTGAAAACACGACGAACGACACTTGCCAGAGCAATTTGCGTGGCGCGTGGAATGACGTGAGCACGGGGACACCACTGAGCTTTACTAATATATCTGGAGGAGCGGCTCGGCATGAAAAAGTGTCGCCAAAAACATGGCGGATTTTGGCCTTTGCTGACGCCATATGGTTCCTCAGCCTACAGGTATTTACCACTGACCAACCGCGATCCCGAGCTTTTAAGAAGACCTTCGCCCCCCTGTTTTTTGCAAAAAACTTTTATGGCTTGGTTGTTTTCGGGGAAAAAATCAAAGATAAAATAGGCTGTTTTTCGCTCGTGGACGCAAGGATTTGTAAAAATAATGTGGAAATGTTTCTTCTAGCAGGTAAGAATCTCGAAACTTTCAATTTTATACCGTTTTACTGGCTAAGTTTGCATTTTGATTCCTGGAGTTTACAGAAGTGCGTAAAATTATTTTGTCAAACGCTGATGCAAAGTCTGTTTATTTATTGAGTATATCGGTATAAACATTTCTGTCTTCAGCATCAGGCACTGACTTTTACTTTAATAGAGCTGTTTTTGATATTGTTTATGTAGACAACAAGTTTTCCTTGATGAATGCTTATGGTCATGTATCCATGATTTAATATTTGCCCATTTGCAGTTTGATACTGAAGTAAATTATATCACTAGACAGTGTGGAACAATCTCTCTGTGCCTGATAAAAACATCTATGCCTCTGTGACCTCTGTTTGCATAGTAATAATTGTAGATTGAAGTGTAGATAAACAGGCAATTAACTAAGCTTGTTTTTGAAATGCAATGTAGTGTCAGTGGTGCATAAGATAACATTTTGGGTCATGCCTCTAAACCCCATAAAATTTACATTTTATTGTTTTTTTACCCTTTTTTGAGTAATGTGTTTGGTAAGGTGCATTATGAACCTCATTTCTTATTTTACTGTCCAACACCTGATGGTTATTCATCATGGGGACTGCTGCACACACAGTGGTTTTAATTATTGCCTTGCATGTTTCGATACATCAATTAAACACAAACAAGGTGGTAAATTTGTTTCTCATTTTATTGCAGATTTTAATGAAATGTACCAAGAACTAGAGCAAAACACTCCCACCCTAACCTATTATGTGTTCTACCATGTACTGTCAACATGGATATATGTCATATTATGTGTAATATTTTGTGCAGTACAACTGTTTTCTTCAAATGTTGCACGAACAATCTGTTATCAATACCACATCAAAATTTAGAAGAGATCAGAAAAGCCCATTTGGACAACACACTAGTGATAGTTATGTCATAATCATAATAGTATACAATGTAGTTTTAGGAATTATTGTAATTTCAGAAAACATCTGCACCACCAATGCAGAGATGGGAGATTCATGTCATCCTCTCAACCATCAGATGATTTAGCATTTTTACGATAGTATCAGCATAATATAATATCCTCATGCCACTACAGGGAGCATACATTGCTCAAGTGGAGTTAGGATTACTCTTGCTAAATGTGGAGTTGGTGTTTTCCTTCAATGACTCATTGTTAGTTTAATAATTACTAAACCTTGAATTTTTTCACTTTAAATATAAACTTTAATATAACTAAGAAGTGTATCACTGCAGATTAGTTTTGTAGTAAACAAGAATACATTATTTAATAAGTAGTTAACAAAATTCAAAATCAGTAGAAATCATAAGGAGAAAAGGAGGGGGAATGCACAAGATGGATAATGGAGAGATGAGAGCTTCATCCTTTCCACCCAATTGGGAATTTAGATTAGGCATCTTAATACTGTACTTTTATTGTCAGCAGTCAATTCCCTCACCCCATATCATACATATTACAGGTAGTACTCATTTCTTGTGTGGAGTATTTATCTCTGTGGAGTGTTGGTAGTGAAAAATTATAGCTACCTTAGTTAATTCAAATAGTTTAAACAAATAATACATCTTTCAGCTGTATTGTTGTGGAATGGTTTTGAGGTAAACAAGTATAATAGTCAGATTATATACTGGTTATTCAAAAAAACACAAGCTTAAACATAGGGGAAAAGAGAGAGAAAGCTTGACTCAAGCAAGCATACTTGAACTATGTGCTTGAACGTTGTGAGCAAAATTATATACAATATTATTTGCAAAAAATACTATAGGAGACACAAAAACGTGTATGTAAATTGCAAAATATTTGTAAAATGCAAGACTTTCAGTTCTACTATCTACAGTAAACTATAAACATTCAAGACAGTTAAGAAACAAAAAGCCTTGATTTATAGAACGTTCACATCAAAACAAGATGCCGAAGGCATGTAAGCAATTTCAAAAACATTAAAGCATGATTGTAAAAACCAGGTATACAAACATAACCATATAACAAATGTTGATGTACAACAAAGCGGACTTAAAAGACAAAAATACTCGTTGCTAAAAATACGTTATACTCAACAAGTTTAGTTGGAAATATTTTGTTTTTTGCTCGTGAATGAGAACTGCAAATTTTTCGGTTTTATACCAATCCAATTGTCCCTTGAAATATTGTTTTTACCAATATATTTCGAGGTTTTTTGTCCTTCCCTGTCCGCGATAACTTGTAAAACTTGCGCATAAGTTTTTCAAAAGTTGGTGAAGCGTCCAGCAAACGTGAAAAAAGCTTTTAAAACCCCCAAAATTTACAGCGAAAACTAAAAGACAAAAAAAAAATTTTGAAAAAAAAACAAAAGGGGGGCGTGAAAGATGAGCCTGCTTTACAATTGAGCCCAGTCAGTGGCAAATACCTTTAGGCTGAGGAACCATATGGCGTGGATCTGGCGTCAGCAGAGGCCGAAATCCGCCATGTTTTTGGCGACACTCCGATTACTGAAGCAAGTATAGGAGCCGCTCCTCCAGATATATTAGTAAAGCTCAGTGGGGGACACAAAAATTGAGGTTATTGAGTGCGAGTTCCCTATCTGTATATATCTGATCTGTGATACAGCTTCTTCTGAATCAGGAACAAGGAACTTGCTCGGAGCATAGACAATCAATAGAATGGACTGGAAACGCAAGCTAAAGTGTCAATGTTGCTGACGCGACATCCGTGATACGGCCTGATATGCTATACTTTGGAACCCTGTTACTTCACTTTAAATATACTTCAGGACTTTCTATTTACATATTTTAAACAAGAACGGCAATCTCTAAGGAACTATCGACTTTTAAAATTCTTTATGGACATAACAAAGCTAAAACCCAACGCTGAATGTTTGCATTCTTTTTGACTGCAGAAATGTCGCCATTGTTGTTGTTGAAAAAGGTTTACGGAAACATTAAATGGTGATTTTCCGCCTTGTTTATCTCTCTGGGAAGTTTTAAAAGCCGATAGTTCCATTCACATCTCTGTTCTTGTTTAAAATATGTAAATACGGAGTCCTGAAATGTATTTAAAGTGAAGTTACAGGGTTCCAAAGTAAAGCGTATCACGGATGTCGCGTAAACTTTAGCTTGCGTTTCCAGTCCATTCATTAGATTGTCTATGCTCGGAGCATGTCGACACAAAGTGGTAGTTTCGGCGTTCCTCGGAATTCGTCGGTTTCCGACGCTGCTCGAAGATTTTCCGAATACTATTTTTTCAAAATTTTTCTCTAGCTCGAAGATTTTGCTCCTTGAAAGTCCTCTAAATTTTCATGCATCCTAACTTTGTTTTAAGGTAATATGCTTTATTTTCTATCATTATTTGTAGCAAAGTACTTAGATTGTGCACAGAGATCGATTTTTGAGAGATCAGACTGGAAATAAGTACAATTTTCGAGTATTGTAAGTTTGTGCTTTCCAAGCATGGCTATGGTCGCATGTAAGATTAAGGCTACCGTTTTCAGTTGAAGTTGGTTCGATAATAATACCATGAAATCCGCTATAGAAACTGAATGAGGTCTTGAATTGTTGAGATTGTCGAAGAAAGTATGCTGAGACAGTTCTATGTATAGAGTTGGTTCTGGTTCAAATTTATTGAAAAAAGGCAATTTAATTTTAATTTTGTGAATTTCGATTACAAAACATGCCTTGGACTGTCGACCAATTGATTTCGTCAGGCGATTACAGACTTGTGAGAGGAGGGGGGTAGCCTAATTACTAAAATGTAGTGAAAAAAGGACTTTCCATCTAATGGTGGGAGCAGGTTGGCGGGAACACTGGAGAATAAAGGTCCTGTCACAATGCAATTTTTCTTGCAACTTGAAATGCAATTCTACTATTGGGAGATGTAAAATTGGCAAATGCAAGTTTCCATCACAGTTTGCTGGGGTTTTTTAACGTACCAAACATTTGTCACAAATTTACTTAAGAGTAGATTTTCCCTGTAGCAAAAAAGATGGCAAATGTCGATTTTACCAGAGTGCATGGCAGTCTGAAATTGTTTAAAAAGGCAAATTAACGTCTTTTGAAGAACAGACAGAAGACAATAGGTTATTTTCACACTTGTGTTAAAATTTCAATCCAGTAGCTTTGCTTCTTGTCATCTTTTCCCACGTATTCTTTCTTGATACCTGCAATGCATTCTGGTAAAATCGACATGTCGCCATCTTTTTTGCTACGGTGAATGCAAGGAAAAGTGCACCGTGTGACAGGGCCTTAAGGGTAAGAGGTGGATAGAGAAGGAGACGGAGCAGTTACAAGTGCAAGAAAAATTGCACCGTGTGACAGGGCCTTGAGGGTGGGAGGTGGATAGGAGGAGACGGAGCAGGATGTGGGAGTCGTGCAAGGTCGGGAGGTTAAAAAAGAACAAGGAATGTTATGTTTTTAATGCCTTTTAGACTTTTCTTGAGGCAATTAAAATTCAAACTGTCAAATCCAAACACTGTACAGAATGGCCGACTTTACGTGGTCTTTAGTTTTTACACAACCACTTGCATTGTTATCTTTTGCAGTTTGTTTACCATTTCAGTTATCTATCTTCAATAGAATTCTTTGAAATTTGTTTGTAGATCGACAAAATGCTTAACCTCCTCTCAACAACTGGCAGATTATGAAAAATGAAATTGTTAAAGGTATTGGAATATTGCATGTACAATATTGAATATGGGACAATTTGGGACGGTATAATTTTGGACATGACGGTTTCATTCTCACCTAATTTGACGATTATTTTGTGGGTACACATACCGTGGAATCTCATGTGCTCCAGAAGCATTTTAATCTTAGAAAAAGTCAAATAATGATGAACTGTGTTTTAAAAGAAAGTTAGAATCTTATTTGGTTCAAATCAATTGAATTATGGCCCAAGAGTTCATGAAAACACATACAAAAGGCTTTCTTAAAAAACTGAAATATCAAATCTAGCAATTTTATATGTTATGCCTCTAAACAACACAATTCTGTTTCTAAAAATTGGTACCCTACTAGACCTATATGCATGATTATACTAATTTGGACATATTTATTTTTACCCATTAAAATATAAATTTGTGTTTAATCATTCGTGTTTGTCATTATTTGACTTTGTAATGTTGGTTAAACATAAGGAGATTGAGGTGACTTTGCCAGAAACAAAAACATCCATTATTATACTAAAATTTCAATATATGTAGCAATTAAAACTAACCACAGGAAATATATTTCTACTTTTTAATTGAAATGTTTCTGTTATATGCACTATATCATATTTTTGATAAAAAATTACAACACCTATGTTATTTCCTGGTTTACTATCTCAATCATCTTTTGTTTAAGCTGGCTTTGAGTGTTCATTTGAAAGTTTGGAAAGTTCATTTGAAAATCACAATAGTTCTCAATGTTATATTGGACCCTTTAAAGTTAAAAAAATACTTTGTAATATTTTATACTACTGGTAATTTATCTTAGATACAGACTTCGTGATTTTGTACTAGAATGTTGACTTTCAAACTTTAAGATGAACTACTTATTAAGGACAAAATAAGCTAGCATATTGTCTTTTGTTTACAAAGTGGAACTTGTTTGGAATTGAGATGAACTGATGCAGTTGTTCTTTAACTTTATCAATTAATTACATATCTTAAATGAAAAAGAAAACCACAACTTGCCAAATAAATTCTGTGGGCTCTTTTTATTAGCAAAGAAAAGATGTGGCGGATGTAAGAATTTAAGAGTAAAAAAGTTTCCTTGGACTAAAAAAATTGACAGTATGCCAGATTTTCTAGATAAACAAGCAGTACAGATGTTGGCCAATAATAAGTATAAGTAACTACAATTTTTAATTTTAAAAGTTTTCTATTGATGCCTGGATACAGTAAATACTTTACCAGAGTTCTTCGTATTACATCGACTTGAAAAAGTTTTAAGTCACATGAAGCTTTTAGTTGATACTATGCAATTTCAAATTTTACAGACTTCTTAATTAACATGCCAAATTTACCTTGTTGAACATAAGGTCTTTCCTGAGAAAAAGTAAAACTGTCTGGCATTATATGGAGTAGAATAATTTAAATTAGTTTGAGACTTTGATTTGATAACAATTTTGATTTGTACTATTTACAATACAAGTGACCGGGTTGTATCGGATATACAAACCCAAGCTGAAGGCAAGATATCTGACATACACAGATGCGAATGTTGTAAATGGCTTGTGAAACTCGTCAATTTTATACATCAGATCTATAGCAAAGTGATTTTGAAAATACCGATTCTGTAAGATGAGAAAATGATTTCTTTTGTGTTTCCTGTATGATTTATTACTTTATAAGTTTCTTAATTAAAATTACAACATATTGCCTACTGGAACTTTTTATATTGTTTGGTTGTGGTGAATTTGTATTTTGGCAATTGAAATATTTCTGAATTTGTATGTGCATTTCCTTTGCTTCAGTTCAAGTTTACATTTCAAATATTCCACTTTGTAATACTTGCGTGGTAATAATAATATAAGAAAACAGGTTTACATGGCTCTTGAATATAGTCTTTTCAACAAGTAAGTAAAGATGAATTTATACTTCAAAGAGATATGTTCCTAACCTGACAATGGTACCTTCCAAAAAGACTAAATTTAAATTGATTCTTCGAATAAATTTTTTACTTTTCAATCCAAGATCAATCTAAGTTATGTATTTCTACTTTTATTTTGGTCTCTTTAACACTGAAACTATCAATTGTATATAAAGCAACTTCACTATCGAGTGACTTCATTAGTTGCTGGGCAAAGCCAAAGCATTGATTTTTCGGCTGTTTTCAATGAAAAATAGAATTTTGCCCAAAGTTATCTCAAATAAATTATCACAATTTGAACAAAAAGCTTCTGTTCTTGTGCCCACCAGAAAAATGAGATGTCTGAGACTTTCTTTGTATTTTTTTGCGAAAAATAGATCGCATGCACTGTTATGCAAAGAAAAGTGTAAGAGATTGGTTTCTGAAAAATGTCGTGCTACACACAATATTCTAAAAATGCTTGGTTTTTATTCTATGTATTTTTGAATTTTTTGTTAAAAAAAATAAAGGTAGCAATGTTTAGTGCATTTCACATTGTCAGGTTAGAAACGCAATAAGAAAAATGTGGCTCCGAACATTACAGCTTGGTCAATTTGGAATTTATAAAAAAAATCGTTTCTTCGTTGTTTTTCGACGTTTTGAAGGGTTGTTTCGAGTACAAAAAAGTATTTTTAGGAAGAATTATGTGCCCACGTTTGATTAAAGCACAATTGATTAAAAATAATATTTTTCTTTTGACAAAAATACCTTTCTTCTGTGAGGCTGGCTGTATTTGAAAAAGCGTTGGTCAACGCTCCGCCAAAACTCGTGGGTTTTCTCCGGGTACTCCGGTTCTTCCCACTGGGAGAGTTGACAGGGTAGTTACATATGGTTATAAAAATGTGACTAACTTTTGAAAACCTTTCTACTTAGACTTGTTAAGCCTTCTCGTCATCTCTATCAGTTGCATGTTTTGAGCCACATGTTTTTCTTTGTAATTGTGAAACAACTCGTTATATGCTGGGTAAACCTTTGCAAAACTCTCAAAATTTATGACTTCAAGTTGTTTCATTGTTATAATATATTTTGAAGTATAAACATTTACTTACGTTGAAAAGACCCAAGTTTTTTAGGACTTTGTTCATTCACTTGTGTTATTGTTCTCTCTGCCATGTTCTGTTTTCTTCTGTTGTTATTTTAATAAGTACAATGTGTGGTAGTTAATCTCTTTTTATTGTTATTCAAATTGTATGTAATCTTTACAAATTTTTTCAATAAAGTGTTTACAAAATTTACTTGTGACCCCTTTTTAATTTAAAATTCAATTCCCATGGGAATTGAGAAATTGAATAAAAAAAATCCCCCTACCCCGGCCAGCTCCCCAAGTGCCACTTCCACCTAAGTAGAAGTACTTATACATGTAGTACAAGTACTTCTACTTATTCACGGTGGAAGTAGCACTCGGAAAACTGGCCGGGGTAGCCGGCAAAGAGAAGACCAACTTTGCAAGTGCTAATACAATTGCTAAGTTGATCTTCCCTAGAGAGCAGCCGCGCGTACCTAACAAATTAAAACAACAAACGTTAGTGACTTAAGTACTTAGCATGCAAATTTGATTCCCAAAGCCAAAATGTCAAGTGCCCCCCGCTGATCCTACCAACTGCCTACCTGCCTCAGTTCTAAGCTGTCTTCCTCAGTTCTAAGCTCCTGCATTCCATTCGTTACCTTCACTTTCCTCACCATCGCACAGTCACTCACAGCTGATAAACCCGCATGCACCACCACCACCCCGACTGCCACCCAATTTCGAAAATTAAAAGAGTTAAAATTTCGGTAAAGTATGCATTTTAAATGCAATTTATTTGGATATTTTAGATCAAACGTAAACAGAAAAAGCTCGTACATAAAAACAGGTGAGAATTCTATTTAAAATTTGCTTGCAAAATATAAAACTTAATTCGCATTTTTCTTAGTTAATAGTATAGATCAATTTAGTTGATGTTGAAACCTACTCTTAACTGTTTTGTTAGAAGTGACGACAGATTTTGGTTTTTAAGCATACTTTCAAAAATTTTAATTCCTTTAATAAACCTAACCCCATGCAACTTACACACGGCGCACACCCTCGCAGTCCATACATTTAGCTAATAAATTACGTTATAAACAAAAAAGCAAAATAAAAAGATAAATTACGTTATCTCTAGCTACTTAAACCCACTTAGACTGAGTTTTTGATTGAATTTTCAAACGTAAAACCTTAGCTGAATGGGCATGGGCTTTTCGTTGTGTTAACTGTTCCGGAGTAAATATAAACCTGGGGCCGGTTGTATCAAAGGCGTTTAGCTTAAACGGTGGATAAGTGAAATTTAAAAATCAGTTTTACACCTAGTACGGAACCGAAATTATGAGTTGAAATAGAATAAATATTTAGTTTTATATATAATTGTTCTTCTCAGGTCAAATAACTTCAGCTAGTTTGTTTATACAACATGGAAACGTGTTTCATATTTTTGACTTATCCACCGTTTAAGCTAAACGCCTTTGATACAACCGGCCCCTGATACTTACCAAAGTCCAAGGCTGGGTCAAATAAGCATGAGAATTAGGCAAAAATAAAAAGCAATTGAAACTCAACAGATTCACTAAAGTTGTTTTTTTTTTTTGGCAACTTATATCCTTAAGTGTAGATGACATGCAATTTTTAATGCCGTAATTCTCACACTTATTTAACCGAAACGCCTTCATTTGCATGGTACCTCGCAGCTGCTCTCAAACCACCTTCGTAATTTGCTTTAGTGTACACAAACAATGACTTCATTGTTCCTGCTTACCAAAACAAATCTGAAAGCACCAAGATACTTATCATATTAATAATCAAAGAGGATTCGCATTATGCAGTAATTACCATAAACAGACGCATCACCATTGAAACAAAGCATGCCGTATTCCCATGGGAATTTAAAATGCACAAAAAAATATAATGATCCTACTGATTTGCATGGATGTATGAACCAAATTAGCTAAGAAACAAAGAAATGATATATTCCCTTGGGAATTTAATGTAGCAAAAAGATGGCGGGTGTTGATTTTACCAGAATGCCTTGCGGTCTGAAATCGTTTAAAAACTTAAGGTAAATTAACCTCGTTTGAGGAACAGACAGATAGGTTATTTTGTCACTTGTGTTAAAATTCCGTCCATTAGCTTATCTTAAATATCATTTCACTGGTATTCTTGATTGATACCCGCATTAAATTCTGGTAAAATCGACATGCCACCATCTGTTTTGCTACGGTGAATTGGAATACAAGTCACATTTTCTCGCTTTTTAACCAGAGAACACATTCTTTAAAGGTAGAACGACGGAATTGATCGTTTGCAATCGACGCCATCTTTGTTGACGTTTGAAACACATGGCAACCACAAAGTATCTATTCATTATATCTGATCCTATCGAGCCATACATCTTTGAAGTATCATTCATAATACGCTAAAACTAACGATGAAATAGTAAATTGACACTAGTGTTTCGCTGTAAACAGCTGAAGTAATCTGCAGAGTCAACCAAGATGGCGCCCAATCACACGAAATGACGTCATGTGCAAACCAAGAATAGTGACAAAATGCATCAACTATAATTTAGTGGCATTATTACGAAACTTATTTTTGTAAAACGTTCAATCCTACATGTTATTTTGTTTTGTTTTTAGAAATATCCAAATCCAAATGTTAGAGACGAAATTTCCAGGCGTTAAGGTATTGTTTCTTTAAAAAATATTGTCGACATTTACCATATTTTTACCTGTTTTTTGACTCGAAAATTGACTGCCAAACTCCTAGATATTCTATTTAATTATTTTGTTGAATGTATTTGATATCAATGTTATTTCAATCCAATTTTTTTCACTTAATTTGCTGTCTTTTCTTTTTCATTAACGAGAAATATCTATTAAATCCTCTTTGATCCCTCAATAATAAGTATCTTGTTTTCTACTAACTTGCACATTACCACTACTTTCTATTACAATGTCGTGTCTTCTTATTCTTGTGGATTGTTGTTTTGTGGGTCTTGCCGTCCAGGATCGTTCATTCTTTTCTCTTCTTGTGCGTTTTTTTCACATCCCATCACCCTTTGCAATAGTAGAAAGAATTAAGTCATGAGATGATAGTTACGAATAATTTATAAACTATAACATGATAAGTTTCTTGTACGTTTGCATGGTGAATACAATATACTTATTAAGCTTTGTGGAAACACCACGTAAATTCATTATTGCAATAATAAATTTACGTGGTGTTTCCACAAAGCTTAATAAGTAAACTATAACATATTAAGCACTTATTGGATGAGGTTTTTGTGATATGCGAAATGATCAATGTCGAGGTAAGAGTTATCAGCCGAGCCGAAGGCGAGTCAGATAACTCTTACCAAGACATTGATAATTTTGCATATCACAAAAACCGAATCCGATAATTGCTTTATTATACATTGTAAGTCTTTTTCCTCGAGCAATTGACGAATTTCGCCTTCGGAAGAGCTTAAAAAGCAAGATGCCATAACATGAAACAGAAAATATCGAAAAAATGTTGTTGCCATGCCAACCATTGATGCCAACGGATACCGCATACTGTAATAATCTGCACCGTAGGCTCAACATGCAGATAACTCAGTTATCTGCTAGCAGATAACTGAGCCATAGAATAAGAATACATAGAAGGGCCACTCGCGTCGGAGCCTTTGAAGTTTTTGAAGCCGCGCATGTCGCATTACGCACGTTATTAGCATTTTCTCAGCCAGTCAATTGCATTTTCTGGCCAATAGGAATGCTGAACTGGCTGGTGGCAGCCAGTAAACTGCATAAACATAGTGTGACATGTTGCACTGCTGAGTGGCCCTTCTATGTATTCTTATTGTATGACTGAGTTATCTGCAGATTGTGTGATAGTCGCATTTATCTGCATACAACTGACCAATCACAACGCATAAAACAACTGCAATGTATAGTAATTAACACTTATTGACTGAGACCGAGGGAAACAGTATGTTTTGTGGACCAGAGACTGTCGATGTCGAGGGTCCACAAAACATACTGCTTTCTCGAGGTCTCAGTCAATAAGTATTTTATTATATACTGAGTGCCAAAAGAGAAGAAAAGTACCACAAATCAATCAAACATGTGTAAAAAGGATTACCTTTTACCTGACATGGCTACGTGAGGCTTTGTGGATTTGTTGTCTACCGGTGAATAAAAGTAATGTCCACCGCTTAGCTACGTTGCCAGGGAGACAATAGAATTTCTCCACTATCACGTGATACGTTCTTAACCAATAAGAAACAGGAATAAATGAACTTTGACACTCAGTATATTATAAAATAGTATTAATTAGGCCGGCCAAATTATTGTGTAAGCTGTTAATATGAAATTTTTTTATTAAAATCTCGAGAATCATTAATAAATCGTGAGCAAAACACAAAAGAAAATCATAGCCGTGAAGGAGTCTTTATTTCTCACACGCACACAACTTGCAGCTACCCTAATTTATGAATTTAGATTAAAATATCTCGAGAATTAAACAACACGTAAGGAATGTGTAAATTCTTAAAGCTCTTTCGAACAATAAAAATTAATATCTCGCACTAATCTCTCTCAAAAGCTCTCTCAAATTTATTGCCGATATCGCTTTGAGAATTACTGTGCACGTGAAATGTAACTTATATCAAAACTAGCTTACTTCAAGCTGTTTGGGAATCAAGATTTTACGTGTCAACGAGATCAAATATGAATCTAAGATGGCAGACAGCGCATTAAATTTCTATCTTTACGACCAACTCCCCAACGAAAGGCTTTAATTCGCTCGAAAGTCGAATTTTGTTTTTTTTTATTGTTTCAGGTAGTGAAAGGTCCTGTGTGCTTTTTACAGTACTACCGACACTAGCAACGTTAGTGCGAGATGTTAATTTTTATTGAAACAAAAGCTGAACTGCTAAAAAAATGGAAACGACAAGATAAAATAAAAAAACTTACTTTCACTCTATCTTTGGATCTTCTTGGCTTCGGTTGTTCTCGTTTCATCATGCTGTTTATGGTTTCATCTGGTTGGCGCACTCTCTTCATGGAGCATCAAGGCGGTCCAGTAGGTAACTAGCTCACTCGTGTCCAGTCAACCAACATAAAATAAGGAGAAAATTAATGTTACAAAATATTTTAGAATATAGGACACTAAGCTTTAATTGAATTGACTTTAACAAACCGTACATTGTGATAGTATTTGCATCTTAACATCTGATGGAGACGGCTTGTGATTTACTTCTTATGTCGATATGAATTCTTTCCCATCTTGTTGCATCATTAGTTGATGGTTGTTGTATTCACTTTTTACTTGGCATTCTTTGAAAAAAAAATTACGATGTTCAGAAAACTGTTTACAAGATAAGCAAAGAAAACTACGTTCACAAGCATTAGAGAGGACTAAGTAATTATAATAGGCGTGACAGGTCACAGAGGTTAGTCGACGAAGAAACTCATGGACAAATTCCCGGCATGATGATACCCCGATAGCAAGAAATACAGCAAGTGTAGAACGTGTACGTGTGAGCTTAAACTGTATGTATGCAACTCCAAGAAAAGCGCAACACAAAATGGCGGAATTTAAAGACATTTCTGGTGTCATTTCCATTTCCCTAACTTTCGCGGACAAATATATTTATATATTTTTCTCAAATTTTTTTGAAGTAAATCTAGATGGATTTTGTGAATAAACAAATTAAAAAAAGTATTGCCCACGTTAGGAAACTAGAACGGGCGCCCAAGAATGCCCACAATTTCTCCAATCTGGATTATATTTATTGATTGCGCAAATGACTGATAAAAAATAAGAGAGTAATAAAATACCAAATGGTTTCCTCTTCAAGATAGTGTCATACATGCGCGCGGCATTTCGGGATATTTGGGAAAACTCGTGTTGAAGTTGAACCTAAGGCAACATGCCAAGTACATGGATGACGCTATCCTGCTCAGGAAACTATTTAGTAATTGTCTTACAAAATGATGACAGTGAAACACAAGTCAACGCCACGGCATTTAAATTTCTCGTGTAGGATTGTTTGATCCTGCACAGTAATAGCCAAGTGGCGCAATCGTCAGAGCAAACGCCTATCACATGTGAGGTCGTGGGTTCAATCCTTACTTCAGACTCGTGACACCCATGTGAGGAGTTAGTCAGTCGTGGGTTTATTCCGGGTACTCCGGTTTGCGAATGTTGACTGGATGGTTAAAATTGTAAAATATCAGTAATCACCGGAACACGGGTACTTAACTAAACTGCTGACGATGAGGCGGAACTCATAATGAATTAATGAAAATGTGTTTCACTGTAGTTATCATATAATGTAATTGCCAAGCTGAATGAATAATTCTCCAGTAACTACGTCATATGAATAACTTACAATTATGAGAGTAGTGGGGGGGGGGGGCAGCATAAAGATTGAAGTAGTGTCAAGGAAGGGGTACTACCCTGACGGGTACTAGGCGAAGAAGTAGAGTAAACAGGAGGAAGAAGATTAAATTGGAATAAATAAGGGGGATTGGGGTAAAGAAGGGGAGAAGCAGGATAAAGAAACCAGTGGAAGGGGGTGCTATCCTGGAAGGAGTACCCGGGAAAGAAGAGGGTGAACAGGAGGAAAAGTAGATTGGAGAAAAGAAAGGGGAAATTAAACGGATCAGGAAATTCAGACTTGCAATTCAAATGAAAGGCAGCTCATTGGTCATGTAAACACTCGTTGAATCATGGTTCTCGCTTGCCTTTAGCTTGGAATCATCTTTGAATTTGAACTGAAAGTCTGAATTTGCATGTTTCTTGTATAGAGTGCAGTGTATCAGAACAGAAGAGGTTTTGAAGAAAAAGAAAGAAAGAATAAAAGTAAGTTAAAATTTGTAAAGAATAATGAAGAAACTATTGGTACAGCACTTGATACATGATGATAATCATCATTATAAACTCTCTATTAATCCGGGGGGGGTATAATAGAGAATTTGCAATGATAGTAAGTATATTGTAATATTTGGGTTTTTACCACTAAATCCTCTTGAAAGTTCTTTTTGGCTGTGGCTTCTCTCATCACAGTTGTCACGTGCTTGTCTTGAAAAATCTCTGGAATATCTATAACGTGAAGGTCAATATTTAAGATTAGAAAAATAGAAACCGTAAAATAGAAAGAAATTTATATCGTGGCGAATACTTTTTACGGTCTTGCTGGCATGACAAAAAGAGAGTATAGATTTATAAGATCATGTTGATTTATCCTTTATCTGAACTATATTTAACTTAGATTTTAAAATAGATTTCACCCTGGTAAGCAGACCGAATGGGTTTTCAAACAAGATAACATTTAATGACTAAAACGTGCACAGAATAGTTAGAGAATGCTTACATGTCGAATAAAAATCCAATACTTTTAATGTCCAACTACACAATAGCGATTTTCGTTGCATTTCTAGACTGGAGAAGAAGACGACGCCATTTTGATTTTGATTTCTCCCGACAACGGCAGATTTGTCTTCGCAATTTTTTTCCATTTCTTCGTCGTTTCAGCTCCAATTTGCTCGTTGTGTTTCTTTCGTACCTTCCTCGCCATTTCCGTACAACCAATGGACATTTATACTCAAGATTAAGACTGTATTGAGACTTTCAAAATGTTCGTCAGGAGACATAAAAATCGAAGCTTCTTCTTCGGGTTGCAGAAGCAAATGACGTCAGACGACCTTTGCCCGCCAGCAAATACCCGTATGTATAACATTCAATGATCTTTTTAGGAAGCTGAAAATCGGTTTTTATTGCGCGAACGAAGTGTTTTTGCCATTATTTCTTACTCAGGTCTTTCTTCTGCTACTTTACTTCATGTTTACTTAGGTAACTTGCCAAAAGAAACGCCTGTAAGGGACAATTTTGCAATTTTTTTTATTTGGATGCTGATGAACAAGGGAAGACTCGTTAAAGCTTTCATTGGCAAATATCTTTCCCTCCGTGGCCGAGAGGTAAAGACAACTGTCTTGACTTCGATTTTGGGTGGATCGAGGACCGGTCCAGTTCAACTGAGTTTGGTAAGAATTTAATTCTGATCGGTGCTCGATCCACCCAAAACTGAAGTCAAAGCTGGGCGTGGAGTGCAGGAAAACACTAGGCAGTACCGCGAGGCCGAGGAGGCAAACGTTATTTTCCCAGCGTTGTTAACTAATATTTAAGCAAATTTCATTAACTTGACTGTTGGGGACAGACCTGTAGGGTTGGTGCATTGAAGACTTCTCGTCGTTATTTCCCTTCGTTCAAGAAGACAAGTTGTCTTCATCGAGAAATAACGACGAAAAGACTTCAAGACACCACTAAACCACAACACTTTAAAGCTACAGTGTAGTGGTTTAGCTAGCTAAACCACTACACTGTGCCAATAATATATGGCTGACTTCTTCCTAACGCTTACGGTACGACCATGGATGCGCAAAGATGCGCAAACACATTAAAGCCTTGAAAGCAAGTGTTTTCTTTTAGGAAAGAATCAAGGACGACAACGCTTACTAAATCAAAGCCGTCTAGTCATGTTTTAAGTACTTCAGCTATGTTTAACGATCTTTTACCAGATCTTTGCAAGAGGAAAAGTAAAATTTTGCATCATTATTATTAACTTTCCGTCAGTCGTTTCTTTCTTGATCGAGCATTATATGCCATTGTGTTCAGTGTCCTTGATATAGGAGCCATATACTTATGGCCTTGGGTTTAATTCCCAAACACTGAATGGCAGTGTTTTGCTCTTCCAATGAGATAACAAGATGGCACTGTAGAACGCGTGGTTTTATATAAGCTACGAGCGTCAAGATATCCTTGATAGGTAACTATTGATCCTACAATGGCACTTATGTTCACTGCCAATAGGAACGTTTTCAACTCACAGCTTGTACATAATGGCTTTTATAGGTTGTGTCACAAGGAAACTGCAGTTCGGTCGTAAAATCAACTTGTTTTCAAGGTTGCCGGGTTTTAAACATTACTGACACTGTTAATGTTGTAGCTCGGAATTGTAAAACAACGGCGGCAATGCAGTTTTCTTGTGCCATAACCTGTAAAATGGGTGGTTTTATCATTTATATAAGCTACGACCGCCAAGCTTTATCCTTGATAGGAAACAATTGATCCCACCAACGACATTTGTATTCTCTACCGATAGGAACGTTTGAGACTTACAGCTTGTACATAACGCATTTTATCGGTGAGTCGTAAAACCAACCTGTTACTGCTCAGCAAACTACCAGTTCCCTCGATCAACGATAGTCGATGAAGCTTGGCGCTCGTAGGTTGTGTAAAACCAAGCATTTTACAGGTTATAGCCAGGTTGGCAGTATCTGCAATGTTTCAAAGCAACCACGAATAGAAACTGACAGCCAACGTTCTGAGTTAAGGTTTGTAGAATATACTACATGATTAGTTACAGCATGACCAGGCATATAGTAAATAACGCATTGCCATCTTGTTCCAAAGTTATCTTATTACTTGAAAGAGCTGAAGACTGCCATGCAGTGTTTGGGAATCAAACCCAAGGCCATAAATACATGACTCCTATATCAAGGACACTGAACACAATGACATATAAAGCTCGATCAAGAAAGAAACGACCGACGGAAAGTCAATAGTATATGCAAACTTCGACTTTCCTTCTTGCAAAGGCCTGGTCATAAAAGATCGTTAAACATAGCTGAGCAACTTAAAACATGCCTACACAGTTTTGATTTAATAAGCGTTATCGTCTTTGACTCTTTCCCGAAAGAAGACATATTCTTTACAGGCTGTACAGTGTTTGCGCATCTATGCTTCATGCCTTCTTGAAAAGACCTCGCCATAAAAGATCGTTTAACTTAGCTGAACAACTCGAGCGCCAAGCTTCATCGACTATCGTTGATCGAGGGAAATGGTAGTTTGCTGAGCAGTAACAGGTTGGTTTTACGACTCACCGATAAAATGCGTTATGTACAAGCTGTAAGTCTCAAACGTTCCTATCGGTAGAGAATACAAATGTCGTTGGTGGGATCAATTCTTTCCTATCAAGGATAAAGCTTGGCGGTCGTAGCTTATATGGTTATGGCACAAGAAAACTGCATTGCCGCCGTTGTTTTACAATTCCGAGCTACAACATTAACAGTGTCAGTAATGTTTAAAACCCGGCAACCTTGAAAACAAGTTGATTTTACGACCGAACTGCAGTTTCCTTGTGACACAACCTATAAAAGCCATTATGTACAAGCTGTGAGTTGAAAACGTTCCTATTGGCAGTGAACATAAGTGCCATTGTAGGATCAATAGTTACCTATCAAGGATATCTTGACGCTCGTAGCTTATATAAAACCACGCGTTCTACAGTGCCATCTTGTTATCTCATTGGAAGAGCAAAACACTGCCATTCAGTGTTTGGGAATTAAACCCAAGGCCATAAGTATATGGCTCCTATATCAAGGACACTGAACACAATGGCATATAATGCTCGATCAAGAAAGAAACGACTGACGGAAAGTTAATAATAATGATGCAAAATTTTACTTTTCCTCTTGCAAAGATCTGGTAAAAGATCGTTAAACAGCTGAAGTACTTAAAACATGACTAGACGGCTTTGATTTAGTAAGCGTTGTCGTCCTTGATTCTTTCCTAAAAGAAAACACTTGCTTTCAAGGCTTTAATGTGTTTGCGCATCTTTGCGCATCCATGGTCGTACCGTAAGCGTTAGGAAGAAGTCAGCCATATATTATTGGCACAGTGTAGTGGTTTAGCTAGCTAAACCACTACACTGTAGCTTTAAAGTGTAGTGGTTTAGTGGTGTCTTGAAGTCTTTTCGTCGTTATTTCTCGATGAAGACAACTTGTCTTCTTGAACGAAGGGAAATAACGACGAGAAGTCTTCAATGCACCAACCCTACAGGTCTGTCCCCAACAGTCAAGTTAATGAAATTTGCTTAAATATTAGTTAACAACGCTGGGAAAATAACGTTTGCCTCCTCGGCCTCGCGGTACTGCCTAGTGTTTTCCTGCACTCCACGCCCAGCTTTGACTTCAGTTTTGGGTGGATCGAGCACCGATCAGAATTAAATTCTTACCAAACTCAGTTGAACTGGACCGGTCCTCGATCCACCCAAAATCGAAGTCAAGACAGTTGTCTTTACCTCTCGGCCACGGAGGGAAAGATATTTGCCAATGAAAGCTTTAACGAGTCTTCCCTTGTTCATCAGCATCCAAATAAAAAAAATTGCAAAATTGTCCCTTACAGGCGTTTCTTTTGGCAAGTTACCTAAGTAAACATGAAGTAAAGTAGCAGAAGAAAGACCTGAGTAAGAAATAATGGCAAAAACACTTCGTTCGCGCAATAAAAACCGATTTTCAGCTTCCTAAAAAGATCATTGAATGTTATACATACGGGTATTTGCTGGCGGACAAAGGTCGTCTGACGTCATTTGCTTCTGCAACCCGAAGAAGAAGCTTCGATTTTTATGTCTCCTGACGAACATTTTGAAAGTCTCAATACAGTCTTAATCTTGAGTATAAATGTCCATTGATTGTACGGAAATGGCGAGGAAGGTACGAAAGAAACACAACGAGCAAATTGGAGCTGAAACGACGAAGAAATGGAAAAAAATTGCGAAGACAAATCTGCCGTTGTCGGGAGAAATCAAAATCAAAATGGCGTCGTCTTCTTCTCCAGTCTAGAAATGCAACGAAAATCGCTATTGTGTAGTTGGACATTAAAAGTATTGGATTTTTATTCGACATGTAAGCATTCTCTAACTATTCTGTGCACGTTTTAGTCATTAAATGTTATCTTGTTTGAAAACCCATTCGGTCTGCTTACCAGGGTGAAATCTATTTTAAAATCTAAGTTAAATATAGTTCAGATAAAGGATAAATCAACATGATCTTATAAATCTATACTCTCTTTTTGTCATGCCAGCAAGACCGTAAAAAGTATTCGCCACGATATAAATTTCTTTCTATTTTACGGTTTCTATTTTTCTAATCTTAAATATTGACCTTCACGTTATAGATATTCCAGAGATTTTTCAAGACAAGCACGTGACAACTGTGATGAGAGAAGCCACAGCCAAAAAGAACTTTCAAGAGGATTTAGTGGTAAAAACCCAAATATTACAATATACTTACTATCATTGCAAATTCTCTATTATACCCCCCCCCCCCGGATTAATAGAGAGTTTATAATGATGATTATCATCATGTATCAAGTGCTGTACCAATAGTTTCTTCATTATTCTTTACAAATTTTAACTTACTTTTATTCTTTCTTTCTTTTTCTTCAAAACCTCTTCTGTTCTGATACACTGCACTCTATACAAGAAACATGCAAATTCAGACTTTCAGTTCAAATTCAAAGATGATTCCAAGCTAAAGGCAAGCGAGAACCATGATTCAACGAGTGTTTACATGACCAATGAGCTGCCTTTCATTTGAATTGCAAGTCTGAATTTCCTGATCCGTTTAATTTCCCCTTTCTTTTCTCCAATCTACTTTTCCTCCTGTTCACCCTCTTCTTTCCCGGGTACTCCTTCCAGGATAGCACCCCCTTCCACTGGTTTCTTTATCCTGCTTCTCCCCTTCTTTACCCCAATCCCCCTTATTTATTCCAATTTAATCTTCTTCCTCCTGTTTACTCTACTTCTTCGCCTAGTACCCGTCAGGGTAGTACCCCTTCCTTGACACTACTTCAATCTTTATGCTGCCCCCCCCCCCCCCACTACTCTCATAATTGTAAGTTATTCATATGACGTAGTTACTGGAGAATTATTCATTCAGCTTGGCAATTACATTATATGATAACTACAGTGAAACACATTTTCATTAATTCATTATGAGTTCCGCCTCATCGTCAGCAGTTTAGTTAAGTACCCGTGTTCCGGTGATTACTGATATTTTACAATTTTAACCATCCAGTCAACATTCGCAAACCGGAGTACCCGGAATAAACCCACGACTGACTAACTCCTCACATGGGTGTCACGAGTCTGAAGTAAGGATTGAACCCACGACCTCACATGTGATAGGCGTTTGCTCTGACGATTGCGCCACTTGGCTATTACTGTGCAGGATCAAACAATCCTACACGAGAAATTTAAATGCCGTGGCGTTGACTTGTGTTTCACTGTCATCATTTTGTAAGACAATTACTAAATAGTTTCCTGAGCAGGATAGCGTCATCCATGTACTTGGCATGTTGCCTTAGGTTCAACTTCAACACGAGTTTTCCCAAATATCCCGAAATGCCGCGCGCATGTATGACACTATCTTGAAGAGGAAACCATTTGGTATTTTATTACTCTCTTATTTTTTATCAGTCATTTGCGCAATCAATAAATATAATCCAGATTGGAGAAATTGTGGGCATTCTTGGGCGCCCGTTCTAGTTTCCTAACGTGGGCAATACTTTTTTTAATTTGTTTATTCACAAAATCCATCTAGATTTACTTCAAAAAAATTTGAGAAAAATATATAAATATATTTGTCCGCGAAAGTTAGGGAAATGGAAATGACACCAGAAATGTCTTTAAATTCCGCCATTTTGTGTTGCGCTTTTCTTGGAGTTGCATACATACAGTTTAAGCTCACACGTACACGTTCTACACTTGCTGTATTTCTTGCTATCGGGGTATCATCATGCCGGGAATTTGTCCATGAGTTTCTTCGTCGACTAACCTCTGTGACCTGTCACGCCTATTATAATTACTTAGTCCTCTCTAATGCTTGTGAACGTAGTTTTCTTTGCTTATCTTGTAAACAGTTTTCTGAACATCGTAATTTTTTTTTCAAAGAATGCCAAGTAAAAAGTGAATACAACAACCATCAACTAATGATGCAACAAGATGGGAAAGAATTCATATCGACATAAGAAGTAAATCACAAGCCGTCTCCATCAGATGTTAAGATGCAAATACTATCACAATGTACGGTTTGTTAAAGTCAATTCAATTAAAGCTTAGTGTCCTATATTCTAAAATATTTTGTAACATTAATTTTCTCCTTATTTTATGTTGGTTGACTGGACACGAGTGAGCTAGTTACCTACTGGACCGCCTTGATGCTCCATGAAGAGAGTGCGCCAACCAGATGAAACCATAAACAGCATGATGAAACGAGAACAACCGAAGCCAAGAAGATCCAAAGATAGAGTGAAAGTAAGTTTTTTTATTTTATCTTGTCGTTTCCATTTTTTTAGCAGTTCAGCTTTTGTTTCAATAAAAATTAACATCTCGCACTAACGTTGCTAGTGTCGGTAGTACTGTAAAAAGCACACAGGACCTTTCACTACCTGAAACAATAAAAAAAAACAAAATTCGACTTTCGAGCGAATTAAAGCCTTTCGTTGGGGAGTTGGTCGTAAAGATAGAAATTTAATGCGCTGTCTGCCATCTTAGATTCATATTTGATCTCGTTGACACGTAAAATCTTGATTCCCAAACAGCTTGAAGTAAGCTAGTTTTGATATAAGTTACATTTCACGTGCACAGTAATTCTCAAAGAGATATCGGCAATAAATTTGAGAGAGCTTTTGAGAGAGATTAGTGCGAGATATTAATTTTTATTGTTCGAAAGAGCTTTAAGAATTTACACATTCCTTACGTGTTGTTTAATTCTCGAGATATTTTAATCTAAATTCATAAATTAGGGTAGCTGCAAGTTGTGTGCGTGTGAGAAATAAAGACTCCTTCACGGCTATGATTTTCTTTTGTGTTTTGCTCACGATTTATTAATGATTCTCGAGATTTTAATAAAAAAATTTCATATTAACAGCTTACACAATAATTTGGCCGGCCTAATTAATACTATTTTATAATATACTGAGTGTCAAAGTTCATTTATTCCTGTTTCTTATTGGTTAAGAACGTATCACGTGATAGTGGAGAAATTCTATTGTCTCCCTGGCAACGTAGCTAAGCGGTGGACATTACTTTTATTCACCGGTAGACAACAAATCCACAAAGCCTCACGTAGCCATGTCAGGTAAAAGGTAATCCTTTTTACACATGTTTGATTGATTTGTGGTACTTTTCTTCTCTTTTGGCACTCAGTATATAATAAAATACTTATTGACTGAGACCTCGAGAAAGCAGTATGTTTTGTGGACCCTCGACATCGACAGTCTCTGGTCCACAAAACATACTGTTTCCCTCGGTCTCAGTCAATAAGTGTTAATTACTATACATTGCAGTTGTTTTATGCGTTGTGATTGGTCAGTTGTATGCAGATAAATGCGACTATCACACAATCTGCAGATAACTCAGTCATACAATAAGAATACATAGAAGGGCCACTCAGCAGTGCAACATGTCACACTATGTTTATGCAGTTTACTGGCTGCCACCAGCCAGTTCAGCATTCCTATTGGCCAGAAAATGCAATTGACTGGCTGAGAAAATGCTAATAACGTGCGTAATGCGACATGCGCGGCTTCAAAAACTTCAAAGGCTCCGACGCGAGTGGCCCTTCTATGTATTCTTATTCTATGGCTCAGTTATCTGCTAGCAGATAACTGAGTTATCTGCATGTTGAGCCTACGGTGCAGATTATTACAGTATGCGGTATCCGTTGGCATCAATGGTTGGCATGGCAACAACATTTTTTCGATATTTTCTGTTTCATGTTATGGCATCTTGCTTTTTAAGCTCTTCCGAAGGCGAAATTCGTCAATTGCTCGAGGAAAAAGACTTACAATGTATAATAAAGCAATTATCGGATTCGGTTTTTGTGATATGCAAAATTATCAATGTCTTGGTAAGAGTTATCTGACTCGCCTTCGGCTCGGCTGATAACTCTTACCTCGACATTGATCATTTCGCATATCACAAAAACCTCATCCAATAAGTGCTTAATATGTTATAGTTTACTTATTAAGCTTTGTGGAAACACCACGTAAATTTATTATTGCAATAATGAATTTACGTGGTGTTTCCACAAAGCTTAATAAGTATATTGTATTCACCATGCAAACGTACAAGAAACTTATCATGTTATAGTTTATAAATTATTCGTAACTATCATCTCATTACTTAATTCTTTCTACTATTGCAAAGGGTGATGGGATGTGAAAAAAACGCACAAGAAGAGAAAAGAATGAACGATCCTGGACGGCAAGACCCACAAAACAACAATCCACAAGAATAAGAAGACACGACATTGTAATAGAAAGTAGTGGTAATGTGCAAGTTAGTAGAAAACAAGATACTTATTATTGAGGGATCAAAGAGGATTTAATAGATATTTCTCGTTAATGAAAAAGAAAAGACAGCAAATTAAGTGAAAAAAATTGGATTGAAATAACATTGATATCAAATACATTCAACAAAATAATTAAATAGAATATCTAGGAGTTTGGCAGTCAATTTTCGAGTCAAAAAACAGGTAAAAATATGGTAAATGTCGACAATATTTTTTAAAGAAACAATACCTTAACGCCTGGAAATTTCGTCTCTAACATTTGGATTTGGATATTTCTAAAAACAAAACAAAATAACATGTAGGATTGAACGTTTTACAAAAATAAGTTTCGTAATAATGCCACTAAATTATAGTTGATGCATTTTGTCACTATTCTTGGTTTGCACATGACGTCATTTCGTGTGATTGGGCGCCATCTTGGTTGACTCTGCAGATTACTTCAGCTGTTTACAGCGAAACACTAGTGTCAATTTACTATTTCATCGTTAGTTTTAGCGTATTATGAATGATACTTCAAAGATGTATGGCTCGATAGGATCAGATATAATGAATAGATACTTTGTGGTTGCCATGTGTTTCAAACGTCAACAAAGATGGCGTCGATTGCAAACGATCAATTCCGTCGTTCTACCTTTAAAGAATGTGTTCTCTGGTTAAAAAGCGAGAAAATGTGACTTGTATTCCAATTCACCGTAGCAAAACAGATGGTGGCATGTCGATTTTACCAGAATTTAATGCGGGTATCAATCAAGAATACCAGTGAAATGATATTTAAGATAAGCTAATGGACGGAATTTTAACACAAGTGACAAAATAACCTATCTGTCTGTTCCTCAAACGAGGTTAATTTACCTTAAGTTTTTAAACGATTTCAGACCGCAAGGCATTCTGGTAAAATCAACACCCGCCATCTTTTTGCTACATTAAATTCCCAAGGGAATATATCATTTCTTTGTTTCTTAGCTAATTTGGTTCATACATCCATGCAAATCAGTAGGATCATTATATTTTTTTGTGCATTTTAAATTCCCATGGGAATACGGCATGCTTTGTTTCAATGGTGATGCGTCTGTTTATGGTAATTACTGCATAATGCGAATCCTCTTTGATTATTAATATGATAAGTATCTTGGTGCTTTCAGATTTGTTTTGGTAAGCAGGAACAATGAAGTCATTGTTTGTGTACACTAAAGCAAATTACGAAGGTGGTTTGAGAGCAGCTGCGAGGTACCATGCAAATGAAGGCGTTTCGGTTAAATAAGTGTGAGAATTACGGCATTAAAAATTGCATGTCATCTACACTTAAGGATATAAGTTGCCAAAAAAAAAAAACAACTTTAGTGAATCTGTTGAGTTTCAATTGCTTTTTATTTTTGCCTAATTCTCATGCTTATTTGACCCAGCCTTGGACTTTGGTAAGTATCAGGGGCCGGTTGTATCAAAGGCGTTTAGCTTAAACGGTGGATAAGTCAAAAATATGAAACACGTTTCCATGTTGTATAAACAAACTAGCTGAAGTTATTTGACCTGAGAAGAACAATTATATATAAAACTAAATATTTATTCTATTTCAACTCATAATTTCGGTTCCGTACTAGGTGTAAAACTGATTTTTAAATTTCACTTATCCACCGTTTAAGCTAAACGCCTTTGATACAACCGGCCCCAGGTTTATATTTACTCCGGAACAGTTAACACAACGAAAAGCCCATGCCCATTCAGCTAAGGTTTTACGTTTGAAAATTCAATCAAAAACTCAGTCTAAGTGGGTTTAAGTAGCTAGAGATAACGTAATTTATCTTTTTATTTTGCTTTTTTGTTTATAACGTAATTTATTAGCTAAATGTATGGACTGCGAGGGTGTGCGCCGTGTGTAAGTTGCATGGGGTTAGGTTTATTAAAGGAATTAAAATTTTTGAAAGTATGCTTAAAAACCAAAATCTGTCGTCACTTCTAACAAAACAGTTAAGAGTAGGTTTCAACATCAACTAAATTGATCTATACTATTAACTAAGAAAAATGCGAATTAAGTTTTATATTTTGCAAGCAAATTTTAAATAGAATTCTCACCTGTTTTTATGTACGAGCTTTTTCTGTTTACGTTTGATCTAAAATATCCAAATAAATTGCATTTAAAATGCATACTTTACCGAAATTTTAACTCTTTTAATTTTCGAAATTGGGTGGCAGTCGGGGTGGTGGTGGTGCATGCGGGTTTATCAGCTGTGAGTGACTGTGCGATGGTGAGGAAAGTGAAGGTAACGAATGGAATGCAGGAGCTTAGAACTGAGGAAGACAGCTTAGAACTGAGGCAGGTAGGCAGTTGGTAGGATCAGCGGGGGGCACTTGACATTTTGGCTTTGGGAATCAAATTTGCATGCTAAGTACTTAAGTCACTAACGTTTGTTGTTTTAATTTGTTAGGTACGCGCGGCTGCTCTCTAGGGAAGATCAACTTAGCAATTGTATTAGCACTTGCAAAGTTGGTCTTCTCTTTGCCGGCTACCCCGGCCAGTTTTCCGAGTGCTACTTCCACCGTGAATAAGTAGAAGTACTTGTACTACATGTATAAGTACTTCTACTTAGGTGGAAGTGGCACTTGGGGAGCTGGCCGGGGTAGGGGGATTTTTTTTATTCAATTTCTCAATTCCCATGGGAATTGAATTTTAAATTAAAAAGGGGTCACAAGTAAATTTTGTAAACACTTTATTGAAAAAATTTGTAAAGATTACATACAATTTGAATAACAATAAAAAGAGATTAACTACCACACATTGTACTTATTAAAATAACAACAGAAGAAAACAGAACATGGCAGAGAGAACAATAACACAAGTGAATGAACAAAGTCCTAAAAAACTTGGGTCTTTTCAACGTAAGTAAATGTTTATACTTCAAAATATATTATAACAATGAAACAACTTGAAGTGATAAATTTTGAGAGTTTTGCAAAGGTTTACCCAGCATATAACGAGTTGTTTCACAATTACAAAGAAAAACATGTGGCTCAAAACATGCAACTGATAGAGATGACGAGAAGGCTTAACAAGTCTAAGTAGAAAGGTTTTCAAAAGTTAGTCACATTTTTATAACCATATGTAACTACCCTGTCAACTCTCCCAGTGGGAAGAACCGGAGTACCCGGAGAAAACCCACGAGTTTTGGCGGAGCGTTGACCAACGCTTTTTCAAATACAGCCAGCCTCACAGAAGAAAGGTATTTTTGTCAAAAGAAAAATATTATTTTTAATCAATTGTGCTTTAATCAAACGTGGGCACATAATTCTTCCTAAAAATACTTTTTTGTACTCGAAACAACCCTTCAAAACGTCGAAAAACAACGAAGAAACGATTTTTTTTATAAATTCCAAATTGACCAAGCTGTAATGTTCGGAGCCACATTTTTCTTATTGCGTTTCTAACCTGACAATGTGAAATGCACTAAACATTGCTACCTTTATTTTTTTTAACAAAAAATTCAAAAATACATAGAATAAAAACCAAGCATTTTTAGAATATTGTGTGTAGCACGACATTTTTCAGAAACCAATCTCTTACACTTTTCTTTGCATAACAGTGCATGCGATCTATTTTTCGCAAAAAAATACAAAGAAAGTCTCAGACATCTCATTTTTCTGGTGGGCACAAGAACAGAAGCTTTTTGTTCAAATTGTGATAATTTATTTGAGATAACTTTGGGCAAAATTCTATTTTTCATTGAAAACAGCCGAAAAATCAATGCTTTGGCTTTGCCCAGCAACTAATGAAGTCACTCGATAGTGAAGTTGCTTTATATACAATTGATAGTTTCAGTGTTAAAGAGACCAAAATAAAAGTAGAAATACATAACTTAGATTGATCTTGGATTGAAAAGTAAAAAATTTATTCGAAGAATCAATTTAAATTTAGTCTTTTTGGAAGGTACCATTGTCAGGTTAGGAACATATCTCTTTGAAGTATAAATTCATCTTTACTTACTTGTTGAAAAGACTATATTCAAGAGCCATGTAAACCTGTTTTCTTATATTATTATTACCACGCAAGTATTACAAAGTGGAATATTTGAAATGTAAACTTGAACTGAAGCAAAGGAAATGCACATACAAATTCAGAAATATTTCAATTGCCAAAATACAAATTCACCACAACCAAACAATATAAAAAGTTCCAGTAGGCAATATGTTGTAATTTTAATTAAGAAACTTATAAAGTAATAAATCATACAGGAAACACAAAAGAAATCATTTTCTCATCTTACAGAATCGGTATTTTCAAAATCACTTTGCTATAGATCTGATGTATAAAATTGACGAGTTTCACAAGCCATTTACAACATTCGCATCTGTGTATGTCAGATATCTCGCCTTCAGCTTGGGTTTGTATATCCGATACAACCCGGTCACTTGTATTGTAAATAGTACAAATCAAAATTGTTATCAAATCAAAGTCTCAAACTAATTTAAATTATTCTACTCCATATAATGCCAGACAGTTTTACTTTTTCTCAGGAAAGACCTTATGTTCAACAAGGTAAATTTGGCATGTTAATTAAGAAGTCTGTAAAATTTGAAATTGCATAGTATCAACTAAAAGCTTCATGTGACTTAAAACTTTTTCAAGTCGATGTAATACGAAGAACTCTGGTAAAGTATTTACTGTATCCAGGCATCAATAGAAAACTTTTAAAATTAAAAATTGTAGTTACTTATACTTATTATTGGCCAACATCTGTACTGCTTGTTTATCTAGAAAATCTGGCATACTGTCAATTTTTTTAGTCCAAGGAAACTTTTTTACTCTTAAATTCTTACATCTGCCACATCTTTTCTTTGCTAATAAAAAGAGCCCACAGAATTTATTTGGCAAGTTGTGGTTTTCTTTTTCATTTAAGATATGTAATTAATTGATAAAGTTAAAGAACAACTGCATCAGTTCATCTCAATTCCAAACAAGTTCCACTTTGTAAACAAAAGACAATATGCTAGCTTATTTTGTCCTTAATAAGTAGTTCATCTTAAAGTTTGAAAGTCAACATTCTAGTACAAAATCACGAAGTCTGTATCTAAGATAAATTACCAGTAGTATAAAATATTACAAAGTATTTTTTTAACTTTAAAGGGTCCAATATAACATTGAGAACTATTGTGATTTTCAAATGAACTTTCCAAACTTTCAAATGAACACTCAAAGCCAGCTTAAACAAAAGATGATTGAGATAGTAAACCAGGAAATAACATAGGTGTTGTAATTTTTTATCAAAAATATGATATAGTGCATATAACAGAAACATTTCAATTAAAAAGTAGAAATATATTTCCTGTGGTTAGTTTTAATTGCTACATATATTGAAATTTTAGTATAATAATGGATGTTTTTGTTTCTGGCAAAGTCACCTCAATCTCCTTATGTTTAACCAACATTACAAAGTCAAATAATGACAAACACGAATGATTAAACACAAATTTATATTTTAATGGGTAAAAATAAATATGTCCAAATTAGTATAATCATGCATATAGGTCTAGTAGGGTACCAATTTTTAGAAACAGAATTGTGTTGTTTAGAGGCATAACATATAAAATTGCTAGATTTGATATTTCAGTTTTTTAAGAAAGCCTTTTGTATGTGTTTTCATGAACTCTTGGGCCATAATTCAATTGATTTGAACCAAATAAGATTCTAACTTTCTTTTAAAACACAGTTCATCATTATTTGACTTTTTCTAAGATTAAAATGCTTCTGGAGCACATGAGATTCCACGGTATGTGTACCCACAAAATAATCGTCAAATTAGGTGAGAATGAAACCGTCATGTCCAAAATTATACCGTCCCAAATTGTCCCATATTCAATATTGTACATGCAATATTCCAATACCTTTAACAATTTCATTTTTCATAATCTGCCAGTTGTTGAGAGGAGGTTAAGCATTTTGTCGATCTACAAACAAATTTCAAAGAATTCTATTGAAGATAGATAACTGAAATGGTAAACAAACTGCAAAAGATAACAATGCAAGTGGTTGTGTAAAAACTAAAGACCACGTAAAGTCGGCCATTCTGTACAGTGTTTGGATTTGACAGTTTGAATTTTAATTGCCTCAAGAAAAGTCTAAAAGGCATTAAAAACATAACATTCCTTGTTCTTTTTTAACCTCCCGACCTTGCACGACTCCCACATCCTGCTCCGTCTCCTCCTATCCACCTCCCACCCTCAAGGCCCTGTCACACGGTGCACTTTTCCTTGCATTCACCGTAGCAAAAAAGATGGCGACATGTCGATTTTACCAGAATGCATTGCAGGTATCAAGAAAGAATACGTGGGAAAAGATGACAAGAAGCAAAGCTACTGGATTGAAATTTTAACACAAGTGTGAAAATAACCTATTGTCTTCTGTCTGTTCTTCAAAAGACGTTAATTTGCGTTTTTAAACAATTTCAGACTGCCATGCACTCTGGTAAAATCGACATTTGCCATCTTTTTTGCTACAGGGAAAATCTACTCTTAAGTAAATTTGTGACAAATGTTTGGTACGTTAAAAAACCCCAGCAAACTGTGATGGAAACTTGCATTTGCCAATTTTACATCTCCCAATAGTAGAATTGCATTTCAAGTTGCAAGAAAAATTGCATTGTGACAGGACCTTTATTCTCCAGTGTTCCCGCCAACCTGCTCCCACCATTAGATGGAAAGTCCTTTTTTCACTACATTTTAGTAATTAGGCTACCCCCCTCCTCTCACAAGTCTGTAATCACCTGACGAAATCAATTGGTCGACAGTCCAAGGCATGTTTTGTAATCGAAATTCACAAAATTAAAATTAAATTGCCTTTTTACTCCGCCTGCCGTAGGCGAGGCGGAGTTTTAAATTCGCCCGGTTTCTGTTTTTTTTTTTCAGTGTCAGAAGTCGGTGCCGCCGCTAATGGGTGATACCGCTGGGCACAAGCCGCGTGAGCCGACCTAAACACGTCGTTTAAACTCAATTTCCAGCGGAATATGTCAACAAAACACGCATTTTAACATGTATGCTAGAACATCTAAACCGCAAGAAGGTTTTACGTGCAAAAATTCTCATGCAAAATGTTTTAAAACGACAAATTCCACCGCGAAACTTTACCGAGGAGCGATGAGAGCGTGCTTCCGTCATTTTCTGTTGTATTCCTACTTTTAAGGAAATTTAGAAATTTCTACACAAGAATCAAACGCAAATTCTACTGAAATATCTACATACAAAACACAATTTTTAACATGTAATAGTCAACAAAAAGGGACAGGAAGGTTCTTTATCAAAAAATTGCTCCAGAAATGTTTTAAAACGGCAAATAAAAGGTAAGAGACATTTTACATTCCAATTCCAGAAATACATATGTTAGTCTAAAGTTCCCAACAAATTATATCGTGGAGACTTCAGACTTAATAGCTTAGTCTAATTTTTAATTTTTGTTGTTTTTATGAGCGATTTTAATACTTGTTTTGTTAGAACGTCACGTTGAATAGTTGACTCAGAGAAAGGATTTCAAATTGGATATCACAGAAAATACAGATCACAGAAATACTTTTAAGTCGATTACTGTAAAGATTGTTGCTATAATTATTAAAATAGCAAGAAAAAAACTCAAAAATGCAAAATAAAAAAAGAACAAAATTTAACTTAAATTTAGTAAAATTTCAACTGGCACTTTCTTAATTTGCCAAAACTTTATCAGACTCCCTGCCTATATACCAATGTTTTAACTGACACCTGAAGCTTTCTGGAAGTAAATACTTTGTCAGCATGTCGAAAGTCTAACTGACAACTTGTGGGCATGTACAGGTCAAAGTCTAACCGACATCTTGTCAACAAGCCAAAAGCCTAACTGATATCTTTTCAACAAGTGAAAAGCCTTACCGACATCTTGTCAACAAGCCAAAAGCCTTACCGGCATCTTGTCAACAAGCCAAAAGCCTAACCAACATCTTTTCAACAAGCCAAAAGCCTAACTGACATCTTGTCAACAAGCCAAAAACCTAACCGACATCTTGTCAACATGCCAAAAATCTAACTAGGAGCATATCAACATGTCAAAAGTCCATTTCAAAGCTTGTCCACATATCAAAAGACTAACTCAGATCTTATCAACGTGTCAAAAGTCTGCTCGAAAACTTGTCAACTAGTCAAAATCCTTACCAACATTTTATAAACATGCCAAATATTTACCTGACACCTTATCAACACATCAAATATCTAATTCAAAGCTGGTCAATATATCAAAAGGCTGGTCAATATATCAAAAGGCTAGCCAACATTTTCCCAACAAATTATATCGTGGAGACTTCAGGCAGTGTGCTACAGAATAGATTTAATAAATTGATGGATTTAATAGACTGATGTATTGTATACACTTTTAGTAAAATTTTCTTTACTTGCAAAATAAAACAGCTATTTGTTGGTGGCATTATGGCAAAAGAGTCTTGTTTAACATATGTACTATTAAAGTCTTTAATCTAAATTAAATTCTAAAAAATGCAATCCTACTAGGACTCTGGACAGAGTGCCTGGCAGGTCACTCAGACATTGATTTTTGGTTATCTTAGTGATTGCATAAGATGTGCTAGCAATGTCTTAAAATGCCTTGGAAGGTACCGTAATAATAATTGATTTAAAAAGGAATTAGTTGGACAGAACAGAAATAAGTGAATGTACCCCACCCCCAATGAACTCTCTAGTTACAGCCCTGCCTGGCCTTGTGCCCATTTTCGTTTGGCAGGCGGAGTGAACGCCTTAGCAGGCGTCTTGTTTATTGACATATTAAGGTGTAAACGATGTCAAAATTGATTGACTGACTTTGGAGTGCTCTAGGGCGCGAAAAATTGCGTCTACAGAAATGATTCTTCCACGGTTGAAAAGACAAGGCTTTTAGCTTTTGAAAGCAATCGTTTTTTGTAAAATTTAGAGGAAAATTAAGCAAATACGAATCAGATAAAAATTGCCCCTAGAAATCGCATATTTCAGTTGCAATGCCAGGTAGCTATTATTGTACTGGCGTCGCAAAGACGTATGATTGATCCCTGCCAGAGGACCTAGTACGCAGCATAAGACCCTGGCTTGCGAGGTTGTAGTTGATGATGAATTTTTTTCAACTGTTCCCGGCTTGAATCCGACATTTGTACGACTTCCACTCAAGATTAAAAGACGTTAACCTTTAGAAATTCTCCCACGTCGAGAGAGGTGACACAAAGTCATAATTTTAGACTGAAGGTATATGTTGTATTTCACAAACTTACCCGCGCATGTATGTGTACGAGGAGATATCTTTGTTGCAGGATAAGTATTCCTTTATACTGTATGTAGAAGATGCTATATTTTGTGATCAGCACATTCGATGGTTTCAAGCTGTTAACGATCGAGTGCTAATATTGTATTATCCAGTATCCACGGCGAATTTTTTGATAAATTAAAATGCCTGAAATGCAAGAGAGACTATATTGTATGGACAGCAATGAAAGCACAATAGAAAATTCTGATCACTGGATCATGACTGGATGACACGAAGAACAGTGAGATTTTCAAAACATTGAAAAGACAATGGAAATTTTGATCAATGGATCCTGACTGGAGGACACGGAGAACAGTGAGATTTTCAAAACGATGAAAAGACAATGGAACATCCTGATCACTGGATCATGACTGGATGACATGGAGAACAGTGAGATTTTCAAAATAATGAAAAGACAATGGAACATTCTGATCACTGGATCATGACTGGATGGCATGGAGAACAGTGAGATTTTTAGGGTGATGAAAAGACAATGGAACATTCTGATCACTGGATCATGAAGAACAGTGAGATTTTCAAGACAATGAGAAAGCAATGAACATTCTGATTACTGGATCATGAAGAGCAGTGAGATTTTAACAAATTAACAATGAAAAGTATGAAAATGAAAAAAAACAATGGAGCTATACGATATTTAACTCCTCCGATAAGCGATAACAACGATATTTATCCTTACCGGGCATATAATACCAAGAACAATTCACACCCTCGGAACAATTGCCCCTCTTGCGAAACGCCTTCGCATCTTCGCATCGCAAACACTGGAAGTGATTTAAAAATATTTTTAAAAAAACCATGTCAAGATCGTATCTCTCTCAAGCACAATTGGATGGCTTCAAGAAATACAAGGTAGGTACACACACATTTGTGAGCAAAATTCATTGACGAATGCCGTTGTCAACTTTTAATTTTTGCATGTCTAGTATTCCTCAAGGGACACTAGTCCATTGGCTGTTTATGTGATGCATCCGTTTTGGAACAATGCGGTCAAGGTAAATAGACTTCATACCTTAAATACTTGTATTTAATATATATCTGCATTTTTTTGAGAAATGCTGGAAGATTTCAGGAAATTTTGGGCGGTATTAGAGCCGTCATTAGACGAAAGATTATTGATATGACCTGACGATCTTTGATCGCGTGTAATATTACCCGGTTAATAAATCTTCACGTTTGTACAATCGCTTGGCACTGTTGCCATGCAATTTGTTTGTCTTTACTATGAACTAAGACCCCACTACAGCATGTGTGCCGTGAATGTTTGGGTATTTCTTGTACAATTTGCAGAGGATTTGCAAAATTGCGTAGCAGTTTTGGCAAGATAGTATTTGCTGATATTAATTATTAACCATTGATAGTTGTCATATGTTTATATGCATAATTGCCACATTAGAAATTTGTATTATGCATTTCTGTTCATTAGTACATCACAATATGTCAGGGCTATTTGGCATTTATATCATCTTTATATAATGCAAGCAAGGAAATGCTTGCAACATTTGTTTAATTTTAAACGTACAAATTTCTATCCCCTCTCAAATAGAAACTTAGCCATGTTTTTGCAATGCATGTGCTCATTCCATTGCAAACAGGATTTTAGCAATGCTGCCAGCTCAGTAAGTGGACTGCGCAGATATATTCATATATTTGTTTTGTACACAATTCCTTTCTTTTGGGAACACAAGGATATAAAAATCCCCGCATTCGTCAATTTTCCTGCGTCCTTGCACAGGCAAGACCTTCCCACTAGAATGAAACCTTGTTCGATTTACAGCATTTTCAAGTGATTCATGACCACCTAACTAAAGCACTTTGCAGCAAAAGTTGTTTTTGAAATTTGATTGCTCATTTGACAATATGGCATGGCGCCTGCATGTTTTCAGCAAAAGGCATGACATTGTGTTCACATGACACTATGTTTTTGGTTACATAACTGTTTATCATAAAATACTTGCATGCTGTTAATTTGAATTTGATGGACTTTTAGTTGTGGCATTATAGAGTTAGTTACAATGCTCAAAATTAAACAACTATTGCTGTGAAGCATTTTAACATTAGATGGTCTCGAATCACTCAACACTATTGTAACTCTCATTACTGAAGCATTTAGCAAGAGTTTTAAACACTTCACAAATGCAACAGGGGCATACTCAGCAGAGTTGGGGGGGGGGGGAGGGAGCACCCCTAATCTCATGAGTAAAAACAAAGCTATGTCTGAAAAACAACCAGTCTCATTGGTAAGTATGTCAACACAGTTAACATGGTTGGTAAATCAAAATGTCTCTTCATTTTTTCTGCAGATATTTCCAATGTGGCTTGCCCCTAATGTGATGACGTTTGTGGGTTGGGTTCTAACAGTCGCAATATTCCTTATCTTGTCATATTACGACCCTTACATCGTGGCAGGAGGGTCTCGTAATGACCTTCATAAACATTATCACATTCCTCAATGGATATGGATCTATATTGCCTTAGCACATTTTGCTGCTCACACACTTGATGGTTGCGATGGAAAACAAGCACGACGGACAAAAAGCAGGTGGATATATAGTATTAACCTTGACTGTTCTGGTGGGACAGTAATTTCTAGAGATGTGTGTGTTTGTTGTTTTTTTCTATAATTGTTTTTGTCCCGTAATGGAGTTCTTCTCTCCCGTCTTTGTATTCTTCATGTTGTCAATGTTGTCCTTACTTTGTTCTTGGTGAATTGTGTAAATAAATATATTTCCCTCTTGTTGAATGCAATTCAAATAATAGATTATAAGGTGAGTCAATCATTATCTGTGGTTTGAAATGCAATCGACCCGACTGAAATGTAACACATATGTAGAACAGACCTTAACTGCAGATAAACTCAAATCTGCTTCATAAAAACAAATATATACAGAATAGGTTAGCTGTCACATCAATATCCCTTTATTTCCTGTGATGTCTTTGTCCTACTCTAGGGATGTTACTATACAATAAGCATACACAACTAACTAGTACACAAAAGGTGTTTGTTCTCTCACTACTTGCCAGAGTGGAAAGTTAATATGTACTGCACAACCGAGATATCGGGCGCACAATTTCGATGCCTTCTTTATATTTTCTTTACATTTACATTAATTCGTAAAGCTCGGGCGTGCAATTTTTAAACTTTCCAGTCTGGAGTATCTTGAATGATAAAGTGAAAATCAATGTTTCAGGCAGTGGCGGATCTAGGGTAAGTCAAAATAAATTACCACAGCTCATTCTAGGATATATTTACATTTTAAAATACCTTCAAAGCAACTTCATTAGTTAGATTTTATTCTTTTGAAATTCCTAACCTATGACATTGTTTTAAAGTTATTTTGAATTTCAAATTGAGCTTCTATAATTTATTTTGACTTACCCTGGATCCGCCACTGGTTTCAGGTGACAACAAGTGCCAACAAAAGATTGTTTCAAGTAGTGAAAAAACCTATACTTTTTGTGTGGTACTCAGTAGTGTTAAGCCAGCCTGACAATTTAGTCTTGCTATGCAAATTTCAAGTCATTTTCGAGTTATTATTATTATTCATTTCTTTAGAAATTGATTGTTTTTGCAGAACATGAAAATAATTGCATAGCAGGACTAAATCATCGGCTACACTAATGGTGGTACTAACTACCTACACTGGCAACGTTAGTTTGAGACATATACACAACTTACTGTCTTTTCACATCAAATGACCAAAGCCTTTGTGTCAATCTTTGTTTTCTAGTTCACCACTAGGAGAGCTGTTTGACCATGGGATAGACAGTATGGCTATATGGTTGATAGGTCTTTGTGCATTCTCCATATTTGGCCAAGGTCCACCATCTCTTACCATCTGGGATTACCACTGGATAGTTGTGGTTATATTGCTGGGATTCTACATGGCACACTGGGAGAAATATGTTACTGGAGTGTTATTTTTACCATGGGCTTATGATTTTAGTCAATTGGTAAGTTAAGTGAAGAAACCATGCGTCTTAAACACACATGCATTAGTAAATACTGGGTATATAGAGTAGATAAAAAAATTCAGATGGAAACAAAAATTTAAAATTTGTTTGTTTGTTTTCTAGATGTTGTTAGGTGTCTACCTGTGTGCGTATTTCTTTGGCGTTCATTTCTGGATGACGCCATTGTACAAAGACATTTATCTCACCCACGTATTCAAATGGCTCACACATTGTATGATGATCATAGTTTATCTACTTTGCATTGAACACCCAGGTCAAATGAGGATGAGTACTGTGATCGGTCACGTCTTCAATTCTACCAACTCTAAGAGTTAAGGAGAGAGAACTCTCATACAATCTTTCGCTTCTCAACTGTTATCAACTCTCATGCAACTCTTGTTCCAGTTTGACCAGGACATGAGAGTTAAGAAAACTCACATACAAACTGTCGTTTGTCAATTCTCATCAACTGTCATGTAACTCTTGTTCTAGTTTGACCAGGACGTGAGAGTTGAGAAAACTCTTATACAAACTCTCGTTTGTCAACTCTTATGCAACTCTTGTTCTCGTTTGACTTGAGGACATAAGAAGTGAGAAAACTCTCATACCAACTCTCGCTCCTCAACTCTCATCCTCGTTTAACCAAGACGTAAGTCATGCAACTGTCGAAGTCTCATCATATTCTAATTGTGTAAACCACTTTATTTTGCAGTATCATTCTTTGGATTATTCTTCCCTCTTACCTTGAATAACATTTACTGGTAAGAGCTTCTTTTCTCTCTCCAACGAAGTACTTCTTACCTGAACACAATATGTACACGACACTTACCAGCTACAAAGACAGTAATGCTAAATCATTCTCCACAGAACAAACGGTAAAATATCTTGCTTTCTCCTTGACTAGGTCTAAAGTAGAAAAGACAGACCGTGGTGTATCGTTATGGGAGGCACTGAAGCCTGGAATTCCGTTGTTTTCGTGTTTTTCATTGTTCACTTTTTGGGCTTACTTCTCTCCCAGCGATATCCTTCAACAGCATCCCCGTCTGTTCTTTTCATCCCTTGGAATAGTCTTCTCAAACGTAACGGTATGTCATCGCGATGAATTGAAACCATTTTAAACTAAGAAATGCTGTATTTCCTGTTGTTGTACAGAGAAAAACGCTTGTCGCAACTTGCCAACGAGTTTCAACGAGCTTTTCAGCTTCATCAAGTTGCTACGAGTCTGTTTAAAGTGAGGCTTGTTGCAACTAGCCATTTGCAGACTTGTTACAACTTGTTCAAACAACTTGCAGCAAGCCTGCGGATAACAAGTTTTGACAATCAACTTGCAACAAGTCTGTTGACAACTTGCAACAGACTTGTGGTCAACAAGCTGTCACAAGCCATGCGAACGCATCCTGATGTCGGCTTGTCGATAACAAGTCTTAACAAGATGTTAGTTCAAAAGGACGAATATAAATATAGCTGTACGTGTACCGTACCTTAATATATGTTTCTTTGTTTAGTGCCGTCTTATTGTGAACACGATGAGTCATCAGAAATGTGAAATATTTAACTACATGTTCATTCCTCTAATACTCATTGATGTAGCGCTACTTCTAGTCAGTTTTAATGAGCTGTATGTTTTAATTGCTTACACGATCGTCATTGGCTGTGCTCATCTAGATTACGGAATTGGAGTAGTAAGTATACCATTCGTAGCCAATTTATGTACCTTCTAGTCAGGGATTGCGAGAGGGGCATCTATGGTGGTCCGCGCGGTCTAGAAAACGTGGTAGAGGAATGGGCCCTCCCCCTTCCATAAGAGTTTGATGATACGTGTGAACGCCCTTCCTTCCAAAATTACTTGTCAAGTTCACTTAGCTCCGCCAATGCAGGATTACCGCAAAGATGGCGAATGTACATTTTCCTAGGGATGCATTGCGGTCGAAAATCTTCAAAGAAAGCGAATGGATGTCTTTTGAGGGATAGACGAAAGACAATAGTTCGAATTGTTTATTGTGCTCAAATTTCTCGCCATTAGGTGATCTTGTGTCATCTTTAAGGCTGTTTTCCAGTTGCGCGTTTTACACACGTACGTACTGTCATGTAAAAATCTTAGTCAGTTTCAATATTACATTTTGAAGTTAACAAATGTTTTGATGGAGATAATTCAGCATTCCCTACGAGTTAGCATACTTTAAAGCCCCATACAGACGAGCAAGTTTTCCTTGACAAGTTTTCCTTGACAAGTTTTATTTGCTCGTGTGTACGCGAAAAAATTGACAATTTTTCCTTGACAAGGGGCCTGGTTTAAAACCTAGTCGTGCCAGCTTTTCGACAAGAAAACATGCTCGTGTGTACGTGCAAAAAGGAACACTTGACAAGGGAATTTTTGTTTACGTACTTAATTCGTGCGGCCTCGTAAAAGTTGTCAGGAAAAAGGTATTATCAAATTCCGCGTACACAGGAACAAATAAATCCTGTCAAGGACAACTTGTCAAGGAAAACTTGTTCGTCTGTACGGGGCTTAATAATTCCATTTGTTAAATACAAACTATATAGAGGAGAATTTACCGCATACCTTGAAAGCAGCCCTTCTTCACGAATTTCCACTTGATAATGTCAGTGCATTAATTACTAGGAAAATGTACACGCTGCCATCTTTTTCATAATCGTAGATTTGATGTGATTCAGATCGTATCTTTGAATTTTCTTTTCAGGTCAATGAAATGTGCGATATGTTAAGAATTCGCTGTTTTTCCTTGAAGCGATTATAGAATATGCTCTATGGACTATGTTCTCTTTCAAAACATAGCTACATTATATGCCCGGGGAAATGAAATCAAAATGTCAGAGAACCTATATAACCATCAACAGAGTCCCAGCATGAGGGAAATTTTTTAAATATTAGCAATCTCTAAGACGTTAAACAATCGGTGCAGACTGTTCAGTTCTTGGGTAACGCAGAGCTAAACAAAGTCCTAAAGAAGCATCGAGTTAACCAGTTTACATTTTGTCGTAAATATCATGAAGTGGTCCCGAACGATCTTGAAGCTCTCGCGAACTAGGGCACAACTTCTTCAAAACGGCGGCTCCTCGTGCAGGCCAGCATATGACAAAGTGTAAACCAGGTTAAAAGGAGGAGATCACCGATGTGTTGTACAGTAAGCTAGAACTGATTGAATGTTGTACTTTAGTGGTGAAACGTTTGAAATGAATGTAATATTTTGTCGATTATTAAAGCTGTTTTACCACGTTATTTTTTGTGGTTATTTTCATGTCACAGTCCCACAGAAACTCTCAAACTGGTCAACAAATCTCCTACCCTAAATTCTCAGTCAATCACTGTCATGTAATGACTCTATAAACAGCCAGAAACTCGCAAGTTACAGTAAGTCTGCTGCAGGCTTGTTACCTTGCAGTCATCAAGCTGATATCAGGATGCGTTCATCGCTTGCTCCAGCTTGATGATAACAAGTCTGATACACGTCAACAGGCTTCATGCAAGTTGATTGTCAAGACTTGAAACAACTTGCAGCAGGTCTGAAAATATCTAGTTGCATCAAGCCCGGCGCAATAAGAGAATAATGTAATTTTAATGAGATACGAGAGACCTTTGCAGAAATGCAGTATAAATAAATTCAATCAATAATTTAACCCGAAATTTAACCCAATTAAAATTTGGTGACCCAAAAAAAATTGTATAATAAGTAAAGACTATCTAATGTCAATAGTCTGTATCTGCGATCTTCAAAACTGAATGGAACCCGTTGCAGGTTTTAATGCCATAAACATATTGTCCAGAATTTGGTGGGTGGATCCAGTTTTAGAACCTGTTTGCTTTAGGTAAAAGTTTGTAAATATTTAACTCCAAGAGCCAATGACTCAGGAATCTCTTCACAGGAAAGATGTATGTTCAACAACGAATAGTCCCAAGTGGTATACGTTGAAATTTTTTACGCTATATTTACCCCAAGTCATTCGTATTTCATCTTGCAAAATCTGTTTGCTAATCCGACCAAGATTGATCCAGGTACTCTTTGATGCTTGTTTATGAGATCTTCAATTGCTAATTGAACCTAAGTGAAGAAATTGACTCAACATTTTCACACATTCATCTGTGAGATCGTTTTAAAACGTGGTTGTTCGTTTTTGGAATGACATTGAGGATGATGGTAACTGATAATGCATGGATATATGGATGAGGATTATGATCGATAATGATGATATTGATGACAATGATGATATCGATGATGACGATAATGGCGGAAGATGAGATCGTCCAGAATGATAATATCGACGGCAATGATGATATCGATAATGATGATTCGATAATGATTATGGATGATTATATCTATGACGAATTTAAGCATTAAGCATTTAAGCATTCTAGTGTTAAACCTAATGCTGGTTTTCAAAAGAGCTGTGATAAGTGCAACTCTAAATTCGCATTCCCCACACCCAACGGACAATTTTTCATGCCATACAAACTTCCATACCTTTTCCGAAAGTTGCTCTGGCGTGAGTGTCGGATCATAAGGAATTGGATCACCAATGAACGTTCTAAAATTAAACACTTCTTGTTATTCCACTTGTTAATCTTCAATTAGAGAACTTGTGGAAAAGAAACAAAGATCACCTCATTTTAACGGGAAAGCCTCCGTAGATCGGCGCAGCTAAAGGACATCGTGTGTAATCATAAAGTTTCTGCAGTATTCCTGAAACACAAAATGAGAATAAAAGCTCACACAGACAAAAACGGTTGCAACAAGTTTCCTGACATCTTTCAACAGGCTTGTTATAAACAAACTGACATCCAGATAAGTTTGTTACTAGTCGTCAACTGACTCATTGCAAGTTGACGGTCAAAACTTGTTATCCACAGGCTTGCTGCAAGTTGTTTCAACAAGTTGTAACAAGTCTGCAAATGACAAGTTTCAACAAGCCTGTTTTAAACAAGTATTGCAACTTGATGAAATTGACAAGTTTGTTGCAACTTGTTGACAAGTTGGTGAAGTGGACAACATGCAAGAAGTCCGTGGCGTTCATGGTAGTGTAATGCATGAAATATGCAACGCGAATTTCTTTCCACTTACGTCTTCCCATCTTGATAGTTCTAAACACCTCTCGAACATTCTGAGTGAAAACTGGAATTATTGTCTGAAAAACAAATCATTTCCCATTTATTAAACACGCGATGTTTAATACGATATTCTAGACGCGATCTATTTCAGCATAGGGTGATGGCTAAGGGGGAATCAAGGTGCATATGACAAATTCAGTCTATAACATTTACCACTTGAGCTTCTTGTGCAACCTTGGCAAAGCCAAGTCTACCATTCCAGACCAGCTTATAGTATTCATCAGAGAATAATGCCTCTCTAACTCCACCAGGAGATACAGCTAAGAGTTCTCCGTCCTGAAATCAACATTACTACGTATTACTAGATATTACTGTACTTGCAGACCTTTAGCTTATGTTCTTTGTAAGTTGCACATAAGCAGACAACGATCATAAGGTATAGTAGATCAAAAGCAATTGAAAAGAAAATTTTTCTGCATTGTCTTCGTAAACTTTAAGGGAAACTTATGCTTTGCTATATCTGTGCTTATGTCGTTACCGTGGACCAGGCTCAAGGCAATCTTCATAAGTGTATTATTAGAACTGATGAAGATTGGAGCTTGACTTTCCAGAAAACTAAACTTGCGTTTACAGCTTGTTTTCACAAAGGACGTTCCACCGAGTGTTTCCACAAGCCAGAATGAAACGGGCACACTTGAAAAATGACGGGAGATAAACCTACCTTCAGCATTTTAACACACTCCTCTCTTGTGGGCGAACAAGCCCCGAAAACATCCAACATTATTTTAAATCCTGCAAAAGATATATAGATGCTTGTGCGAACAAGAACTAAACCATAAATATGGCACAGAAAGGACCAATGTTCGCCCCTTGCAGAATTCCACAAGTCATGTTCATGTTGAATGAACCCGTTTGAACGGAAGGGGGTGCTGTGGTACGAAATACCTGGTAATCTGAATAAAAATGTTGCGACAACATTCTTTAAAGATCGTTTCTTGTAGAGTAACATCTTGGCGATAATGTAATACATATCAATAGGCAGAGCACCATGATAATATACGAGTAATGCAGCGCCATTATCTGGTACTTTCTCCAAACCAATAATTTCATAACCTGGGGAAATGAAATCAAAATATCAGAAAACCTATACAACCATCAATAGGGTCCCTAGCATGAGTGAAATTTTCAAATATTAGCAATCTCTAAGACGTTAAACGATCGCTGCAGATTGTTCAGTTCTTGGGTAACGCAGAGCTAAACAAAGCCCTAAAGACGCAACGAGTTGACCAGTTTAAGGGACTATGGGTTCGATTTGAGCCAATCATCAACAGATGCTGTAATAAACACAAGGACGGTAATTAATGCGTAGTTGACCTTGACTGAACTGTTTGTCACGTGCTCAGACAAGCCCACAGTACACCCAGCGCAAAATACGCAAATATATACTACCACAGACATTATGCTGCGTGAAATGAGTTTAGATGAACAGAATGAAATTCCCATATGTGCCACAACTTGCATTCCGATGATTGAGACTGCTTTGCATAGAAAGAGTAAAAAAACTCTTTTGTATTGGAATTTTAAACAACTATCAAATACAATATGTACACTAAATATAGTAATACCTAATACAGACGTGGCTGATGTTCGTGAACATTTTACATTGAAAAAAAAGTCACCTATGTAAGTGACAGTGTCTTGCCGCCTGCCACAAACGAATTAGTTTTAATAATCTCTTCAAGTCTAAAATTCTCGTCTAAATGGCTTAACTGCAGAGTAAACCCAATAGCGCCGAAGAACCTTTTGTGAGCTAACTTTGAAATAATACACGGGTATATACCGTAGTCAAAGCTTAGGTGTTTGGCTACAAATTAGTAAAATGATCGTCTCAGGTCGGATTTCAGCAAATTGCAAAACATAAGAGTAAGTTTATACAAAGAGGAAACTATTAGCGAGTAACCTTCGATAACATGTATATCAGATTATCTCTTGATGGACGAACAACGGCAAAAAAGTCAAGGTCGACAATGTTTATAACGAGCGGGAGCCCTGCGCACACATAGATACGAAGTGGTTTAAATCATTTCTCAGTGACGTAAATTGAAATTTTGGCTGTTTCCGAGATAGATTATCTAGAAAATTTTTTAAAGAGCAGTAAAAACAAAAAACTAGCCCACAAGAAATTGCACAACTTGAAATGCCAGTAATCTGCATGACCTTCGTTCGGGAAAACAAATTAAAGATCAAAAATGTCCATTTGACAAAATTGCATTTCAAATTGTGTTATCCCATAGTCCCATCGCCGCCATTTAAAAATATTTACAAATTTCTAGACAATGACAGTAGGCTAATATTTGCAACCCACAATAACGGCCGAATAGAATTGGCTCATAGATACAATATACCGTTGCAGTAGGTCGCCTGAGCATCGAATACAGCCGCCACCGTCTGCTTCGCACCATCCCAGAAATTCTCATTGTAAGCATCGCATATCTGGCGTCGTCTGTGTCGATAGACGTGAAGGAATACGACCGTTGCGTACATCATAGCGAGGAGCGTTAGAGGAAAGGCAAAGACAATCAGAAGAGGATAAAATATTAATACTGGAGCTAAAACTGTTAGCGTACTGTAGACGTCCATGATGGAAGGCCTAATGGTTCGGGGCGAAAAAGGACGTGACACCTTTTTGAACGCAACACCGAGAGATGTCGCTCATGGAGTTTTACACATTAGAATTGTCATCGGATATCTTAGCTCACACGTCAGAAGGGGATTCCATGCAGAGTCAGTGGCACTGCTCAAGTACAAGCACGATACATGACGTATACACACGTTAGAAACCGCTGGTTTGACAATCGAAATACCCAGCAAAAACGAACAACCTGTATATTTCAGGTAGTAATTGGCACATGTGGTGACTGCCTGGGTTGATTTTAAGGAGGAAGAAAGACCGGCAAACCCTCGAAGCGCAGAAGAGATTTACTACAGAAACACATGAAACTAGCCACGTATATTCTATTGTATTCGAAGTAATTCCCTGTTAAGGCCCTGTCACACGGTACAATTTTTCTTGCAACTTGCAACGCAATTCCACTCCTACGAGATGTAAATTTGTGACAAATGTTTGGTATGTTAAATATATTTTGGCAAACTGTGATGGAAACATGTACTTGCCAATTTTACATCCCCCAAGAGTAGAATTGCATTGCAAGTTGCATGAAAAATTGCACCGTGTGACAGGGCCTTTAGCCTTTCTGAAATTATTTTGGCGTGAGCTCTGGGCGAACAAGGAAGCATTGTTGCGGGAATATTGTTATGTTTTGTCACGTTTGGGCAAGGACGGAGCAACACCTTAGCATGTCTTCGGTACCGAAACAGTGCTGCTACACTCTACCCCCTCCCCTCTGCCACTTAAACCCCTCCCCTCTCCCTCTGCCATCTAAATTATTGAAGAAACGAGTTGGTAAGAACACGAGTGCAAGTTAAACTATCTATTTTGTTATATGTTATTACTATTAAAGATAACCTTATTTCTAATAGTATGTCACTAAATAATATAATATACTTCTATTTAATAATACTATGTCACTAAAGTATATAATATACTTCTTTTCAAACTGTTTGGATTCAAAAAGCAACCAACATCGCCCATGTAAAGTCAAACTTTAATCAAAATCAATGGCAACATAATGCTCCAAGGAGGCACCATGTTGTACATAAAATGCTGGCTACCCTTAAATCTATCTTGTATTCAAAGAGGCAGTGTCGTGAGAAAAATTGTTTGTCTACTTTTAATCTCCATCTTTCTCAACATCTCGTCTTGTTGTCAAGATATTTACCTTTTAAAACACCTAATTTGCGATGTCATCTGCTCACGGAATCGAAACTGTGAGATTAACTAAAAAAGAATTTCTCTAACAAAAACAGGCAGAATTTATGAATACTTTTGCACGATTATGATGACCTTCAACATTAACATTTTTTACAAAGTTTGAAGAAATTCTACCTCTTTGTTATCGAAAATATTTCTGGTTTGTATAAAAGAAAGTATTACTTATTAGTTTGAGGAAAAATTTACGTATATTTCAGACAACTGCAGTTGTCTTTTCGCATTTTTTAAGTATTTCCTTTTTGAAAGTTTTCAGGTTTTCTTGTATTATAGCTCAATGTTTAGCACGGGACTCAAGCAATTTTATTATCATAATTTGGTCGCCAGCCTGAGATGACTTTGATCAATTTCACAACATGGAATGGGCTGACATTCAAGGACTGCAATCCGGTTTCGTCTAATTCCATCAACATCTCCCCGTCTATTTGCTCCTGTTGAAACGTGCTGATATAACATGCCATGTTGAGACTGGCCAAGACACGCCCAACTCCCTGGACACTCAGAGAAGTCAGGTCTGTGGGGATCAGAACATCGGTTTGGTCTTGAGTCGGCAGGACAGAAGAAGCCGACAGCGCTTTGCGAACAGGAAAAACAGGCTGATCTTTAACAGTAGACGATGTTGGTTTAAGCGTGGGAGCGACAGGCTGGACTTTAGTTGTGGGCGAAACGGATAGTGTCTTTCGTACACAGGGTGGAGCCGTTTGGGGTTGAGGAAACGGAGGGACAGATTGAATTTTAGGAATGGGACATACAGGGTGTGTTTTAGCAAGTGGATCGCCAAGTGAGGAGGCGGAATGCGAAACATTGATGGTCGGTTTGGGTCTAGGAATGGGTATGGCTGACTTTTTGGTCGAAAATTCCATCTCAGTATTTCCTAAATCGTCTGAACTATTCGATTTCATCCTTGGAGCGGACAGATCTGTTGAAACGGACTGCTTTCTGTAGTTTTTCTTGTCGCCGTCCACGGTTTCATGTAAGTTTTCACTATAGGACCTCTTGCTGCGAAATTTTAACTTCAAAGCGGAAAACAGAGTTGCTTTGCGAGGAACTTTCGACTCCGTGCGTTCGGTTTTAGCGGGTTTTACTTTCGCACCTTGAGCAGAATTACTATTCCCTGGATTCTCCGCGCGGCACTCTTCGTCTGACGACATATCCACGTAGTCATCAAACGCATCACTCACGTGATACAGTGACGTCACATTGGCATCATCAACTTCTGCGTACTCGAAGTCGTCCATCTGTTCGTATCCATCATCACTGGATTCATCAAAGGAGTCGACACTTGCGCTCTCGTTGGGTTGTTCATACTCAAAATTCTTCTCTTCAAGGTCGTTACAATGTTTCGCGTCGTCGTATATTCCCAGATTTTCTAGTTTTTTCGCAATGTCTTTAACTGTTCCTGCTTTTTCGAACATCTCGCAGTACTCCCCTTCGTTTTCTGAACGAGCTGGTGCCGGCCTCGAAGAAGGAATAGGGACGCTCATATTGTAACACCGAAGTCTGGGCAGCAATTCCGGAGGATCAGCGTGCTCACTTGCTACCAAAACCGAATCACGGATTTTCGTTAGATTTCCGTCTGGCCGATCCAAATAGTCAAACTGGTCGTTATGGTCCAGTTCGTTTAAATCAAAATTGTGAAGAAGGGCTCTACTTAGTTCTCTGACGGTCGTCAAATATTCAGGGTCGTTTTTCACCAGTCCCTTAGCAACCACGATATTAAGGTCGACATCTGTTGGGATTTGCAAGTATGTCACTGATTTATTCCAATCTAACGAAGCGGCGTCGATCTTAGTCGCAACAACGATAACTTGCTGTTTCTGGCTACAAACAACCGAAATCTTTCCGAGATTTGAAACCCAATTCTCGAATTCATTCTCAAGGTCTTCCCGTGCATCTGGGTCTGGTAGAACCGTTACCTGATAAATAAATCATGTTTAACTACGGTGTACGTGAGACAAATGGTTTATCGTTGACAAATAACGGGAAGTAAAATCACTCTTGAATGAGATACGGAAAGAATGCATAAGGAAATGGCATTGTTGCTAAGCCTCTATGTAAATATTAGGGAGCTTAAGCTATGGAACTTGATACCTGCAATAACCGTTTGCTCAATTTAGTAACTTGCAAATAATTTTGTTCGCCTAAACGTTGTGCTCTCAACTGTAAGATGGAATTGCAAAACATTGCAAGACACTTCTCAAGTCGTAGCGTTGCTGAAGGAACTTGATAATTTTTATTGTGCTTCGTGAAAAACGCTCGAATTCGAAGAGAAGATGAAATGTACGCCGCATTTAGGGTATTTTCCCAAACTCTACATGTGAAATATTCAACTTCTGAGAAATTCACAATTAAATGTAGCTGTAACGGCAAAATTGGTCGTTTTCAAACGTGTTTTGCACTCATAAACACAAACGTAAAGAAGCGGATGCTGATCTAGAAAATGAAAATAATGTTTGCGTATGGCTTCCGTCGAGCTTTAGACGCAGAATAATAGAAACGTCACATTTTGAAGAGTTCTGCTTGTTAAAGCTGTACAAAATGTAGAAAGATCAATGTAAACGGATCCTTTCATACCTTAGAAGGCAAGCCAAACAATCCAACGACTTCTTTCAATGTGTATTCACAGAAGTCCAACAAGGGTTCAAATACAACACGACAACTCGTCGGTAAAGCCTGCTCGATATTTACGAACTTCACTGCATAACTCTCGGGGTCAATACTTTCAACCTCCAAGATGGACTCGGGTTTAAGGTAGTTAATCGCTTCGTTCCAGTTGTTTTCCAAGACGCGGAAGTACTTAATTTCTGGATACACATAGGAGATTTGGGAGACATGTATCGGGTCAAATCGGCAGTATGTAGAAAGAGGGCAAACCAGAAACTTATTGGTACAATGCAATGGGATCGCGATGGGTCTCCCTGCAGAATCCTCGCCAATTAGATTCTGCCTGTATCGTAACGCGTGAAACAATAGGATTTGATCATCGTCAAAGGTGCAAGCTTCGTTAGCTCCGTAATATCCTTCTCGAACTCGAACCAAGTTTGGAAGACTAAAGTTCTCCAGAAACTCACGCAACGTGTAGGATGTATCGCTCCAAACTAATGATTCAATTGATTTTGCTGTCGCCATCGTAGTGTTACTGTAAATATATCGAACAAGACATCACACCAGTGACCCTTGCATATATTAGATATCAAAATGCTTAACCGTTTTGCACAGCCAATATAGCTATATATATCGGAAGCGACGCTGGTTTAATTAAGAAGCGTGTTTGCTTTGCTTTTTAAGTATTCCTACGCATATTTACCGAGTGTACAGTTTCTAAAGTACTTGAGTTGTCACATCACTGCTTCATGCAAAGTAAGGCAAAACAGGCACGCACGTCTGATAGTTTAAAGCCCCCGCTAATGTTGCGCACACCTCATACTTCAAGGTTAAATCCTGTCCAACGTCGGCGTTTATCGCGCAATATGTTTCGCCATAGGGCCTGATTGAGTTTCAACAAGTCTGTGCAAATCTTCCAACAAGCTGATACCAGGATACGTTCGCACGGTTCGCAACTGGCTTTTCGCCAGTTGATTGTCAAAACTTGTTATCCACAGGCTTGCTGCAAGTTGTTTCAACAAGGTGTAAAGGCCGGTTTCCTCTCAGGAAAATAATCCTCGGATCGGACCGGATCGGAACAAAATTTAACCTGCACATACGCCTTTGGTGCCAATTCTTTGCCCACTTTAAAGCAATTTTATACGTGTGAACAGCCTACCTCAAACCGACAGAAAATTGGCTCTAAAGGCACATCAGCAGGTTAAATTTTGTTCCGATCCGGTCCGATCCGAGGACTATTTTCCTGAGTGGAAACCGGCCTTAACAAGTCTACAAATGACAAGTTCCAACAAGCCTGATTTTAACAGACTTGTTGCAACTTGATAAAATTGACAAGTTTGTCGTGCAGGTGCCAAACGAAAGGCAGACACAAATGGAAAGGAAGACGAATTAAAAGATCAAATTAGACGCGTAAAAATCACACTTTCCACTTTCTATTGATTTAATTCGCCCATAAAAAGCCTTTACATTGTAGATATTTTTACGATTAATTGTTCCCAGATGCAATATCTGCCACTAGATTAATGTTAGTTATGTTACAATGGTCTCATAATCATCATAAAAAATGAATCATTTCTTTCTCGGAAACTGCCGGTAAATTTATCAAAAGAATTGATAAATAGGAAAATCGAAACGTGTGTAGAGAAGCCTGAAATGGTCTCAGTACTCCCATGTACGTATATTCAAGTCTAACCGAATTTGAAAGGGGTGCCGCCCCCCCCCCCCCCCCCCTTCACAAGACGATGCTGCCCCTAAACGTCAATCATACTGGTTTAATGTGGGTTAATATGATATGGATTCAGTGCGGGTTTAGTACTTAGATCAAGACGAAATAAAGCATTCGTACATGTCAAAATTATAGTTTAATCACAATCTAAATTTTCATGTCCTTTCGTTAATAAGTCTCATTATTCGTTTGGTATGATTCATATCAATGAATGACGGAGTTTCCTCGTTCAGACCATTCATCCAACATTTTACCATCAATTTGCCCTTCTTTAAAATCCAGCCACATAGCTCACCGGTCATGGCTAAAGGGGATGGACGAGAGGTAGGTTTTCAAGATGGCGGCTGTTTTTCAAGATTCTTAAAACGAGAGAGAATCAACAACCAGACATTTATAACATTCCTAAATTGTGGTTAGGGTTAGGGTTAGGGTTCGGGTAAGCTTTAGGAATGATATCAATGTCTGGTTGTTGATTCGCTCTCGTTTTAAGAATCTTGAAAAATAGCCGCCATCTTGAAAACCTACCTCTCGTGCATCCCCTTTAGCCATGACCATAGCTCACCAGACCTAACCACGCAAAATCTTCTCGACCTTGCCCAATACTGAGAAACCTTTCGGTAGTGTATCAGTTTCTATAGTCACGAAATATTTCTTCAGTGCTCGAGTTTACAGTGATTTCTTGCTCAATGTATTTGCTTAGGCGGCTGCTGATTCGCTCAGATTTTTGACAGTGCTGTGTGTGTGTGTGTCCCAGGTTCTGTTAACTCCTTCGACTTTGAGAGAGTCGCACGTGAGGCTGGTCTGAATGTCTGCCGGGGTCTTCGCTAACTATATCTTCTTGCTTAGACCTGGAGCTACTTTGCTTTAAAGTTTAAACGTACGTTTTTTTCTGCATCTGAAGAACGGTTTGGGTTTTGCTTGTGGGGGTTTTCTAATGTTGTCTTTGTTTAAAACATTGTTATTGTCATTTTTCCCGATCCATTTTGCTTGTTTTAAATCGATGGCTTTTGGATCACGGGGCTCATTTTGAACGGATTCATTCTTTTCATTGCTCCTATTGCGTTTATGATCTAGCTCGGTGCCCCATCTTTGAACTGTAATTTTAGACGTTACATCACTCATTTTCAAATAGGTAGTTTCGTTCACGGAGGAGTTGGGCCGATCCTGCGTGGGTTTTGTACTGTCTGGACTGTGTGACAAGGGCGTTGTTGTTTTTGAAATCGACTTGAGTGTCTGTTGTTGATTTTCCAAGCATTCCAAATCCTCATTCTTCAGTTCCGCTTCTTTCGCCCGTGTTGTCAAATCCACCATGTCCTGATAAATATCTGAATTATTAAGTCCTGATCCGTGCTCTCGTGCCAATACGGAAACCGGGACATCTTTTGCAATATCTATGCGTTCGTCATCGGAGTTTTCGCCAAGAACAGACAAGACAACCACTGTCTCTTCAGTAATGTCCACAATATTCACTTCTTTCAAATTTAAAACGACGCTGGGCAAGTTAGGATCCATTTTATTCGCGGATGATTTTTGTACAAACCTTATTTTCACTGGTAATTCGAACTTGACAGAAACTTCCGCCAAAGTATATCGATTACAATCACGTAACGAGCAGAATGACGCTGTACAATCGAAATCAATATTAATCCTTTTTTTTGTCGAAGTGTTGCTACACTGAATGCACTTTCGTGTAGTGTCTAGGCCGCTCACTTCGAACACTGTTGCCCTTTCAAACGAATTCGATGGCGACTTTGGGTTGTAGTAGCCAGTCATGGCCATAATATATTGCACGTTTTCCGATAACACGCTCAACTGTAGCGCAGACAGTTTCGCAAATTCTCCATTTTCCACGACACATTTGAGAGGACAGGCGTGCGGAATGAAGACCGTTTCATGGAAAATAGTTTTACAAACAAGTTTTTTCCTCTTTTGAACAGAATGCAGCCGGACCAGCTGTCCCGAACACAAACTCGTTCTCTCGTCTCCGTCGTAGTAACCGTTTTCAACACGTACGACTCGTGGTAGTTGAAAATTTTCCACAAATTCCGCGAGGCTGTACGGACGTTCATTCGATCTTAGGTCCGCAATCGACACATAGTCGTCAGCACAGGCCATGATGCTCACTCCGGGAGGTCGTCCAGTGACTGAACCTCGACCAAGGATATCAATAAATTTAATTGTACGTGTGTACGTGGTTGGACGTGTTACGTACGTGACTACGCACTTTGATCACACCGCTGTTTCTAGAAAATTCCAAAGCGTAAAGAAGATACTGACAGTGGCGTAGTTAAGGGGCGACCGCCCCCCCCCCCCCCCCCAATTGTGTTCAAGACCATTCCAAAAGTCTAAATCCGTGTAGAAGTTGGGGGGCGGACCCCCTAGAATGCCTTCGCCGCTTGCTACTTGCCCCCCTCCCAAACAATGACTCTGGCTACGCCACTGAATACTGATGGTCTTGTTGATGTGTTCAACGACGGGAAAAAATTACACTGTCCATACACAATTACGATTTATTACCAAGACTTTCACGGTAGATATATATCGATCATTTGTCATATTTTCTAATTTTTACTCTATGGCGATCCCTCTGCACGCAATCAACTATATTACCATTCTAAGACCCTTACGGCTACTGTACGTGACTAAAGAAAAATCCGTGCGTCGCTCAACTGACTAAGTAATTATGATTTTCCGACACTTTACTCGATGCTAGCCAACTTGCCGGTCAAAATCATTGAAGTTCAAGCGGTGAACACTTGTGAAAGATTCATAAACTATAGGCCCTCCGTCAGGAATTGAACCTACGCCCTTACGAAGCCAGTGTAAACAACCTACGAGCGCTGAGCTACGCAGGTGGCTGACAAGAGCGTAATTTTAGCCTGCGAATGGTTTGGAGGAAAAAAATTACGCTTGGCCAGACTGTCATCGCTAAGGGGTAAGTTTGATTCCTACCGGAGGATTTAGAGTTGATGGTGAATTTCTCTCAACGCTTCCCGGTTTGAATTTTAATATGGGTATGACTTCCTCTCGAGACTTATTTATACCCTCGAGAAATAAACCGACTGACAAAGTACGTGTACAAGAGAAAGTAACTCTCCTATCAACTCCCGAAATCTAATTATTACATCGTTTCCAGTATCGAAGAGACATACACACGCTTTTGTGTGCAGTTGTAGACACTGCAAATATCTTGTATTAAAAAAAAAACCTGTCGGCGGAAGCTGACAAAGCTGACAAAGCAAAGATGGCTTGCTTGCTTGCAATTTCAAGTCAACTCGGCATCGGATTGCAAACAAAGTAGTATCAAATTTCAAAATTAAAAGCGTTGCGTAATGTCTGCAGGCAAAACCCTTGCTGCTAGTGCAAAGTGCGGATGAAGTAGAATGCTAAAATAAGTATAGGGTTGTATTTACCCATGCACGTGCGTCTAGACAAGTTCCGAACACTTCAAATGTTTTTCAAGTTCGACTTTGTCGGAAGCGGGGAATTTTCACTCATAAATAAATGCAAACACGAAAGTAAAACCCGCATGTGGCCTCTGATGAAAGAGGGTGCCCGGCTAAAACGCGGACATACGGAAACGCGGATGCGCGGAATTGTGGATATACGGAAACGCGGACATTGATAAAGCCTAAAGATATCATAAAAAACCTAGTAAAACATAAATAAAGTTATGACACCAACAAGTTACACAACCAAACACGCCACAGATTAATTGTTGCATGCTGGGTATGTTTTTCAAACTGGAACAGAAGCATTTATCCGTACGTCCGCACGTCCATAATGCAAGTTTTTTAACTGACCCAGGAAATACCATTTACAAGAGCCGTGCGCGATTAACTGATTTTCGCAATTGTAGAGGAAAAACTCGAGTCAACGTCGACCTGCTCTAGAAACTAAAGGTAAATCTAAACGCCCCCACATTGAACTACAGTCAGATTTCGCGAAAAACTCAAAGAGACATATGCTGTAACAATCATGTTGCTATATATCCTGCAGATATTAGACTCTTGAACGCAGCTTATAATAAAATCTGGAAAATTGCAAATATACAGATGATAAGAGAAGAAAGAGCCAGGTAATGTATGCATTATATATTAGATCAAGGCAATACGCAATGTTATTTCGAGCTATACCGCTAGGGGTATTGTGATGAAATATTTTTATACCTGAATTTCTGAAGGAAATCGGAGTATACCAAGAAAAATACAACCAGCCTTTGCTTAGCGTTTGTGTCTTGTCTGTTCAATATTTAATTCACTGCTTATACTTTGCTCGCAAGTCTCAGATCGCAAGCGAGCCAATGTAACTCAACACACTATTTGTATTTACATCTTGCAAATCACATCTTGTTATAAATCTTGGCTCCCAGCTGTATCTCAGGGGTCCAAAGGTGAGTTGCTATCCACGAAGTTCAGTAGTCACTCTTTATCTCTTGCGAGTTCATTATCCGTGGTGCCATTGCTTTTTATGCTTTTCTGCGACAGTTGAGAAAATCACTATCCGATGGATAGCGTTATTCACCTTTCCTAAACCGACTCTTGATTAATATACAATCGAATTTAGTCCTTTAGTAAAATATAGACTTAAACATTAAAATTCAAAGACATATCTCATCAGCTCTGAGAAAATTTGGTAGCGTGAAATTGAAGTAGCAAATATTTATGAGATATTAGATTTCACGATTCGGTAGAAAATGTTCAAAAGTAGTCTGTACATTACTGAATGTACTCTTAGCTAACTAACGGCAATTTAAGAACGTTGGCCAAAGCGACAAACGTGGTAAAATATTTCGATTATCAATATTATGAAGGCGTTAAATGATACACGTGCATTGTTCAAATACTCGGACCATGTCTTCTCGCGGCCCTAAACAATTTGCATACCATCTGTATTTGTTTCTGCAATGTTTGCTATCCTAGCTGGTAGGCATTGTTGATTTCTGAGCAGTTTAACAGCGAAGAAACTCCAGGTAATGGTAACACATTGTTATAGCCGAGTACACGAGTTTAGACCTTATTCTAACCGTCATTCTGACCACGTTAAGCTTACGATATTACATTGTCGACATTATCTTCCTAGAAGTCCTAGAGGTATTGTACGAGTCTATAACGTTTAATAGCATTGGCACAGAAAATCCTATGTAATTGTCTGTATATTTTCGATCATACTTCCCCAATACTCATCACTGGACAAGCAGTATTCACGAGATATTACAAATACTGCAATGTGATCAATTAGTGAGCTATGAAGTTCTTATTTGAGTGCGTTTTTTCTTTAATTGGGCGCTTTGAGGCGTTCATTGGCATATAGTTAGAGTCGTTATTGCTCGAATCTAAATTGAAAAGTGTTTGAAGTAAGGTGTACGTTACCAAAGAAGCCCCAAATATCAGTTAAGTGGAAAACTGTCGACCAAACGCTGCCACAAGTTACTTCCGTGTTTGTGTAAATGCAGTTCACAATAGGATATTTGGACTAATTATTAATCTCTTTGAAACGAAGGAATCTATTCGCTGTTTCAGTTTGTTGTTGTCGAATCGGTGAACAGTTATTTGTGACTGGACGAGGCTTTTTGGACGCTGATTGCTGAGCATTGCTTAGATAAAAGGACGTTTATAATTCCTGTTACCACACACCAAAGAATCCACTTTGTTTACAAGGGAATCGTAGAACGAAATGTCTGAGGATTATCAGCTAGCGAGGACACTTCTATGGAGTGACACAGATTTCGCTTTATCCGAGTTTGTCGAGAAGTATGAACTACCGCAAGTCATTTTGGTCGAAGTTGGCTATTGCGGCGAAGACGAGCGCACCACTTTCAGTAGCGACCAAATTCTGACTCTACATGCATTACGAACGAACAGCAAGATAGTTTGCATCGTCCCTCCTGGAAATGCGGTATTGGTGCCACCGAGCTGTGCGCTTAAGGCCGAGGTAATACCAATGGAATGCAACGACAGAATCGTGAACGCGCAACAAATCTCTAGCGTATATAAGAAGGTGAAATACATTCGTGTTTTCGAAACCGGTTCAACGCGCAATAACAACAATATTCCAGACACGTTAAAGGTCGGCGATATTCTGCAGATCAAAAAGGTGGACACTGCTAATAAGGAATTACGCTGCAAGAACACGAAAACGGACGCAAGTATCGTGATTCCCACCGATTCTACTGCAGCGTTTGTCCCGTTGGCCGGTCCGAATACGTACACTTTGGCTGAAATTCAGAAGCATTTTGGTCTCCCTGCCAAAATGAGGTTCACCGATAAACGAGCTGAAATGAGAATGCGTACAGTACCTGGAGAGAGGCAGCCTTTGATGATGTTGTCAAGCTTGGATCAGATAACAGCGGTTGAAGAAATACACGACCAGGACGTCATCGTGACGACAGTCTGCTCAAAACCTGAAGAAACGGTAAAAATGTTTTATTTATTCTTGTGAGAATCTTTGAAACTGGTTATTTGGGGGAAATACTTTAGACATCAGATGTTGAACTCAGTCAAAAACGTGCAACTCGTCTGTGGGGCCGTGGGCATCTTGCAACAGACTTTGTTGTGATCAACAAGTCGATGACAACGATATGTTTGCATGGTTTACGATAACTTGTTCACCACAAGTCTGTTTCAAGTTGTCACTTATTGAAAGGTGACTGTCAAAACGTGTTATCGACAGGGTTGCTTTAAAATGCCTATATAAAACGGAATTTTTGTCCAAGTATTTTTTTATCACATTGCAAAGATCGCTTGAAATGACAATGTAACTTTTTCGATATGTAAATTACACAACTTATGACATCACTGTGTATATCATGAGTATCTTTGATTTTGATTGATAATTTTGTAGCATATGACAATAAGAAACAACTAAAACTGTGCTGTACGTATGTAGACTAGGATTAATCGCTTGGCATCTGCATTTTTGTGCGGAATATATTGATCGCCTTGCACATTACAGATATTGTGTAATTTGCAAATCGAATAAAGTAGAATATCTCGAGATGGAAAAGAGTTAGAGAAACTCTATCAAGGAAATTACACTAATTTAAAGCGATCTTTGCAATACAATCTATAAATAGACAAATTTCGTTTAAGGCACTTTAAGTTGTTTCAACAAATTGTAACATGTTTGAAAATGGCAAGTTGCAACGATCTTGATTTAACAGACTTGTTGCAACTTGATGAAATTATGACAACTTTGTTGCAACTGTTTGACAAGGACTGGTAATTGGTAGGACTGGCCAACTCTATCGCATTGTTAGCTGTGCATCACAAATTCATACACGCGTTTTAACGTTTTTAGGCGTGCCTTAATGTTCCAACAACATTGGATATCAGGGTGACAGTCGCGGAGGGTTTCCTAAAGGGTGACGAAACTTACCAAAAGGTTGTAAAAACGCTGAACGGCTCGTTTGAAAGCACGGACCTCAGCGTTTTTGAAGATCTCAAAATCTTTGCACATGACGAAGCAGTTAAAAGAGAGATGGACAACCACTTAATTGTCGAACAAGCCTCGAGGGAAATCGCAGAACGAGCCCGAAAACGTTTGGAAGAAGTCATGCGGAATAAGGCTACAAAATTTACTGACAAGTTTTCAAGACCACCGAGAATACCACCAAGACAACCGTTGCAAAAGGTACGTAAGCGCCAGTAATTTGTTTTTCTGATTTCATAACATGAAAGGAATTGTTCGAGTTTCAGCAATGATGCTTGCTAAATATTGACTACACGATACAGAATGTATAGCATCACAAACATCATTTTGTCAAAAGACTTGAGTCCATACACCAATTAAGACTCAATAAAAATCACGACTACATTACATATACACGGATTTGGAGGTGTGTACGACCCGCGTGTTAGCTGCAGTAAAAATTACCACGTCAAATGCGGTTTTTCTTCGAGATGGCAATTTCCCAATTTGGGTCAGCCAAACCAGAGTTATAACGGAAATATTCTATTAAATCTTTTTCACATCTGATAATAATAGACCAGTACAGTAACTGTATCACTTATAGTTGTGAGTTACAAATTATTATTCGAATTTTGTGTATTTGAATTTCGTCATTACTTGTGTATGCTGTGAGAGGTGAGCAGTTATGCAAGTCGACTGTTTCTTCTCGACTTTATTTGACTTTGATTTATTGCATCCCTCATGATCCAGTCAGTGGTTTAACCCAACAGGCTATGGCCTAAATTAACGCCCTCATTCGAGACGGCGCGAAAGTCTTACGGTTTACTGATGTCAATTGTAAAGGCAGCCTTATTTGAAGACCTTGAGCGGAGGTCAGACCAATGTGTTGAACTTTGGTCTCCGCAAAAGTGGTGACCACAATAAATCAAACAATAAATAAAAAATCCAAACAGTTATCTAAAAGTAGGCTGTTTCTTTTCGATAACTTAGAAAGCACCTCCACCAAGACCACCAAAACGTCCGCCAAAACCTGCAAAGCCAGTACCGCACTCGGCAGAAAGGCCTGAACCGAAAAAAAGAGGTCCGAGTTTAACAGAAAAGTTGAAATCTTTGACTCGTAAGCCGAGCACCGAGAATAGTTTGTCTGCAACGACTGAGAGCACTTCTAGTGATGAAGATTATGAAGAACCCAACAACGGGATTTATTCCAGTATTGATGAGATAAACGATGTTTTTGATGACACTGATCCTGATAACTACGAAGATCCGTCGACCTACACAGAACTGGGTGCCACGTATGAGCCAAAATTGTCAGGATCATATGAATCTCTCTTAAACGAACCTCCAAAGGTACTGTCTCCTGTTACTTTAATTTTTTCAGGAATTTAAGAAACCGAGGAGTCTGTTACAGTGGCTATCCTTAGTGCAGCTAAGGGCTAAGCTGAATTACAAAATCAGCTCAGCCTGATCCAGCCACAGGCTTTCTAAACGCGCCTCTGTCAACCACCTCATGACTCGTGTTAGTCATCATGGAGCAAAGCCACAAGCTTAAAAATACACACAAGTTGTAACAAATCTGCAAACAAAATATGCACAAGCCGTTTTCACATGTTCTCGGTCGGAGCAAGCTCACCACAACTATCAGATCACAAATAGCAAGCTTGATAGAACTATCAGACTTAATTGTTGCAAGGTCGCACCCAATAACATTGATACAGTCATAATAATAAACATAACAAATATTGATATGATGAATTTTGGGACAATCTGATCACAACAGGTCTGTATCAGAGTTGTTAGGACTACAATCACAGAATAGAAATCAACGAGAAGGTTCACTCTAGTCGAAACCTGTCATTTCGAGCTAAACAAGTCTACAGGGTGTATCAAAAAAAACGGAGCTTATCTTTTGTGTCAAATTATTTCTAAATTACTGAAGCTTATAACACAAGTCCAAAATTGTGCTATAAGCTTCAGTAATTTAGAAATAATTTGACACAAAAGATGGGCTCCGTTTTTTTTTACACACTCTGTAGTGCAGTCCGCTACTTGCTTCGACTATTAAAATGGACGTAATGCCATTTTAAACAAGGAAGATCCTTGGAAATGTCAAGGTCCTTGCAATGTCAGTGTGGCGCGGAATCGAAAATAACAATACACTTGTCTATGGCACTGAGACGAGCGCGCCAAACTGCGTAAGGCGTGACTAGTGATTTATTCTGTGCTACCGTGACTCTGATATTTGTGTTAAGCTTGTTACAAGTTCCTTGTATGTTTGCATGGTGAATATCAAATAAAATATAATTTTGTGGAAACACCACGTAAGTTGAACACTGATGAAGATCCGAGCTTACGGATCGAAAGCTCTGCGATAAAAAACTTACGTGGTGTTTCCACAAAATTATATTTTAATTTGTTACCAGTTGTTCTAAACTTGCTGACAACTTGGAAGAAACAGTGCGAACACAATTTGTTGGCGGCTTGTTGACAAACTTGTCATGGAGTTGAATGGTTTTTTCTTGTTAATTGTAAAAATAGTTTAATCCCAACCCTGTCAACAGTGTCTCCGGGAACGAGAACAAGGAAAATCAGCAGCCATGTTTACCGTCTCTTTAAATCATAATATAAGTATCATAATCGTGACAGCAGAGCTGTACCCCAGATCATACTTTCACCATTGTGCTGTCGAAGTCTTGAAACTCTAATTATCTGTCTCTAAACTCTCTTAATTCAACAGGCAACCTTACGATTCAGCCAAAGTAATCCCCTGCCATCAACACCACCAATACAAAAAAAGAGCATGTCTCTACCAGCGAACACCCATTTTCCCCCAACACCACAAGCTGTTATCCCTCCACCTTTGCCAACGAGCAAACCGCCTTGCCCCAAGGAGGACAGGCAAGCAATATACGAGGCTATCGCAAGATATCCTCTGGATTTAACAGGCTTGAGTGTCTCAGACGTCAGCAAACTGTTGCGCTATTTAAACTTGGGTGATTACGTGCAAACATTTGAAACCGAGCTCATAGACGGGACGATGTTATCGGACTTGGATAAAGATTTATTGGAATCTTTCAATGTGAAACCATTCCACTGTAAGAAATTGTTGGACTTTATCGGCGGCTGGCGACCGAAAGTGTGAATGCATCAATTCCAGCTTAACTTACTACACTAGAGCAAAAGATTCCGGATTCGTCGCTAATCCGGGACGTTTTGACATCGGATTCGTTTTACCGTTTGCACTAAGGAACTTGAATCCGACACAAAATTATCACAGACAGATTATGAATCCGGAACTTTCGAATCCGGAAAAGTTTGTGGGAAACTTTGTATCCGAGAAAGTTTGAATCCAACAAAACTTCTCGTGTTAACTCTTTCCGTAAAGAATTTGAGTGAACTTGCTCCCTCGTATGGTTTTCAAATGTATTGCCATTAATTTCAACTATCAAAAACCCACAAAATAAGATTGGTAGAATCGCGGTCGTGTTTCATGTATCGACAATTGCTGTGTGAGGCTGTGTAGTGTGAATGCTGTGGGCCTGAAAGACAAGGAATCCGGATATTTTTACGAATCCGGAAACTGTTGCTCTAGTGTAAACAGGGTCTTAAAGTCACTGCTGAACTTGTCTGCGAAGTGGAACCATTCATATATTCATTGTCAGATTTACTTGACATTTAAAAGCCAATATTTTATCTGTGTACAATAATAACTCTTACGTTAGTTAAATTGTAAGTGACTCTATATTATAATAACTTTAGCCAACATTGTGACGTATTTTGCAGGCTAAAATAAACAAATCAGTGGGCTAAAATACATTTTAGCCCGCTGACGTAATAGCCAATTTATAAATCACTTTAAATGCCCACTTTTGAGTGATATTTTAAGTTTTTGTTCAAATATATGGCTTTTAAAGTTATTATAATAGTAATAGGGTTACTGTTCTTGGGCATAAATGTGTCAGTTTTGGCCCTCCTCAGAGCTCATCTTGACCCTCGCTACGCTCGGGCTAATATCATTCTAAGTCGAGCCAAAAACATATTTATGCTCGCGAACGTCATATTAATTCTAAATGAGATCTCTTCAGCCATAGTGATCTCGTTGCTGCTTTACGTCGTATATGATAATGCCTGTATCACCAACAAGGTTTACGCATCTTCTTTTACGCTAGTTGTTCAGCTGATCTCTTTCGTACCTGAAGTAACACATTTTCTTTCAACTGCAATGACATCATGCACAAAGAACACCAGTGAACAAGGCATAGTCGCAGGGTCCTGAGCGAGCGGGGGGTGGTCCTATCAGCCCCCATTGATCCAAGTGCACACATTCCATTGTCATAGTGGTTGTCTTGTCCAAATCTTAGTCCCATTCCCATTTTCTATTGCTTTCACTATGGCTAATAAATTGGCGAGCGAAAACGTGAACACATCAATTCCACCATAGAGTTCCGCTGAACTCGTTCGCGAAGTTGGACAAATTATGCATTCATGACCATGTGTACTTGACATTCAAAAAGACCACATTTTACCAGCCCACAAAAACTCTCTCGAACGTTAGTTCTATAGGGGGGTGTTTATATGGAGGCCAGCACGCTTAGCGAGATAAATTTGGCACAAAAACGCTCTCAAACGTTAATTCTGTGAAGGGGTGTTTATATTGAATGCGGCCGGCTTGACGAGTTGAATTTGGCTTGTTTCCATACAGGAAAATATCATTCTGCTTCTCCTCAGTACATTAACATCAGTTGTTTTGACCATATTTGGCAGTCGCCCTCAGCGCGGCCTTTTGAACTTTCATTTCGGCAACCGACCCAGCGAGTATTTATACGAAAACTTTTTCATCCCAGTACTGGCGAGGTCTCGATCGCCTCTTTAAGTGGTACCTCGCCAACCTGGAGATTTTTAGAATAATTTAAAATGAAAACGCTCAGGGATGAAACCTTGTACACATAGCCTTAATTCTATGACGTGTAGCAATAACTACACAGTATACTAATGGGCATAAATGTACGTCTAAGTTGATTCAAATTCAAAGCACGAGTATCAAACATTTTATTGTAAACTCGATTTTATTGTAAATAATTACTCTCAGTCTATTTTTACACCTGACAAACGTCTGAAATATGCCTGACCACGGTGGGAATCGAACCTACGAAAGACCTTTGGAATGTCAGTCCAATGCCCTGCCCACCGAGCTATGAGGACAGGTCGTTAAGCGTGTGACATTTTCGAAACTGAGTCGAGTTCTTTTGAGATCAACGTGCGTAGGGCAGTTTACTGGAATCTGGTTTCAGTTTCAAGCCCGAATGACACTTCAAATTCAACCGGTGTTTACATGAGAGATTGAATTGAGGGTTGAAACGCTGTGGTAAATAATAATCTCAGTCTGAATTGCAACTTTCTCCAAATTCTCGTGCCGACTCTCTTATTTTTTCGGCAATTTTAGCGCTTATACATCTAGTACGTGAATTAAACTCCCGGTTCAAATAAATTAAAGTTACTTATTATTATAATAAATTAAATTTATTATTTTATGAAAGTTACTTAATTATAATTAAATTACAGTTACTTATTATTATAATAAATTAAATTTATTATTTTATGAAAGTTACTTAATTATAATTAAATTAAAGTTACTTATTATTATAATAAATTAAATTTATTATTTTATGAAAGTTACTTAATTATAATTAAATTAAAGTTACTACCACCACTACTAAACTACCCGTTTTGCAAACAACCTTATTAATTCATGATAAACATCAAATAGTCTTTGGCCATGATAAACATTAAACATCAATTTCATTGCGAGCCCGGCTCATGCCAGAGCGCAATCTGGATTCACATGATTCCTGGACGGAATTTCATTTCGGATCAAATGTTCTTTCCGGAATGAAAACCCAATCCCGGAATGAGTTGTAACTCAACTCGCATTCACCTACAACAAATATCAATGAATCTTCTCTAGTCAATCCCGCTAGTTGAACGAAAACGGAATAAGTTCGAACCGGATTGAAACGTAATCCGGATTCACTGCAAATACCTCCTTAAATCAGCAATCAGGATTTTATATTTTGCGTACCAGTGGGCCCGCATTCCAAAGGTTCTACGTACGTTTGATTCCCGCCATGGTCAGGTATATTTTTCATCCTACTCGGTGCGTTAAATCCAGACTGAAACCACAACCACTATATAGGGTTGTCTATTTCCAGACGTCAACACTTACACTTATTTTTACAACAAGTTTGATACAATGTCTTTAATTGTTCTTAACGTGGGAGGACATCAATGATACTTTAATTAAGTCTTGGCTCAAACTTCCGATTGACGTATTGCACGTTTCGATTCTTGATTTTTGAGTACCGGCACCGATGAATGATCGAATGATAAGCACTGTTGACCAATAAATCCCTATACATACACGTAAACGAAAGCAAACCCATTGCTGGCCACATCGGCTGATGCACAAGGTACGAAGATCCAATCTGTTTATCGTTTTCATCCCAGAATATTTAAGTTTTATAAACAATCGTAAATATTAATGAATCTATAATGGGTACAATTCCTACGTGATAGGCGTGACAAGTACTTGTGAGGCTCTTTTAAATACCGGCACGAACTCGGTTATAAATGAACAAAAAGTAGATGAAAAATGAATCCTCTGTTCCTCAAATCTTTCACAATAGTTTTGGACACTTTCCTGTAAACTTTACACAACCATGCCTCGGTTTTGAGCGCATTTTGTCTTCTTTGAACACAGCTTGAGTTACCTAGTGCTATTGTTACGAAGCTTCAGTGAATAATAAGGAGACGCTCTTTGATTGCCATTGTTATGCTTAGTAAATCAAAACTTGCGATTATTCCTACGAATGAATCGCATCAACACAAAGACTGGGCATTGGCTGGATGAATGTACAAAAATATGTTACTTGTGAATTGCCCCTCTGACGCAAGCATCTTCAGGATACAATTTCATAACGGGTGAGCTAATGACCTACAAAATGTGGGTGAGTGCTTCCGGTTGGACAGAGAGACGTCTGTGTACACAATTCCACGATATTGCATTTGGCAAAATTGCTGAAGTCGGTGTTGAAGTAAGCTGGTGTAATTGGTTAACCTTTATACGGGATAGTTTGTTGAAATATTGATCACGGGGCCGACAAACGTGATACCCTGGTGTAAAGCTCGAATGAAGGCGATTGATGATTATATGTAATTATTCAAATAGCAAAATATTTCGGATTTGTTTTGAAAGAATTAATTGCACTGTTGCATTGTTGCCGTGAAATGGCGGGCGAAAGCGATATCATAAATTCGTTAATTTGGGACAAAAGTGAGAAGAATTTAGCGAAGTTTCTCAAGCAGTATGAACTACCGTTGATTGTGCGAGTCGTGAAGGGTTTCTACAGCAATAACGAAGACGCGTGTATATATGACGAACAAATACTGGCGTTGCACAAGACTCATTCGACCCCAAAACTCTTGGGAACAGACGTCTCAGGTTCGCAGGTGTCTATTCCGTTGTCTTGTCCAATTCCTGTGCTGATCTACCCGGCCAAGTGTAAATATCCCTCTTGTAAAGTCGAAGATTTCAAGTCATTATTTCCCAAGCTACAATACGTTCGGGTGAGAAGTTGCGGGTCTGAAGCAAGCGACGCACAGGAAGCCTCCGAAAGCTCGCTTAAGATCGGGGATTTTCTACAAATCAAAACAATCGACACGAAAAATAAAAACGTCTTGTGCCAAAATGTCCACACGAAAGAAAACCTGTCTCTGCCTTACGCATGCCCGGCTTTTTTCACCCCTATGCTACACTACCGGCAATACACCCTCTCGGAAGCTGTGTTCACCTTCAACCTGCCAATAAAAGTGAGCTTCGAAGTCACACAGACCGTCCAGGACTCTTACGAATGGAATAACGCATTATCGGGCCTTTCCGAAGTCGTCCTTCATAAGGAGGTCATGGAACGTAACATAATCGCGACCACCGTAGGAACACGGAGAGGTGGGGCAAAGTGCTGCCTGGGTCTACCTCCCGACCTACCTATACGTTGCACAGTTCCTGAACCTCTCACCAAATGTGGCGGAACTTTTGTGGACGTGACCCGCTGGCTTCGTTCGCTCAGTGTGGGTTTCGAGGACATTCAGGAGAGAATAAACGTAGTTAAAGACAAGAACATAGTCAAGATCTATGATTTCATATCTTCCGACAGCAGCACGACACAACCCGAAGTCGCTCCGGGTCTGGTACGAACTCCAGCCAGGAGACTTCATGCACCTCAAGTTTCGCCGAGAAAAAAGACGCCGGAGACTCCAAACGATTCCAAACAACCCCTCCAAGATCCTTCAATAAATCGTTCGCGAAGTGAGAACGAAGTCAATACGAGCACAAACGAAGAACGTACAGAACTGTTCCGAAGTCAGTCCGAGAGTAGCGCGACTATGGCTGACATATACGAAGACCTCTCCCGAGGTCCTGTCACCGAAGTTAGTCCGACGATAGCCGAGGACGAATACGTTGATATGGCATCGCTAAAGGAAAATACTTATGAAAATCCTGATATTCTTATCGACAAAAAATCTAACACTCTTACGAGGTCTTACCTTCCCGAAGCTAACGCATCAGCTCTACCTGATTCTGCGATAAACCAGTCTTCAAAGAAACCGACTCCATTGAAAAAACCTGTCAAAAAGGTAATAAAATCTATCATTAACCCATCCCAGGGCTACGAGGAAGTAGAGGCGAAGTGGAACAAACAAGGTACACGTAATTTTGCTGTTCCATCGTGTAGCCCCAGTGCAATTCGCAAAGAACTTTTGCCCGAGATAGAAAGCGAATACGTGATTCCGATCACTTCGGCGAATGCACCGCCGAAGAAATTTGAAATTTGCAAACGTCCCGAGACGAAGAATCAGACCTCTAGTGGTTATGAGAACGTTGACCTAAACAGCGAACGAAATAAACAGAAAGACGCACAGTCTAAGAGTGCTTACGAGAACGTGTTCTTCAAGATAGAGTCAGATTCCAAGAAGTTTGAAAATGTCGAGGAGTACGAAGCCATAAAACCTCGAAACATTCAGACACTGAAATCAAAATTTGAAAAACAAGCACTTGCAAATACGGAGGTAAAATAAGTAATAATTTTCTTCGCCAATTTGACGAAAGGATATTTCGCTACTTCGCTAACACGCCCTAAAAGATTTTTTCTGAAATTTCTACCGATAAATGTTCAGTCGAGAAATCATATAGCCTGAACATTTGTTATTAATCTAGTCACTCCCATCTATATCTACAGAAATTGCAGAAAAAATCCACATAACACAATTCGTAACCCGAGGCTCCCTTCTAGGAAATTTGATCAAACTAGAATTAAGAGCTTGATGAAGTAAAAATTCCCGGAGCTGGGGTTTATTTTAGAAGCATTGTTGGTAATAAGTTTGCGGCTCATACAGAACCGAATTACAGACATTGGCAAGTTGTAAACCAAACTTATCGTTTGAATATAATTAAGTTATTATCGCAAAGCTTTCGATCCGTAAGCTCGGATCTTCATCGGTGCTAATAAACTTATCGTTTCTTTTTTCCTAGTTCCAAAAGAAAAATCTTCAAGGCGAAAACGAAAGCGTGTATTCTCGACTAAATTTTCCGAACTCGAAGTTCCATCCTGCAGCTATTGATGAAAATCAAAACGCCTGCGCAAGAACGTGAATGTTCCATGAATTATGTCGTTTAGTTATCCCGCAAATGATGATAATTCCGCGTTATCTAAGGGAATTATAGCGTCGTTAAAGCCCGAACTTTCTGCCCAGCAAGGTAAAGGCGTGGAACTTGAATTTATTTATACACGAATCTTATTTCTCCCTGCTATAGCTGTGCGTTAGAAGAGAATTGTTCATCGAAGATTTAAATTTTAACCCATAATGATGTACAAACAACGACATTCACATTATACAGGGTCCTGAACGGGTCATATTCACATTTCCCAGCCCAAAACTGAATAAATCTTATTGTCCAAGTGCACCAATTCCACAGACCTAGTGGCTGTCTTTATCAAATCTCAATCCCATTCCATTTTCTAGTGTGTTTTTTTTTGGCAAATGAATCAAAGTTCCAGTGTATGGAATCCCCTAAAAATAGGCAAGATCCCTTTTTACCCATTCAGGACCCTCGTACTATTTTATTACTCTCAACTTGTTCACTCTATATTCTGAACGTGTTTAGAATAATTTAGTTTAGTTTGTAATTGCGAGTAGTCTGACAGTAATTTTTAAATAGTGATCAACTCGTTGTTTCAAAATAAACAAGTATAATATGCGATCTGCGAGTAGTCTAAAAATTTTTTTCACCAGTGATCAAATAATTGTTTCAAAATAAACTAGCATAATAGAAGTTGATTCGTGGTTTACAATCTACGTTTAAAATTTTATTTAATGAACAAATTTATAATCACCATCTTATAAACCAAGCAATATGAATGGCCCTTTTGAACCAGGATATAACTAGTAATTTTATCAGCGAATATGCTCTATGTTAATAAAAGTGAATGGTCTGATATTTGAAACTAACATACAGTTTCCTAATTCGAGAACAACTATTAATAACAAGACTGAATATCAATTATAATTGCCACATTATGTCATATACTGGCCATACTAAGCTTATCGTTTCATCATATTGCGACCAACTCATTGTTTTAATTTTGTGCTCAGTTGAGGGCGCCATCCCTGAATGAATCTAAGCAGCTTCGTGCAGTGAAGAGACTCCATATTAAACGTCTCCAAATCAGGCTTACTCAATTGTTTTAACAAATCTCCATCGATCAACTCACTTTCAAACCTCTCCGCGTACTGAGCCATATTGAGGTTCTTCAAAATGTTCGACACGTCTGTGACACTGAGTCCGGACAACTCTAACGGAACCGTTGCTATTAAATCGTACGGATTTTCAGGAGTTGTACCTGGTTTCCCTGGACTCAACGGCGTTACGGACGCAATGGGAGGGGCGAATGGAACCTCGTAAAGACCTTCGTCCCTCTGGGTGTAACTCACACCCGGTCTGTAATTCTTCGGTAATGTGACGGCGCGTTGAAGAGGACGGTCAGGTTGTTGTGCTTGATAGTTAGGGTCATGTGGGGGTATTGGCTGAACATAGTGTGAGTCCACCTTCCTACGTCTTCCAGGGGACTTTGGTGGTAGTTTAGGAGCATATGTGTCTGCAGTTTCATCGGGTTTTGCTATGTCTTCTGTCTGGCTCTTTTCCGCGAGCGGTTGTGAGTGACCACCTTTAAAAATGATTGAGAAAGATTATTTTGTATTTCTTTAGATGTCCTTTATTTATTTATAATGTACGTTTTCGTTTCTTATCTGATTTGATCAGTTAGTTATTAGCATAAACTATTTTATATAAACTGTGAGAAATACCTTGCGAATCCTCGGGTAAATTTTCTACTATTGGCCGCCAATGACGAGGTGGTAACTTTGGAGACTTCGCTTGTTTTAGGCTGAAGACATCTTCCTTCTGACCAGCTGGTTCAGACGAAGCTGTTTGATTTGTGGGGTTCTCAGTGACTCCACAAGCATCTGTCTCGTCTTGTGGTCTTGCTGGTGAGTGGTTCGGTGACTGCCCATTCGTATCAAGTGGCGCTTCTATCTCTTGGACATATGAATCAATAGTAACGGACTTCGCTCCTGAAATTAAACGCGAAAATACACTTTAAATCGACGAGTTCATTTTCAATCTAGAGTACACAGCCAAAAACGTACATTGAGTTACAGCAAATCTGTTGCAGGCTTGTTACCTTGCAGTCATCAAGCTGATATCAGGATGCGTTCACATCACTTGCTCCGGCTTGATGATAACAAGTCTGCTGCAAGTTGTCAACAGGCTTGATGCAAGTTGCTTGTCGAAAGTTATTCACAAGCTAATTGATCCAAGTTGTTTCAATAACTTGCAGCAAGTCTGCAAATATAATGAAGCCATCAGGCTTGATGAAACTGGTATCATCATGATTATTACATTTTAGATTACATTGATATCGAAGGAGCCAGACTCAATTTCAAAATATCAAGTACTCGAACCGACCTGACCTGACCGTCTAGCTCAATTGGCAGAGCATTGGGCGAGCATTTCAAAGCTCGTAGGTTCGATTCCTACCGTGGTCAGGCATATCTTTCGGCTTAGCCGGTGTGGATGTAGATTCAGAGCTACATATGTCTGTACAGAGCACAAAGATACATAAAAATGAAGATATTGTTTTTGTAGATTGCATACCTTGCGACTTGCTGTCAGATACGGCCGGTTTTGTTCGTCTAGGAGGTAATTTTGGGGACGTGATTGGCGCTGGTTGCGGCTTATTTTCTTTTTCATCCGCCTCTGAGGGAGGTGTCACACTGCTGGATTCCGCGAGGGTGGGGTCCTCTACCACATCCTTTGGTGGTGCTGGAGGTGGAATAGTCCTCGGTACCTTGACAGGTCGTTTACCTTGTATCCGAGCCTTCAGTTCTGCCTGTAGATCAATTGGGGCACTTATGGTACTTTGTGGTAAATTTGGGGATGGTTTGGGTAACTGGACCGGTACGTTATCCATTCTTTCCGCCGGATCATCGGAGTTGTTAGGTGTTCTCGCTAGTATATTAGAGGTTGTATTTGGGATAGATACAGGTCGCTTGACCTTTCTCTTCCCACTGTTGTTAACTTCGTTCTGTGATGGATCACTGGGGATATTATCAGCATCTTGTGATATCGAGATGCTGGTGTTATCATCCCCCCGTGGCGTGGATATCACGCTATCTTCTTGATTTTGTGAAGCAGAACTTGACCGGGGGGTGACTGCAGGTTTTGGCGGCTTTGAAGTTTCAGTAGATGGTTCAGAACTCTTTCTGAGTAACACTGAGGGAGGGGTAGTTGACTGTATGTCTAAACTTTGTGTTTTTTTGACGACGGGTTTAGGCCTCGGTGGCAACGGCGGGGCTTCGTCCGTCTCATCGTCCACACTTTCGTTCGGAAAAGGCATCGATTTATCGATGATGAACTGCTTAATGCTATCGTAATCATATCGTCTGATTGCATCGCGACGTTTGATCAGAGGCGGTTGATGGCACGTTAAAAACTTCGTCACATCAAAACGTTGATTGAGAATGGTCACGACGTCCGTGTAATGCCTGGCGCCGGTGGAAAATCCATCAGCAACCGCGACCTTCACTTCTAAATCTTTTGGTACTTCGAAGCAGAACTTATACTCCGCTTCGCTGCTTACCGAGGTTGTGACGATGATGACATCACGTGCTTCACTTACGATGTTTACGTCGGGGTTCTTGGTTATGAGACTGAAAAAATACAACTTTGTGTTCATTTGGCTATATCTAGAGAGTCAAAGGGTCCGGCCTGATACGCTTTGCTATCATTGGAACCGTGTAACTTCACTTTAAATATGCTTCAAGGGCCGCTTGTATAAAACTCTTAATAACTTTTTAAATCACTGTTTTGCAGTTAAATAGTGATTAAGTACAAAATACGTGCTTCTGATTCGTCGACGTTTTACTAATCATAGTTAACTTTAATCACTTTTTTATAGAACCGGCGCCAGGACTTTTGTCTTTACATATTTTAAACAAGAACGGCCATGTTTGTCATAACTATCAACTCTTAAAACTCCTTTTGGGTTTAAGACAAACACTTAAAAGACTTGATGTGTTTGCGTCATTTTTTACTTCGAAATTATTGCTTTTGCATTTTGTTTCGCAGCGGTGGTTTTCGGCCTTGACTACTTTCTGAAAAACAAATTGAAATCATCAAAGTCCTGGAATAGATTTAACGTAAAAATACAGGGTTCCAAAGTAGAAGCGTATCAGGCGATATCATGGATGGCATTAGCGCTTTGGCCTGGGTTTTCAGTCAATTATTTTGACTGATGTCAATTCTATGATTATAAACTTAGAGATGCAATCTTATGTAGCCAGAAAGGCTAAAGATGCAACCTAAAACAAACCTAAACCCTCTTTGGTCAATCTTAGGGTCTCTTAGGCTGAAGTAATTCTGCAATCCCATCCCACCCTGTCAACATTTCCTGTGTGGGAGGAAACTGGAGTACCCGGAAACTTTTGACAGGGCGTTGACTAACTCTTTCACATAAGTGTCATAACTCTGATGTGAGGATCAAACCCACTATCTCAGAGATGAAAGTTGCTCGTTGGAAAGACTGTTCCGCAAACGCCCCAACATTAAACTGACTCAATATATAGCCTTGTCAAGGTACTTTTAAGCAGGGAATTACTTAAGAGATTGGTATAAGAGGAAAACTCCCCCCACTTACCTCTACGAGTTAAAGATACAAGCGATGTGATATTTGCAAAATCAACAGCGGGGGTGTTATTTATCACTACAATAACATCCCCATGTTCTCAAAGTGTTGTCAAAACGGTTTTTTGCAGAAGCACAAGCAAAAGGCAAAACAAAGAAATAAAGTGAAGTGTGCGACATAAGCATCGACATAAGCACAAGCATAAGACTACCAGCATAAGCTATGGTAGAACAAAAGCAAATTTAAAAGAAAATTATATCTGCTTTGTCTTCGAAAACGTCTGAGATATCCTTTGTTATGTTGCTTATGCTTGTGTCGCCATTGAGAACCAGGCCTTACATTACTAATACGCCAAAGATCACAACTTGTTGAAAACATGACTTAACAATGTTATGCGGGCAATATTGTCCCAACAATGTTGTTCAGCCTGAACCATTACCTGATCAGGTGTAACAATAGCACACAATACCGTTGCCAACTATGCACAGTGCCGCCCCAGGATATTAGAGAGGTTCAGATTTCGCTTCCAACACCTCTACCGCTACCTTAATCTATCTTTCAGCCAATCAGATGTGTCGTACCTATCTGATTAACCAATCAAATTGTTTAAAATTCGAGATAAGGTAGCGGCATTGGTAGAGGAAGTCATATCTGAACCTCTCTATCATTACATCCTTCAAGAACTTAAAATAATTTTGTCACGGCGTACCTCTGATATTCCGTGCTGTCGCTGCCAGCCCCGCGATCCATGAAGCGAACTCGAACAGGGAACCCGAACTGATGCGTCTTCAATTCTGGCGCCTTGTACTTCCTCCAATCAAGCAGAGGTCTAAATCTCGCACTGCATGTGGCCGTTAGGACAGATTTCTGATCATTTTCCACGTTGCGAACGTGTACTTTACTCTTGTCGCGTCTGCTCGCTTTACTGATATCCAATATTTCCAAAATCTCGCCCTGCGCTGCTGAATCTATATCCTCGCCTGTTCCGTAATGCGCTTGAATGACTTCTAGGAATCTCACCGTCGGATAAAAAGAGGCAAAGTCAGCCACTTCACAAGACACGAGGTTACAATCTTTCGTTTGAGGCAGGATTTGAAACTCATCGGGAAAATCTAAGCCAATTGACACGGGGTCGCCATTTTTGTCTTCTGCGACAAGAACCCGTGTTTCTTGTAAGGCGTGTATGGTTAGCACTTCCCCATAACCTAATGTTGTAACGTCTGTCCCTCCGTCGTGTCCACGCACGACCCTCACGACTTGGGGCAACGGAAACTCGTCGATAAATTCGGATAAGGTGTACGAATCGTCCAGCCACGTTACAGAGGCCAGTAGTTCGTCTTCTGTCGAGGATATCATGGTTTCTTTGCAACTAATTATTGCTACTTATATAGTCACGAGACCCTGGAGCACTTCCTTCTTAAAGATTTCAAACCATGTTTACAATATCTCAACGTTGTAGCGGTTTCGTACTGAACACAGAAACACTAAAGAACGCGCCTTGAAGGGAGAAGTCGCTTTCTGCTCTTGCAATATATATCGCCAACGGTGGATTTGTAAAATTCTTTAAAACCAACTTCCGTGTTTGGGGACGATTCGTTAACGACTGTTTCACAAATGCAACTTCCTTGGAGATTAAGACGATAATGTGAATGTGGCCTTGAAAAACAGTTCGTCTCTCCTCAATTGATGTATTTCTTCTGATGAGGGCGCAACATTAGACTGTTTACGATCACTCCCAGCAAACACTTCACTAGTCAAATAAAATGAAATAAATTCCACAAATTATGCGCATACACTTAACAGACGAAGGCTTAAAATTGCAAAATTCTAGTCGTACCTCTGGCTTTTCGATATCTTCTTCCCTGACGTCTTCTAATGCAGCCTCTAGGGACTATCTTCAGTACTGGTTTGATATACTGGATCGTAATATTTACCAAAAACGTGTCTAGACAGAATGTTCACCAAATCAAACAGACCACGACTTCGATCGGTTAACCAAACAGCCGAACTCGAATTTAGGAACAGCAGTGTGCGCCAGTTCAGTACTTTTTCACTTTCAGCTGTTGAGTTTGCTGTTTGCCCCGGCAAAATAGCCACAATGTATTCCGTAAAAAGTATTTCAATTTGTGGCAATGACGCCGAATAAACTAATCAAGCGGTTTAAACAAAAATTAATTAATTTTGTTTAATTTATATTACTGAAGCATAACTCACTTCCCGGCAGCTTCACAAGCACTCATTTTCCTCTTTATATTGTGCACGTTATCGCAACGATGTATTTCTTTCGCTTCTATACGGATGTTTACAGCTAGCGGTATCACATATATTACGAAATTCTCGCCAACACAAACACAGCTCATAGCAAGCTTTTCTTCTGGAACAATGCTGTGTTTTGACAAGCTTTTGAATATTCAAGAGACATATTTGTAAAATATTCAACAGACATGGAAACCCTGTTGTGAACTTTGTAAAGATTTCCAACCTTTGGAAAATAATTGGACATATGCTGTGCATGTATAAGATAATTATATAAGATAAGGTCGCAGTTTAGTTTCGCAAGCTAGGCGGCATACTGATTACCACGGAGTAAATCTTAACAAAGTAGTACGATAATCGCATTTGATTTGTACCTAATGAAACAAACCATGAGTACATCATTCTTATTGTTTAAAAAGATAAATACTGTCACTGTCGCTATTGTAAGCTTGCTTGCAACAGTAAATATTTACCAGTAGAATCCCTAAGAAATCTCTTAATAATCTCAGAAATCTCACATTAACACCATCTATAAACAATTTCCCGTGGCCTATTTGAATACAATGAGAATATATATATATAAGCTCTCAAAACATTTTCCCCATATAAGTGCATGGTACTCGATAAGGGTTCAAAAACATAATTACTTAGGGTAAATGATTTGGAACAACTCCAACTATTAATAAAGATTTTTCAATGTAAAATTTACAATTTGTTCATGTAAGTTGTATGTATCTGTACATCAATAAACACTTTTATTAATCGGGATAACCGATTATGACGAATTAAGTTAATTGGTATGTATTATATCTTTTGTGCAGGCCTTCTATTAATTTTTGATACAATCTACGATTATTCACTGTACAAGCACTGTACAAACATTTCCACTAACAATGGACGATTCTGACTACTTTTCTCGGGCACAAGAGCAGCAGGGCTTCATCAGCCATTAGACTATGTAGTCTGTTAGATTTCATTAGTTCAATTAGTGTATTTATAATGTATATTATTGATCACTTCATATAAATTAATCGTGTGTCCCTATAATCTTGAGACTACAGAAGCAAAAGCTTATCAGCCACCCTGTTGAGTAAAATTATATGCGTCCAAAAATATAAAGAGACAAATTTTGAAGAATAGAGACATCTTTCGATTCAAAATATGAATAAAAGAAGACAAGAAGATGAGACTGAAATTTGAAAGTTAGCATCACACAGAATGATGCATCTGTGTGAACAACATCCTGTTTTTGCTGGGGGTTGTTGTTCCGGCAGACTGAATAACCAACTACGAACTAAACAAAGCTTTCGTTATCCATCTTGTAATTCAAAATATGAATAAAACAAGACAAGAAGATGAGACTGTAAATTTTCGACTTTATTTCAAAGTCATCGTCAGACAGAATGATACTTCTATATGAACAAATTAACTTCAGACTTAATCTTAGAAATGGAATGATTGCTTGGCAAAGTTAAAGCTAGATACATGATTTGCATCGCTGTCAGTTCCTGCATGAACAAATACTTTTGTTGACAATACTTTATGTTTGATTTGCAAGTGCAACCACCAGTTTTCATTAAAATGCAAATGGGGAAAATTTATTATTACATACTTTACAATTTTTACAAAAACTTTAAATATTACATATGTATAACATTACTTACAATAGTTAATTACCGTTATCTGTAGCCATCAGAGTTGGACGAGACCTTCAGCAGTTGAAACAAGTAAACCACACACCGTGTCGCCCAAGTTGAAGCCATAGCAGGCATAGGCAACCAGTGTACCCCACCATTGCATCATCGTTGATTACGTTTTCAATGGTGAACACTGGGTCTCCAATTTTCCTTTAAAGCTTTCTTCAATTTATGTGCATGAAATTCGTTCATTTCGAAATGTGATTGAAGCGATTCCTTGTCGATAATATCTTTCAACATTTGACCATCAACTTGCTCTTGCTTGAATGTTTCTCTGTACTGAGAGAGGTTGAGGTCACGAAGCAACAATCCCACCTCATGTACAGAGTAATCCTCGGTTTTGGTATAGCCTTCTCTGCATCGCGAGATTTTTGGGATTACGTAATCGTCACTGTAGCCAGTAGTTTTTTTCTCCTATTTTCAGACGAAAGTTATTCAAATCAATTGGCAGGTAAATGTGTATGTTAAAGTTGGTCATTGAAGGCTCTTTTCCACTCATCGCAAATACCAGATCGCTGGCTTTCATCCCTACATCACAATGCTTGACAATTTATGATAGTTATGCAAGCGCTCGCAGCGAGTTTGCAAGCTGGTTTTGCGAAAAGTGGAATCTTATAAAATCAGTCGCAGCTTCGGAATTTCTGAGTTTTATTTGGTACAATTTAATAGGACAGAATAGAGAAGATGAGCACAAGTCTTTGGCTTGCGATGGAGATTGTTCAGTGGAACGAGAGGTGAAGCTCCATATAAGCGCATGCTTGGGTGATGTCGATGAAAACTATAGCTTAGCCAGTGCGCTAAGGAGAGTCCTTTCCCCCTTGCCATTCTTAATAGCCTTGATGAGCATTTTCAGGGGGGTGGAATGCCTCTTTTTAGCGCACTGACTAAGCCAGGGGTACGCATAATTAATGAGAAGTTGAACCTCTGTATGATCTGTTTTATAACTATACCACATTCCCAGGGAGTATATAAACACTCACTACAATTTACATTACTGGCGGGATCTCGCCAACTGTCCGGTCCCGTCTAGCCGAGATCTTACAAACACACTCTAACAATGGGCTGGTATAGTAGGGCTTGCCATTGAATCAGCCATGCAGATGCGTCGCTCGTATCATAACTACTCGATTTAAATTCTTGTAACATACCACATTAATTCCACATGCTGTATCGCTTAATGATTTCCTCATTTTGCTGGTGACGTGCGGGAGCTTCGGGGGTGGCCGAAAAAAGCGATCTAAACGATAAAACACATCATTGAGTTTACTGGTTCTACCCTGTGTCCATGGAGTGCACGGTTGCCTAGCCTCCTTGATCATTACTCTTACCAGCGCCTCTCATATCAATGTATCCGTGCCCTTCTTCTTTGGTATTAGCGCTGTCGTTTCTTTTCTCAGCTGAAGGAGGACGTTTTGCAAAAAGACACTGAGCATAAGGAGTTATACTCGTGGAAACGTCGTAATAAACCTGGAAACAAAATACACGTTTTAACACGTTGCAGCAAACTCGTCTACATCAAGTTGCAACAAGTGTGTTACGGAAAATCAGGCTGTTGCAACTAGCCATTTGCAGACTTGTTACAACTTGTTAAAACAACTTGCAGCAAGCCTGTGGATAACAAGTTTTGACAATCAACTTGCAACAAGTCTGTTGACAACTTGCAACAGACTTGTCGTCAACAAGCTGTCACAAGCCATGCATGCGAACGCATCCTGATATCGGCTTGTTGATAACAAGTCTGTTGCAAGATGTCAACAGGCTTGTTGTAAATTGCGCGTTTTAGCTGTGTGCTCAAGGACTACAGTATTCGCCATTTCTGATTCTAGTGAAAAGTAATTACCTTGTCATCTTTTTCAATAGTGTTTCCAATTTCTTCTATATCAAGATTGACGTTGAGGTTTTCACACAATTTACGGTATTCAGCTTTCAGCGGGAAGACAGTGACGCCTAATGTGTCAGCAAAAGTCAAAATTGACTGGCAATCCATCTCGCGTGAAGTTGCAACTACGATTTTTTTGTTGACAATTTCTTGCAAGTGGATAAGACCCCGTGGCAGATCGGAGCCGTTCTCGGATGGGATAAACTTCACCCTGAACGGCAGCTTAAAGTGATTACTAACGTCAGCAATAAACATGGCCTCTTCTTTACTTTTATCCTTTACTGTGCCTTTCTCTAACTGATAGCCAGTACACTTTTCTGTGGTTAAGCTCCTTTCGTACGAAACATCGACCATATGAGGCGAGTTTAAAGGAATGTGGATCTCCTCGCCGGACTCTGTGAGTCCAATAAAATATCGTTTCTCATTTACGAGATGTAAATTAAGTTCTTGACCTCCGGACAAAGATGTTTCTTCGTCATCTCCATAAACACCTTCGCCTATCTATTGTGAAACAAAGTAAATTTTCAGATTAGTTTCCACACATACGATGCCAATGATTTAAGTTATAACTTACGATTTGTAGCTGTTACGATTTGATTTTTACATGTACAGAAAGCTTACAATACAAAGCTTTATATCAAATCTTGATTGGATAATGGAGCTGCTCGCCATGCAGAAATCAAGATATTTTGCACATCTTCATAACAATAATTCATAACAATATCATCTATCAGCATTCGCAATCAATCAGAGACGATGATATCGTTGAAGGCGAAAGCTTAGTTGATTTTTAAACAAAAGAGCTGTAGGTTTGTCTCACGTGCTAGACGATACTGTTTGTTTACTCAGAATTTGGAGCAACTATATTTAATACACGGACGCCAATCTCAAAATAAAAAAAGAGAGTTTGCTCACTTAATATAAGTACATTCTTGCGTGTTTTTTGCGAAATCTTAATTCTGTTTGGTCAGTTTCAGTTAAACAATTTGAATAACAAAGCGAGTACATGCAAAGGTGAGTGATCCACGTATCTCTGCATGCTGGTTAAAGCTTGTTTACGCGGAAAACTAAAAAAAAAACTTCGAGGCAATAACCTGCTGATTCAAGAATGTAGTCAAACTGCTCTGGTCGTAAAAAAATCAATATTCGGGAATCAGCGTGTTGAATCTGTTTTAATCTGTGTCAAATCTTCCTCTTAAATCATCAAATCTTCCTCTTTTAATCTGCCTCTTAAAGCAACCTTAATCAGAGCGCAATTGCCACACAAACAAGGACTTACTTGTAACAATGAAGCATGAAATGAGCAATGATAGTTATAATAATCATAAGACAACGCATTTAACAGCCATGAACCAAACGGACATTAATAGAGAATTCCCAACTTCAGCCTGGCTTTCTAAAATGCTACATCCAACATTGTCGAGTCAACAACTTTGGGCCAGTTTAAACAGCTCAAAGACAAAAGTGTTCGATGTAACAATGTTCGTATTTATAAAACCTTCAGCAAAAAATGTCTCGTTTAAGTAAAGCACACGAAAGGTGAAAACCGATACGAGATTTGATACAGAGTATTCCACATCGACCAGGATGATACACTCAGCACACAAGCGGCCTGCACTTCAATTAACAAAATCTTGAGTAGAAACTGACAGATTACCTGAACGATCTGCGGAAGAGTAAATTGTTCCACAAAAGACGATAGAAGAATCTCGGAGTTGCTCCACAACAATTCCATAAAAACGCCTGATCGATGATTACAGGTTAAACAATATAGCTGCTTTTGGATCGCCTCTTTCCTCGATAGATTCTTCTCCTCAAAATAATATCTGGTTAATTATTCGCTCCCGCGAATTCTACAAACATGAAGGGACAGGCAACTAGCCATGACCGTCTCATTCTTCCGTCACAGCACATGACGCTCGTATCTGCATGTGTATATGTGTATGTAGCTGTACTGCAGTAAAGTACCTGCATTAATTAGAATAATCGCGATGGCGACGATATAATTCATATTTATTATATCTTTTGTACACGCTTTCATTTGAATTCTGATAAAAATCTGAGATTATTTACTTTACAAGCACGGATTAGCTGCCTACATTTACATACAGTACATCAAACATTTCCACTAAGGACTGCATTTATACTTATAGTCTGTTAGATTGACCTTTTCAAATGAATCGTGTGCCCTTATAATCTTGAGAGTAGAAAAACTTAAGCTTACCAGTCATCCTGTTGAGTAAAATTGTATGCATTCAAAAATATAGAATGAGACAAATTCTGAAGAGAGACATCTTGTAATTCAAAATATGAATAAAACAAGACAAGAAGATGAGACTGTAAATTTTCGACTTTATTTCAAAGTCATCTTCAGACAGAATGATACATCTATGTAAACAAACAAAGTTGAGACTTAGAAATGAAAGAAATCTTGGAAATGGAATGATTGCTTGGCAAAGTTAAATAGAGAATAATACATGGGTGCGCGGAAATACCAGATTTATTTCGAGTGTTGAACATGATATCTCACGAGTGAGCGCAGCGAACCAGTGAAAAATATCATGTTCAACACGAGAAATAAATCTGGTATTTCCAAGCACCCATGTATTTTTCTGTTTATTATATAAACTACAGGTTTTCCACCAATATAAAATGTCCAGAAGCTATGATTGGTGATTTTTGAAAAGCGATAATTTTCACATGTGAAATTATCATAAATAATCTCACATGTGAGATTATCAGTTTTGTCAGTGCCCGAAATCCTTATAAAACACAGACTGTACTTTATATAATAAAGCTGGATACATGATTTCCATCGCAGCCACCAGTTTTCATTAAAATCACAAATGAAGAAAATTTATTATTACATACTTTACAAATTTTGCAAGAACTTTAAATATCTATATATGTATAACATTGCTTACAATCGTTAATTACCGTTATGTATAACCATTATGTATAGCGAGGCCTTCAACAGTTGAAACAAGTAAACCACATGATGTGTCGCCCAAGTTAAAGCCACAGGCAACCAGTGTACAACAATTGCATCGTCGTTGATTGCGTTTTCAATGGTGAGCACTGGGTCTCCAATTTTCCGTTGCAGCTTTCTTCAATTTAAGTGCATGAAATTCGTTCATTTTGAAATGTGATTGAAGCAATTCCTTGTCCAAATCTTTCAACATCCGCCCATCAACTTGCTCTTGCTTGAATGTTTCTCTGTACTCAGAGAGGTTGAGGTCACGAAGCAACAATCCCACTTCATGTACAGTGTAATCCTCGGTTTTGGTACTGGTTTTTCTTGGGACTATTGGAATTTCGTAATAATTTTCGCCACTGTTACCACCAGATTTTTTTTCCTATTTTGACAGACATTATCCAGATTAGTCGCAGGTAAACGGAGTATGGCAATGGTTGGTAATTAAATCAGTCGCAGCTTTAGAATTTCTGAGCTTTATTTATCAAGCAAAGAGCACAGAATAATGATAAACATGATTACATTTAAACTCTTGTGAGCATACCTCGTTCACTCCACCTGTTGTATCGCTTAATGCAACGCGTGGCTTGAATGCAACGCGTGGCAGCTTCGGGAATGGCGGAAAGAAGAAATCTAAACGATAGAATACATCATTGAGTTCATCGGGGTTCTATCTTAGACCCCGTTCACACGATACCGGCAGAGTTTGAAAACGGTATGAAATTCTTACGTTTAGGGGTTGCGTTCACACGATGCCGGTATGAAACTGTGTGAAACCGTAACGCTAACCGTAAGAGTTTGAAAACGGTATACGTACCGTATAAGACTTTGAAAACGGAACGAAATTCAACCGTCAGACTACCATGTGAACGCCTAACCGTAGGAGTTTTATTACGGTTATGCAAAACATTTTAGCGTGCGAATTTCAATGATGAAATGAACAAAAGTTGTAACAAGTATATAACTCTACCGGTACCGTGTGAACAGTTGAAAACGTAATGATTTTTAACCGGCAGAGTCTCATACCGGTATCGTGTGAACGGGGTCTTAGGCTAACATAGTGCATGGACACCTATAGCTTTCTTGATTACTACATTCTTACCACCACTATTCATATCGACGTATTCATGTCCGCGCGGTTCTTCTTCAGCGTTGTCGCTTTTTTTCTCACCTGAAGGACGAGGTTTTGCGATAGGACAAGAAGCGTAAGGATTTATTTTCGTGACAAGGTTGCAGTAAACCTGGAAGCAAAACAAACGTTATAAAAATTTGCAACAAACTTGTCAACATCAAGTTGCATGCAACTACCTGCAGTGAGCCTGTGGATAACAAGTTTTGACAATCAACTTGCAACAAGTCTGTTGACAACTTGCAACAGACTTGTCGTCAACAAGCTGTCACAAGCCATGCGAACGCATCCTGATATCGGCTCGTTAAGAACAGGTCTGTTGCAACATGTCAGCAAACTTGTAGGAATTTGCGCTTTGCGTACTCTAGACATTAGTATACGCCGTTCCTAAATCTTGTGAAAAGTAATTACCTTGTCATCTTTTTCAATACTGTTTCCAATTTCTTCTACATCAAGACTGACGTCGAGGTTTTCACACAGTTTACGGCATTCAGGGTTTGCAAGAGTAGTGTCTTTTAATGGGAAGACAGTGACGTCTAATGTGTCAGGAAAAGTCAAAATTGACTGGCAATCCATCTCACGAGAAGTTGCAACTATAAATTTTTTGTTAACAATTTCTTGCAAATGGATAACATCCCGTGGTAAACAGGAGTTGCTTTCGGATGGTAGGAACTTCACTGTAAACGGCAGCTTAAAACGATTATTAACTTCAGCAATAAACATTGCCTCATCACTTTTATCGTTTATCGTGACTTTCTTCAACTGATAGCTATCCAAAACAATTTCACATCCTTGTATATCAAGGCAGACAAGACCTTGCATGTCCTTGTCAAAATACAATGCTCGAAGTGTTTGTTTCCTGTCAGATGCATCATCGCCATCGTTGCTGCCCTTTAAAGAAACATGTGTGTATTTCTTTGGGAAAAGAGAGCATAATTTCGCTGGAGAACGCTCTTCTGGAGTTAAGCTCCTTTCGCAGGACACATGAACCATATTAGGCGAGTTGAGGGGGATGTAGGTCTCATCGCCAGATTCTGTGAGCCCAAAAAAACATTGTTTCTCTTTCATGATATGCAATTTCAATTCATCACCTCTGGACAAAGTTGTTTCTTCGTCCTCTCCATAAACCCCCTCGCCTATCTATTGTAAAAAAAGTGAATTAGATTAACTCTTCACACACGATGCCATTGTTTAATTAATTGTTACCAGTTTAGGTTTGTCTTACCACTAATTTTTACAAGGAAAAAAAGCGGAGAAAGGACAATTGATCTGCTTGCCCCAGAAAAATCACGATATTTTTCGCAACATCCAATAATTGACAGTAATAGTTTTCTTTATATGCATTCTTAATTCTGATTGGTTAATTTTCCTGCTAATAAAATAGGAAATGTATCTCGACTGTGATTGGTCAATTTCAAGTGCATTTAATCCCAAAACGGAGTGCAAAAATATGTAACAACAGAGCAGAAATCTGTAACAACAGAGCAAAAATCTGTAACAACAGAGCAAAAATCTGTAACAACAGTGCAAAAATCTGTAACAACAGTGCAAAAATCTGCAACAACAGTGCAAAACTCTGCAACAACAGTGCAAAAATCTGTAACAACAGTGCAAAAATCTGTAACAACAGTGCAAAAATCTGTAACAACAGTGCAAAAATCTGTAACAACAGCGCAAAACTTTGTAACAACAGTGCAAAACTCTGCAACAACAGTGCAAAAATCTGTAACAACAGTTCAAAAATCTGTAACAACAGTGCAAAAATCTGTAACAACAGTGCAAAAATCTGTAACAACAGTGCAAAAATCTGCAACAACAGTGCAAAACTCTGCAACAACAGTGCAAAAATCTGTAACAACAGTGCAAAAATCTGTAACAACAGTGCAAAAATCTGTAACAACAGTGCAAAACTTTGTAACAGCAGAGCAAAAATCTGTAACAACAGTGCAAAACTCTGCAACAACAGTGCAAAAATCTGTAACAACAGTGCAAAAATCTCTAACAACAGTGCAAAAATCTCTAACAGCAGTGCAAAATCTGTAACAACAGAAGAACCAATCAAACGTGACGTAGGAAAACGGGAGTACAAATTTTCTTAACAAAACGGTCAAATTTGGCTGGGGTTTTTTAACGAAATCTATTTAAATAAAATACATCACTATTGGGAAGTTCCGACTACTTTACACGTATTTATCACGACGTTGTGGGCGTAAATTTAAAATTTTAAAAGGGAAAAGTGAGGGGAGCGATCACGATGTAAAGGCCCTGTCATACGCCGCAATTTTGCTTGCAACTTGCAACGCAATTCTACTCTTAAGAGATGTAAATTTGTGACAAATGTTTGGTATGTTAAAATATATTAGCAAACTGTGATGGAAACATGTTTCGCCAATTTCACATCTCCCAAGGGTAGAATTGCGTTGCAAGTTGCAAGAAAAATTGCAGCGTATGGCAGGGCCTTAAGTACAGTTGTATTACGTGTATTCTTGTCTCAACATTTCCTTGTTATAGCATGGTTTCTCGTGTAATTTGGAAATAACATGCACTCGTGAGTTTTTGAATGACGCCAAATTGCGTACTCGTGCAATTTCGGCGTCATTGAAAAACTCACTCGTGCATGTTATTTCCAAATTGCATTCGAAACCATGCTATTAGCTGTACAAAAATAACTGCGTACAAATATCACTCTGAGCATGCGAATTTGTTAAAATCATTGCTAGCTACAAATAACACTCTAAGCATGCGCATCGATTCCAATTTTGTAAACAATGGTTGCTCGGTTTGCCAAACATTTAAAAGGTTTGTATCAAAAGCTCGTTGTTTCTAGTTATAAAGTCATATATCGCAACCGACAAATCACGATACTATGCTCGAACACATCGAACTCAAGGTCTGGTTCAACAATAATTGATAACTATTATCTATAAGCAGTCGACATCAACAGAGATTGTTCTCGTTGACAGTGAAAGCTTATTAGAGCAATGTTTTTTAATAAAAAAAATTAAAGAGCAGCCGTTTCGATTTACGTGCTAGAAACTGCTTGTGTACTTAGATCTTAAATCAACCATGATACCTCTGCTGGTTCAACGTGAATCTTTTACAAGGAAACTTTACAAGCAAAACAAACTTCGTGACCAATTAGGAGATTAAAAGTCCTGCTGAGACAAAAATGCACTCAGACTCAGTCATAACACGGCCCTTTGAAAAACAGACATCTGAAAGGTTACCGTGTTAAAATAAGATTAAATAATAATTATAATAATAATAATAATAACATGTTTCAAACACGTCTGCTCGTTTTAAACCACAAAAATTTTAGGAATCAGCGTGTTAAATCTGTGTCAAAGAGCATTCATATCTTTGTCATCGCATTTTGACATCTTTAGACGAGCCTCTTAAACTTCCTTAATCAAAGCGCAGTTGTCACACAATGACTTACTTAACCTTAAACGAGCCATGAACGGAGCACTAATAGTTATACAGCCATAAAATAACGGATTTAACAGCCATGAATGAAACGTATACATTAATATAGAGTATTTTTAACTTTAGCCGGCCTTTCTTTCTTAAGGCCCATCTACACGATGCGATTTGTGGTATAAGATTGTCATTTTGGCGTATGAAAACGAGTGCTGATGTGAGATTTTTGCTCATTCGCTGATGACGAAATTTGAAATCTGACGTTTTTACGCGTCTTTAGGATCGTGTAGATGGATCTTTAAATCTTACATCCAACATGTCGAGCAACGAGCCAATTTTGGCCACGTTTAAAAAGCTCTAAATGTGGTTTAAGTAAAGCACACTAAAGGTGAAGACAGATGCGAGAGCTGATACAGAGAATTCCACATCGACCAGGATGATACACTCAGCACACAAGCGGCCGGCAAATCAATTATCAAAACCTTTAGTGGAAACTGACGGATTACCTGAACGATCTGCGGGAGAGTATACTGTTTCACAAAAGACGACAGAGAAATCTCGGAGTTGCTCCACGACAATTCCATGAAATTGCCTGATCGATGATTACAGGTTAAACAGTATAGCTGCTTTTGGATCGCCTCTTTCCTCGATAGATTCTTCTCCTCAAAATAATATCTGGTTAATTATTCGCCCCCGCGAATTCTACAAACATGAAGGGAGAGGCAACTAGCCGTGACCGTCTCATTCTTCTGTCACAACACACGACGCTCGTATCTGCATTGCAATAAAGTACCTGCATTAATTAGAATAATCGCGATGGCGACGATATAATTCATATCTATTATACCTTTTGTACACGCTTTTATTTGAATTCTGATAAAAATCTGAGATTATTTACTTTACAAGCACGAGATTAGCTGCCTACATTTACATACAGCACATCAAACATTTCCACTAAGGACTGCATTTATACTTATAGTCTGTTAGACAGACCTTTTCAAATGAATCGTGTGCCCCTATAATCTTGAGAGTACAAAAGCTTAAGCTTACCATTCATCCTGTTGCGTAAAATTGTATGCATTCAAAAATACAAAATGAGAAAAATTCTGAAGAGAGACATCTTGTAATTCAAAATATGAATAAAAAAAGACAAGAAGATGAGACTGTAATTTTTCGACTTTATTCGCCAGACAGAATGATACATCTATGTGAACAAACAAAGTTCAGACTGGATCTTGAAATGGAACGATTGCTTGGCAAAGTTAAAGCTGGATACATGATTTGCATCGCTGTCAGTTCCTGCATGAACAAACAATTTTGCTGAGAATACTTTATGTTTGATTTGCAGTGCAACCACCACTTTTAATCAAAATAACAAATGAAGAAATGATTATTACATACTTCACAATTTTTACAAAAAACTTTAAATATATATGCTTACAATCGTTAATTACCGTTATGTATAACCATTATGTATAACGAGACCTTCAGCAGTTGAAACAAGTAAACCACATGCTGTATCGCCCAAGTTGAAACCACAGGCAACCAGTGTACCACAACTTGTCCAATAATCGCCGCAACCGGCCGTGACCGTTTCATTCTCCTTGTCAGGACAAACGAGATTAAATTGGTTCTAGTTTTCAAATTGCATTATTAATTCTAAAATTTCACACGATAGAAGCAACTACGGAGTTATATATAAAATACCACACCTTCCATTGCGCTTTTCATTGTTCTTCCACTGTTCAGAATGCATGCATATGGTGGTGTAATTGCTAGGGAAAAGTTACAACAATAACCAAATCAGTTTAATATATAATTTGCATCGACGACATTTGATGAACGTACAATGTTGTTGACAATGTTTTGGTTTATCGACCTGTAACTACCATTTTACATTGAAATACCAATGTTCATTACTGCTAAATGTTCACTAATAAAAATTTTACAGTTTTTACAATTAGAACTACAGCTTTCATTACTTAAACAACACAGGCACACAGCATTTTTTTTCGCAAGTTAAAACAGCATGCTGTGTCGCTCAAGTTGACGCCTTGGGCGAAGTCTTCTATAATAGAATGGTTGTTGATTACGTTCTCATTCGCGAATACTGGGTCGCCAATTCTCCGTGGTAGCCTTCTTCAGCTTGTGCGCATGGAACGCTGTCATTTTGAAGTGTGATTGAAGCACTTCCTTATTCAGATCGTTCAGCATTTTGCCATCAACTTGTTCTTGCTCGAACGTTCCACCGTATTGAGACAGATTGAGATCGTGAAGCAACAATCCGATTTCCTGCACCGTTAAATCTTCGGTTTTCCTGTTGGATTCCATGATTTTTCGTCTCGTTTCAACGAAACGTTTCTCGTAGTCTTTTGAAACAGTACGTATAACTTCAGGGGCCTCATAGTCCTCGCCATCGCTGTTACCATCGGAGTCCCTTCCCTATTCAGAGGCAGAAAAAGTCCTTGCTCATTGAAATAACACATAAAGAAACATCGTAGCATGGAAAGATTTTAAGACAGAAATTAGAAATTTAAAAATTGTTTAAAATATTCATATAAGTCTATCTAAGTTAAGTTGTAGGATAAGAGTTTTGTAGGAGTTTTATTGTAAATAGGCCTTCGGAGTAAATTACTTTAACATTTTCGTCATATTAGTATGTATTTGCTAGAAGCCTAACAAGCCTCATCAATCCGAAACGAAATAAAGTTATCAACCTATCTGTTACAGCCTTTTCATATCTTGTTTGGTTCTTGAGATATTTCGGCTGGAGCAAACGAGCCGTCCACCATCTTGGATTTTGAGAATATGCATATTACGTCACAAGTAGGATCAGGCGAAATTTAATCCATTGACAAGCAGTGATCGGAGAGAACCAGAAACTTGTTTCTACTTGCTATTTGGTATCACACATTGAGTAAAAGTATTTTGGCCAACTACTGTTTGTTGCTTACTTTATAACGAGCAATTCTTTACGGCTTATTCCACTTATGACGTATAATAAGCTCAAGAACTTATCCAAGATGGCGGACAGTTGACACGTTTTAGTCCAAATATCCCAGAATGAAGAGTTTTTTTTTGGAATAGCTGTAAACGCCTTTACTGATAATTTTAAAAGTTTAAATGGATCAAACCTCTTATTGCTAATATTAATCTTTCGCCCCGTTACAAAATATCGTCCCGTATCTGTTGGCCCTATTACGGCTAACCCTTACAAATACACTATATTGCAAACACACCTCGCTCACTTCTGATGTCGTATTGGTCGTTGATTTCTTCAGTTGAGGAGACGGTTTGCCCTTTGGAAACAGACCTATAAATGATGGATCATTGATATATCATGGACATATCATTTCACATTTTTATTATTTGCCATCGTTTCTGAACGATTGCCCAAATTCTCCGTCTTTCCAACTTTTTTTAATTGAAACTCTGGTAGAATTATTTTTCTTTTTAAGCATAGCAAACCAAAACAGTGTCAGATATTCAGTTACTATATATTCTTTTACAAATCTTGATGGTCAAAATTTACAGTGAATTTCAGCCAACTTTACAGTGCACGATTTGGCGCAAAGTTCGTGTAAATTGCGAAGTTGAAAAGTTTATTTCAGAATTGGCAGGCCGGTTTGTATACTAAGCATCTAATTAGCTTCTTTGAGTTCAGGGGCCAATCATATACTTAGTTTACAAACCGGCTTGTGAATTCGGAAATGAACTTTTCAACTTCCGTCGCAACAAACTTCGGAATTTAAAAGGGAAAAATGAGCTGAAATCGGCTGTAAAGATTTGTAATATTTTCATCATACGTGACCGTACCGTCAATATCAACATATCCTTCTTCATCCTCGTCTACGTTAGGCTCATCTTCGCTTAATTTCTCAGCTGGAGCAGAACGCTTTCCAAAAAATGACTCGGCGTAGGGGGATATTTTTGCGATTATTTTGACGTCGTCATAGACCTGGAAACAAACACGTGTACTGTAATATAATATATTTGGAAAACTCTACAATAACAAACTTGTCTTTGTTTAGCTTAGTCTATAAATAGCGATTGATTGCAAAATACGAGGTTCTGACTGGTTGACGATTTCACTGGTTAACTTCAATAAGGTCTCCCAACTTGGAAGGCTGGATTTGTGATCACAAAAGCACGCATGTTCGTGGTCGACACCGGTACTTACCTGGTCATCTTTTTCAATAGTTTTTTCAATTTCTTCAATATTTAGCTCGACGTTGAGATTTTGACATAACTTCTGATATTCAGGATTGGCTACGGTTGTCTTCTCCGGTGGGAAGACAGTGACCTCTAAGGTGTCACAAAAAGTCAAGATTGATTCGGAATCCACGTCACGCGAAGTGGCAACTATTGTATGTCTGTTGACGATTTCTTGCAAGTGGATAAGACCCCGTGGTAGATAGGAGTTGCTTTCGGATGGTAGGAACTTTACTGTAAACGGCAGCTTAAAACGATTATTAACTTCAGCAATAAACATTGCCTCGTCACTTTTATCGTTTATCGTGACTTTCTTTAACTGACAGCTATCCAAAACAATTTCACATCCTTGTATATCAAGGCAGACAAGAGCTTGCATGTCCTTGTCAAAATACAATGCTCGAAGTGTTTGGGTGCTGTCAGATGCATCATCGCCATCGTTGCTGCCGTTTAAAGAAACGCGTGTGTATTTCTTGGGGAAAAGAGAGCATAATTTCGCTGGAGTACGCTCTTCTGGAGTTAAGCTCCTTTCGTAGTACACATGAACCATATTAGGCGAGTTGAGGGGGATGTAGGTCTCATCGCCACATTCTGTGAGCCCAAAAAAACATTGTCTCTCTTTCATGATATGCAAGTTCAATTCTTGACCTCTGGACAAAGTTCTTTCTTCATCCTCTCCATAAACGCCCTCGCCTATCTATATATGGAGGTGAAAGAAGGAAGACAAGGTAAAATCTTTATTTTTAAACACGCCAGACTCTTAACATAATGCAGAGGGCGTCACATAAGTAATATTGAAAGAAAATGATTATTTTAAAAGAAAAAATAATATTTACTTATTTATACAATTGGCCATAAACAAATAAGGACAAAATTGACAACGTGAAAAATACAATAAATACAAAGCATACAATACAATTAGCATGGCACAGAATCTTGGTCATTCCTCTAGTTTAGAATTCTCTCTCCATTGAAACTATCGAGAGCGCTTGCCGATTTAGCTACAGATGAAAGGTTATTCAAGCTCCTCCTTAGCCATAGATACAGTGTTCTGTTCTACGTTTTGATATTTACATGAAAACATAAGTGAAGGCACAAAGTTGTGGTTTTTGAAAGATGGGTCAAATTTCCTAGAAATTATGTATTCCCTGAATGGGCCAATTTTTTTTTAAAAAAGCTAATTTTTAGAAAGGGAGGCATATATTTTTTTGGACGACTAAAGAATTTTCATCTCTTGCGCGTTCAATACCCCTGGTGTCATTGCTTTTTATTCGGTCTGTGGCAAATGTTTAATACACCCATTGTTCGTTTTGTACCTATTTTGTTCAATTCCAGCCACTGTAGTCCATATAGTTAACAGTCAATAGTCTTCAAAAAGGTATCCACCGAATAGGATAGAAATTCAGACATAAAAACGACGTCTAAGATGAAAAAAGTAGTGTGATACACAACTTCATGTTGCCAACTGATGTCAGTGGCGCCACGAAGAATTACAAATTGTTGCTTCAATATCGACATTTTATGCATTAGATAACGTACGTATTTCGCTTAAATCGATATGGGTGTAACTTTGAAGATCTTTTCCCCCGATAAGCTTAATAAACCATGCATTAATTGTGGTAGAGTCGAAAAATAATGTTATAAATAGACACAAGTGTTACACGTTCACTTTGTCGTTCATGTTTCTTTGTCGATTTCAGAATTCGTAAAATTGACCAATCACAGCGAAGCACAAAAGTTCTAAACATTTGCCACAGACCAGGTTTTATACCTTTCTGTGACAGTTGAAAAAATCACTATCCGGTGGATAGCGCTGTTCACCTTTTGTAGAACCGACTTCGGCATGAGACACTATGTTGACAGGGAGAATCTTCAAGGCATGAAAGTGCCATTGAGTAACGCGGTAGAACAATATAAATCAATATAATCAATCAAACACGACGTACATTCGATGTCATGGGCAAACATACTGTCCATGGATAGCAGAAAAATTCAGGCAACGCAAAATAAAACAATTTTTCTCAACGCCTTAATTTATACAGTGTCTGGAATAAAGACGAAATATCAACAACTCTGTTGTTTTCTTGTTTCCTCGAATATCAAGAATTAAAAATGTTGATTTTCCGAATTTGTTTCATTATCTTCCTTGTCTATTTTCATCTATCTCAGATATTAAATAGTCTAGATTATGTAACGACGTATCCCGGTTCTAGAACGCTTGAATATATACTTGTTGAAAGAAAAATGCAAGCAAAGGAAGCTAGTCGAAGGACTTAATTCCTGATTGATTAAGAGACTGAAACCCTGCTGGGATAAAAATGCAATCTGTGATTTTAAGTATTCTCAGTATTTTAGCGTGAATGGGGATGACTGAACTGGGTCAAATCATATTGAAGGCTACCGCGGCATGCTGAATTAACTTTCAATATGTGTCAAAAAGCATGCGCATCTTAGTAATTGCATTTTCACATTTTGACATGTGTTTCTCAGAATATTTAAAAAGACGCTTGCAGCCAATACTAAAGAGGAAATGTTTTGACTGATAACAGCCGAACGGTAAACAAAAATAGTAAACGCATCGGACAAAATTGTGCGCGTCCCGTGTTCCAATTGCGTTTGTTGGGAGGGGGGGTGTTGAAGGGCCATATAGCTTGCTCGAACAGAGAATTGTAATCTAGTCTGCAAGATTGTCCATACAATACTGTAAATTACTGGTTTATGGCAAATGTTTAGAACTTTTGTGCTTCGCTGTGATTGGTCAATTTTACGAATTCTGAAATCGACAAAGAAACATGAACGACAAAGTGAACGTGTAACACTGGTGTCTATTTATAACAATATTTTTCGACTCTACCACAATTAGTACATGGTTTATTAAGCTTATCGGGTGAAAAGATCTTCAAAGTTACACCCATATCGATTTAAGCGTAATACGTACGTTATTTAACGTGCTTATGAAACGAAATTTTCTCCAACAATTTTCGTATTGCATTGGAAAGATCAGTTAAAATCACTGTATAACTTCTTTGATAGAATTTTTGTAACTGCCTTACTTTTCGAGATATTCAATTTCACTGGTTAGGTAATTTTCAAATCAAATAAAATTGAATATCTCGAAAAGTAAGGCAGTTACAAAAATTCTTTTAAAGAAGTTATAGAGTGATTTTAACTGATCTTTCCAATGCAATACGAAAATTGTTGGAGAAAATTTCGTTTCATAAGCACTTTAATGCATAAAATGTCGATATTGAAGCAGCAATTTGTAATTTTTCGTGGCGCCACTGACATCAGTTGGCAACATGAAGTTGTGTATTACACCACTTTTTTCATCTTAGACGTCGTTTTTATGTCTGAATTTCTATCCTATTCGGTGGATACCTTTTTGAAGACTATTGACTGTTAACTTTATGGACTACAGTAGCTGGAGTTGAACAAAATAGGTACAAAACGAACAATGGGTGCATTAAACATTTGCCACAGACCGGAATTAGGTTGGCCAACATCGAAACACAGACGGAAATACTTTTTTCTCAGCATCCACTGGGCTTGTTGTTTGTGTTCTTGTGTCATGAACCTATACTCTTAGTGTGATTAGATGCTAAAACGCAGATTCTGATAGTGCAAGATGCCAAAAGTACATTTGTACAAAGATTTAGTACCAAAAGCTTAACATGCACAAGAGCGCCTGTCGACTGGCAAGTATCAATTTCCCTGTAAGGTACTGTAAAGGAAACGCATTAAAATATGATCTGTTTCAAATGGAATTATCCCACCAGCAACATTTTGTACCGTTTGTGTTTATCAGGCCTGTCGTCTAACCGAAACGGCATAAAATCCATTTGGTAAAGGACAATAACAAAGAATAATTGGGCATGAATTGTGTGTGTTTAACCTTAATTAATGATCTTATATTATTACATACGAACAGATGATAATAGTTATATGGCCATAGAATAATGCATTTAATACACAACTACTCTACGAATGATACGTTAGTCAACGGAGACGTAACTCCACGGAGAATTGTTCTAGAAAGGCCTTTTGTTCAGTCGTAAATGCCTGTTTAAACCAGCAGCCAAATATATGTTGGCTCGAAGCGAGTCATTGTTGGAGACACGATGTTAATGTCGTTTAAACACTGTGTTGAACTTAGGCTACGTTAAAATATGCCCAAAATGTCGTAAACACATCAAAGAGATCGATGTAAAAATGTCAGTATGATTCCCTCAGCAAATAACGTCTGGTCTAAGTAAATCACACGAAAGAAGGAGACAGATGAGAGAATTGATGCAGAGTATTCCGCATCGACCAAGATGATGAGCACACAAGTCGCCAGCAATGCAATTATCAAAAAATCTTGAGTAGAAACAGACGGATTACCTGAACGATCTGCGGGAGGGTATACTGTTTCACAAAAGACGACAGCGGAATCTCGGAGTCGCTCCACGTCAATTCCATGAATTTTCGCGATCGCAGATTACAGACACGTTAAAGTTTCTTTTGGATCATCTCTTCCCCCGACGGAATTCCGAAACTCGATTCTCTCGTCTTCAAACGAACGTTTGGTTATTTACTTCCGTCTCTTTATCGCATTCAAGAAACTTCACGGCTGACGATGCGTGTCTTCGCCCACGACGGGTTCCCAAGGTAACCATACGTGGCCTGATGAATTCCCAGCTGTCCGCGAAATGGTTCGCAGTATTACAAGCTTACAGTCTCGCACCCAGTATAGCGAGTGAACAGCAGTGGCACATGTCCACCTATTTTCATGCAACTGACTGTCCAGATTAATGGCGTAACAGCCAGTTCACCATTTCTGATAACTTCTGATTAATGATAAGTGACAGCATGCCAGACCCTGCATAATAAACATGCGTGGGAGCACAAACTTCAAAGGTCCCGAGTGTTTATTACATATTCTATGGCGAGGCTGACATGCAGGCGAAGGTGACATGCAGGCTAGGGTGACATTGGCTCTGGAGAAATAGCATTTTTCTTGATTTGTGAGATGTTTAACGTTAATCAATAGCTTTCAGCGCGGCAGCAAGCCACATAAACATAATAACAAGCAATGTTTTAAATGATAATCTGGATTTACCGCATACTCCTACAACTGCTTTGTTGTAAGAGGAGGAGGGAAGGCGTAAGCGAGAAATGTTGAAGAAAAACGGGGATGGGATATCACTAAGAATGAATTCCAGGAGTTAGCACCCCTTCCCTATCCAGTGTGTGAAATGGCCATGGTGAAGTGGGGTGATGACAGTACAATCATAGCAGGAGGTGCTGATAATAATCTTATATACAACATGAAGACCCAGAGCAGTTCTATGTTACCTGACATGAAGTATAAGAGAAGAGGATATGTGGCGGCAGTTGTCAGAGACACTGTAATTGTCATGTGACGAGCATGTAAAAGCAATATCCCAAGGAAACGTTGTAATATCTATTGCAGCTCAAGTACTATATTATTATCCGGTTTCGTGTTTGTTTTGTTAATATTATATCAAGGTTATCTAAATTATATATAGATTACAAAGTATACGTGAAACAATAAGAGGTTAGCACTGCCCCGCCAGTGCTACCATTTCTGGATAATAACACCTCCCTGTTCTAGTTTTTTAAAGTATTCTCGAAACATTATTTGGTGCACAATGCTTTTATCTTTTTGATAACGTGTATATTTAACAGGGAATGGTGATGTCTCTCAAACACATCCGTTAAAAAATGCCCTGGTCAGAACCAAGACCCTCCCTGAAACTATGCATAGGAATCATAATGCATATGAACGACATCCAAACACCAATAAAACACCGTATAAAAGAACCATGTGGTGAAGATCCACCAGTTGGGCAATTAAGCAGCCCCCAAAAAGAGCCACTTCAGGCTGACAAATGGAACTTTTTAAAAAACTCATTTTAGACCTTAACCTGAATTAGTATGCAGGTGGTAGGGGCCGAAACAAAATACTGCAGTCTGTAACCTACCTAGCATGAACTGATCATAATAACCTTTTGTTCATTCAATAATACGTAGGCTACTCGACGAGTAATGAGTATAAAATCTATGCTATGCATCAATTATATTAACATAAACTCTAAACCAGGTACACATGTTTTGAATTGAAAATATAAGAACCAGTACCCACTACAAAGAACCACTTCAGCCCAAAATTCAAACATAGGTGGGTCTTTTACGTGGGCTTTTATTGTACCATGAATAACTAAACATGAACAGAAACGAACTGAAATTTGTGACCATATCGCAACCAGGTATATAATCCGACATAATAAGTGCTACTCTGGTTTTGTTAAATGAATGAAATCACCGAACAAAGATTACATTCGCGACCCAACGTTTCGACACTCCGGTCTAGTGTCTTCATCGGGGTTCGTGAGTTTCAACGTCAGACCACCCCTGATGAAGACACTAGACCGGAGTGTCGAAACGTTGGGTCGTGAATGTAATCTTTGTTCGGTGATTTCATTCATTTAACAAAACCAGAGTAGCACTTATCATGTCGGATGAACAGAAACTCCTTCACAAGATCATGTCATTCAGGCGCGTTCCACCTCTTCACTGAATCATATTAGCTTGGCTTGACCTTTAAATATAATTTGTGCCTTGTTCTATTTAAATAGCTCATATCTTGAGTTTGCAAGAAGGTATTATTGATCACAGCAACTATTGTCTAGTCAACTGTTTTGCTGTAAAATATTATCAAGAATTTCAAATATTATCAATAATTTTACAATTCCAGGGCCAACAAGATTCTAATCTTGAGAATTATGAGAGTGTATGAATGTCACAAATACATAAACATACTTGATATATTGGTCCGGGGAAAATGAGCGACGCGAGACAACAAAAAAATCTTTGAAACAAAAAAAAAAATACAAAGTCCTAGTATATACAGTAGAGCTAATATTATGAGTAAATTACTATTATCTTTTAAAACAAAAAAGCTTATTACCCTGTTTCAAAACCGTTTCGATGAATTCATTTGATGTTACCCTCCAGTCATGAGAAGTTCTAATACTTCTTGATAGTTTAGTATTTGAAAAAAATGTTGATTCTATAACGGTATGATTTTAAAAAAGGTAGCACAAGTTAATTGCCTGATCATTTATACTTATCACGTAAAATATTTTTATAGTCCCGCAAAAAGAGACGGCCGGTCATTTATGGCCTTAAAAATGGCAACAATTTGCGCACACATCCAAAATGTTTCTCCACACTTTATAACATTTCGCCAACAAACCTTGTAATTTACAAATATTTATGAAAGTTGTGAATTTTACAAGCTTGACGTAAAGTTTATCATTAACTTATTATGTTGCTTCAAGCCAACAGGCTTGTAGAAATCAGACAGTGAAAATCAGTCTTGAAATTGATGTTTGCAGACTTGCTGTAAGTTGTTAAAACAACTTGCATTAATAGTTGTGGATAAAACGTCTCGACAATCAACTTGCATGAAGCCTGTTGACAACTTGCAACAGACTTGTTGTCATCAAGCCGCAGCAAGCGATGTGAACGCATCCTGATATCGGCTTGATGACTGCAAGGTAAGAAGCCTGCAATAGACTTGCTGTAACTTGCGCGTTTTTGGCTGTGTGTTCTATATGCGTCTGCTCCTTGTCATTGGCTTGCTGTCTATATACTTTCCTAAATCTAACACGTTAATATATATACCATTTTTGGTATATTTTGATAAGTATAGACGGCGCCTGCCTAAGGGAATATAATATCAGAGGAGCGTTGTTAAAAACATCAAATTTTATCATGAACGCAACCAATTATTTCTAATTAGCGTTGCGAAACCACCGAAAACGAAAACACTCAATCCGGAACTAGCGGTCGCAAACATCGATGCTGCGAGGATTAGGTTTCAGATTCAAAGGTGTGCCGTTTGCTTTCAATGGTTCAACATCATCGAAGTACAAAAACATGGGCAGCACAAAAGACGTCAAAGACTTAGAATTCCACAAACTTGAATGGAGCGCAACATCGTTTAAAGTATCGGATTTTCTTACGAGATTCACTCTGCCGCAAATTGTGAAAGTTATTGAAGGCTTTTACGGTGATGACGAGGACTCCAGTTTAGGAGCTGATCAAATATTGTCGCTGCACTGTATAAAGTCTACGGATAAAGTGGTCGGACGAGATTATCGCGGAAAGGAGGTGAACATACCACTTCGTTGCCAGAACAAAGTTGAAGTTCGGCCTTCGAACTTGAAAGATGTTTATGAAAGCGTGGAAGAACTTTTCGCCGCATTTCCGCGTTTTGTCCGCATATCGCAAGGTAATGTATTTACATTATGTACAATAATACTTGATCTTCAATATCATGACAGGATAAACTCACACGTCACCGTGGGTTCACTGACCAGAAATCTATTCATTCATACCACATAATGGAATACCTAGATTTCGTGAACGTGCGCTTAAATTATCAGAACTACTTGAAATCGACAGTAAATGTCTCGTGTCGCCGATATATGTAAATAATTGGCTCGCGTTCAAAACGTCAGGGTAAATATGACGGGAAATGACACATTCTTACGAACTCATTTCAAAGCAGTTTAGTTTTGCAGCATTTGTAAACGAGTTTAATGTTTTATTCCGTCCCCGTCTTTGCTTTAAGTAGCGATACATCCAAATCCAGATGATTTAAAAGCCTATTTTACAAGATGACTTAGTTAATTGTCAAGGAAAGAATGCAAGTATTGAATGAGAGGGTGTATACAAGAGGGATCCGTTCCAATAGAGAGGAGTGGGGGGGGGGGTAAAGTATTGGGTGGTAAGCTAGTTGAGGGAGAGGGGGTATTGCTCGCCTCTGGTGGCTTGTGAGTAATAGAGGAAGAGAGAAATCTCACCTCTGGGAATGTAGTCTTATTAAAAGAACCCTGTAGGGGGAAGCCAGGGTAACATGATGCTTGCCTAACTATGAGATATGCTATTACACGAGCAATATAAATAAAACTCTGACATATTAATGCACCTTGATCACTGTGTTTCATACCCAGACACACAATACTAATTTACAACCCCCAAGTCCATATGTAAGACCAGAAAAAATAGGGTCAAATACAGCCCATGCATTTTGCAACCATGTTAGCATTTCTTTCTGAATTTGAATGGAAGTAAAGTTCTTATATCGCTTACAGACAGTTTAAGCCCCACCAAGGTTAACCCATTAAGCCACGGTGCCTATCCATAAAAAAACCCAACAGGAATCTGGAAGGGTGGGGTTTGGTAAACAACACATATACAGTGGGATTTTCCCTCCAAAAAATCAATAATTTAATTTAATTTAATTGCTTTTCCATCATTTACAGTAAAGTTACTACACAATTAACACAGACAAACACAACACACTTTGGGTTACCACAACAGCCTTAAAGACAAATTACTGTGGGGCCAAAAGATACACAGATGTACAACACAAGGTCAATGTCTATGATAATTAATGATAATAAATGTTTGCTAATCTATGCAGGGTGTTGGCTAACCCATATATGTAGTGTCTTATGAACGGACTGTTCAAAATTATAATTGAGATACCAAGGAACTTTTCCAATCAGATCTTAGCAGGAGGTTTTTATTTCATAAGATGAATGTGTGTATATATTTTTTTGCTTTCATTGCCATCAATATTATAAAGAAAAAATGAAACAATATCCACTACGGATCAACAGTCATTCACTTCTCTTTCATTTATGTTTTTACAAGTTTGAGACAAAGCAATGTAAAAATACTCATTCTTGTCTAAATTATCATCTTGTGACCGACACCCATTCTCTAAACACACTCTGTTGGTCAAGCTCACCACATAAAATACAAGTAGTGTGCGTTTATTACAGACAGTACATTCACTGTAGGTTTTTCATTATACAATGTCATTATTTTTTCCAGGTTATTACAGTGCCACAACAGATGAAGAGCTGCTAAATGTTGGTGATAAATTGCAATTGAAGAGCATAGATAAAAGTAAGAAAGGTGAAGAGAAATTGATCTGCATAAACCAAAATGGTCAAACTATTGAACTGCCCAAAGACTGCGTGGCAGGCTTTCAACCCCTGGCTGACGGCAAAGAATACTTCCTTGCCGAAGTTATGGCTCAGTTTCCGATGCCTTTATATGTTCAGTTTGTCGACCCTCCAATTATGGGGAAACAAAGTCGCTCGGTTGATGCAGCCTTCTTTAATTCCTCATTAGGAGCAATATATTTGGAAAGCTCCTACACTGAGAACATAATTGTTGCATCGACAATCAGCCATGATGGAAAACGAACAGTCGTTACGTTTCCTCGGGAGATCGATATCAGGCTTGCTGTATGTGAGGGAATGTTGCAAAATACTGTTGCTTATGCCGAGATATGTCAAGCCTTAAACCATGGCATGGATTTGAAACATCTAACACTCATCGATACAGCGAGTGCTTTTGCGCCTCGAAATTCAGTACGAGAATACCTCTATAAAGAGCTTATCGATCCCGCAACTGCTGCAGAATCACTTGACGTGGGATTGCAAAAGGAAGTTAGCCCATACGAGGAAATCCAAAATGCCACAGCAGAAGCAAACAATCGGAAACCCAAAGTGGATGACAAGAAAGTGGATGACAAGGAAGTGGAAGCAGATGATCAAAAACCAGAAATCATTTACAGAAAGCCAGAAGTTGATGTAGAAAAGCACGACATGAAACAACAGTCTGATTACGAGAATCAGGAGTGGGTGGAAGAGAAAAGGCAAGAAAACTCAGAAAGCAAACAAGCACCTCCAAAACCAGAACGATCAGTTGACAGGAGTGTCAAAGGTATTTTGGGGAAGGGGAGGGTGGGTATGAATTGTTGTTATAAGAACCAAATTGCTTGTCCTATTTGTTCTTTAAGATTAATAACTTAAGTTTTAATACTTTTGTCTCAGTTTCCTAACTGTTCGGCTTCTCTATAACATTAGACAAAACTGCACTCAGTTGCTGTTCAAAGATTTTTAAAATTATTGGGTCAGGCACTCCACCCAGTGTCTGCCAATAGCTGTCGCAGCAAAGCATCTAGGCTTTAGCATTGAAGGATGTAAGGAAATCAAATTTGCACGTATTGGAGTAATTCAAGCTGGAAACAGTTGAGAAAAATTCATCATCAATTATATGTGTTCCTAAAGGAGCCAAACTAACACCTTTGCGATGCCAGTAGCTGACAAGAGCAAGCATAATTTATGTGTATTTAGAGCAGTAATACCTGTGAACAAGTCGAGCTAGTGTAAATCAAAGTGAGTTCACAAGGAAATGAGCTGGGCTGGGTATTTCTATTTTTGCCTTGAGAAATTTTGGTCCAACTCAGCCATACTTGTATGTCATATGTATATTTGGTACATAGTGGAATTTTTTCATATAGTTTAATCACCAGCTTTTGAAACCTAATTTTCCACAAGTTGATCTGCATTCTGCAAGTCAAAGTATTGACATGTATTTTGCTAAAGATGTATCATCCAAAGATGTAAAACATTCATGCTTGGCTACAATTTGTTGTACATGATTGCATATGTTAGGGTATATTAGAATCTCTACGTAACATACCACACATATTTCCTCCAACCCCCTGGAGAGAGAAGCCCCAGCATAACAGCTTCATGTCTATAATTTAACTTTGTCATCAGGAAAAGAAGAACAGAACTCCAAGAACGACAGCAGCAGTCTTTCCTCTCAAAGTGATGACAGCAAATTGCCGAAAATTGAAATCACCGATGCAGAAGATATGGCAAGCAAACGCATCGATATCTCGCACCATACAGTTAGAGATGTCAGCGAGATTTTGAAAGAGTTAGGAATGGATAGATATATCGTGAAGTTTGAAGCAGAAATGATTGACGGAGAGATGCTGCTGTGCCTTGATAACGATATCTTGATGACAGACTTTGGGATGAACAAACTTCATTGTATGAAACTGAAGAAATATCTCGAAGGTTGGCGACCTAAAGTTTAAGAACCTAATTTGAATAGGCTAAGAACCGAACAGCAAAATTAAATTCTGCATTTGGTGGAAAAATTTGATATACATTGTTATAAAATATTAGAGATGTTTGGTATTGTAAAGATTTCTGTGCAAAAAAATATGTTGCATTTAGTTTGTTATTTAAAAAAATAACTAATTATATTATAAAATCATACCACTAGCTGTGTGTAAAGCATTTTGTTTATTCCTTGACCAACAGAAAATTATGCTCTAGCAGTTGATTAAATTGAGTTGCTGACTGATACGTTGTTGTTGGCATGGTTGTTTACAGCTATTTCAAACCAAGAATTCTTACCTAACCAGGCACTAACTTCCCAAAGGGTCTTTCCTCGTCAAAACTTCAAATTTTACTATATTGTTTGAGGTAGTATTAAGACGTCAGGCAGTGTTTTGAAATTTAAATATTTTTAATCCTGCATGACTATGTGGCATTTATATTTTTTATTGAATTAAGCATTCCACTCAGTATACAAGCCTTCCAGGACAGTGTTAATGATGAATTGTGGGTGGTTACAATTACCCCGAAATGATTGACCTGGCCAGAATTAAACAATATGTTTGTGTAAATTCAGGAGAAAAAGTCAAAAAGGCCAAAACAAGGCCAAAATCAGTAAAGTACATCCGCCATCTTTTTCCATATCGTCAATTTCGCCCAAACTGACCAGATCTGGTATATTTTTTACCAGATCCAGTTGGATGGGCTTGGACAACCCCCCCCTGCTTTAAAGATTTGCAAAATTTAGAACAGGAGGGGGTGGTCCCACCAAATCTAAGCAGCTTTGGTAAAAAAATTTGCATATATGGTCCCAAATGATTTGGGAAGATGGTAAAGAATTTGAATATATTTCCAATACAAAAATAATTTATTCACAAGCAAGATAGAAATTTTTACCACTTGCATTGTACCTTCAAAGGTACATTGATAAGGTACATTATTTTCAAATAATTCATATTCAACAGGGTTGCACACAAACTTATAACCGTTTCAAAACATACCCTTTCAGCTAAGCGTCCTGAATAAGCTCATGAAATGACAGGAAATCCAAAATTGAAAGAACATGAGTTGCATACTTGCTAATTATGAAGTTTCTCACACTTTTATACTCTGAAATGAAAGTACCATTCAAAGTCGTCATAAATACCAAACACCACGGTAAAAATTCAAGGTTAAACTCTTACCGAAGTTTTCTGTCCAGTTTCACCAACATGTATGAGCATTTTAGCTGCCAAAATTAACATTAAAACATTTAAATATTTTCAAAATTTGAAAGGTTCGCCCAGGGCAAATTTTCTTCCAGAGCGAACATTTTAAGATATTAAAATACGTCTTTCTGATTGGCCAGAAACTATCACGTGGTAATCATAACGAATTCTGATTGGTCAAAAATTTAAAACATCCTTTCGCTGGAAAAGAAAGGCGAAAATTCCATTTTCGCGCATTTTTAATCTTCAAATGTTCGCCATTTTGGGGGCATCGAGTTTCTAAAAAAGCCCAATACGGCGCTAAAATTCAGTTTATTTACTTGACCTTGAAACAAAGCACTATCACTGATTCCAATAAAAAAATCAAGGTAGCAGGAACTAAACTATTTAATTAATCCTACGAGTTAATAAAATCCCAACATTTGACTTCCGCGTTCCGTAAATAATTTATCTACCGCAATGACGCAGCCTGGCAATGACGCAAATAAAAGCGCTTTTCGAAGTCTCTAATTTGGCTGCGCCCGCGCAGCTTCCTGTTAAAAGGCGAGACAAAAAGCCGTTTACTAGGCCCCCCGAGGGTTTGCCATTTGATACAGTGCCAAAAATGTCCAACTGTAAGTACCTGGTACTATTTTATATATTTAGTAATAAGCTTAGAAACTTAGTAATAAGCTTACAGGCATGACATAGAACATAGTAGAAAATATAATAATGTACCACCTATGTTTTGCAATCTTTGGATCGTCGTGTCTTCGGTTAATGACGTTTTATCAAGCTGTTTTTGGTTTCACCTGGTTGTCATTCTTTCTTCATAGAACATCACGCCGGTCAGTAGGTAACAAGCCCACTCATATCCAGTGAACTATCATAAAATAGAAAAGAAAATTAATGTTACAAAATATTTCAAAATATGGGAAACTAAATGAAAAATTGATTGCAAGTGACTTCGACAAACTGTACATTGTTATAATATTTGCATCTTGACATCTTCTGATGGACACGACTGGTTATTTACTTCTTAGGTCGATATCAATTCTTTCCCATCTTGTTCGTTTCAAAAGTGCAATCACAAGGCCTGAGGATTTTTAGCATTTATTAATGGTATTTGCTCCCCCGGTCTGGCAACTTTGCGATTTTTACTGCGTTTATGCCCTTTCTTAAACCTGGGCAAAAGTAAAGGAACAGGATCATATGTAATTGCGGGAACCACTGAATATTTTTATAAAATACAAAACAATGGTAATACCGAATATTGAATTTGAAATCATTTTTATTTCTCAACGTTTCGGCTAGTTTAGACAGGAGTCCTGATGATGACTTTAAACTAGTCGAAACGTTGAGAAATAAAAATGATTTCAATATTCAGTATTACCATTGTTTTGTAAGACCATATGTACACCGCATATAACGTCAAACCATAATCATTTTCGTAATACTGGTATCTACATTCATTCATTCCTCCGTAAATTACTCGGTTAAATTGAAAGATGGAGTCCCCCTTTCCAATCTTATATTGTTTTAAAACAAGGGTGCAATCTTAGTTCTACTCTATTTAATATATTCATAAATGATATACCAAATTTGTTTAATCAATCGTGTGACCCTGTTAGACTTGATAATACGGACTTGAGTTGTTTACTTTATGCAGACGATTTGATTTTGTTGTCCGAGTCGAAAGCAGGATTGCAAAAGTGTTTATCAAAACTTGGAATATATGCAAAAAAATGGAAACTTAATATTAACAAAAAGAAATCTAACATTTTAGTATTTGGCACAGCAAATCAAAGACGCTCATATTTATACTTGTTAAGCTTTGTGGAACAAAGCTTAACAAGTATATTGTATTCACCATGCAAACGTACAAGAAACTTATTACGCTCATATTTGTTGACAAAATGGTACTATAAAAGCGAAGCCCTGGAACTAGAAGATGAATATTGCTATCTTGGAATTACTATTCATTTTTCTGGGAATTTTAAGAAAGCTCTAAAAGTCTTACGTGATAAAGCTCTAAGAGCATACAATCACCTTTTAAAAAAATTTTCTAATTTTGAAAACGTACCAATAAAAATACTTTTAAAACCATTTTCAGCGATGATAATTCCCATTTTGTTATACGGATGTGAAATTTGGGGACCTTATTTGATAGGTAGAGTAATTACCTTTGAGATCTTTAAGAGTAAATTCTTCAAAATTATCAATGAAATTGAAAGAATTCACTTAAAATTCTGCAAGCGAATTCTTGGCGTGCACTCAAAAACAACAAATTTGACTATTTATGCCGAATTAGGAAAGGTTCCTTTGATTGTTCAAATTTCTACTCTTGTAGTTAAATACTGGATTCGTATTAGCAGTACATATTTTAATAAAACGTTATCCGGTGAAGCTAGAAACGTTTGCATGCGTTTGAATCTAAAACCAATTGTTTTCATACAATTTTTGCTAAAAATGTGTAAATTAGAGATGAAGGATTCCGAAAAATTTTCAAACTCCAGTGATGAGTCAACCAATACAAGACGAAATTTTTGCCATTATTTAAATGTTACATTAAATAGCGAATTTACCTCATTTTGGAAAGACCAGGTTCTTCAAAATGGTGATAGTGGTAAATTGAAAGAATATAAGAAACTTAAAGTAAACGTGGGTATTGAAAAATACATTTTAGAAATTAAAAATTTTAAGTACGTCAAGCAGTTACAAGATTACGAATTTCAGCGCACAGATTGCCAGTATAGAAATTGGCCGATATAAGAAAATTGCCTACTGTGACAGGAAATGTAAACTTTGTGATCATGGTGAGGTTGGAAATGAACAACATTACCTAATGTCATGTGGTAACACAGTGCTTACTTTTTTGCGACAGAATTTTATTAATTCGGCTCATAAAATTAATCAATCATTTAAATATTTTGATACACAAAGTTTGTTCCATTATATACTAAGCATGAAAGATAGAAATTATCTTCAAAATATTGCTACGATATACTAAGAACTTTTGACATATTGAATGAGTTAATCTGAATAAAGTATTTGTAAGTTTATATACTGTAATGTCTTTTTTATATTTTTTTTTGTAACTAATGTATATGTAGGTATTCAATGTAACAATATTGGTATTTGTTTGAATAAAGTATGTTTTAATTCATGATAATTGCCTCGGCAATTGGACATTTTATTCCGTAAATACTGCGCCGGTAACACAGATCAGGTGTTGACGTCATCATCAGAGGGAGGCTAAGGATTTAAATCGACGGAGATTTTGCCGCACCTTAACGCTACGTTATTTAACTTTTTCCACGCACGAACAAGTTGAATGTTCCACATATAGAGACAACGCATTTCAGCTGCTGTATTCGAATGTATGGAATCACGTTTCGCTGAATCACGTCACGACGGGCTGTGTTCAAATCCCATTTCGGCTTGACATTTAAACCGCAGAGATTTGCACCAAATAAAAGTACTATAATCACGGGTGTGAAAACAACTTACGCTCGCGATTAGCCTGGCTCAACTTGTCAGTTGTGTCCAACCAGTGCTTTAAACAAAAACAAATATTATTGAATGTACAAGCATACAGTATTTTGGTAACAATAAACAAGAATAAGCTCAGTTTCGGATACGCTTTTTAGCAAATGATATTAACACCGGCAGTGGAGCAAAAATAAATAAATCAAATACACAAGTCACAAGTTATTGGGCCGTTTAATCGTAGCGAAATTAACGTGGCGTATTTCATTATTTCGTTAACACTCAGAACTGATGAGAATGGCAAAATATATATAGACGCCAGGTTTCACTACGATACAGTTGAAGCAGAAAATGGGCTTTATGCATGTTGTATATAAGTATACTGCATTAGGACCCGAAATTTGTCAGGCTATACAGTTCATACTCATAATGTTCCCCAAATGTCAGTGATGCGCTGTGTCAGTAATGTTGGACAATTGTCGAGCTTCTTCATAAATTAGCATTTCATACGCGAATCGTTCGGCATTTTTCAAACAATCGCACGGAGGCGTTCACGAAACATCTAATATTCGGAAACATCGATCTCTCCCGTCTCACGATCTCTCCCGTCTCAAGTGTTACGTGGGCAGAAAGCATTCTGAACAGAAAGATATGCAGTGTGGTCAAAAGGTATACAAGTAAAAACGAGAAATACACACATGTATCTTCCTATAAAGCACTCTAAAGCAAGTCAAAAAACCTTCTTATAATATTGGTATAAAAAAATTCGAAACATCAAACTCTATTTTATCTGGCGCGTCAGAACCTATAAAACCTAGACCAGAGAAAGAATCTATACCTTTCGAGCACTTTCAGTTCACTACCTACGCAGGCAACGTTAGCTCGAAGCAACTATAACTCGGTGGCTATACAAACTCACTTGCACATCATAGAACTCTTGTACACTTAAACTCTTGTACGCGCATGTGTATGATTTTCTTTTCTATTTTTCTATGGTGATAACAGCAATTTGTCTATATTTTCTTATACCTTGGTCACATAGCCGTAGGATGTAATTCATATAAAGCTGTCATCACTCGCGTTTCAGCTCAGAAAACTGCAGTACAAAGTGCAACTACCGTACAGTATTATATTTGTCAAGAGTGATCTGATTTTATTTTTTAAACCTTCAGCCCTCATGAACGAAGAGAGTTGACGAAACTCTCATACAAACTCTCGCTTTTCAACTCTCATCCTCGCTCGACTAAGCATCACAGAGCATAAATAGGAAAACTTAAGCTTTAAAATGACACAAAACCGTAATTGGCTCACGATAGTTCTCTTCCTGTGGCCGGGATAACACAAGTTATATAAACAAACTTAAGCATTTGCGCATTTTCGAGCGAGAACGTGCCAGAAACACTGAGCTTTTACGAAAGTCAAGGATGCTGCCTCAAGACACAACGAAAGTACCAACCGGATTCTCGTAAGGGATAAAAAACAACCATTATCTGAACGGCTGGGCGTGACATTAGATCCGCAACTGTAGCAAGAAGTTTATGAAATCGTTTCCTTTATTGAGTGCCTAAAAATTAGATTCAAACGTCAATGAAGCATGATAATTTGATGTGTCAACAGCGTGCAATCAAATCCTGTGCTATTATTCTCAACCCATGGTAACGTGATGAAAAGGCTGAAGATCTGAAACGAGCAAACGGATTCATAAATTCCGGTTGATTCCAGGTCGGCTCTACCCTATAGTGAATCACGATACGGCCAGGTTACTTGAACTCTGTTCTTTCTTCTCTTGTCCATGTTTATGCCGACTTGTAGACGGTGAAGAGAATGCAGCAATCGCGCAACAGCATCGCGTCGCCGAAACATTTATTTTCACTACAGTACAATAATTTCACTTCTGATGATGACTTTAATTAAACTAGTCGAAACGTTGAGAAATAAAAATGATTTCAATATTCGGTATTACCATTGTTTTGTATTTTACAACAGTACAAGTTTCAAAAGATTTGCGCGTCTAGGAACTCAGATCGGAACTCATTATAAACCTTTAAAGTTCGCCGAGTTTCCAGACTAGGTCTCTAATGGAATTGAATGTATCCACAAACGCGAGAGGTCTTGCCTAGCTAGTTAAGCGACAAAGTCTCCAAGCTTCGTAAGTTTCTCAAATCATGAAGCGCCAACGAGGGTGACTCGATGAGGAGAAACCGCCTCAATGAAGAGAAACCGCCTCGACGAGGCCCTCATAAGGATATCATCTCCATTACTCTCTGTGATGGGTCGGTGTGGGCGGAGGTGAGATGCTGGGAAACTGCTTGTTACCACCACACGAAAACATGATACTCACGAGGACAGGATGAAGGAATGGTCCCAATAGCCCTGCGCCGGAGATTGCCACCAAACACCACCTGTTGGAACAGTTGGAAACACTGACAGAAGTATTAGGCAGTAATATTCACATCGACGCTTACGCTGCTTTCCACTGACCTATTTAAAAGTTCAACTTCTTTTAAATAATAGCTGTTTAACAAGAAAAATTACTAAAGCATGCTAAATATTTGAAAATACTGAACCTTTCACTGTATATGACCTTTGTTCCGCGTTTCAAATGTGATGCCCAGAGATCAATTGTAGTTCTATTGAAGTCAATGATAAGTCCCTTGTATGTACACAGATAAGCTCCTTACGTATATATTTCTCAAAATGATACTCAGAAGTCAAGTGATCACAAAACTTAGCCAAGATCTTTCTCCAGCTTCTCTTCGTTCTGGTTTATACCAATGCCCACCGAGTGAAGCCATTTAATTACTATTTTCCTTTCATTATTAAAGTGGCTTTGAGACACTCGGTCGTTTATCAAAATCTGAATAGAACATCAACGGTCATTTTGAAGAGTTTGTCTTGATCCGGCACCCTTATCAGTTTTTGAATCCAAATCTGCTAACCGGAGTCCTGCATTGCAATCCATCTTTAATCTATTATCTCCGCCCACTTGGTAAATATTTGGCCGAACTTCCGTTTTTTGTTTACGAACACTCGCATAAATTGCTTGCCGCGCTCAGGCGTACAATAGTTTGCGCAGAAGACGAACACGAAGAGAGATCTACAAAATGCCACGAGGAGGACATGTACGTTTGACCGGCGAGGATTGCGACGCCAAAGACGAGATCATTGCGGGCAAGAGCTTCATGGTACGTTACCTTGGCTCGATCAAGATTCACAGCCACAATGGAAGGGGGAAGGGCTGTACCAACGAGGCCGTGCGAGAGATATACGCGAGGTACAATACAAAAAGAACAATAAAGAGCCTCGACAAACGCCAGCTGTTTATAAGCGCAAATTGCGTGTCCTTGTACGCGTCCATCGAAGACGTCGTTGTGTTCAAGTTCAACACCGTTGATATCACGTTCTGTAATACAAGCGACGAGAGTCGAAGCGCGTTCGCGTTCGTTGTAAAGGACGCGAAGTTGGGGATATTTAATGCGCACGTTATACACTGCGACTACCCAGCTCAGGCGAACGATGTATGCTTGGCCATGCACGAAGCGTTCACCGTCCGGTCGGCTTTGTACCAAGCGAAACGCGTGGACCGCGCGGGCTGGGCAAACGGTCTGCTTTCCTCGCAGCAGAAAAACGACGCGACGCGAATCATCGAGACTGCGAACGAGAACGGATTCCACGACGCGATGGAGGAGAACGGCAAAACCGACCCGAACAACAACTTCGGCGAGTTTGCGTGCGCGGTTGTGGTGCCGTGTAGGAACGACATCTGTCGTGAATCAGAGAACAATAACAACGTCAAAAACGCAAGTCTTGCACGCTACCCCGAACAATTACTGACCGCAGATAACGTGGAAAGATGGAGGACCGAAGGCAAAGCGTGCGCGCAGAACGGGGGTAGCCTTTCCTTGGCAAAAATGTTGCTCAATGGCGGGAAGAACCGCAACAGAAGTCAGAGCTTGCCGTTTGTGCAAAACAACCGGGAGGCGTCGAGCGGAGAGTGGGGGTCTTATCAGAGCTCGAGGGACGAGGACTTTGATGATTTCAGTATGCTCGCTCGAGAGAGATCCTCTTCAATGAAGTTACTTACGGCTGAACGAGATGTGATGACTGTATAACGGGAAATGAGTTTGTATTTGGAACTTCATCGAAGGGTAATAATAACCATGTTATTATATAGGTAATATTATCCTGGGGGAGTATATAAAACGGCACTGTTCAGGAATGGCATATCTTAGGTTATCACCCTGTTATTGTAGATAATATTATTATACTAGAATGGAACTTTATTTGATGAGAAATGGTAAGATATCGGTCTGTGCCTTCGCTCATGGAGAACGTAATTGGAGCCATTACGGCAGATTGGTACAATATTAAGAATTGACGGTAATTACCCAAAGATTTCAGCTGAATTCGCTGGAAATATTACGAGAGAATTTTAAATGCATCGATAGGGTAAAACCCCGTGTATAAGAGCTGCTGAATAAGAAAACTTGCATCAGCAAATAATCGTTGAAAACGCTCTTCCATTCATAAGCATGGGAAGCGCTGGAATTTGATTGGTTTAATAAGGAAGTGTTTGATACGAATATGTACTTTTGACTTTCCTCATTCCACGTTGTATTTATAATCGAGCTAATCTCAAGACGAGCCTCGAAGCATTCTTTTGAGCACTCGAAAAGTCTGCTTTTGTCTATTTACCCCGAAGCGAAAAACAAATTAGCTTGCTATAGGGTAAATCGCTGCCGGTGCTTGCGCAAGCTAATGATCTGAAAGACCACGGATTATAACAAACTTCTCTGCTATAAAAACCTCGGAAATTATCCCTGAAAATCGAATTAGTTGAAGGTCATTATTGGCTATGATTTCGAAACAGCAACAAGCACATTATCTTGGAATAATCCCAATTATCTATGGCGCGGTTTATGCAAATGAGTTCGCGTAAATCAGTTTAGGATTTCATTTCAACGAGACATGCTGCCAGGCATGAACGCGCAAACCAAAATATTCGAGTTTGAGATGCCGAAAAAGCAAACAGCTTTTTCATTCGATTTTCAGTTTTCGATTTTGCTTCACTTGCAAGATAACAAAACAGTCATGTAAGCATTCTAACGCAAGAATTCACTTGCAATTCTACGTAAAATAAAAAAAAAATACTGGGATTTCAATACAATGATTTGCGTACGCATTTTTAAATCGTTCAGTCTTTACAACTGATTAGTAAAAATCCACATAAAAATTATAAAAATTTACCACGAGTCATGTACTATCCGCTCACCATTCAGCAATTATCTTCATTGATTTCCCACCTGACGAACTCGAGATATCAATGAGATAACCCGACAGATAAATGACATGAAAACGTTCCCCTAAACGCCCTACTTGTCTTATTTACGCGAGGAAAAATTGTGCAAATAAACAGCTTTTCTTATACACGGGGTTTTCGCACAAAATTATAGATAATCTTCTCACTTATTCGTATATAATATAGCCTTAAAATGGTACAAGGCCAAACGCTTGAAAATTTGTAAAGCAAAGCGTAGCTAGTCTAAGGATAAATGAACACATTCGATTGATACTATTTCGTTTCAGAACATATTTAGATATTCTATTTAGTGAACTTAATAAATTTGTATGTCTTTATCAATCTTATAGAATTCCTGATGTTTGCCGTTTAAGACATCTGTGCATTCAGCAAAGATTCGAAATTATAGAATAAATCACACGTGCAATGTAAATATGCTGTCAAGCACAGCCAGGCAAGCAAACAATATTGGAATTGCATGGTAGTGACGTTAAGCACGGAAATGGGAGGATTCCGCTCGATAAATATTTTCTTTGTACTTAGCGACAAAAAATTTAACCACATCGTGATTTTTTGAAGCCTTCTGACCATCCACAAACACTTGAAGGAATGGACTTAAAAAGCGACCCGAAGGGATGATTAACGACCTAATACGCTTTACTTTGGAACCCTGAAACTTCACTTTAAATATATTTCAGAGCTTTGCAGTTACATATTTTATATGCATTCTTAGAACCATTGAAAAAATCATCCATCTTACGATTAACCCAAGAACAACAAGATTATATCAGCGTTTCAGCTGAAGTGAAAATACAAACATGAGTTAGGATCTGGTCGGTGTATTATAAAATATCGTAAAATAAACATTATATGTTATAGGGTCGAGCAACCTTAATTAATCACGCCACCGTCGCAAAAGCGTTCTACCCTTTTTGGAATGTTTTGTCTATTTTTACATGCACATGATGTGATGAGCCCAGATCAACGCAGTACAAGCTACAAATGTCCCGTGGCGAAAAATGAAACACAAGCGCACTGCAAGCAAATTCTGAATCTATTTTTGATATTTTCTTGCTGTGATGCGTGTTATGATAATAAGCTGCAAATGCAAATGCATAGTCTGCAAGACTATGCATATTTTGCGCATGAGTTGTGAGCACCTTATGTAAATACCGCGCGTGTTATGCAAATATGCGCATTTACTTATACGAAGAAAATATTCAACTCTCCTACAATTATTTCTATAAAATACTTTACTTTATTGTTAGAACAACCCGAATTTTATCGAAATATTATGGGTTTGTAGGACGAGAATGTTTCAAAATATGAAGTCCTATATTGTTTCTAATGGCAACATGTGACAGATTGTAATCGTGCGCAAAACATGCAAACGCAATTATGTTGTGATGACGGATAAATGTTAAAATCTACACGTACAATAATTGAAATCGTATCGCTGGGGTTGTGTAATTTAACCACATGTTAAAGCTTCAGATGTACAATACATCGCCTGATCAGACTAGTGCCGCAACGAAATTCGCACATATCTATTTTACATGTGCCGCTTTAAGGTACACGTAAGGACGCACGATTTCTGATTGATAACTACCGATAAAATATGACGAACGGGCTGGTACGTCTGAACACACGCATTTCCGCACTTCCTCGAAGCTACGCTTGTTTGTTGACCAGGACCATCAACACAAGCCCCGACAAGATTTGCTTGTTTCAAATTATAAAAATCCTCCACGATGAGCCAACGCGTTTCATTGAAAAAAAAAACAGTCGTATTCTGGCGTCAGTCGTATTCTGGCGTCAGTCGCATTCTGCTAGCTTTTTTGGAAAATGCTCGGCACACCGCACAGATATCTCTCACGGGATTAATTCTAATTTCTGCATCCTTTGCCAAACACTTCTACCAATTACGTCAATCGGTTATATTGGTTCAGAGGTCACGTACGCAAAAAAAGGGGTGAGACTTCAATAGACTTTATGAGCGGATCAATTACAGGGTTTTTTAAATGCACTCTTTCAAAGTCTTTTTTTTGAGAAAGAAATACTTGGAAACCTCATTCTGTTTATGACGAAGGCAACAGCCCAACCTAACTTCAACAACAGTCAAGTCTGGATCTCTGGGAAGAACAGTTTAGAACTGATAGAGCTATCCAGTATAAATAAAGTTGGTTTAGTTTAGGTTTCCTCCTGTGGTAACACTGCATCAATAAGAGATGATCCTTACTGGACCTCTAAGAAGAAAAGTTTAGAACTGATAGAGCTATCCAGTATAAATACAGGTAGTTTAGTTTAGGTCTCCTCCAGTAGTGACACTGGATCAATAAGAGATGATCCTTACTGGACCTCTAGAAAGAATATTTTAGAACTGATACAGTTTGGTTTGGGTTCCTCTTGTAGTAACACTGGATCAATAAGAGATTTCCAAACTACACGCCTGTTCATGCATAGAAATCGCCACGGATCATGAATTCCTATATCCACTTAACGTTTCCTAGAGGGCAAACTCGAACAGTAAAGCCGTCAAAATAATTATCAGATCTTAATGTAATTTTTTTAATTCGGCTTATTGTTTTAGCTAAAATAATTCTTTGATTTGTTTTGTTTCATGACAAGCACCCGTTTGTTTGGAAAGCTATATACCCGCAAAGTGGCAGGCAAAAAGCCTTATAGAATGCACTCAAGTGATTTTAAATGTAGATGCTACAGATGCCGTATTTCTAGTGTTGGCGCTCTACGAATGGTACACAACACGTAACTTTAAGTCTTATCATGCCAAAATCCCGTTAACCTTGGCTGTCATCTTCGTTAATAATGCGGAACAAATTTAATTCCGGAGTAATTAGTTTTTTCTCATTTCAATCCAGAATTAAAACATCCCCCAATACCGTGAAATGACAAATCACAGATGTGAAATGCGACCATCAATGGTAACAATACACACACACATATACTGTAAATTGAACCTCGTTTTGAGTGAAAACTAATTAAATCATTATTGTATCATTTAATAACGAAGTCCTTTTCACTTCTTTAAGATTGTAAGGTCTTTCCTAGTTCCTAGTAAGACGTGAACGCTATAGTGACATCCCAGACGTTGAAGAGGTCACAAGACTCTCCCAAGGCCAAGAATTCATTGATTTAATAGAATTACGTGAGATATGATCAGAAATTAATGCATGGACCTCCAAGAAGAACAGTTTGGAACTTAAGTAAAGTTAAAGTAAAGTCAGTCTAGTTTAGGTTATCTCAGTAACACTGGATCATTAAGAGATTATCCTTAATGGATCTCTAGGAAGAACAGTTTAAAACTGATAGAGATATCCAGTATAAATAAAGTTAGTTTAGTTTAGATTTCCTCCTGTAGTAACACTGGATTAATAAGAGATGAGTAGGAAGAACAGTTTAGAACTGATAGAGCTATCCAGTAGAAATAACGTTAGTTTAGTTTAGGTTTTCTCCTGTAGTAACACTGGATCAATAAGAGATGATCCTTACTGGAGCTCTAGAAAGAACAGTTTAGAACTGATAGAGCTATCCAGCATAAGTAAAGTTAATTTAGTTTAGGTTTCCTCCTGTAGTAACACTAGATCAATACGAGATGATCCTTACTGGGCCGCTAGGAAGAACAGTTTAGAACTGATGGAGCTATCCAGTATAAATAAAGTTAGTTTATAGTTTAGGTTTCCTCCTGTAGTAACACTGGATCAATAAGAGATGATCATTACTGGGCCCCCTAGGAAGAACAGTTTAGAACCACTGCCACTTTAAACTACTGCTACTGGGGAAAACAAATTGGGAAACTAAATCATTTAATATCGTAATTGCAGTAAACAAAATTCTCTGCACGGTGCACCAATCATTTGGCACGTGTAGAAATGACACTGCGTTGAAATATGAATGAAAGAGGAACCCGCAAATATAAAAGGATTATCTGATTTATCTCGACTGCTTATTCAAGTGCTTCCTGCTTTTTTTTTCACAGGAGAGATAAGGCCTCTTGTCTGAACTTTTGAATCACATTTTACTTTTGAATTGATGGTGTACTTTTATTGACACGCGAGTGTCAACAAATAAATCCAACGTGCAAGCCTTGAACAGCTTAAATCCGCAAATAAACAAAGTAACTGGCATTAGTGATGGCTCTTTAGTCCTCTGTGATTATTGCGCTGGATTACTCTGCTATTAAATTGTACATTGTGTTAGGTGTTGCAATTGAGGCACAATTTAACGCTGTTTTTAGGCTTACTTTTTAAACCTTTCAACAGCTTACATAAACAACCATTACGAAGATTCATGAAACTGTGCTAATCATGTAATTTGATAGTTTTGGACTGTAAAAAAACATGGCGATTTTATATGTTGTTGGAGAATGATCTAGAAACATCAACATATAATGTTTCCGACAATTATTTCCCAGGACACAAGACAATGAAATTACCATCGAAATACGAGTAGTTTGTGTGATGAATGAGATGAAATGCTATTTGCATACATTTCAATTTCAAGTGAATCATCAACTATGCTTGAAGTACAAAACACGCAACAAATCTTCGCAGAAACAAATGCTTTTCCATATCCAGCATTGCAAACAAGTCTTTTGAGCGTTTTTCGCTTAAACGATGTTGTTTCCAACGCCTTGCCATTTCGGCATTTTGCCGATAGCAGAATTGAGATAGGATTGTCTGAACTTGCCATCATGAAAACAACATTGTAATCAGGTCTTAATCAATGTTGTCTGCTTATGACAAGAATGAGACATCTGATATACAATGGCTCGAAAACAATAGAAAAATAATCTAGTAACTCAATCCCTTCGAAACTGGATGAAAAATCCATTCAGAAACGTGAACCCAGTATTCTGGAGCGTTGCTCCTCTTGAGGAACGGTGAATTCTGGACTTGCTTATTGTTATGTTGATAAATAATTTATATAAAAACCTCGATATGTATCTTGGAGTGGATTCAGCTCTGGAAGACTGGATGCATTCGGAGCAAAGTTGAGAGAGATATTTGAAGATCTTTGCATTTATGTATTAATGTTTCCAAAGGTGCTGAAAAGATAACATGCACGAGAAAGGTTTAAGTAGAAGTTTAAGGTCGTTCGATAGTCTAAATCGTGACACGTTATAATAGCATGGCTTTTAGGTTGATTAGTGCTTAAATGAACCCGGATGCCAAGGGAGGTGTAATCGAGTGAACACGCGTAAAAAACGTCAGATTTCAAATTTCGCCATCAGCGAACGAGTAAATCTGACATCAGCGCTCGTTTCCATACGCCAGAGTAAGAATTGAATGCGACATATCGTATCCGATCGTGTAGATGGACCTTAAACCTCCCGAGGCTTGAGGGACATCACTGATCAACCGCAAAGCCATGTAATTACTATGTAATATTATTGTCACAGAGGCAATAGGAACGCTTTTAGGGGATTTAACTCTACGTGAAATGGAATAAATGTTCAGTGAAGTGTGCTCATTTCTGTCATGCATAAATAATAAGCGCAGGTATTTGGCATAAATATTGGATTCGTCACTCATAAAACAAAGGATTTCGAGGCGACTATGGTATTACTGTACTTCTTTTGTCGTAGCTTAGTTTAGGTCTTGGCATAGCTCTACTGGTTCTTTTCATAATTGGAAAAGTTTTATTTTCCTACCGTTCGCATGTCCGGAGACATTGTTGTCATGGATAGGGTGTGGAGTTCATGCAAATGAACTTATAATTAGAATTAGGCTGGAGATACAGACTGCACAATTGAAAACGCAACAGACTTGATGCAAGTTCTCAATTTATCCGGCTTGTCACAAATTGTCAAGAAGTTGCAAGAATTTAAGATGCGAATAAAAATAATAAATATAAAATATACGACGTTCCCTAATTAAAACAATATTTAGTACCGAGCTTTCGGCTGCCAGTCCGCAGCATTCAACGGTTGAAAGCTGCAGACTGGCAGCCGAAAGATCCTTAATAAATAATACTTTAACCAGAAAACGTCTTCAATTTATTAATTCGCTGCAACAAATTTGATAATTTCATGAAGTTGCAACAAAAATCATCGTTAAAATCAGGCTTGTTGAAACTTGTCATTTGCAGACTTGTTACAACTTGTTCAAACAACTTGCAGCAAGCCTGTGGATAACAAGTTTTGACAATCAACTTGCAACAAGTCTTTTCACAACTTGCAATAGGTTTGTCGTCAACAAGCTGTCACAAGCCATGCGAACGCATCCTGATATCGGCTTGTTGATAACAATGCCGTTGCAAGATGTCAACAGACTTGCTGCAACTTGTGCATTTTTAGTCGTGTATTTCAACTCTTACTCACCATTTTCGTGCGTGATCCCAACAGGTAAGTTTCTGGTATGGTGAATAATACCCAAATACGTCATGTAACACGCTATTTCCGAGTTCATGAGCCCATTGGACTCGTTTGCATATTTCTGCAAGTCAGCACTTCCTAAAAGAGAAGGGGATCAAATATCTTACCAACTTAGCTGGAAGAAAAATTGATATTTCAATGACTTTATCAATACGATTTCTAAAACTCCAATCACATTTTCATAAATGAGAAATATGATGTAAGCTGTTGCAGATAAATTGTAAGTTCCATTTGAGAGGTGTTTCAAGTCTTCCTTACGAGTGTTTGAAAGTACTACTTAAAACAACCAGTATTTTGCGAGAAAATCGAGAAAGCTGGCCAAATTTTCATAATTTCTTCCTCCGATTTCAAAACGACGTTTTCACGTTCTCCTCGGTATTGATTTTCTTTGTACTTGCTTCATGAAGTATTAATGAGTTATTCAAACAAGCTGTGCAAGACATCTGGCGAGTACACTGCGATTACTCTGGCTATCACTTGATAAACTTTGAAAAGATATATAACTCTTACTTGCGTTAAGATACTTCTGGAAATGGGCGTCCAAGTGAGTTTTGATCTCCACCGTGTAATTCAAGCTGATTGATCGCTAAATAAACAAATATTAGTTTCGTTTAGTTTGCTTTGACGTGGACCAAAATATAATGCAAAAACAGATCACTTCGATCCAAACGTTTACACAACTCAATACGCACAAGTTGCAACAAGTCTGTTTATATCTTGCAACAGACTTGATATCAACAAGTCGATATCAGGATGATTTCGTATGGCTTGTGACAGCTTGTTTTAACTTCTCAACAGACTGTTGCAAGTTGATTGTCAAAACTTGTTATCCACAGGCTTGCTGCAAGTTGTTTCGACAAGTTGTGACAAGTCTGCAAATGACAAGTTGCAAGAAGCCTCATTTTAACAACAACTTCCGAGAAGTCTGTGGCATTTTTCGATTAGTTAGTCGAGACTAAAGTTTGAAATTCACACCTTTATCTCTACATTTGTCTTGTTCATTCGCTCAAGAGTAATTTCGTAGTAAATCAGCACTAATAACAGTTCCCAAAGAGCTCGAATATCGTTCTTATCTTCCACGTCAAGGAGCGCCTGAAAGAATAACACTTTGTATAAAGCAAAAGGCAACAACCACGAACAAACAAACGAAAAACAACCAACAAAAACAACATTATAAGTATAAAAATTTGAGAATAACGAGATCTAACCTTTTCAATGGCAAAATAAGTATAAATAATAGATGTCGTCTCCTCGCTGACACATTTAAAAAGGACTGAGGATAAGAATTCGCTACACCGTCTTTCCTAGAGAAAATAAGAGAAGATTTGGCATTCAAATGCCTTTGAGCACAGATGAAAAGAATCGGCCCAGATCTGAAACAATCAAACATCTTAAGTTCCTAGTATGATTGCAAGGTGAATATCAAATTAAAATATAATTTTGTGGAAACACCACGTAAGTTTATTATCGCAAAGCTTATACGATAATTGCACGAGCATACAAATCACGACATTTTACCTATTTAAAGCTGGTTTCCACCAGCAAATTTCGCGCGAAGCAACTTTTCTCTTTTGTCTAAGCGCAATTGGTTCTGAAAGCTCCAGAACAAAGGGAAAAAGTCGCTTCGTGCGAAAAAATTCGCTAGTGGAAAACCGGCTTAAGGGACGTGTGAATTTAAATTAGTCGCATTATTATTAGCACTGATAAAGATCCGAGCTTATAGATCGAAAGCTCTGCGACAATAAACTTACGTGGTATTTCCACAAAATTATAACTTCTTACAAATTTAGCCAATGGGTATTAATTTAAAGACAGTAAAACGGAATAAACAAATGACCAAGAAACTGCGAATAAAGTCGGCTATACCTGTTCATTACTTGTCGTGTTGTGACAAAATAGTTCCGTGAATTCAATGAGTTCTGGATCACTGGAAAAGGAACGAATTACATCCACCTGTAGAGAAAAAACGACTATTTTATATTCCTGAAGTCGGCAATGGGATTTAGTCAAAATTTGGGCTGGGAAATGAGAATAAGACCACACACCCCATTCAGGATCCCGTTATATATAAACAGGGCATATGTACATACCTTTTCGGCTTGTTCTGTAAAAGTACGAGCAAGTAAATTGCGATACCCCTACGAACGCATAAAATTTTCATATTTTAGCAATTTCTAAGACGATCGCTGCAAACTTAATTCTTATAGGCAATGCAGACCTTAGCCAAGTTCTAAAGAATAAATGTTTTGAATTTATGTTTTTCTTGAAGTCGGTGTTAAATGACGGTTAGAAAAACTATTCCTTTCAATATAAGACAGCAACTTAAAACAACGAATAGAAAGACGTTTGTGTATGATGTTAGACTGACCATAAACCTGACCATGGCGGGAATCGAACTTACGACCCTTGGAATGCCAGTTCACATGCCTGTATGTTTGGGGGTTTCTTGCAGGTAGCAAAAAATTGCAGTTCCATGCAATACCTTCGGGTCTTGTCTATACGAGAGCTGGCCAATTCTCTTCTTGACAAAAATTGTTCCTCCTTTGGACAAAATCACCCTTAAAAAAGAAAAGCTATTCACAGCGGTCTTGTAGCAAGCTCATTGAGAACAAGTTGGGTCAATGATGATGGTATTTTATAAAGTTCCCACACGTCTATTGATTGATAACTTTAAGTTACCTCAAATCATCGGCAAGTGTTTCTCCGTCGAGAGTAACTGGCCAGTAACGCTGACCACAAATGCTGACTTGCTTAATCAGCTCTGCATCGGGAAGCAAGCAAGGACCTACTTCTTTCATCGTAGTTTCAGCATAACATGAAGTCTCCTGTTGTACAAGTGAAATATGTTGATAAAATAACCTTCGAATATTCTATCCCAGATTTAAACTATCGCAAAGTATCAGTACTGGAGTGAGAGAAGGTTTGAAAATAAGAATGAGCTTTGGTCAACTTGGGAAAATCCGAATGAAAGAACAGTGGACCTATTATACCTTGTTGACTAAATTATACCATTAAAACACTATACAAAAAGTAATTCAGAATGTGGCTTGCTAGAGGCGCTCTTACAAAGCTTTCGAGCTGTGTTCTTCCAATTCAGTTTAATTCAAAGTTGCAATAAGCGCAGTTGAAACTACAACTAGGATGTTTCCACGCAGTTTCCACCAACCTTCAAAGTAATTTCAATCGGAACATAGCAAGCTTCCTTAGTGTCAACATCTCTCGGAATAATGAGGCGTGGTTCCACAGCCAACACGTAAAGATGTCTTAGAGCTTGTAAGTGACATCTAAAATATTAGTGACAACGAGAAGTTGATTGATCTGGTGTTACTGCAGAAAAAAAACTAACTTTATTTATACTGGATAGCTCTATTAGTTCTAAACTGTTCTTCCAAGAGGTCCAGTAAGGATCATCTCTTATTGATCCAGTGTTACTACAGGAGTAAAACCTGAACTAAACTAATTTTATTTATACTGGATAGCTCTATCAGGTCTCTTATTGATCCAGTATTACTACAAGAGGAAAACTAAACTAAACTAACTTTATTGATAAACTGCTCTTCCATAAGGTTCAGTAAACATAACTGACCTATTATCAGAACTCGTCATAGGAAACTGCGGAAACAATGAACAAACTAACGCAGCGATTGCAGGACCAGACGTTGATAGTGTCCTCCTAAAATTTACGAAACATCAAATACATAGTTGAAAGACTCAATAAAAGTACAACAACAAGCAGTCATTTCTGTTGTTTTCAAACTGTTTTTCAGACCAAGGAAAACACTCACAAACCTTCCAGCGCCGAGGAAGAGAAATCCTGCGGCCATATGAACTGCCATGTGATTGCCATAGGTTATTTCAGCCGAATGTCTCTTGTGTAACTCCCGCGCTATCCGAAGTACATTCAAATTACCGCTGCCAGCCATTACCTGAGAACGTTAATAAAATACAGGGATGAATCTGAGTTGACGTTGCTGCCACGCAATGTTCTTAATTGGAAATATATTTCGAAGTTTTAACTGTTATATTATGTTTCCTATACGAGTGGCCTTGTTGTATTGAATATAGCCGAGCAGAAGATGAGCGATTGCATTTTTAATACAACAGGACCACTGATGTCAAATTAACAATAGATGAAGAAAAAATTCTCAAAATAACTCTGGGTAAACAAGAGTTGATTCACTTGCGTTACCTTTCATCAACCGCAAGGGTGCAATAATAATCATCCTTACTTTCAGTTGAGAGTGAAGTTAAATTACGAAGGGCCCAGCTCAACCTGATCCAGTCGAAGGCTTTCTAACAACGCCTCTGGCAGCTACCTTACAACTGATGTTTGAACAGAGAGCACAGCTACGATGGAAGGATCTGTTAGAACCCTGTCAACATTCCCTGTGAGAGGGAAGCAGAGTACCTGGAAAAAATCCAACATCTTTGGCCGATAGTTATATCTAATGTACGGCATGCTTACCAGTGAGAGAGCCAATAGGCTTGTGTTCAAACACTGCTCCAAAATAACCCGACCACACTGAAAATACCATGGTAAATATGAAGCATTGTTATTTTATACAAATATTGTTAAACACAGTCATTTTTATTGTATGTTTTGAGATCATGGCGAAAAACAAAGTAACAATTGGCGCACCTGTTCTGGCTCGGCTTTTTCTAGAAGCTCCTTAAAATATTTTGTGTAGTGCATCTAAAACGAAATAAAGGAAAAATAGATTCGAATAGAAAAAATAAATGAACGTTTGTATTTAAAAATTATTTACTGTAGGAAACGAATACGTACAAGAGTTTTGAATGCTTCTTGATTGAAAGAACCAGCAAATTTTATACCCATTGCAAGACAACATCCGGCGATTATATTCACGTATGCTTGACTAGAATAAAATAATATAGATTAACAAATATCTCTCTGATTCAACTACATATCAGCCACTAGTTTATAAATTATATTGACTCGACTCTAGTGAAGACATTGATATGACTCTAGTGAATACATTGACTTGATCCTAGTGAAGACATTGACTTGACTCTGGTGAAGACAATGACTTGAATCTAGTGAAGACATTAATTTAACTCTAGTGAAGACATTGACTTAGGATTGTTACATTATTATTGTACCTAACTGTCTCAAAGTCAATCTGAACATTATCATTTACATCTGTTGAATTCTTTTTGAAGGCGTAGTCTTGAAAAATCTGACAAAAATAAATGAAAATTATTGAATATATGGTCACAAAGTCACAGAATGTATCACAATTGTTAAAAACAAGAAAATACTTAACTTAACAATGAGAAGCGCTAAACGACTTACCTTTGGTATATGAGATTCAACCCAGGATTTAGTTGGAAGAACATGATCCCACATGATCAAGCCCCGTGATAAAAGCTACAAAATATCAGCCCAATAAAAGAGAAATGTTTTAGGACAAAAAGTATTTCGATTGAACCCTTGCAAATTATCTCAACATCCTTCCACTTACTTTTAACATCAAGAAATCTGGTCGCACGAACTCGGCTAAAACCGATGTCTCCGGAGCGGTAAGCCACGACGCGACAATTCTTAAACGGAATAAAGGAACAAAAACATCACGTCAAAGGGACCGCTAGGCCCGGTAAATTATTGTAAATGTGAGACATACTCATTGTTGCTTTTCAGATATATCAATCCCAACGCAAGTATTGCTCCGGGCGCCGTGACATTGATGTCTACATTTTCCCCTTCCTAAACAGAAAACAATGTTTGTTTGCATATCGTTTCAGGTGGTACAAAATCTTGTTTTTTTTGCGCGCTTCTGACTGCACTACCCAAACTGGCAACGTTAGTTCGACATGTTCACGTACTTTAATCAAATAACTTGGAGATTTGAATTTCTCACTTTGTGCTCCAGTCTGTAAAAAATACGAATTACTAATATTTATATACATATATACGAATCTTACTGATAAAATCAATCTGTTAGAATAACTTTTCGATACTATAATAATTTATCTAAGTATAATTTTGTGGAAACACCACGTAAATTTACAATCGCAAAGCTGTCGATTCATAAGCTCGGACTATATCAGTGCTAATAATAATGGCTTAATGCTTGGCGAAAATAAATTTACCGAAAGCTTTGCGAAAACAAATTTATGTAGTGTTTAACTTTATTTAATTATACTTTGATTGATAATCACCATGCAAACATACAAGGAACGTATTACTTTGATCATTTATCTGAGGTTCATACTTGTGGCTTCTTGTGTCCGCCAACCATGTAATGATAGAGATGATCTGAAATATTTATATCTGCAACACCAACATTTCCATGACCGTGCTGAACGTAAAAATAACGACATTGTTTTTACCATAGATTTTGATCTAATACAGGGGGAAACCTAAACTAGACTAACTTTATTGATACTGGATAGTTCTAAGCTGTTTTTCCTAGAGAGGATCATCTCTTATTGATCCAGTGTTACTACAGGATAAAACCTAACTAAACTAACTTTATTTATACTGGATAGCTCTATCAGTTTTAAACTGGCATCACCTCCAACATAACAAGGCCCAAAGCTAGTCCAGCAGATAAAGAATAACACTCTCTGTTTTGAGCATTCTCCATCTCCGGCCCCGGAGGTCGACCTTAATATAAGATTGAGAGATCTGAGCAGTGCTGGGGGAAGGGGGGGGGGGGATGGGAATAGGTAGGTGGAGTTGGATAAGGGCAGGTGTTAAAGGAGCGACCAATAAAAGTCTGCTGAGCTCACAAATCGTGTTGACATGGTTGCGGCCAAGTTTTTGAAACAACTTTGAAACAAATACAACAACTTGTCACGTACTCGTTTTCACCACAAACATCCTACCAAGGACCAGGGATGTCCGTCAACAACCCCTCCAACCAAACTCTATCCCTAAAATACACTAACCTATCTCGGAGAGCAACACTTCGGTCATCAAACGATGCGCCGTGCCTTGGTACACCAGTCCGATGCCAATCACTGCTGCACTCATAACACTGACTGGAACGTCAATTTCGGCGGAGGTGGGCGGCAAGAGCGCATCAATATGTATACTCAACATTTTCGTAATGGAGGCATCCATGCTCCCTCGTCTAAACATGGAAAATGTTGCAAAGGTTATGACTTAAGGCCGAGACAAACCGGACGCGAGTTGACATCGCGACGCGGATTTTCGATTTTTAACGTCCTTTAACTTTTCTATTAAGCCTTTCCTTTTTTTCTCCAAACTTTATCAAGCCTGTTGGCAATCTGCAGCAGACTTGTTATCATCAAGTCGGAGCAAGCGATGTGAACGCATCCTGATATCGGCCTGATGACTGCAAGGTAACAAGCCTGCAGCAGACTTGCTAGAAGTTGTGCGTTTGTGGCTGTTAAAGTCATCACAGCGATGTATTACTTACTTCGTTGCCGCTAAGCCAATCAGCAATCCCACACTTGTTAACTCATGACCCTGGGTGGCAAAACATTTGGCAAAATTACATTCAAGTTAAGTTCAGCCATCCACGATAGAGTTTTTACGGCAAAGTTGAGTGAATGAAATATAATCGTATATTTATACACATATATGCATTCTCCACCTAAAAAATCCTACTGGTTGAAACAGACTGTAGCGGTAAGTTTTCGAGATATTTCGTATTATGGTCTCAACTCAAAACTGGTACCTTGGAGAGATAGTTGTGAACGTTCATTATAGCGAGGTTTGATAAGTGGCCAGCAAGACCAAGCGCCATCAAGAATCCTGCATGTTCATTTGTAAGTTGGTTGTCTTTCGGTCGTTGGTACACGATCCATGTGCTGTCAATCTGAGACAATGCATTGAAGAGTTAAGGCACCCGTTTTATTTTGAAGCAACTTTAGTTATATTTATGATACTAAGGATCATCTCTTATTGATCTAGTGTTACTACAGGAGAAAACCTAAACTAAACTAACTTTATACTGGATAGCTCTATCAGATCTAAACTGTTCTTCCTAGAGGTCTAGTAAGGATCATCTCTTATTGATCCAGTGTTACTACAGCAGGAAACCTAAACTAAAATAACTTTATACTGGATAGCTCTATCAGATCTAAACTGTTCTTCCTAGAGGTCCAGTAAGGATCATCTCTTATTGATCCAGTGTTACTAAAGGAGGAAACCTAAACTAAACTAGCTTTATTTATATTGGATAGCTCTATCAATTCTAAACTGTTCCTCCCAGAGGTCCAGTAAGGATCATCTCATATTGATCCAGTGTTACTACAGGAGGAAACCTAAACTAAACTAACTTTATTTATACTGGATAGCTCTATCATTTCTAAACTGTTCTTCCAAGAGGTCCAGTAAGGATCATCTCATATTGATCCAGTGTTACTTCAGGAGGAAACCTAAACTAAACTAACTTTATTTATACTGGTTAGCTCTATCAGTTCCAAACTGTTCTCTCTACAGCTTGATCTTATGTATTCTACCTGTGATATTCCAGGGATGATTCTCAAGCCGGCAGCAACGCCATTGTGAAAAGCTGGCCACACCAGCATATCATTTGGAGCGTCAACGTGATCCAAAGAGATCACGGCATTTCTACAAAAACAAATTCGGGATAAAAAACCAATGGGCAAAGATTTGATGGGAGTACAGTGGTTAAGAGGGGGTTATGGAAAGCTTAATAGGGTAAATACGACAATATGGGATAGAGATTTGATAAAATCTTACCTTGGTAATGCGCGGCCCGTAATCTCCAATGGAGGAATGGGCACGAGTTCGGTTAATGTTGGACTTGAGGTAGCCAGAGTAAACATTCCTCTAAAGAGAGAAGATTTATTACTTTATGATTGACGTTGAAATGATTAGAGGGTGACAAACGAGAGTTTGTATGAGAGTTTTCTCAACTCTCATGTCCTGGTCAAACGAGAACAAGAGTTGCATGAGAGTTGATGAGAGTTGAGAAGTGAGAGTTTGTATAAGAGTTTTCTAAACTCTCATGTCCTGGTCAAACGAGAACAAGAGTTGCATGAGAGTTGATGAGAGTTCAGAAGCGAACTCCTCATACGAGGCAGAGAAACAGCTATGACAAATATTGCTTTACCTGCCAACAGAAAGAGAGAGCGTTCTTTTACAAATCAACAGAAGTCTTGTTTCCTGTTCTTGAAGGAAATCGTGATCGCTGAAATAAAAATCAAGAACAAGCAGGAAGAGGCTAAACATTGATGCTATAGTAACTTACAAGACGATTTAGGAGGAATCCCAGTGGAGACAAGAAAGTGATAAGATTTTCACACGAAATTTACCTGAAGTAATTTTCGAACTTACCTTACTTCAGGATTCTGTACCAACGAGACCTGAACTGGTCTAGCAGACTGTAAAATACGCCGAACTTCGCGAACTCTGTGGTCGATACTGAACCGCAGTTTTGTTGCCTTAAAGAAGAAGTTACATTTTAGAAATAATGACAACATGCAAATATTTAAATCCCGGGCTCAGATCTTGACAAACCGATTAGCTTAAAACCCTGGTTTGACGGAATTGTCATAATAAATTTTCATAGCAGCTTTTGTATTAACTTTAAATAATGCGCACCCGCCTTACGTACTGGATCCGACAGTAATGGGACGCAGTGTATTTCGTGCAGTGTATTCGGGGCTTTTTTCCCAGAGCCTCGCGGATTCCTCCACAGAGGATCGCAGGCTCTGGCTACGAGATTCAACCAATTACAGTAAAGAAAAATATTCAATTACATCACATTCAAAATTCATCCCATCATCAATATCATCCCCCTCATTTGTAGCTTTCTATAAAATGAATATCACGTCTATCAGTTTCTATTCATTCTCTTTGCGACCTCAAACGGGAAATGGATACATTACAACGAACATACCTGCTCACAACAATTGTGGAAATCTGCTTCGTTGACTCTTGCTTGCGCTGCCAATTCCTCCCGACCTAACGATATGGACATAAATTAGTACAAGTCCAACCCATAACCATATGGCAGGCCACAGCTGGAATCGAACATAAAAACTTTCGAATCATGCGGAGAAATAGCAAGCCACTGAGCAAAGGTAATGGGTTTGATTTCAACTATGGTCAGACATAATCATGTAGCCAGTGGAAAGAGCATTGGATTAATACTCCAAATGTCGTGGCTTCGATTCATGTGGGTTCGATTCCTGACACCCTAACCTAACCAACCGGTCCAACCTGTCCTCCTAACTCAACCCTACCCCTAACCACCACCTCTCACTAACTTTTCTCACAACCCTGAAGTCCTTTCGAAGATCGGAGAAAAATAAAAAAAGGATTAAAGTTAACGGACGTTGAACATCGAAAATCTGGTCGCGTCCAGTCTGTCTCGGCTTAAACTGTCAGTTCCTAACTTCAAACCAGCCCAACTTACCAATTAGAGTGTAGCTCTCTTGAGGCAAATGGAACGAAGGTTTATTTCGACATTGATAAATTGCTTCCCTCAATGGAACACTGACACCAAACGGTAACGCTTCCAAGTCATCTTTTGTAAAACCTTTGAAATGTAAACCGTTAATTAACAGCGCTTTGCTAAGCGAAAATTCAAACGTATTTCACGTCCGAAATCGTTAAAAGGAAACTCATCACACTTGTGTGAAAGCTAGGAAGTCGTTTGAAAGTAGTTGAAAAACTAGAAGCTACAAGCTTTTGTGTAATACAGGGATTAAAAGTACTACATTGAAGAACAAGAATACCTAATACCTGTGTCCGCCATGAACAGCACCATTCTATCAAACGGGTTAAGACATCTGTAAAGGTCAGAAAAATACAGCTATCAAAATGATCAAATGCTTAGATTTTTTATATCTCAGCAATGTTTCCAAAAGTAAACTTGAATCATGAACGATTAAATGCAAAAATATGCCAAACCTTGTGTAGTCGCCGTTGTTGATGTTGAGCTGAGAACTTTGTCCTAACAAAATACCGATTTCTTGTGACAAGGATTATATATATTTTAGATTTGACTTTAATTCTACCTGGGGAAAACATTTACCTAAATTGAACAGATTCTTTTCAAATAGTTCTTCGGGATTATCGTTGTAAGTTCCATCCTCACGTGGAATACACAAAGAATACGCCTGGAGCAACAAATGACAGTGTTTTAAAGTCTACACACTTTTTGCTGGCTATATGCTGTCATCCGTGAAAAATTAGCAAATTACCATGATTATTTTGTAAACTTGGTGACAAACATTTGGTATTATTGGAAACTTTTCGACCTAAAAAGACGATAAACCTTATGGACGATAAAACGTTAAACCGATAATCGCTTAGGGTACTTCCTTGATTAGCGTTTATGCGGCGATCAGAACTTTTCAATGCTCCCATTATAAATAACATTTGTTGGATTATTACCTTATTTCCTTTTAAACAATCCATTAACCAACGGTAAATGTTGGGTGGATCTTGTGTGATGTATGTCGGAAAAAACATGTCGCTTTTTGATAGTTGTTCTAAAGGCAACAAATAGTAAAATTCAACCAGACGTAAGCTTACTTAACCTTTTCTTATACTGGATAGCTCTATCAGTTCTAAATTGTTCTTCCTAGAGGTCCAGTAAGGATCATCTCTTATTCATCCAGTGTTACTACATGAGGAAACCTAAACTAAACTAACTTTATTTATACTGGATAACTCTATCAGTTCTAAACTGTTCTTCCTAGAGGTCCAGTAAGGATCATATCTTATTGATCCAGTGTTACAACAGGAGGAAACCTAAACTAAACTAACTTTACTTACAACATAGATAACGAATTCAATGCACTTTACCTTCAGGTTTGGGTATAAAGCAAGCTTCTTTACAAAACTCCGGGTACTGAGTCTCGTAGTAACTCACATACGGATCCCAAGCAAATGTCCTGTTGAAACAAATACAGATACATAAAATTCAGCAGAAAATGCTGTCGGTATAAAAAACAACAAATGAACGGGTGCTGATAGTAGCTGAACTGAACTGAAAAGATTGCTACACACGGTTACCTAACGAGAATTAAATGAAGTCTCGTAAGAAAAATGGTTTTACAAACTTTGTCAACTGCAGAAGAAATTTTCCCAAACGTTTAGCACCATGCCACGTTAAAGTGCTAAGTTTCAAGTTCTACAAAACAATATACTCCATTTTTACTTTCACCCTAGAACTCGTACAAATGCGAGCGGATTGGTGTAGTAACACTGGGCCAATAAGAGATGATCCTTACTTGACCTCTGGGAAGAACAGTTTAGAACTGATAGAACTATCCAGTATAAATAAAGTTAGTTTAGTTTAGATTTCCTCCTGTAGTAACACTGAATCAATAAGAGACGATCCTTACTGGACAGTTTAGAACTAATCAAGCTATTCAGTATAAATAAAATTAGTTTTGCCTTGCCTCATGGATAAGATGAAACACAAATATAACGCTTGGTATATATGGAGACAGTAATGCGCCGCTGTCCCACGAACTTGCTGACTCAGAACATTCTGTCTTTGTGGTCACATCAAATGTAGGTTGAGAGAAGCCAGCGTTGCTAAGCAACTCGAAATCTTTAGAAGCACTATGGACAAGTAATTGCCACGCCTCCTATGCGAAAAAAAAAAAGTTGACGGATTTTGTACAATAATTCACGACACTAAGTTTACTTGAAACGATAGAAAGATCGATAGGAAACTTTATTATTTTGAAATCGGATAAAAATTAGTGTAAATATGGTAGTGTGCCAGAAAATCTGAGCAAAGAAAATTTGCAATTCCTACCTCTCCTTCGTGTGAATTAGTTTTGCATTTCTTTGCCGGAACACTTGTGAAAGACTGAAACAAAATCAAGAATAAATGTTTTTTTCTTTGAAAAATTATTTACAACTTTACTTGTTACAAAAACTATTGGCTCATGACGATCATGAGAAACTCGCGACAGACTCGTGATGTTTGTGTTAAAAGAGTCAATGCTCTTCCGAAAGTCGTGGGTTTTCTCCGCGTACTCCAGTCTCCACCCACAGGCAATGTTGACAGCCTTCTTCAGCGAATCAACACAAACACTTACAGTTCTTCAGAAAGTAATACTAACCCAGCTGAAGCTTGCATAACCCCCGAACATTGCATAATTCAACGTAATTCAACGTAATTGAACTGACGTTGAGAAAAGTGAAATCGACGTCACATAATCTACCATGAATGGACGTCATATTCACGTGCGTTTTCTCACGCTGACGACGACGTTTGAAAAAACTACGTCAGAATAACGTTGATATCATGTTGACGAAGCATCAAAATATTTCAAACCAAATTTCAACGTCCTAACAACGCCCAGTGATCGCTGGAAAAACTCGTTATGGGGTACACATTCAGAGATGATATCCCTATACTAACCTCTTCAGTCCCTCTATACCCCAGCAATTTCCACAAAGACTCGCAAAAGTTCTGCCACTCAACGTCCGGGTCATAAGTACCATCCGGACTCCCGTTCGTCAACTGGTAGTATTTCAAAAATAGTTTGGAAACGATGTTGTTGTTCAAGACTTCCTGAAGTCCCGTCAGACATGACAAGACTATAATAACATGACATGGATGAAAAAAAGAAGAAATTTTAACAAGAAGCAGCGTTTAGAAGATTATCTCTCAGAACACCGAAAGTCTCAAGGATATTCAAGAGTTTTTTTTTCAGCTAGAAAAAATTTAGCATACCCGTTTTGCCTCTTGCTATTGGAGGAAGAGTCATTCGATACAACTCGCCGTCGCTGAATTGCTAAAAGTACAGATGAATGATATTAACAGCCGGTAATACAGACATCTTTCTCCATAATACAGACATCTTTCTCCATAATACAGACATCTCTCCCTCCATAATACAGACATCTCCCTCTAATACAGACATCTCTCTAATACAAACATCTCTCCAATACAGACATCTCTCTAAAACAAACATCTCTCTGTAATACAGTCATCCATCTCTAATACAAACATCTTTCCAATACAGACATTTCTCTAATACAGACATCTCTCTAATACAGACATCTCTCTAATACAGACATCTATCTAATACAGACATCTCTCTGTAATACAGTAATCTCTCTCTAATACAGACAACTCTCTGTAATACAGTCATCTCTCTAATACAGTCACCTCTCAAGTACAGACATCTCTCTTTAATACACACATCTCTCTGTAATACAGTCATCTCTCTAATACAGCCATCTCTCTCTAATACAGAAATCGCTCTGTAATACAGTCATCTTCCTAATACAAACATCTCTCAAATACAGACATCTGTCTGACAGACCTCTAACATGTAACACCAAATATTGCCTATGTACATTCCCAAAACTGACTCACCAATATCACTGCACTTCCCATACTTTCTCTAAGACTTGTCACGCAGAGTTTCTGCTCCGCAAAAGCATGATCAACTGGTAAAATAAAAACACAAATCACAATGTCACTGGTGCGCCGACTTGCTTCAGACATGCTGTCTAAACGTACATTACAAATAACGAATACATCACTCGAGAAAACAGGAACACCGATGCTTTTTATTACATACCGGTACACGTAGAACGACTTGCCTCACCATTACTGGTGCTACCTTGACTCGCTTGTGCATCTTGTACCGGAGAGAGAAGCATGACCTATAAAAATTGCTTCGATATTGATCAATACTTTCACGAATTAGTCACGTGCGTTTCGAATCAAATTCTACCCTCGCAATATACCTCAGAAGATATTGACATGATAGAATCCTCGGGATTGGCAAAGCTGCTTGCTTTTCTTGGCATGATGGCTTCTGGTTCGACAAGTCTAACCTTGCAGCCCTGGATAAATAAAAGTTTACGTTGCACAACCTTGTATGTATGTGCTTAGGTGAAAATGATATTTGTGATGTTACCTGAGTCTATACTCACACTAGGCAGGCCAAAATTATGCCTGACCAGGGTGGGAATCAAACCTACGATCTTTGGAGTGCTAGCCCAATCTTATCATAGTAGTTTCATGATTATTACCTTGTCTTTTCCTGTATATAGAGTTAATTGATTTTCTGGCGTCAGAACAAGTATCATATTGCGGTCCTTGAAAAAGAATCAATGTCTTTTTATCAAAAACCTTTTACAACCAAACCATGAACTTTTTAACTTGTTGAAAACAAATTCCTCGAGAGCAGCGTATTTGTAAACTTGAAAAAATGTTTTTCAAAAATTTTGCTCAGATCGAAGTTTTCTTTTCTCGAGTTATAAAAGAAGGAGATGCTAAAACAGTGAGTTAAATTTTAAGCCAGAGCTAACGCTAAAACAGCTTTGAACAACTGGTCCCTGGTAATTTCCTAGTCTATATAAATTATTAATCAACAACACTGTTGTTGAATGTTTTGAAGAAGTTTGGCCAAGTCAAAATTGTAATTATTTTTCGGAAAAAGGGTCTTGAAAATACGAAGCTTTCAATGAAGATTGATATGTGCAATACCTGTACAGGCACGGCATCAACAGCTGGAATATCGAATGTTGATCCAAAGATCACCTGACCTGGTCGGTCTCCTGCACTGAACTTGGTCAACCTAGGTTATATATTAACGATTTCAGCGAGTTGAACCTAAGACTTTGGACGTCGTTAGAATATTTGTACAAACGCCATATACCAGTTTACCTTAGTTTTGAAATATGAGGGACAAGAAAGCAGATGTATTTTATTCCACAAACATCGCTTGTTATGAACGCTTTGCTAGCTTGGTTTGTACTGGCATGTCTGAAATAATAAGATTACATTTCACAGCATAAGCCACTTACGGCTGCAGTTGACACCTTCCAACAGACATGTTATCAACAAGACGATATCAGGATGCGTTCGCATGACTTGTTGACGACAGGTCTGTTGCAAGTTGTCAACAGACTTGTTGCAAGTTCATTGTCAAAACTTGTTATCCACAGGTTTGCTGCAAGTTGTTTCAAAAAGTCTGCAAACGATGAAATAGACAAGCTTGAAGCAACGAGTTACAACAAGCCGTTAAAATATGGCTGTTTAATTGCCTTTCCTAATTCTGACCTTACCTCACAGTGGATGGTTCTTCCCAGATGTGTTCAAGACATATCTCGGGTTCCAGCGGTTCAACACAATGCCAGTAGGTGTCTTCTTGAAAACTGTTCGTCGCTGTTGCTGGTGAACGAAATATGTCCGGCGATAGAAGAATCGACGAAGATTCCGCTGAAATAGAGCCAGAAATGAGTTAAGGGGGTTGCATGGTGATTTTATCAGCTCAATGGATAATTTGCATTATAGACTAAAGGTCGAAGAAAGCAGGAAGAGTGAAATCTTTTACTATAGTTACAAAGAGCATCTTACAATTAAAAGAATTGCAATGTTTGGTGGCGAAATGTTGTAAGATACGAAAAATATAGCTCTGTGAAGTTTGTAAATTTTGTATATATTTTTATTATGCACAGAAAAAGTTACCATTTTTGAGCTAAAATTGAAGCGAAAATGGTAACTTTTTCCGCGCGTAATACAAATATAACACAAAATTTGCAGTCTTCGCAGGGCTATATTTACCTTATTTTACAACATTTCGCCACTAAACTTTACGTTCCTTATAAACTTAGGAGTTAGGATCCTATTTCTAACTGTGGTAAAACGATTTTGTTCTTCTTGCCTAGATAGATAGTCCATAATGCAAGCTTTCCACAACTGTCACCTAAGACAACAGTTAGGTAGCAAAAAGCTCGTTCAATAAAATATTTAGTCCGAAAACTTTGCTTGAACTTGTGATTGAACAATTTTTGTGGCAAAATGTCATTTTCAAACTTGTTACAACTTGTTGAAACAACTTGCAGGAAGCCTGTGGATAACAAGTTTTGACAATCAACTTACAACAAGTCTGTTGACAACTTGCAAAAGATTTTAATGACGTCCACAAGCTTTCGCAAGTTATGAGAACGCATCCTGATATCGACTTGTTGACAACAAGTCTGTCGCAAGATTTCGTCAGACTTGCCACAACTTGAGTGTTTTTGCCTGTGTGAGTCGCAGCGGAACCCGAAAGCTCTCCCATAATGCTCCACACTTACCCAAACTGTGCTGGCTAGGAGACTGAAGAAAAGTCCGAGCAGAATGTAACCTGGAGACCTGGGGTGAGGATACGTAGGGAGAATGCGGGAACCTTGTTGTCAATCCTTTTTCCGACGGCGACGAGGTGCGCGCCTGAGAGAGGAAGGACGGAGGGGAGGCCGTGACGGAGAGACGGGAATATGCAGCAGGCTTTAATATTGGAGTGGGGTAGCGTTGAACGAGGGGATGGGGAAGAAAGTCTGAGAAATCCCCACTCGTCGTTGGCTCGGGATAATCCTATAAAAAATATAAGTTTGGCACTTTAAAAGTCGGCCATCTAATTTAAAATCGAGTCTGTACTTAGATGCAAAACAGGAAGACTGAGATAGTCAAATATACACGAAAGGTATAGGCTCTTTCACCACTTGAAACTATGGAGCAGAATTCACAGTCAACCTCGTACCCAGGAGAATTCAACGTGTCGAGCGAACACCCTTCGTCGGAAAGTTAGCAGAGGAGGGGGGAGGGCGCAAAAAACACGTGTGCTTTTATACCAGCAAAGTTTTATCAGGAAAAACGTAGAACGGTCCAAAAAACTCCACCTTGAAACTAAATCTTCTCACCAAAACGTTTAGCACGTTTAAAACGAAGTTGTTTGAGTTAAATTCGTCAAAGATAAAATTATTTTCAGAATTAAGAAAAAAAGACTAGAAAATTTTCACAACACAAGGAAAACTACGCATTATTATGAAACATGATTCAAACGTACAAAAATGTATATTGTCAAATGGTGTTTAAAACAACAACATTTCAATGCACTTTTACTAATCTTGCGGCTGAGTTAACGAACTGTGCTAATTTCAAACCATTCTGGAATGACACTGTCATTGCAATAGCTGTTACTTGCCTCTTTCCTTGCGTCTCGAACAAACCAAAGGGAATGTACTCCAGTGAAAGTGTCGTAGGTCAGAAGAAGAGGAGGACTTTGAGAGCTGAACACGATGTGTTGTGTTGTCTCGCACATGAAGGATGTCTTGCCTAACAAGGAAATGAAAACATGGGCCGTTCAGAAAACATTAAACGTATTTCTCAATATTACCATGAAAACATTCTGCATGTTTTGGTATTCTGCATGTACACTCCGTTATGCAAACAAACGCCTTGTTTACAATTAAGATTTGTAAAATATGATTTAGTAACTAAATATCTAACACTTTGACTTCAATGTAAAAAAAATTATCTTAAAATAAACTCTTTAAAATTGGTCTTCTTCTAACCAAAAAAATTTGGTCAAAACAACCAAAAAATTGGCTGAAATAACCAAATTTTTTTGTATTTAGTCCACAAAATATTTTCGAAATAAAATATGCATCTCATTTAACCAAAGCTTTGCTACGCTTACAAATTGACATTAAGTTTGAAAGGGGAAAAGACGGTACATTTAGCCACAGGTTTAACATTCGTCGTAGTTACCTCCATATCGTACAACCACAGGTCTTGGCTCATCAAGAGCACTTAGAAGACTGAAGAATGTTGGAAACTTCTTACTAAAACATAAAAATAGACCAGTTGTAACCATAGGTGAAATTCTGAAAACTTGCAAAAAGAGATTTTGATTATAATTTTGATTCTCATGATTTTTTCATCAAACAAGATCCATTTGGTCATTTATAGCATTTCAAGAGATCACGTCAACTATCCAAATTTAATCCTAGTCACGAAATGGATCAGGTTACCATAGGTGAAATTTTGAAATACCCAATAAAGACCAATTTAAAATCATTAACCTTTTGTGCGGATCCACCTCCGATTGTGACACTTTTCGTTCTAAAATCAAACCCCCCGAAATGGACAGAAGATTGGAGACCTGATAAAATGTAAAACAAAAGCAATTATTATTCATTTAAATTATTTTAGGAGTTTTGACTGGCTAAAAGCTAAAGATGAAATCGTCATATCGCTTGGTAGTTGCCCAAATTTGGGGTCGAAAATAAATGTACGACATTATGAGTCATTTCATCGTATATTGAAACAAGATATGACGTCACGCTATAATTTATGCGGCTTTTGACGGACCTTGTAATCTGACAATTGTTTTAAGAGCATTTTTTCATAGTCTGATTGGTTTATTAAAGTTTCCGAACAATTTCATGCTGTTCCATTATTAGCAGCTTGTGTCATCTTACTCACAAAGCAAGCATTTAAACTGAGTTTAAAATGTTTTCAAAAAATAATAAAACAATTATTGAATTCAGTTCTCGCAGGATATGAGGAATATCCTGCTCGACCTCGTTCAATAATTGTTTATTGTTTAACAAACTGAGCTAAAGATCCATTTACCCAGCAATAATCACTAAATTCATGCAATGCATTTTAACACTGACTAACTTTAAATGGTAGAGAACTTGATTCAATGTTTCCATCTTCAGAGAAAGCTTTCAGCAATTCTTCTTCAACCACACAAAGACTTCGCTTTGCACCTAAACCAGAATGAACAATCCGTTTTTCACAACTCTGGCCTCCCAACTAACTGCACACTACCCAGAAATGTACAAGTTACAGCAAGTCTGCCGCAGGCTTGTTACTGTACCTTACTGTCATCAAGCTGATATTAGGATGCGTTCACATTGCTTGTTTCGGCTTGATGATAACAAGTCTGCTGCAAGTTGTCAACAGGCTTGATACAAGTTGATTTTGAAGACTTTTTATCCACAAGATTGATTCAAGTTGTTTCAACAACTTACAGCAAGTTTGCAAGCATCAAGTCGCATCAAGTTTGATTTTCACAGACTTGATGCAACCTGATAAAGACCAGAAACTTGATTCAAGTTTGCATCAAGCTAATCCCTAATCCACACCACATGTCTGTGGCATCTTTGCCCATGTATCTAATCCTAACCCAAAAACATGCCAATGCCAATTCAAATCACAACACAATACCAATGTTACTTGGCGCATCAGTTCCCTGCTTTCCAAAATGACACCACGCAACATTTGTGATTGGAGAATCAACAGTAAATGATTTGCATAAAACTTTCGAGTTTCCACAACCACGACTCCAGACTGCTGTGCAACCACAAACATAGACCTATACGATAAACAAAGCTTAGAGTTTCCTGCATAAAAAGATTTCTTCTGTAGGATAAAATCTAAAAGTCAAAACATTATAAATCAAACCTCATCTTCAATGTTATCATTCTCACATGTTGTCAAATACCAACACTCAGGCTAAAATAAAATTGGCTTAATGATTTAGCAGTGCAGTCAACAGTGCACAAAATATACTTTCTTTTACTACCCAAAGCAATACAAGTGTTTAGTCAAGCAGAGTTTGATGTTTGTAGTAAAGGCAAGTTTATAATGCCAAGGTCCTTCATTCAAAATGTCAAATTCTGTTTTTAATTGCTCCAGGTAGTATGTACATGAACCTGTATTTGTATGTGTAATAAATAGGAACTCCTACTCTCCCTATACCCAGAGAAAGGGTTGTTCCAGAAGATCCACCCCCCCCTACCAACCCTAACCCAATTTACAATGCTCCTTCTTCCCCCTCCCTCCAGTCATCCTATACAAATTTAAGACATTCTATGACATTCCCATTCCCCTCTGGACAGCAGAAATTTCCTCCGTGGGTAGGTTATGGATCTTTTTTAGAACAACCCAATGTGGGGCATACAGTATGTACATATATAGTACAGGGCATTATCTAACCTAGCTTGCCCAAAAGATGCTGGACCCAGGGGGGGGGGGAGTTGTAGGCTCAGAACAGGGTTGGGAACCAGACTGCAGAGTATGGCAGTTTTCGACATGCAAGACCTCGGCTGCAGAGAAGGAACAAATCTTAGGTGCAGGTGCGCAAAACAGTTGCCAAGGGCAGATCATGAGTGAGTTAAGGGACAAAAGTAACCAAACATGTGTTAAAAACAATGAAAATTAGAGCTTTGGGGGCAGATTGAATCTGAGAAAAGGAAGGTAGGTACGCTAATTGTTTTTCTATAAAAAATCTTGGAGGCACTGTTGACATTCTCTGCAATCTGGGTGGGGAATGCCCAGGGTGGTACCATGTACACCATGCTGAAGATCTTCGGTGTGGAGTTTGAAGTGGCATGAGATTTTTCAGTGTTTTTAGCATCATATTTGAAGCCCAAACGGTACAGCTTAGTCTCATTAGTTACCTTGGCATGAGGTTTAACAACAACTGGCACATTGATCTTTGGCAGAAGGTTTATTGCATGGATTCCAACACAGTATAGGGAGTGGACAGTAGAGCCACTCAATTGAAGTTTGTGTGTCCACGCATATCACATTACGCATCTCATTACCATTATGCCAGCCAGTCAATTGCATTTTCTGGCCAATAAGGATGCTGAACTGGCTGGTGGCAGTCAGTAAACTGCATAATAATAGGGCGCCACATTGCCCTGTTGAGTGACCCTACTGTCCATTACTCCATTCCCCATACAGTGGATTCCACCCTTGCGAGAGTGGGAGTTCCTAGTCTATCAACGCGGCCCATTTTACATACAAACACCTCTACTTGTGTGCTGAATAGTACATAAAATTCTATACCAAACCTACAGTACATAATATCTATTATAACCTACTTTATTATTTGACTTTTCAACATCATGCGTCGATGACATCCCATCATGTTCCTCGACACGTGGCTTTAGTTTGTATGTTTCGCGACCGAGTGGAACATAATGGCTCAAGTTATTGATCTCAATCATTAGAAGGAAGCTTTAACTTCGATATAAGGCTGTCATTTGATGCGATCATATGCTTTGCGCATAAAAACAAAAGAAATTTCTTGTAAAATGCTGAACAAGAACAAAAACGTATTTTATTTTGCTTTTCGCGGTATGCGCCCGCGTTACCATGTACACTATCTGCTAAACGTCATCTAAAATCTCGTTAAAAATTTCCGTAATATAAATATATATGATGTATATTTTTATAGTTTTTCTGTGTTTCTTTTACAACAAATAACTTGTATAAGTTGTCTAAACTAAACATGCTGGCAACTGTCTGAGGTCCAGGTCGGCACACATAGGAATTACCGAAACACCAAGAAGTGTTGGGTCCCACAGTAAGATTCTGCAAGTTTTTTTCCATGTGGAGTTGGATCAGAGAAAGCCAGCATCTCTTTGGAAACCACACCACTAAACATGAAGTCATTTCTAAATATAACAAAGAATTGATAACTGGGATTATTTATAGAATACATCACCATTAACCATCACCTATCATCACTGCCATTACCACCATCACCATCCACATATTCCCCTCACCATCCTTATATTACCATCCTCATATCACCATGATGATCCTCATATCACTCTCATCATCCTCATATACCCTTATCACCATCATTCTCATCACCCTCACCCTTATCACCCTCACTATTATCATATCACCACCAATCACCATCAACACCCTCATATCACCTGTAACACTACCACAACTATCACATCACAACCCTTGTACCACCCCTATCATCCCCATATACCACCTTTATAATCACCACTAACACTCTCATGCCTACTAATCACAACATCATTCCAATATCCTCATTACCCTCAACACCCTCATCATCCCAATATAACACTCTTCACCACAAACACCCCCCACCATCCCCAAATCACTACAAACACCCACACCATCCCCAAATCACCACCACCACCATCATCAACACGTCCATTCGAGCAAGCTCCACACCTGACACAATCCAAGATCCTGGTGGCTATCTTCTTTCTCCTATATTGCTGCAGAACCCAGATCCTACTTATACCACACTGGGCAGGAACTGGCACCGAACTAGAAAAATAAAAATTAAAATAAAGTAACAAGAGGCTCAGAGCAGACAGCTTCAACTCAAATGACTTTTCCATACCTACAACACCAAGCTCCTTGCTCAGAAATTTCATTTTTCTCACCACTTGTTGAGAGCGGTAGGATTGGGAACGCCTGAATTTGTGAACAGTACAAGAGAACTGAAGAACTGATTGCGAAGTGACTTTGAACTGAACTGAAATTTAACAAAACTGAAAAAAAGGCAAAGTAATACCTCTTGAATAACAACTGCCACAACGCATCCTACCACTTTCTTGCCCGCAATGAACAGATAAGTCTACAAAAAAACCATCACAAATCATTGTTTGTATACACCGAGAAATGCAGAAGTTGCAGCAAGACTATTGAAGTCTTGTTACCTTGCGGTCACCAAGTCGTCAACAGGCTTGATGCAAGTTGATTTTCAAGACTTTTTATCCACAAGCTTGATGCAAGTCGTTTCAACAACTGACACTAAGTCTGCAAATATCAAGTTGTATAAAGACTGACTTTCACAGTTTTGATGCAACTTGATGATAAACTCGCATCAAGCTGGTAAAATTCATAACTTGGCGTTTTTGACTGTGTACCAGAAGACAAAATCCTTACAGACGTACAATCCTAAAGGACATTATTTAACTCGCCTTCACGTTCAAGTTCATTTCTAACTGCTTTCGTTTTCAAACGATTCAAACCTTATTCACAAATCACAATACCTTCGACTCTTGCATTCTTTGCGACGCCTCAGACGAAAAGCCAAGTTCATCATCTACAACAGTTCGAACACTGGCGACCTTAAAACAACTTGAAAATTTAGATGCGAAATTTTCTTGCAAAACGTTCTGTAGAAACTGACCTTATTCAAATGTGCCGGTGCATCTTGAGGTATAACAACAATCACCCGACCATCGTCAAAATGTTCCACAACACGTTCCGTTTTCCAGCCCTGAAAAGTCGTAGCCAAAAAATGGGTTAAGTCATGGTGTGTATGAGAGTTTTCTCGACTCTCCTGTCCTGATCAAACGAGAACAAGAGTTGCACGAGAGTTGAGTGTTGAGAAGCGAGAGTTTGTAAGAGAGTTTTCTCAACTCTCATGTCCTGATCAAACGAGAACAAGATTTGTATAAGAGTTGCATAAGAGTTGCATAAGAGTTTCGTTTGACCAGGATACGAGAGTTGAGAAAACTCTCATACCAGCTCTCGCTCCAAAACCCTTATCAATCAAAGATGACATTGCCATTAATTTGTCATTTGGAACTGGCATTTCGAGAAAACAACACAACATACTTTAAACCGAAGTGCGGAGACGACTTTGTGGTGAAATTTGACATGATAAGCTTCATCTTCGGGCTGCGCTCGTGTGTAGACCATGTTGCAGGTGGGACAGGTAATATGGCCAAAGTTCTTCTGACCAAGGTCCTGAAATAGTTACAAAAGATAGTTTGATACTATGCTAGACTTGCACTAAATCTGCGTCTTGAACTAGTGGGGTTAATAAATTTACGAGGCAGACTCGTTGCAGGTCTAGTATTGTGCTTGTCCAGCAAAAGGTTCTGGCCGACGACATTTCAGCATCCATACCACGTTTGTAATAATACCAAAAACATATAACTTTGTAATTATTACCAAAAACATTTGCTCTTTTTTGTTCGATACTGGCGAGTCTGTTGGTGAATTTATTTTCCTAAAATTATCAGAAAAAAAACTATAATTGCACATCTTGAAAGAACAGTTTTGATAGAGCTATCCAGTATAAATAAAGTTAGTTTAGTTTAGGTTTCCTCCTGTAGTAACACTGGATCAATAAGAGATGATCCTCACTGGACCTCTAGGAAGAACGGTTTAGAACTGATAGAGCTACCCAGTGTAAATAGACTTGATTTCAGGATACCTTCCTTTCCTCTGCCATTTTCCCTTCTTGTCAGAACTTGGTGACACATTATTGTTCTTCAAAACAGCGGCTATTGAGTTGCTTTTCCCCACCGGAGTGAAATATTTTGTTATGCTGCTTTGACATTCGGGAGAAGCCGATTCACTTCTTGCTGACCCAGAAAAACCGCTTTGGCTAAACAACAAAGGACTTGTCTCTCTACTTGAACAATTCTTATCTTCTTGCAAGGACATTTCACCTACGATCGTAAATGGCTCGTGGAATCCTGAATCCTTCAACTTTTCACTAATGTTTGAAGTTCTCGTTTTTTCTTTGATGACAAAAGCATCTAAGGAAGCATTTCTCTGTGATTTTGCTTTACGAGTTATAATTGGTGAATCATGTGAAGTCCCATTACTTTGAGATAACTCAGTTTCATCACTTAAACAACAGGAAATTGGACTGGCAAATATAGCAGTTTCAGAGTCTTCAATGAAGACAGTGTTTTCCTGACGACTGCTGGATAATACGGTTTTATCGTTGCTACATGAACCATGTAATTCTGTCCCGTTTTGGTCAGTTTTATCTAAACTTTCTTCACTATCAGACAAATTTATAAGGTCATTCTTGTACAGATTACTGTTCTCACTTAGATCCTTTTCATGAGACACTAAAGTATTACCATTCATATTTAATGAGACTGTATTGTTTGCTGCATTCAAATCATCACCTCCATTAACTTTTTGCTTTTCAAAACATTCTTCTTTATTGGACTTCACTTTGGTAAATAATTTCCTTTGGCTCAAACATGTTTCTTTGCATGGAAAGTTCTTGTTCAAATCCAGTTTAATTTTCTTGCACTTTCTCTCCGGTTCAATGTCTTTACCGTCCACTTTTCTTAAAGTTCGTTTCCCTACGTGCAAATCTATAATATCACTTGCTTTAATATTTGTAAGTCTTTCAAAATCAGATACCACATTCTTTGTCTTGTGTTTTAATCCAGAACCTTTGCCAGACATTGGTGAATCTTTTTGACAGTTTTTCTGTTTTTCTGACAGTTTACCAGGAGGCTTTGTAGATTGTTTGATAACTTGGATCGGGGAGCTTTTGGAATTAAACTGATCTGCTCTGGTTTTTATTAGTTTAGAAAATGCTTTAAGTTTTGTCTGGTTGTAGAAATTGGATGTTTTGATCCCAGCATCAGCATGGCTTAGCTTCTCAACACTCTCACTCATTCTAAAACACAGTGTAGGGACATTTGAAGAGTAAAATTATTTGGCAATAAACGGGGTATATGTTGAGCATGATGTCATAGAAGAGTTAATACATAGTTAATAAGTGCAAGTCACTACCCTGGAAATATGTCATTTTGAATGTGAACGTGTGTGTGGGGGGGGGGGGGGGATGAGTAAGGCCAAGTATGGCAAAATATACAATTTATATCTCTATCCTGTTTATTGTGTACATATATGACCTAAGCCAAACAGTAACACTAAACCCCAGGTACACTTAATAGATGAAAAAACTTAGTTTGGAACTTCTTAGTGCTTCTGTTTAATATCTTAGTCCTGTTTCAGAATTTGCCTCATTTCACCTATTAGGCTTTCTACGTGCTTTCTCAGTGGTAACTGTCTTTGTTCAGCATCTTCCCATGTTCCACTTAAATCATGTAAACAATTTCCTTTGATGGTAAAGCTAAGTTGGAAGCAGTGACGATATACTTGATTAAGTCTGATTGTTTTGCCTCTTGTTCTCACTCTCTCACACTGTTATATTCGCCTGAAATTTTGAAAGTTTCCAAAGTTGCATGAAATCACTTGAAACTAGGTGAAAATGATCCAATCAGTCTTTATTGATGAAAAAACTTAGTTTGGAGCTTCTAGCACAGATCTTAGGGCTGTTTGTCATACAAAACAAACTTGTAGTGAATTAAAATCTAATTGCAATATTTCAAGTTTGTTTTAATCTTATAATTCTTATTATTCTTATTTGCTCTACTATTGTATTGAGCACTGTGTTTAATGTCTATATATACATACATACATACATACATACATACATACATAATTCACAAATTGTTTATATTTCATGCAATATATATAAATATATATATATATATATATATATATATATATATATATATATATATATATATATATATATATATATATATATATATATATATATATATATATTTATATATCTTGTATGTATATATGTATGTTTTAATATTCAACAAATGAAAAAAACATGTTGAACATACACAAATATCAAAATAGTAAACTATGAACTCACCGAATCGCATTTGAACCAAGTATAACCTTTCAGTGACTTCTGATCTCCACGTCTTTTGTATCAAAACTTCTTTAAAAAGCGTACGACCTAAACGAAACGTAAATTCTTTTCGAAACATCCATAACCAGCCATTTTTTTCCGAAACTATTATTCTAAAATAGTTTTGGGAGAGCTGTGTAGAACGCTGTTTCCACGTCTACTTTAAAAATGTCATTTGCTCAGGAGGTTAAATTTTCCACATTGCGACGAAATTTCCTTTTAGAAAAATAGGCACGCGCTGAGTACAGTTGTCCTTATCGAAACTTTGCTCTCAAGCCATAGAAACATTTGTTTGGACGAATTTTGGGCAAAGGCGATATGCTTCATTGTGGAGGGGGGGGGGGGAATATTGACACATTTACGTACAGCCAGACCGATGTCTTTTGAAATGAAACTTATTTCAAAAGAAATTAGTAGTGCAGAACATGAATATTCGCCCCCTCTAATTCTGGGCTACCAAGACTATTAACAGAGACAGAATGCCATGATGTTATATTTAACATTTAATATGCAATAACACATTATATATACTGGTAAATATATAAATCTTTTAAAGATTCGTATACATTTCCTAACTTTTACAAAAGTTATAGGTAAACAATATATTTTACTACAGGGCAAGAAACAAGATTTAGATTTCTGCGTTGTTGCTGCATCTTAATCTCCTCCATGAAGATGGATTGTCCATAGCATAACCACTACCATAAGCTGGGAACATTTGAAGCAAAATTAAAGAAATATAATACAAAATATTCGTTGCATGAAACTAGCTTAAGCTAAGTATATTTAATGCACATTTGATAACTTTGTCTTTGTCAAGATTTGATCCTCGTGTTTTCTCCTACATTTGTTAAACCTAATAGCTACTTTAATCTTGCTATACTTTCCGAAGTAAGGCTTCATGGGTTAAGCATGCATCAAACACACACGAGACTTGTACAATTGAATTGTTTATGCGAGAACATTTCTCTTTTGACATTCCCCCTTTTTGGGAGAATTTTACATAGGAAACTGAATCACTGAAACAAGCGTTCAGTTTAACACTAGCCAAAGCCTATACGACAGAAAGACAGATTTAATCCCCACCAAATTGCGACTAACTTAGTTAACAATATATTGTCTCGACCTACATCATGCCATTCCGAGCCTTCAACGCGAAAATACCACAGAAATTCGACGACCTAACTGCGAAACTAGTCAGACACTGTGAGCGTTTCACAAATGCTACATTTGTCACACGAGTTGTGTACTTCGCGCGCACGTTTTTCGTGTACGAGGTCACGAACTTCTAAAGTCGGAACACGCAGAATATTGACGCGTTAAACGCAAGCACAGTTTAATTTCCACTTCAGTTTGTGAACATCTTGCTAGGACAATGAGACTCCAGCATCGGTGAAGTATTTTTGAAGGCAAGCTAGCGCATCTGGTGGTAAGCTTGATTTTATCATTGGTGTGACCTGAAAGTAATGATTGACATAGGTAAACATTAATTGGTTGAAATACTAACTGAACATGACAACAATCGGGGTAACTCTTTGACCTATACACCGCCAAAAACGCGCAAGTTCCAGCAAGTCTGTTGGCTATGGCATCTTGCAACAGACTTGTTATCAACAATCTGATATCAGGATGTGTTCGCATGGCTTGCGACAGCTTGTTGACGACAAGTCTGTTCCAAGTTGTCAACAAACTTGTTGCAAGTTGATTGTCAAAACTTGTTATCCACAGGCTTGCTGCAAGTTGCTTCAACAAGTTTCATCAACAAGTCTGTGAATGACTAGTTGCAACAAGCCTGATTTTAACAGACTTGTTAAAGCTTTGCAAGTTGATGAAATTGACAAGTGACAATAAGCTCCAACAAGCTGGTAAAATTGACAACTTACAACAAGCGCGTAGCGTTTCTGGCTGTGCAAGGTGGCAATATTTTTCGGTTTCTCCAGACTGTCTTACCTTGCCTGGATGGGTTGTTGAGAGTTGATTTAGACTGTGCACGAGATAGATTTTCACATCGGGTATTGATGCTGAAAACGGATCGTGATCTGTTGAGCCTGCGAATGCCAGCTGACAATAAGCGGCTTGATAACCTAAGATATAGAAACATGGCTTAGTGCATGCGCACTTTATCTCGCTGTGCGAAGGTTGTGACTTATGCATGCCGCACGCGAGAGCCATCCGCTGAGCAAAAGTTACACGTGCCTGTTGGCTCAGCCGATAACTCACTTTGTGCGGGTGGAGTTTACTGAGTTATGTGTCTCGTGCAACCATTGCTCGCGTATCAAACAAGTTTGATGTGAGAGAATGCACGAGGCATAAAACACAGTAAAATCCACTGCCAAACCGTCAAGCCATCGGCTGAGCTAAGATGCACGATTAACTTTTGCTGAGCCTTAACTCTCTCGTATGCGACAGGCCTTACCTAAAGAGAAGTTAGAACTGATAGAGGTACCTGGTGTGTCTTCTATTTCAATAAAATGTTCATCATCTGGAGTCGACGTATCTTCAGGTAATTCAAATACTTTCAGGAGAGCAGTCAGGAGCGGACCCCTTGAAAAACACGCACAAACAATTTCGTTTAAAACCAAAATCTACGATTCGTTTTGAAGAGGTAGAACGGTTACGTTGAGTTCCTAACGCCAAAGTCTTGTCACAACCTGTCAATTTCATCAAGTTGCAACAAGTCAGTTAAAATAAGGCTTGTTGCAACTTATCATTTGCAGACTTGTTACAAATTGTTAAAACAACTTGCGGCAAGCCTGTGGATAACAAGTTTTGACAATAAACTTGCAATAAGCCTGTTGACAACTTGCAACAGACTTGTCGTCAACAAGCTGTCGCAAGCCATGCGAACGCATCCTGATATCGGCTTGTTGATAACAAGTCTGTTGCAAGATGTCAAGAGACTTGTTGTGACTTGCATGTTTTTGGATACGTATAAAAAACTGCCAAGCTCTGTTTGAAACTGTCTCACACAAAAGAAACTGAACAACGTGATTTCAAAATGTCACTTTCTAATACATGAAAACTTATTGCACTACCAACCAGTAGTCATTATATTCCGTCAACATAACAGGACATTGTGTGAGGATGTTTGTAATTCCAACTGCACAGATCTTCCTCTCCGTCGTGCCAGATACCTAAATCACACGATTACAATCTACATAGCTTCTTTCACTCCCTGGAACAATAAGGTGAAAATCGACATTGATTTTCGCTTTATCGTTTCAGGTAGTGAACAATCTATACCTTTCGTGTAGTATTAACTGCAGTACCTACGCTGGAAACGCTAGTTCGAGATATTGTAATGTAATCTAATTTCCCAAAAAAAATCCTACTGATTTAGACACATCGGACTGAGTTTAGCTTATACAGAAAAAACTCTGCATTATAAACTCACTTTTTGAACTTCGGCTATAAATAATTTCTCCAAAACCATTCCAAATAACCTAGAATAATAATATGATTAAAATGAGAACCAATTGAGAATCAAACACACTCGTCTGAAACAAAACACGCCAATTCATCGCTCACTTTTTCTGCAGCGAGTCGACAATCTCAACCAAGCCGGCTGCACCATATTTACTGGCGTATAAAGAAAGAAAGACCAACAACCCTGAAAGAAGAATAAGAATACTGTACTTCAAATATTAATATACAAAATCCCGAGCTGTATTCCTGAAAAAAAGTTGCACTGATTGAAAGAAGTACATGTTTTCCAAACAACATCAAGTACGCAGAAACTGAGTAGAAAACAAAACATATTGAGAGGAATTTCAACAAAACTATAGCAGATAAGATAAGTTTACCTTTAACGTATTTTGTGGTCTTTGAGCTGCTTAGTCTTTGAAACAGCAAAATAAATATCTGTTGTATATGACCGCCCAAAGCCGTCCTAAAAATATGGAAAGCAGAGGTTTGAACAAGCCAATAAGCTCGACGCAACTTGATGATTAATTGCATTGCAGTAAAATCCACAACTTGTATTGAGCCTGTGGCCTTTCTGGTAGTATATACATCGTTGCTAACTGAAGGTAACAGACAGTGTGCAAGCACAACATCTGCTTCTTTACTTTGTACAGCAAACCATAGACTTACTGATCCACGCTTTCTACCAAAGTGTTCAATATGTAAAATCCTTCATGATCATTTGTCTTCGATGCAATCAACTTCTGAAAAACTCCCAACAAACCTCCCTGGACAAAATAAAATAACACAAATGTAATTGTCGTTTAAATTGCAGCAAAACTTGCGATTGGAGATAATTTTAAAAACTTGATATCATATGATGTTCTGGGCAAACAGCCTAACTGTACTGTACCAGTTTGTGTTCTTCTGTGACCATTCCCGATGCTTTCTTAATGTACGCCTGTAGTAGTCGAACCATCGGCGGGATGTTACCTGTACAATGAAGACACGGAACAACAGACATGTGTAAATACGTATGTGACAACATGTCTGAATTCATAAACAGGCAGTTGGTAGATATTAATATAGGAAGGATATACAAGCAAGAATGTAAGTGGTGTTTAGTGCATCCTTTCACGATATTTAGTAACTTTCTCTAATCCTTAACGATATAATGTACACAAAAAGTATTTGTAATCTCCTAAAAGAGCTGGGACTTTCGGGGATTTTAAAACGCCATTTGCGTCTGAAATTGGAGAAATAGTTAAATATTTGTAATGCAGAGATGGTCAGTTGGATCAAACACAAGCAAGCACAGTTTGACCACACCCAGACCAAGGGGATCATTACGTTCCAATTCGCTGAGCGAAACATGAAAGTGTTCAAGGAACGGGGAATTACGGACAAAAAGAATGGATCAGGTGGAATCAACAAAACAACTGGCAGGACTGTGTGAAGAATGAAGAGGTTGATGGTCAATAAGAGGTAGAGAGAGGGATCAACCAGGACAAGAAGTTGAGCAAGCGATTGATGCAGTCAATACCAAAGAGGTTGCTGGCGTTCATTGATGCTGACTGCAGGCAGACACTCGAAGATTATCATTTCTATGTAATAGGAAAAGAGCATAGACTTCTTTATCAATTCATTTTTGCGTGTACGTTCTTTATAGCATGATAACAACCAAATTATATAATGTATCGCTACATTCAAACCTGGCTCAACTAGCACCATAACGGAGTTAGTTCGTCATATCTATTACCTTGCCTTTCCCAAGGAGCGGCTGACAGTAAGAATGGAAACAAACCAAGATGTGAGGCTGGTAAAGCATCTTTACGAAGCTCCAAAAGTAATGATAAGACTTGAAACACATAGGGAAGAAACTCTAGAAAAATATGAACGATGTGTTTTATCTAGTGTAATGGTTTTATTTAGTGACAGAGCTATCCAGTGTGAATGAAGGTAGTTTAGGTTTCCTCCTGTAGTAATACTGGATCAATGAAATATGATCCCTACTCACGGAACTCAAGAAAGAACAGTTTAGAACTGATAGAGCTATCCAGTATAAATAAAGTTAGTTTAGTTTAGGTTTCCTCCTGTAGTAACACTAGATCAATAAGAGACGATCCTTACTGGACCTCTAGGAAGAACAGTTTAGAATTATTCAGTTGATAATTCACACACCTGTGACATCACGTTGTATAATTTCAGTAAATATTGGAAACAAGCCATTTTCAAACTCCGCCAGTTTCTCACTGGTTGTGCCCGTGTATCTGTCACGAGAATAGGAAAGATAAAATATGCAAGGATAATAGACGAGCCTTGTCACAAACATTTCTCTTCACAATCCCACGCTTCCTTTAAAAAAAGGACACAAGTTTTTTGGCTTACCTGACTGCACAGGACAGTGATTCAAAAAGATAATGATTAAACTGTGGCTTGCTAGGATTCTGAAGAGACATAAATAAATAGTGTTGTATAGGATTTCAAAATCATTTGAATCTTGTTCTAACAGTCGATAAACTAAATGAAATTAAACTATAATTCACTGCCTAGAAATCCATGATGCAAGACAACTAGCAAATCTACACTGAACTATAGCAAAAACTGCCTGTCTGTACTAACATTGCATCTCCTTGTTGTAGTCGGGCGTATGTTCATCAAACACTGTGTGAAAAGCAAAAAGGAAGTTGAAGTACAGCCCAATCGGTGCTAACAGGCGCTTGGGATGGATTATTCTACCAGGGAAACATATTTCTGGAGTCAGCATTGTCGATTTTATGTAATGTTATCTTAACATTACCGGTCCTGTTGTATACAAAATGCAATCGCCCGTCTTCCGCTCGTCTATTTTCAGTACAACAAGGCCGCTCGTACATCAATATGTTTTGTTAAGTTACCATGACATGAAGTTAAGTTGTATACATTACATAATTACTAGTTCGTGTTAAGTTAAGATTCAGTTCGGATTTCTTCACCTTGTATCAATGTCATTGCATAAACACAAAAATCCTAGAGTTAAGAGTTAACAGTCAAAACTCCAAACTCAAGAAATATACTTCCCGTTAAAAAAAAGTGGAAGCAAATGCTGCTTAAAATAATCACTGAACCCTGGAATCGAAATATACAAAGTATACTGTGAATTGACTGTTGGAGTTGCATATCAAAGGCCAAAAGACTTCCCATTTTTATACCATGATCTGTGAATTAAGAATATGTTAAAGATCTTAGGTAGCCCAAAACTTGGTGTTTTGTATAAATTCTAGCATCCACTCAGTTTAGAATATTGCGCTCTGTGGCGTAGCGGTGATTACGTAATTGTATATAATTATTAATAATCGGATCTGCATTGAATAGGTATAGATCTGCGAATAAAGAATATGAATATATCTGATACAGTACATACCTTGCTAACAGCAGCAAGCTTTGAAATTAATTGAGTGAGTAGTTGTGTCATATAAGGGCCCATATCTTCCTGCATCATCGAGAAAGTCCTCATAATTGCTGAAAAATGAGGGCCGCATTGTTACACAGGTACACAGCCAAGTTCACTAGCGGCACCAAGTCTATTAAAATCAGGCATGTTGCAACTTGTCATTTGCAGACTTGTTACAACTTGTTGCACTGAACAACTTGCAGCAAGCCTGTGGATAACAAGTTTAGACAATCAACTTGCTACAGACTTGCCGTCAACAAGCTGTCACAAGCCATGCAAACGCCAGTATAAAACATCTGTTGAAAGACGACCACAGACTTGTTTTGAAGCAGATGAGAGCTTACACCTGGGGTATGTACAGCCGGTGCGTACCTTTCATAATATACTCATTTTCCTCCGAGCCACGAATTTCAAAGGCTTTAAATAAATTCACCAGCAATTCCTCCAGGACTGGCTTCACCTCACCACGACTTATACTGGAAATACAAACAGGATTTAACGAAATTTGAGGTTTGGGTAGGCTTAATTTTTACAAACGTGAAGTATTTGTTCTCGCACTGCTTGTAACAAGCTTGACAGGAATATCAGACTTGTTCCAAGATTGTAACAACTCTGACATAGACCTGCAGTAACAAGATTGTCACAAAGTTGACAACGCAAGGCTGTAACAATATTGTTATATCACGTCTGTATCAGTCTTGTCGGAACAACCTTGCAACAAGTTTGATGGTTCCTTTCAGGTTTGCAGTACAAGTAACAAGTAAATAAGGATATTTAAGCTTGATTAAGTACACTACATTTGTCTGTTTCGTACCAAGACCAAGGCCAAGATGTGAACGGCACAAGATCCTGTTGAAAAACACATTACTCTTCCACATCATTGTAGCAAAACTGATCAATGGAGGAAAACCAGTTTTAAAAATAAATGACGTGGTAACAGTCTGCAAATGAGAAGTCACCACAAGCCTGATTGCTACAAGTCGAGGAGTTGACAAGTTTGTTGCAACTTATAACAAGTCTGTGGCTTTTTGAATGTGTACACTACTTGCTGAATGAAGTTACAGCAAGCCTGTGGATAACAAGTTTTGACAATCAACTTGCAGCAAGTCTGTTGACCACTTGCAACAGACGTGTTGCAACTTAATCAAACAATTCTGATCAAACTATACGTACGGTGCTCCACCTCCAGGATTCTTCAACGTAAAGATTCTCTCGATTGCGTAAGCTGCGTAAGTATGAACCACGACGGATTTTGCTTTCAAATAGAGAACCAGAAATGGCAGACAACCCACCAGAACATCACGAGGGAGCTGTATAAAAAGAAGGCAGAGAAGAGTTGCGTTTGTGGAAGAGTTGACAGTTATGAATTGTCACAGAGAACATTGCTTTGACCATGTGTTCGCTTCAATAAAATGCACGATTGTTCAATGAAAACATCACGAACATCGGCTAATCAAGATCACAGTCCTCTCATTAGTTCCATTTTAGAAACACTCTCGGAGATATGAAAAAAAATGTTGACTGGTTTCCTGTATGTCAACGTAGTAAGGTGCAGAACGCAAAGTTTAAGTCCACTGACAGTACTTTAAAGTGTTTATGAAACGAAATTTTGTCCAACATTTTGATGGTTTTATTGGGAAGATCAAATAAAATAACAATATAACTTCTTTGGTAGAATTTTTGTAACTCAGTTCCTTGTCAAGTTATTAAACTTTATAAGATATGCAAATAACACAACCACCGACGTCATACTGCATAATGAGTGACTGTTAGGTTGCTTATTTTGTAGCATATAATAGTAGAAAATAACTAAAACTACATTTACATGTGTGTAGGCTATGTTTAACATCCAGACCTGGGTATTTAGGTGTTAAATCTTGAGCACTTTTTAAATTAATGCAGCTTTTTTGAAAAGTGATTATGCACAATGACGTCACTGGTTGTGTCATTTTCAAATCAAATAAAATTGAATATCTTGAAAAGTAAGGCGGTTACAAAAATTCTATCAAAGAAGTTATACAGTGATTTTAACTGATCTTTCCAATGCAATAAGAAAACTGTGGGAGAGAATTTCGTTTCATAAACACTTTAAACCCACAGAAATAATGATTGAAACAATGTTTAATTACGTAGACTAAACGCTAAATACATGCAGGTAATGATATTTAACTTTTTGATAATATATAATAGTAAATACATTCTTGCATACTAATTACTTCTGTTCCTAAACGGGCCCTTTCTGATGACGTCATCTTGCGAGATATGAAGAACTGGATTGATATTCATCTAAAAAGCTCTCATTCTCGTTCGACATAGTCCTTACCAAAGACGTGTGTAAATAGATTCGCGATATTTTGTACTTACGATGTTTCTAAATGCGGCGACGTATTTCAAGGCATCGGCTTTTAACACTGGGGTCAAGTCAACTAAACAAAAGTAACACGGAGATCGACTTGGTCAGGTTAGGCTACAGGGGTCGGTTGTACGAAAGGTATAGATAGTGCCATAGTGATTATTTCAATTGCCATAAGAAGACATAAATATAAGAAAAAACATACTCCGAAGAACAACCTCTTGTAAACTTAGGATATGAGATGTTAACAACAAGACAACAGTTTTGCGGTGATATTTCGACTCTATTTCAAAGTCATTGTCAAACCAGAATAATATAGTATGATAGCAAGCTTGTAAATAGTTTATTCTGGTTTGACAATGACTTTGAAATAGAGTCGAAATATCACCGCAAAACTGTTGTCTTGTTGTTAATAGCTCACATCCTAAGTTTACAAGATGTTGTTCTTTGGAGTACGTTTTTCTTATATTTTATCAAATTGTCAGCTGGTAAAGGTTTTTAGACATAAAATGCAATGACACCAGGAATATTGAACTCCCTAGAGATAAAAAGTCACTTTCGCTCGTAAATGCTGAACTTTAATATGGGTTTTACCAGTTACTGAACATGTTTAGAAAGTTTGAAAATCACTATCCGCTGGATAGCGCTATTCACCTTAAAAATATATCCAGAATACTACATGTATACAGTACAATAAAATGCTGACAGGTCTTCCATGGGTTCACTTGATCTGGTAACGTTACCAAAGCTTCCCTTCAATGCATGATTTTAATCGTCACACACAAATACGTACTGTTTGGATTCTTTAATTCTGGTAATATTTGATTGTTGAAGAAGTCTGTCAAGTTCACCAACTCGCTTGCCTGGGTAGCTCCGTGCTAAACAACACATTACAATCGCGAGTTAGTGCGGATAGTACAGGGCAAAAAAACTATCTAGTGAACCTTGTTCAGGGTTAATGAAAATAAGAATGAGCAATGTTTTGCTGCCCACATTGTTCATTTTTCTCAACAATATTGTTCAGCATTGTTACACCGGATTCAGGCTCGACAATATGTTTGACAACATTGAACAATATGTTAAATGCAGTTTTCATCAATCTCGACAACAAATTGACAATCGTTTGCCGCGGATAAAAAGAGCCATCAAACCTCTAACACAATTTGCATCAGTCGACCATCGAATATGTCATTTTAATTTATAGTTCATATAACGAAACATTACTTTGGCCGTTTGTTTCTTGGTTGCTAGAGAGGTAACCAAATATATCGCACAATCTTTGCTCTTCCAGTGCCTAGCAGGATCTTCAGCGTGCAGCTAAAGAAAAATACAACAAAAAATTGATATCAGCTTGTTGAAGAGAAATAAAGAGAATCTGATAGCTCCAGAGACACTGCTGTCCTTTTCAATGCGTATAAGGCCACATCACAGATGTACAGCTTTAGCTCGCCTTTCCAGACCATTCCTTTGAGTACTGTATATCATCTTGTATCAACAACCTAACCAGAAAGCATCTCTCAATGAGCCTTTAACCTTTTAGACGGAATTTTGAAAAAAATCGAAACAGGCAAAAATATTACCACACCTCGAAAGAGCATCCTAAACTTAGCAAAATTGCAAAGTTTGGTTGTAATATGTTGTAAACTATAGAATATATAGCCTTGCGAATTTGGCAAATTTTGTATACATTTGTATTACGGTTGGAAAATAATACCCAGTTGATACACTTGGGTATTTATTCCTGACAAATAATACAAAACTACAGAAAATTTGCAAACTTCCCAAGGCTATATTTTCTATAGTTTACAACATTTTACAACAAAACTTTGCAATTTTACTAAGTTTAGGATGCTCTTTCAAGCTGTGGTGATATTTTTTCCAATTTCCATTTTTTTCAAAATTTCGTCAAAAAGGTTAAAGGTCCAATGTACTTACTTCCAATAACATAGTGACGTAATGCGAGAAGATGGCGGTCACGGGTCCCTCGAAATATTTACACAAACCACGAACAAAGTCACAAGCAGCACGGCGTCGCGTGTCCACGTCTGCAAAGAACAAAATTGAAACTTCGGTGAAGAAAGATGTTCTTGAAGAAAGCGCTGGGAAACTCTCTTGGAAATCCTTTGACTGGATGAGGTTATGAGCCGTGTCCTAGTCCGATAATCGTATCAAGTTTTGCAGTAAGTAATCAGGGAATAAGATAATGAATGGTATTGTCTGTTTCGTACCAAGACCAAGGCCAAGATGTGAACGGCACAAGATCCTGTTGAAAAACACATTTATCTTCCACATCATTGTAGCAAAACTGATCAATGGAGGAAAATCAGTTTTACAAATGAATGATATGGTTTTGTACGACAAGTCTGTTGACATCTTGCAACAGACTTGTTGTCAACTTTTGTTACCAACTTGCAGCAAGTCTGTGCCGGTTTTAGCTGTTAGTGAAGTTTCCAGATTCATCTTACCAGACCCTTCAATATCTCTCCTAATATATTCCTCCGGATTGTCTTCAAATTCCTCTTCATCAGCATCTACAAACATTTATGCATAGTAGATTCGAGTTTTCCTTTGGAAAAACAATACGTCATACCATCAGTATACTCCAGTCGTACCTCGGAATTCCATATTAGGCACAATAACCTTCTCGCAGATACTTTGTAAATTACTTTGGTCTTCAAACAGTCCCTTGTAATGAGGTCTCTCGCACACTGACGTCAGAAATTGGATCGCGTTGCTCACAAGCTACAGAAATAATATAAATTACTTGTTTTACATTCCTTTGAAAACAAATCAGCCAAACACGCTGTATAAATGAAACTGTATATACTATTATCATCGCATGTTTTCTAAAAGCACCATATAACTTAAACTACCATTGCATCAACACGAACACATAGGATCTTTCACTACCTGAAAAGACGTATACCCAGAATTCGACGTTTGAAGCTAATGCCTTTCCTTCGCGAAGTTACTAGCGAGGAACGTCGAATTCTGTTTATGCGTCTCAGGTAGTACAAAGTCCAATCGTTTTTGGGCGGTTTTGACTAGCTTTACTACCACAAACTAACTACGCAATATTATACACATTTGTATGTTTCGCAATTAGACCAAGAGTTATGGAAGAGAAACTCCAGATCCACTCAAAGAAACAACATCAATCTACCACGACACAAAACAACACTGATCGTTTAGTTCAAATCAGCTTGTAATCTTACTAATGTTGTGGTATAACAAATAAACTTAATCTGCCTTATTCTCACCTAGAGAGTTGATAAGAATTTTGCCTAGCAAGATACAAGACCAAGATCGGTTATGTTTGATGTATATCTGAGAAACTTACTGAACAAGGACTTCCTCTCGTGCCACTTAAATTATAATATTTGGTTTGATAATGAAGTTAGTTGAAGAAACAATTGGATGTTGTAGATTAGGCACTAGGGTTTTCTCCCTAAGGAGGGCGGGCGGACAATAGCCCTGGTTATTGCACCCCCTGGTAAATGACTCTTTCTTTATAGATATGGTCCGTGATGATCCACGAAGCATAAGCCAGATGTCAGAGGTGCCTTGGAAAACTTTTGACTGGAGATCAGAGTAAGTTGCATCCCTTGCAACTCAGCATGTTTAACACCCCTGCATCTTTCCCAATAACAAAAAGTACCAACCAGATCGTATTTAACTCTGTTCTCGATCGTTGTAAGCAAGTTCCAAATAGCGCTAACAAATCCTGGGAGGTATGGCTGAAACAGAAAACAATATATGTAAGAAAGAAGATCAATTATGAGTCATACTAAGCTGTTTTGTGATAGAAAAATTACCTGGAATTCTTCATCATATTTTTGGGCGTACATGGAAACATTGTCACAAATCTGGGACTTGATCAATTCAAGTGGACCAGCTTCGTCGTCATCCTGAAGAAAAGAACTTCATCAATATAGAAAAAATTTAATTAACAAAACTTATTAGAAAACATTATGCCAACTAGATTAAGTGTTTTTCTGGTTCACTGAACTGCTGCAACAAAAGAACTAGTGATCAATGCTTACTTCAGTTTTCAATAATTTATTATCTGTTGTTAATATCACGAGGAAATTTTTCATCCATGTTTCCATATGATCTTCAAAATATTCAGGAAGATCCTACAATTGATGATGACATTATTATCATTAGACAACAATATGATGATTTCAATGATGATCATGATGATGTTGATTAAAAATCAGGATGTTTCTTATGATGAAGATTAAAATGATTGACAACAATCATGACCATGAAGCTATTGATGATCATTTATATTAATGATGATTTGATGATAATCATGACAATGATCTTGACTGTGAAGTTTATTGATGATTGTCATGATTGATGATATCATGAGTATAATTATGATCATCATGTTTAATGATGATTATGACTATTGATGATGATGATCATGATAATGATGTTGATCATGATAATGATGTTGATCACGATGATCAATAATTACCTGTGAGTTCAAGCTGAAAAATATCTTACATATCAAAGTCAGAGAACTAAACAAAATCTTCAGTGATTCTGTATCGTTGCTGTGTTTATTTGCCAGATCCATTGTTGTCTGCAGAACAAAGAGTATTCAATGTATATTATTTTCCACTAAAACTTCTTTGAAAAATTGACTACATTTTGGTAATCATTGTACCAGCTATAATTATACCTTAAATAATTCCGTGACTGGCTCGGCAAAACCATCTAAAACAATTTTGATCTCTTCCCAAAGTTCTTGCGACTTGAATTCATGTCGGTATCTGGAGGAATAAATATTATGAGAAGTGATGGCTTTCTCATTGATACAGTGTAATTACAACAAGAAACCTATACTTGAGTACCACATAACCTTTTAAACAGAGAGTGAGCTGTCTTCAAGACACCATTAATGATATTAAAATCACCACTGCTAATTTTTTCGACCATTTCCTATAAAAAATATGAATTATTATGAACTGAAAAAGGCAAACTTGGTGATATGATAACTTACTGGTAACAAGTCTGGCCATCTCCTTGGAAAATCTTCTCGTCCTATGATACTAACAGCATCGCTCAGCTAACAAAGGCAAGAAACTACAGTTAGCCCAAGTCATTATTATTCTCTTTATATACATTCTTAATTCTGATTGGTCGAAACTCTGAGCATGCTCATTGCTCTCAATTTGGTAAACAGTGGCTGCTTGCTATGTTGAACATTCAAAAGGTTTGTGTGAAAAGTTTGTTTTTTCCAGTTATAAAGTCTGATAAAAACTATGTAAAGAATGATAAAACAATTATTGAACTTGGTTTTTGCAAAGTATTGGGATCTGTGGGTAGCTCGCAGATCAATTATTAACCTCTGCCTTTGGCATTGGCAAAGAATTGATCTTCTGACCACCAACAAGTCACGACATGTTGCTCAACCTCGTCCAATAATTGACAATTCACTTGTCAAATCAAATACATTAAAACAAAGATAAAGGTAAAACAATTTGAAATCTATATTTAAAAACATTTTCAACTCTAGGTCATCTTGGATCATATTTATCTTCAGATGACTGAGAGTAGAAAATGTTTTTAAATAAGATTTCAAATTGTTTTACCTTTATAGATTTTTTTAATATAATTAAAGAATGCTTATTGTTATATGTCGACTTACTTGACTTTGCAGTTGTGGAGGACTCTTCAACATCAAATCAATGATCAAAACTTTTACTAAAATAATCACATTGCACATTGATACAGAATATACAGCTAATCCAATAAAGGTTGTCCTTCCAAAAGCATTAACTGTAAACTATTGAGCACACGAGGAATAAAGGTTATTGTTTATTTTCACCGTTAAACATGGAATTATCTCTTTGAAACATTATCAAGGGCACATAGGAAACTTACAATGGCAAATTTACTTGCTACAAATGTAATTCTCTCCTCAATAAGGCCTGAATACACAGTAATCCATCATCCCTTGTCTGCTCATAATTCACACTTTTGAAATAGCTTTAAATACAAAGCATACTATGTACCTGTACAATACAAAAACTTTACCCCAAGATATTATTGTATCACTGAGACATCTCTTTGACTGTGACACATCAATATCTCATTAATGAGATGTTATTAATGAGATATTAAAGGAGATATTAATGTATCACTGAACATCTATTTGACTGTGATAAATTAATATCTCATTACTAAACACAGGTTTTGTTTCATTTCTGGCTAACACCCTGTTAGACTAATTGCAGAAACAACTGGCATGGAACTCTTTGTCCTAAACACACAGTATAAACATACTCTTGTGTCGATCATCTTGTGTAATTTTATTTGGATCACCATCAACCTATAAGAATGGAAATCACATCTATTTGAGGCTGAGATATGAGAAAATCTACTAATTAAACAGACAAACTTAAAAGCAATAATGATTATCAATATTTTTCATATGCTAACCACTCTCCAATGCCTTTTCACAAAATTCTTGAACGTGACTGCTGCAGCCAAGCGAATCATATCCTCAAACGAACCATTTTCAACAATATGAAGCAACAGCAACGAATAATTACTATTGCCTTCGATTGTCTCAAGGAACTTCTCAGCTGAAAAGAAATTGGAAATAAAGTCATGCAGGTGTCAAACTGTATTATAGTTGATTTCAGCTAACTTTTTATAGCTAGATTCTAAACTTCATTGCAAAGTTGGCAAATTCATTGCAAAGTACAAAAGTACATTTTGAAATACACAAGCCTATAGTATGTAAGCAAAGCAAATGACACTGTCATAGAATATTGCTTGAAAGAACATGCTTAAAAGTGCTGAATACCATAATTTTAATCGTGATAAAAATAATAAATGAACACTAATAAATACTTAACCATTACGCCTAATACACCAAGATGACTCTGAAAATATTACTTGAAGACAAGCTACTAATGGCCTCGCATCCTCAAGCCATAGTGGAAATTCACATATCATCTTGAACAATCATAAATATGATGCGTGTTTCATATTTTTGGCACACATCTTCGTACACAAACTCAATCATGTCACAAGCTCGGGAATTTGATAAAACTTAACAGCTAGACAATATACAGGAATATTTATAGATTTTACCGACCAAAATTGGTCACTGTTAATATATATTCAAGCCATGCCCAAACTTGCCCGTAAATTATATGTTCTGCATAATTACTCTGCTATTTGAATTATTATAATAAATTTTGGTGGTAATTTGAAACCTTTTCAAAAATCTCATTGTTATACATTGTATTATTTGTGCTAGGAAACTACTCAACTTTGTTGGTAAGCTTCATATTTTGGCAATATTTTTAACACGGCTTCTTAATTCTAGCTTGAAAGTTCAAGTGGTGAAAACAGTCGATTAAAAAACAGACCAGCTTAAGTCAACAAACTACAATATATATATTTCACTTAATTTTAAACCGTTTTGGTTATCCAAATTAGCTGTCTTAAAACTTAAAATAAAGTTATATTAGAGACAAACTCTTACCGTCCTTCCGAACTTGATTATCCAAACTCAATGTTTCATGCAGTCTGCCAGCAAGGGCTTGCAAGTTTTGGGCATTTGCTTCGAAATTCATCCTCTACAAACGATGTTACTGCCACGAGGATGAGCAACAATAAATGCTTTTTAATTCGTTGCTTCGAATCGCCGTAAACTCCTTTGAAAACGGCAGAAAATTTGAAATTTTCGAGTTCGACTGTTTGAAATTCGCCTTCTTGAACTGCGCGCCATGTGCGTAGTACCCAGACCTCTGGCCCGACATGCGCGGAGCTCTGGGAAATACACGAAATCCAATCCTAATCTGATCTTAATAAAATTAATCTATAATTAAGTGATCGAATTAGATTAGGACGCAGAACAGGATTAAACAACACAATATTCATCCCTAAACTAGTGCCCCACACAGAAGCATGCCCCCCCTACCAGCCTGTGCCCTAGACCTTACATGGCTGGAGCACAGACCACTCCCCTAAAAATATTTTAAATAGTATATTACAAATATACAACGCATGGTGATGGATATTCCATGCTGTTGTTTCCCACATCACAGAATAGAAAATAAACAGAAAGGTCACTGGAGTCGGAACCTTTGAAGCACGTTGACTATGCAGGTTCTGGTCAGTCAATCACCTTTTCTGGCCAATAAAAATGCTTAACTGGCTGTTCCAGCATATGCAATGTTCTGGCCAGTCAACTGCATAAAAATAGGGGGACATGTTGCACTGTTTAATGGCCTTTAGTGGTTGCAAAACTGTGCCCAAATCTAATCCCTAATTTAATCATCACATGAAACAGCATTGCAGTAGCAGCGACAAAGCCAGCCTAACATTTGGTCATGCAAATGCAAATTGGTCAGAGTTTATAGACCGTAAAAGGAATCAATTTCTAAAGAAATGAATAATGATAATGATTTAAATTTGCATAGCATGACCAAATTGTCTGGCTTTGCTACTGGGCAGTAGACATGGTTTATATGTAATAGGAAAAAGTGGATGAGAACATTCATATTCTTTCATAATCTCAAAGAAATGAATGCTATTAGTTCGGAAATCAAACTTAAAGTTTATGTTTGTACGATTTACAGGTATTGATTAAATATGTATTTCTTTTGTGTTTTCTTCATGAAAAACTACTGAATTCCACAAGACTGTCTTGTCAAATAAAAGCAAAATCATTATTTAAATTTCATTTATTTTAAAATTCTTCTTTTTACAAAACTATTCCATTGTCAAGTATCGACATTTGTCGAGTTTTCCTCAGTTGCCAACACCCTGCGCAATGTAATCTGAAAAGAAAATAAAAATTAACAATAAATAAATAAGTGGGGTGGGAAAGTGGTGGACCAGTATAGCCTGAGCTAATACAAGATGTACTTCTTCGGAATATGTTTTACTTTGTGTTTTATTAAATTATCGTCCGATCAAGGTTTAATAACATTAAGCTAACGTAATACTTGAATTTTCTTCTATTGCAAATTGGGTGGCCACCAACCTATATTGTTAGTGGTTAGTTACAACAATGAAGAACAGGAAACTATAGATAGCTGCTTTCCGAAGAATGAATGCAAACAATGACAACTACTGTTTTAAACAGCAAATTACAAAGCGGTAAAGAGTGTTGTGAGTGGTTAGTTACAGCAATGAAAAACAGGAAACTAGATAGATATTTGCTTTCTGAAGAATGAATGCAAACAATGACAACCACTGTTTTAAACAGCTAGTCACAAAGCTTGATCATCTTTGAAGACTTTGATTAGTATTTTCCCATTTCTTTATGTATTTTTAACTGGAATGACTTAAATGAGTGCAGCACAGTTACACATACCATTCTTGGAATGTTGTCATTCTCTCTTGGGCTTTGTCACTGCCACATAATGATACAGAATGACCAATAAGAACAGGATAATGCCAAGGAAGTTCGAAAACACCGCTAACTGCATATCATTGATCATCGTGAATCAAGCCTAAAAATGAACATGGGAATTCAGGTTATGGTTTGTACTGAAGTGTAATATCCATAAGAAAAACCGATCCAATTTTTACTCCTGCTATGTAAATTCATAGCAATATTATTACTAATTTCTTTAAAAATTGATCACTTTTACAGACCATTAACTCAGAATGATTAACATAGCCGGAGTAAATAGTCAGGCTATCTTCACAACTGTGTTTATCTCAATTTTAATTTACAAGGACATTGACCTGATATTTTTGGATTTGTAGCAGCTCTTTGGAATAGCTTTCTCTGCAGCTTAGTTTCAACAAGGTTATACTGCTATTTGCAATTGAGTGTACACCATGCATTTTATACATGTTTGTTTCGTATCATGAAACTTGACTTTTATTGGCTAAAAATTTCATGTTGCTACGGGCGGAACCACTGTTACTACGGACAGAACCAATGTTACTATGGCTTAGTAACATGGGCTCCAGCCATAACAACATGAAAGTTTTGGCCAATGAGCATCAAGTTTCATAATTTGAAACAAACACTTAAAAACGCATGGTGCACACTCAATTGCAAATCGCGGTAAACACGTTGTAAACGTTGTAGAGATCTATCTGTACCTAAGTCCTTTTAATCAATATGACGATACAGAAACCAGATTTATCTGGATAACCAACCAACCAGGTGCCACATAGTTCGACTACTTGGTTTTCGCTCCCCCATATATTTTAAAACTACAACTTGCAAAGAATGAGCCATGCAACTATAAGCCCATGGTATATTTGGAAGAGCTAGTAGAACTACGGCCTAAAGTACGCAGGATAAACTGCTTAAATTACGCTCGAAACGTGCCCCAAAATATACCTGTTGCTTATTTACCAAAATTCAACTTCGAAACATATAAAATATGCACTCATTTATAACATTGTAACCACCCTATTTGAAAGATCTCTAAATACATTACACGACGCACTGATGTATCTCACAATAAACACTTTACTCGTACAAAAACAGTCAAATTTTACCTAAAATTCTGCTTGAACGTTCATCAAAATTTTACACGTTGAGTTTTCGATGGAAAAGAATGAACCGAGTAGGTTAGAAACGCTTTGGAGACTCGGCCGAGACGCCTGCAGATTTTAGGGCGTTAAGAAAACCTGCAATCAGGAAGTTTTGGGGGGATTTTGAATTTTCTTGTTGTGGGCGTGGTTGTAGGGAATAGGGGTTGTACCGTCAGTGGAATCTATACCTGACCAAACCAGTGGCAGATATATAATGGTTAGCAGATAGTCTTTTCCAAGAGAAAAGAAAGGCAAGGAACCAAGGAGATGGAATGGCTTTAGGCACTGCCCATACCAATACGGATATTTAAAAAAAATCGCGTCCACGTAGCGTATTCGAATCGTTTTGGTCCCTCTACGCGTAAAAGCAAAAACGGAGGAAATATGATGTCGCCCAGCTTAGAGCATGCGCATTGCTTAGTAATATGAGATAAATGTGCGGCCGCGATTCTTTAGCCAACGGGTTCAGTCGGTTCTCGACTCACCTGTATAAAGTTCGGGTAATAATTCCGTGTTCTCAGTACGCAAAATTAAATGTTAATCCAAGCCCTAAATCTAATCAAGTCTTCAATCCATCAAAGTTAAAACATGACAAATAAAACGCTGGTTAGGATTAGGGTTTGGGTTAGGGCTTGGATTAAGATTTATATGAGAACACGGAATTATTACCAAAGTTCCTCCATTCTTCTGGTACCACAGTCTGGCTGGCAAAGTTGTCCCACCAAGCACTTGTTCGTCCTAGCATTACCCAGAATTCAGAATACTCCGTGCACTAGCTGGCTTTTTCTTTAAACGTTTTAAAGAGTCTTCATAGTTTTTATTCGCTTTCTCGAATATTTTCCGTGTGCGTTCAAATTCTATCTTGTACATATCTAATATTTAGCCTTAGTTTAGTGAGGGCCACTAGTTTATCAATCCTCGATTGTAAAGTGTTTTACCCTCGTAAAATAAAGTTTTAGATTACATTACATTACATTCAAATTCAAAAATTCAATTCAAAACAAAAAACCTTTGTTTTCAAAACAAAAAACCTTTGTTTTCGCCGGTCACGAAAACGGCGTTTTCAAACATCTTCACTCTGGAAAGCGTTTTCGAAAACGCCGTTTGCGTGCCGACGCAAGGGCAAGAAACATGTAACAGAACAAGGATTTGTATTTCACTATTTCCGAACGAAACCACGACGTTTAGTACACTCCCATCATTTGAATATCTAAATAATTCATGAGTAAGCACAATACGGTTTATAACATTTTAATAATTTTCTTATTTACGTACGTAAACAGTATTGCAATGCGCCTGTCCTATAGCCCGTGATTACGGTGAAAGTAAAAGGCGGAATGGCCTTGCGGAATGGCATATGGAATGGAATGCGGAATGACATGCAGCTGAATGACTGCGGAATGGCGAAACGAATAAAATTTCGAGACATTTTTTTCGTTTGGCGCTTTTTAAATTTCATTTTAAAAGTTTACCACAGAATACGTATGGGTCATGGCTTTATAGGATACCCTAAAGGTCGAAATGTCGAGAGAGCACTGGGTTTCTCACCAGGGTTGCCAGATCACTGCATTTTTGAGGCCAAATCTTCAACAATGCTCTTTGTTTTTCTTTGTACTTGGCTTTTGTTTTCTTTGTTTACTTGACTACACTAATGACGATTTGGCCTCAAAAATGCAGTGATCTGACAACCCTGTTTCTCACTCACTGGGACTGTATCTACTTCACCAAATTTAGCTAAAGCGCGAGCCCGAAGGGCGAGTAATGATTGTCGCGCTACGCGCTCCCTCTTTAGCTAAATTTGGTGAAGTAGATACAGTCCCAGTGAGTGAGAAACCCAATATATATATATATATATATATATATATATATATATATATATATATATATATATATATATATATATATATATATATATATATATATATATATATATATATATATATATATATATATAAAATTACGATCATTTTTACAGTTACAGTGTATATATATACATGCAGTTTAACAGGTCATGACACTACGGCTGTACTTAAGTTTTATTATATTTTGTTTTTGTTCTTCTATGAGTCAATTACAACAGTGTTCGCATCACTATAATATCAATATGTACGGTTTTGAACACCAACAATAATGAATATTTCATGAGCATTTCACACAAGAAACGCTAAATGAACAAAAAGTCCTATAATCAATCATGAATATTTCATTCCATTTCATCAACCAAAATTCATGAAATTTTCATAAATAATAAGCTCATGAAATAGTTAATATGAACAATTATTCATGAGAATATTCATGATTATTGTTTTTTAAAAATTCATGAATATTTCATGGTATTGTCATCAACCTGAAAACTAATGAAATTTTCATGAATAATTTGTTCATGAAGTAATCAATATGAACATTCATGAACATTCATGAATTATTATGTTTTTTGAAAAAATCATGAATATTTCATGGTTGTCATCAACCAATACTAATGAAATTTTCATGTCGAGAGAGCACTATTTGTACAGGCGTTTGTAAATATGTGTTCTACATTATAGAGTAAGCTAGACTATGACATTATCAACCTAGCTCGCGCAAGTCCCAAAATCTTTTTAAAGATTAAAATATCTGTAAAAAAAATTGAAATATATTAAAATATCCCTGATCTGCGAAGTTTTTATGTTGTTTGAAAACTACTGCGCTCGTTACATTGGTCATCTCGCCACCATGGTAGAACCGCTACGTCATCTTACTATAAAGATGGAATCAAATGAACCTGGACATGGTTCTGGCTATTAATAGTGATTGTGTAATGTCTCATTTTGACCGTCCTGTTGAAACACAACTGAGAGTTCATGGCAGTCTTTTGTCCTGGAGCTGTTATTGTACCCTTGCAAGGAATGCAAGATGACTTGTGTCCTATTGCGTACCCTAACTGTACTCTCATCGACTTCATCGACATGGAAAGGAGTTATCGCCGACCGTTATTATTCATGAATTTCCTCATGAACGTTAAATGGCACAGTTCATGAAAGTAGCTGTTCATGAACATTTCGTGAATTACTGATTCATAATATGTTCATGAAACTGTTCATGAATATTGAGGAATATCTCATGAACAATATTCATGACATTCTCATGAAACTGTTCATGAGTATTTGAGGAACATTTAAGGAACAATATTCATGAAATTCTCATGAAACTATTCATGAAACTATTCATGAATATTTGATGAATATTTAAGGAACAATATTCATGAAATTCTCATGAAACTGTTCATGAATATTTGAGGAACATTTAAGGAACAATATTCATGAAATTCTCATGAAACTATTCATGAAACTATTCATGAATATTTGATGAATATTTAAGGAACAATATTCATGAAATTCTCATGAAACTATTCATGAAACTATTCATGAATATTTGATGAATATTTAAGGGCAATATTCATGAAATTCTCATGAAACTGTTCATGAGTATTTGAGGAACATTTAAGGAACAATATTCATGAAATTCTCATGAAACTATTCATGAAACTATTCATGAATATTTGATGAATATTTAAGGAACAATATTCATGAAATTCTCATGAAACTGTTCATGAATATTTGAGGAACATTTAAGGAACAATATTCATGAAATTCTCATGAAACTATTCATGAAACTATTCATGAATATTTGATGAATATTTAAGGAACAATATTCATGAAATTCTCATGAAACTATTCATGAAACTATTCATGAATATTTGATGAATATTTAAGGACAATATTCATGAAATTCTCATGAAACTGTTCATGAGTATTTGAGGAACATTTAAGGAACAATATTCATGAAATTCTCATGAAACTATTCATGAAACTATTCATGAATATTTGATGAATATTTAAGGAACAATATTCATAAAATTCTCATGAAACTGTTCATGAATATTTGAGGAACATTTAAGGAACAATATTCATGAAATTCTCATGAAACTATTCATGAAACTATTCATGAATATTTGATGAATATTTAAGGAACAATATTCATGAAATTCTCATGAAACTATTCATGAAACTATTCATGAATATTTGATGAATATTTAAGGACAATATTCATGAAATTCTCATGAAACTGTTCATGAATATTTGAGGAACATTTAAGGAACAATATTCATGAAATTCTCATGAAACTATTCATGAAACTATTCATGAATATTTGATGAATATTTAAGGAACAATATTCATGAAATTCTCATGAAACTGTTCATGAATATTTGAGGAACATTTAAGGAACAATATTCAGTCAGCCATACTTGACGTTCTACTTGACTTCACACATTTCAAAAGAAAACGATCGCACAAAATCGAGCGCTTGCTAAAGGCGGATTTCCATTCAGTGCAAATGTCGCGCAATCGATTTTTAGCGAGCGCTTTCTTTTGAAATTTAGCGAGCGCTTTCTAAATGAAATTTAAAAAAGCGCCAAACGAAAAAAATGTCTCGAAATTTTATTCGTTTCGCCATTCCGCAGTCATTCCGCATGTCATTCCGCATGTCATTCCGCATGCCATTCCGCATTCATTCCATATGCCATTCCGCAAGGCCATTCCGCCTTTTACTTTCACCGCCGTGATTATACGTCCCGAATACGGAATCTTAAAAATATTTCATGTGGAAGCATCGTGGTAAAAACATATTGTAAAAAACAGTACAAGACTATCAAAAATAATGGGCACTTTGCAAAAAGTACGAGGAATTTTTGCCCTCATGGGCGAGACTAAAGTTTTTGATCGTGTATTGAATAAGGTATTTAGTTGTTAGTTTTAGTCTCGTATTAATGTGAGTGTGATCATTAATTTTTTGAGGTATGACTTAATTAATAATGACTTTATAAAGGTAATTCGAGGTGAACTAAACTAAAGCTTCATAAATGCTGCATATTCTCTGCTTATATATGCTCATTAATGCTACCTATTATGTGCTTACATGACACATAAACTAAGAAATTCACCAAGATTTCTCAATATGTTGCACCCCCCCTGGCTACCCCAACATAATCCCCCCCTGGACGGCATGAACATTGACACCATGGATTGTGAGCATTAAGCCCCTTTTTCACCACCAATTTTTCTTCGACAAATTTATCAAAGCTTTCCTAATTTACATGGTGAAAAAACAGACACATGAAGTTTTGGTCATCTAAAAAGGTCTTAAGGTGAAATAACACCTTGATACATTAGGTACGAATTGTTGCAGCCAATCCAGGCAAAGTTGTTGGTGAATTAACTGTAGAAGAAGAGCATCAGAATCGTGGCGGCACTTTGCATGGAGGATTAACGGCAACATTAATTGACACTTTAACAACGGTGACATTGCTGAGCATGGAAAATGGACGACCTGGTGTCAGCATTGATCTAAATGTCTCGTAAGTATATCTACCAGCATTGCGCTGCCATTTCGAGTCGGAATTCTAGTTTTTGTACCTTTGGAGTACAGACTCCAATGCCAGATTTGGCCAAGATTTTGGGTTCCTTTACCTGCGGTAAGGCGAGGTTTTGGCCACACCAACCATGTGTCCCATTGCAACAGTGTTGTTATCAGAAAACTGATATCAGGATGCATTTGTATGGCTTGTGAGAGCTTTTTGACACCAAGTTTGTTACAAGTTGTGAACAGACTTGTTGCTATCGACTGAGGCTTGCTGCAAGTTGTTTTAACAAATTATAACAAGTCTGCAAATGACATGTTGCTACGGTACTAAAGTCACTGATTCTGGTATCTCAGCAATTTGCTAATAACAAAACCATAAATACTTTCAGGTATTTGTCGGCTGCTAAGACAGGTGATCTGGTAACAATTACTGCCGAGGCTATAAAGGTTGGAAAAACCATGGCATTTACTACAGCTGAATTAAAACTGCAAGATGGGACAATTATAGCCAGAGGCAACCATACAAAACACTTAGGAACTTTTAAATCGTAATCACCGTGTTGTTATATAATTTTATATTGTTATATATGAGGTTTTTTGCCAAGAACTAGAAATAAATTTATTAGCTCATGTTTTTCTATGCTGTGTGACTGCAAGTGTGACTTATGGATACAACCACCTTGTTTCAAGTTTGTGATTAATCCTCTTTGCTTCATTAAGCTGTATCAAGTTTGTGAAAATAAGATTTGATTCAACTAGACATTTACAGCAAGTGGTTGAAACGACTTAAGTCTTAACCATGAACTTGTATCCAGCTTGTTGACAACTTGCAGCAGACTTCTTATCATCAAGCCGGAGCAAGCGATGTGAACGCATCCTGATATAGGCTTGTGACTGCAAGGTAACAAGCCTATAATTTATTCACTCATTACTGCAACTTACGCGTCTTTCTGGCTGTGTGAGGACAGGGGCGTAGGCAAGGGGGGGGGCAGTGGCCCCCCCCAATCATCCGAGAAACCATTTTTTCAAAACGTTGAAATCCGGGTAGAAAATTGTTGGGGGGATTATCAGATAGTGAAAGAAGACTAGTTTGCCAAAAAAAGAGGAAAAAACACCTGATTTAATTTATATATTTTAAATTACTAAAAAGGTAATTTCTATTTTCTATCAACTTGATGGTCTCGTAAATTCTTCTTGCCCAAACTTCCAGAGTGGGGAACCCTTATTTTTCTGAATTTCAGCAACCCTATATAGAATGTTAAATTTCCTTGGTGAGAATGTCGCTCGACACCCCTTAAATGAGCTCGCCCCCCCCCCCAAAGTCAGGGCCCTGGCTACGCCCCTGTGTGAGGACTATTCTCAATTCTCTATTCCTGCAAGAAACGACTTCACAGCAACTTCATGATATTTTTTACGTTTGTTTTTCAATTTTCTTTTTGTACCTTTCATTCTGAATTTCTTTCCTATCTTTTTTGGTCGCTTTGTTGGTTCCTTAACTTTGGTTGGTAACTGGAAATTGATATGCTTAGTGAGGACAACGATTGGTTTCTCTGTTATCCCACACCTGTTTTTTTCCCATGCTATCTTAGCGTAGCCTTTGATCCCCCAGTTTTCTGACCAAGAATTCTTCACCAGCCAGTAAGGCATCCCGTGTTCTATTCCGTAACCAACTACCAAAACTGTGTGACTATTGTCGCTGTTGTCTAAAATATGAAATTCTCATTTCCAAGCTGCTCTTCATGGAAATCTTATTGATCTGGCGTTCGTACAAGAGGAACCCTAAACTAAACTAACTTTATTTATACTGGGTAGCTCTATCAGTTCTAAACTGCTCTTCCTAGAGGTCCAGTAAGGATCATCTCTTATTGATCCAGTGTTACTACAGGAGGAAAACCTAAACTAAACTAACTTTATTTATACTGGATAGCTCTATCAGTTCTAAACTGTTCTTCCTAGAGGTCCAGCAAGGATCATCTCGTATTGATCCAGTGTTACTACAAGAGGAAACCTAAACTAAATAACTTTATTTATACTGGATAGCTCTATCAGTTTTAAACTGCTCTTCCTAGAGGTCCAGTAAGGATCATCTCTTATTTATCCAGTGTTACTACAGGAAGAAACCTAAACTAAACTAACTTTATTTATACTGGATAGCTCTATCAGTTCTAAACTGTTCTTCCTAGAGGTCCAGGAAGGATCATCTATTATTGATCCAGTGTTACTGCAGGAGGAAACCTAAACTAAACTAACTTTATTTATACTGGATAGCTCCATCAGTTCTAAACTGTTCCTCCTAGAGGTCCAGGAAGGATCATCTTTTATTGATCCAGTGCTACTACAGAAGAAAACCAAGTCTATCTTACCGCATTTTGGGTCGTCGTAAATGCCCCATCCATAAAATTTGAAAGTCATCGGATTGGTATTGATGGAGACTGCTGCTGTCCCATATTTAGCAATGGCAATTTTTAATGCTGTGTTGTTACGTTTGGGTACGTAGGCAAACCCCTCTATATTTACAGCATCTTTATTTCCGTTTGAATGACACGCGCCCTCCTAAAACAAAATGGAAATCACGTGGCATAATCAACGAAGAAATCTGCTTAAAAAGACATGCAGTCATTGAGAGAGGTTGGTTTTCTAAGTGTGCCCACAGGAATTAGCTCCAATCGTAGCTGTGTTCGAATTCCACGATCAAAACATGAGTCATCGAAGAAAACACAAAGAAATCATGAGCGCGAAGGTGTCTGTATATACGACACAGATTCCTCTTGATTGACATAAACTTTGACTTTAATTTTCCCGCCTTAAATCTCGCCTTAGCTCGCGATGCACAAACCTTGTTTTATATTTTTTATTATTATCTACAATTTAAAGTGAACGCCTTTGATACAACTGGTCCCAGAAAACACTTTGGAACCAATTTAATTTTCGTTCATAAACACAGGGTATATTTAATAGTGTACCTGAGCTAGGTAAGGTCCATAACTACTCTCAGTTCTAAGGGAATGTAGATATACCCAACTGAATGCCTTGCTATACCAGCCTCCTTTGCAGCCCTCATTTCCAGACCCCCACGAACAATCCATGATCTGCTGTGGTGATAAGATGGTCAGGTTTCCAGTCTGGTAAAATGAAACATAACATCAGTTAAATTTCTGATTTGCATTGGATAAGCTTTTGAAAATTTCTTGTAAACTTTCTTTCAAAATTTCTTTCAAATTCCGCTTTATAATTATGGCGAATCCTTTATTAAGAACGGAGAACGAGCCATGTATTATTAATTGTGCAATTTTCTGGAAGTTAAGCACCACGAAAATTTATTTATGGTTGTTTGAAAGGACAGCGCAAAGTGGCTGGACCAGTGAACTCTATAAATACTGGAACGATAAGTCCAGATAAAAACCCTACGTTTGGGTGAAGCCAAGAAGGCGGCAACAACTACAAATGTGGTAAACAGTCTTAGTACTATTTTCCCGAGGTATTTGCTATTTTTAAAAAAGGCTGTATCGCAAACTAGGTTATAAGTTCATAAACCATAAAATTACCTCTTAAATCAAAATAAAAACATCAAATATCGGTACATTCCCAGAAGTATGGGGTCAATCGCGCCGAGAGAAACAATAGAAAAGGACTGAACTTGATAACCTATTGATAACCAATTTGGCTTCAAAGATGACGGCCAAGTTATCTTTCCAGTCTAATTTAGAGTTCACTGGGCTGGAAACATTTAAAAGTTAAAATTGGAGCAAGAAAATATAAAACACGCTTCATATCCAAAAAAAAAGTCTCAAAGGTTGTTAACACAATTTGTCCCGTGTCTCGTGCATAACTGGTGCTCTCTATCGTACTGCCCCTACAAGGAAATGGCTGGTTTCATTTACCTTCAAAAACTGTATCGTCTCTATCGCCTGCGCAGCCACTAGAGCGTAACATGAAGCACAGTTTCCTTGGCTGCGGACTGGTCCAACAGCGCCTACACATGAAAACATACTTAGGTGTAACAGTCGATCATTGATTTTAAATCTTCTGTGGTCGGCAAGAAACTTGTTGAAATGTCGTTAATAGCTTGTTCACAGCTTTGTAGGAAGTCGTGGAGCTCAACCGACATATTGCAAGTTAGAACTGGCCACAATTTTCATTGGGTCGCCTGTACGAAAGGTTGATAGCGCTATCTACCGAATAGTAATTTTTCAACTGACACATAAAAAGCAATGACACAAGGGATATTGAACTCATAAGAGATAAAAAGTGACTTTAACTTGAAAATGCTGAACTTTAATATGGGTTTTATCAGTTACTGGACATGTTTAGAAAGTTTGATGAAATCACTATCCTGTGGATAGCGCTAGTCGCCTTTCGTAGAACCGACCCCTGATATTTAGGAGGGTATTGAAGGAGGAGTGGATGCCCTATTCCAATTTTCCCAGTCTAAACTTCTACTAAATCCCCTTGGAAGCTCCCAGCGTATTCCTGCAGCTCACCGTAGTCCCTCCAGTCAAAGGTATCAGGTACACCAGAAATATTAAAAGCACCGTCGGCGAACAACTTTCGCCTACCGTGCTGGTCGATATACTGAGGTCCCTCTTTAGATCCTCTGTAACGTATGTATTCATCGTCACCGTCGTCCGCCATATGATTGGCTGAAAGTTTGAAATTTAAATTCTTACGATTTGTTGAATGGATAAACCTGAAAATAAAACAGTAAGAGTTGCTCTGTCTTCGCGTTGTATGTATTTGTTGTGTGTTGTAAGTCTATTCGAAGATGACTTTGAAATAAAGTCGAAAATTTACAGGTTTAATGTTACGTCTGGTTTGAAAGATGTCTCGATTGTCTTGACGAAATCACCTCGGCGAGAATGACTTTGTTACGAAAATTACAATCAAACTAGGTGATCTGAATGCACGGAAAAGTACTGGCACTATTGTAAAACAGAAACTCGAAAATCACTCGAAAGTCGAGTCAAACTAGCAAATTTCTCATTAAGTATAATTTACTTCGGTTCCAAATTTCTGATGGACTTATAATTTTCTTTACTGAACATGTTTACAAAGTTTCAACAAGTTTCATAAAGGAAAACCAAAGATACATGTGATTAAAAACAGCAATATGGATTTTTATTTCGTAACTAGTTCCAGGCCTTTTACTCACGGTCAGATTAGCTGGAATGGAAACTAGGTTTAATGGTAATGGTTTTATAACGAGAGTTGACTGTATTTTCTGTAAGTAAAATAAGACGGGCCATTCACCTTAAATTGTGACGAAACAGGTGTTTTCTCTTACTTATTTCCATTCTTCCTTTGTAAGATTTTAGGTGACGCCGTCTGAAAATGGAATACAGTTGCTCCAGGTGTTCTTCTTTGTCCACGTGACGTGGCGTCATGAATTCTTGCATGGGATTGGTTAAGAGATGCGAGTCGAGTTTGTGACTCCAGTTACGACACCACAAGTCTGAAATAGAGATCAGAGATGGAAGGCATTGTAGAGAAGACGAAGGAAGATTGAGATGATATGGACATGTAATAAGAAGAAATGAAGAAGAACTGGTCAGAGACATTATGGAATGAAAAGATCAGAAGATGTGGAGTGGAAGACATTGTAGAGAAGATGAAGGAAGAATAAAATGAAGTGGACATGTAATAAGAAGAAATGAAGAAGAACTGGTCAGAGACATTATGGAATGAAGAGATCAGAAGATATGGAGTGGAAGACATTGTAAGGAAGATGTAGAAAGACCGATTAAGACAGATTAGGATTAGGATAAACACAGATGATGATTAAGAAGCACAATAACTTAATTAAACTACAGACCTTCAGGAAGCTCAAAAACGGACACGTTTGGTTTCCACTGTTCAAACGAGACATAATCCAAGACATAGTAATCATAATGCGTGGCCAGCAAGCTGTCGTAGCCTTTCATTTCATACTTTACTGGACGAGCTGGCTTGGAGTTTGTCACCCAAAAAGTGTACACATTATCGAGATCGTAGGTTTTATAGCGATGCTGCCATTTTGTAGTCTCGGTTCCTTGGAGAACCTCAATACCAACAAACTAAATGGATTAAAATTTTACAAAATAGTTTTAGAAAGTCGATGAAAATTTACTGGGAAAACTAAGTCGTGTTTTAAACAACACTAAAACACAAATTCAAGTTATTTGACAAAGAAGGCGGTTGTCCGAATTATGTCTTCACGAATCTTTCTTCCATTACCTCAAATTCCTCAATGTTGGGTAGAATTGGCTGTGGTATAATTGGAATTGTTTTTGTTCCATTTCTGTACCAACATCCCTTGAAGTTTCCTCGTCTTTCGTTGTACATGGGCACAACTTTGAACGCTGTTCCATGGGCTCCCAAATCTGAACGTTGGTAGGTCTGGTCTGTGCCTAAACAATACGTACATTCAACACCGCCTAGCAAAGATGAGCGTGTGACAAAGCGGCGTTTGTTGCCTCCAAGGTTGTAAAAATGAATTGAGCAAATCCCGTAACATATTCGCAAATGTTTTAAGGTTGATGGAATATTACGATCGCTAAAAACCGGTCAACAATCTCTGTAGGGGGAGAGCGGGAAGCCTGATTAAATCTAAGGTTTCAACTGCTTTAAAATCTCACAACTTGTCAACTGCATTCTTTCCAAACATGTTCGGTAATTGTTTAAAACCCGTATTTAAGTTCAGCATTTTACAGATACAGTCACTTTTATAGTCTTTTTATCTCTTGCAAGTTTAATATCCCTGGTGCCTTTCTGCGGCAGTTGGAAAATCTCAACCCCCTCTGTCTCAATCTGGCGAAAAGCTTGCGCTAATCAGCTTTCGTTCAACCGACCCAAGGACGATAACAACCATTTGGAAATTCTACCTTTGCAATTTTTCCCTTCAACTCAACAAATTTGTACACAGTTGTCAACAAGCTTGCTGCTGACGAATCGTAGCAATTGGTCAGGGAAGCGAGGATCCATGATCTCGGAGGCGAAGGGAACCAGTGCTACTGCCTTGATCAGGGGGATCGATGGCGCTATTCACAGACAGCGATTTTTCGAAGTGTCGCAGAAAGACATAAAATGCAATGACACCAGCGATATTGCACTCGCAGGAGATGAAAAGCGACTTTAATTTGAAAATGATGAACAGTAATATGAGTTTTACCAGTTATTGAAAATGTTTAGTAAGCTTGAGAACATCATATTGAACATACCGTAATAGAAGTCCACTCTGCTCCTCCGATGATTGTGACTGAACCAAATTTCAAAAGGTTCCTGGATTCCACTACGGGGCAGCTTCAGCAGCCCTGAACTGCGATAGTTTCCTGGAAATAATGGTCTTGGATGCCTTCGAATCATTCGCCGAAAAACGGAGACAACCCTGCCGAAATGGAGCATTCTAAGTTCGTGCACAATAACAGTACTCACACAGCATAATATTAGTACAAATAAAGCGTTAAAAATTTTAATTTTACACGACATTAAAGGTTGAATTTTGTGCACAAAGTTGTAAGGAATATCTTCAAGCTTGAAACACAATGTTCATGTTAGAATGCGGAGATTCCGATGTTGAAGATTTATATTTACCGATTTGTGTTTACTATTAACTGGTACCTGTTATATAAACTGTGAAAGGTTGTTTTCAATAGCCGTGATCTTATGAACGTATCCTGATTATGAACTTGGCTGTTACAAAATCCGACAAAACTGAGTCTGGGTCTCGATGCTTTTCCACAATGAGGCTTTCTACAATGAATATTACCTAAACGATGAAAATACAATGCCATACTCCGATTATTGGATCATGAAATGGAACATTCTGATCATTGGATCATGGCTGAATGACATGGAGAACAGTGAGATTTTCAAAACAATGATAAGACAATGGAACATTCAGATCACTGGATCATGGCTGAATGACATGGAGAACAGTGAGATTTTCAAAACAATGAAAAGACAATGGAACATTCTGATGACTGAATGACATGGAGAACAGTGAGATTTTCAAAACATTGAAAATAAAACCTAACAATTTGATCACAAGAAGCATAAATGGAAAAAAAATTAAAACGATATATTTGTTCTGATTAAATATAGCTTTACAGTTTATAATTACATGCGCATTATATACGTGTGTCTTTGCCTTGGGAAAAGCGGTGCGAAGTCACGACTCGAGCGGTTTTGCACACAATGTGAATATCTTTAGAAGACCTTACTATAATAAATATATGTATTTTGGGTAGTGTTTTCTCAACACTTTGTATCTATGCAGCTTAAAGCGCCGTCGGTAGCCAAGGAAATTTGCAGAGGATAATGCTCTTGAGTGGTTTGCTTGACTTTAACACTCTCTGTGGTCACCACCGGTAGCAATTCTTCCAGTTCCGCTCTGGAACTTAGCGATATGAAGTAGAAACAACACGGTGGAAGAAAGCCGTTAAATCCTGAAGCAGCTGAGAGCGTGTACGCGCCCATCTCTTCAAAGTAAAGCCAATCGCCAACGTTACATTCAGGCAGCATCACGCTCTTCGCCACGCAATCCATCGAGTCACAGCTTGGTCCCCAAATGCTCGACGGGAATTTTTCTTCGTTGCCATCGCAAGGACGCAATAGCTTCGCCTCCACCGTGGCGTGATCGAAAATTAAACAGTTGAAAGAGCCGTACACGCCTTCGTTGATATAATACATGAAACCCTGCAAGAAAAAATATCAGGATTAATGTTGAAGAATACCACCTAAAGATTAGGAGGAAGGATCAAGATTCACGATTAAACAGCAGTAAGGAGCACGATTTAAAATCAAAAGCTAGGAGTAAGAATCAAGATTTATGATTAAAGATTAGCAGTCAGGATTATGAATTTAAAATACTAACTTTCGCAGTCTTGTGTGGTGAGTTAGCGCCTGAAATGAAAAGTCCCAAATTAAACAGTAATATTGATATTTCTAATGATTATAACAGTATTACATAAAATAGACGAGATGGTTGGGAAACTCATTAGAATTACAATTATCCGTGTTTTTGTTCTGGTTTATGCAGAAATAAGGTTCTTCATCGTCACGTGCGTATTGTACTCTCGCTTTAGTAACCAATAGCAACGTCTTAGGAAAGTTAGCCGCCCGCAGCATTAACAGTCGGGCAATTCAACAACTGCTATAGCTGGATTTGGCTAAAGCATAATACACACGTGACGCGAAGGACTGTATTTTTGCTTAGTTTATTTATGAGTCGGTTTTCTTCGATGTACCGCGGGTTATACCCAAGTTATTTACCTTGAATAAATAATTACATGAATATTGTAAGAAAATCTCGACTTAAATTGTTTGAAGTCGAAAGATTCTACTAAAAAACCCCCATCAAAAACAAATTAAGTAGATTAAATACCTCGAAAGTCGGTCTTTATAACGAGATAAATCCCGACCTTCGAGGTATTTAACCGATACATTGACGAACATAGATAATGAGTTGTACTCTTCTATCGACATCTAAGAATCTATCCAACTCTAACCTTTAATGTCAGCCGCAAGCTTCCAGTTCGTTTCTCGTCGCGACGTCACGTTTGCGACTAAGGTAAACGCTGTGCTCACATAGAATCGTCCAGGTTCAGCAATGATTCGGACTCCAGAACTCGAAGGAAAACATTCATCCAATGTTTTGTTCAGAACAGAACAAACCTGCATCAAGAGAGAAGATTGAAATGAATCCAACCCATTATTTTCAAAACGTTCAGGTAGCAACGATCATAACTAATGCATTGGTTGGAAATAAACCGTTGGACTAAGCCTTTATTATACCCAACAAGCAGAATCGGGTATTGCATACAGTGACATTGCTTTCGAAACACGACATTCACAAAGCACTTCTTTCCACCACTGACCTCTTCGAAACAAATATCCTTGCTCGCTGAGCCAGGAAAGCCGCCGCCAACATCCAAGATGGAAAAATTGAAACCAATCTTTCTCTAGAAGATAGCAAAATTTCAATTCCAATAACTTCAAGGGACAATTGTTCAAAGCTGGTTTAGCGTTAATCCCGGGTTTAACTTTAACCCAATGTTTTAGTTTGTGCACATCACTACGTCCCTCTACCTCCCTTGAGGCAAGAAAACTCCAATGGATCCGCCAGGCAAAATTTGTAAAAAATATTTTCAAGTTTATAAATAAGCTCTTGGAAAATTTGCTTCGAAAAACTGGCCCCAGTTGTGCAATTACTTTTAAACCACTCTTTTGCTAGAAGGTTTGCAATTGACCATAACGAAAACGATGACGGATGTGCATCGTACCAGAATGCATCGCGGTCGAAAATCGTTTCAAAAAGCAAATTGACGTCTGTTGAATGCCAAGTATAAGAAAGAAGGTTATTTTCTATGTTCTGTTAAAGTTTTCATGTCTTTGAGTGCTTTTCTTGGCATTTTTTTCAGTCGTTTTTGCTTGATGCCCGCAATGCATTCTAGTAAAATGTACATGCCGCCATCGCTTTCGCTATGGTCAATTCCATGACACCACTGTTCTACGATTATCATGATTACCAATTTAATATTTCAACCCGATAAATTTACAGCGTTGCTGATCGTGCAATCACATTACTATCCTAATCTAGCTCCCTTAAATCGTTAGAGCAAGCGTCTTTAACCTTTAAAATCGTGGATTTCATGGCCAAGATGTACTTACAGCCCAATTGAACACCAGTTTGGCAGATTCGACAGCAGTCTTGAAAGCTGTTGCATCAAAACAACCACTACCGACGTGGAAACTAAACAGAAATGTAAGCTGTATTAGGCGCAAGCCTACTTCAACTACGGCTCAGCATTGGAGTTAACAGAATGACTCTGAATAAGAATTCCTCAAAGATTTCTTGTAAAGAAAACTCAGCGAGGGCAAGTTTTGTCTTCATTGTCATTGCCTGAGATGGTGATAGACATACTGTAAATTAACAATGTTGCTATAAATCTTATCGCAACTTGACGAAATTGACAAGTTCGTTTCAACTTGCTGAATGTAGTTGATTAAGCAGTAAAATCACAGGTAACCCGATATGTGGCTGCACTTGCTGTCATCATAATATGGCAACAAATTTGTGGGAAGGGGCAATATGCAAACATCATCAAGTTATATATACCATTGGACAACTATTATTTAACTGCAAAGTAAGCTCATGAAGCAATATTTAAAATGCTCACCTGACACCAACAACATTTAGGTCAAGTTCTTTGGCAACTTTAAGAAGATTCTGACACTGGTCAAGAGCTGCCCCATATTTGATACCAAGCTAAAAATTGGCGAGGAAAGAAACGCTGAATCAAAATACCCATACATTTCATTTACTACTAACTGCACTACCTATGTCAATGCTAGTTTGAAGTGTTATGGAGAGGATATACAGAATGTCACTATGAAATAAAAAAAAATCTGTATGTACCTGACAAAGTGATTTTGAGTCATCTGTTAGTATTCTCAAGAGCAATCTGAAATGATATACAGAATACTAGAACAGATTGTGCTCTATTCACGTTTTATGTATGTTGTCTTGTGCTAAATACACTTGCCCAAATACCAAAAAGTGATGTAGTTTGAAAATGAGGTATGTCTGCCTTGAAGAACAATTAGATTATACAGCCATTCGCAGCAAAGCTTGATTTTTAGTACTATTTGCAACCTGCCGTTAACTGCGACCAATCAAAGGTTTTGTTTTATGTTTATTTACAATGTCATTATGTAATGTGACCAGTCTTGGTGTGCGGGGGGGGGGGGGGGCAAATATTCTACCCTAACTCACATTGCCCGACTATATTGGGATAGTGTCTGCAATGTGAAAGGGATTATCTCCTGCTTCTTTCATTCCTTATCTGGCAGGAAATTATGTTTCAAGCACAAGTGGAAGCATTCAGCCAAATACCATAACATCTAATAAAGCTGGGTGTCACCAGTCAAGAATAAAAAATTCAGGCTGCCAAATGTGGCCCAATTACAGCTGTATTATTATTTAAATTCTATAGAGATTGATTGTTTTTACAGTGAACACTAAAATACTTGCACAGCATGAGTATTACATCAAGCTGGCCAGTTACTTGAAGGTATCTCTTTTTATGTGCCATATTTATACACATCTGTACACAAATTTCTACCTTGCATTCGGGGCAAATCTTTTGGCCTTCTGCAGCTCCATTTCATTGTCAAATGTCATGAGATCAACACCATGAGACACTGCAAATTTCATATGTGATAATTGCTTGCACGGGTTAGCAAATACAATACGGTCTGGTTCAACCCCATAATCAAGAATAGTCTGGATTTCCACCTGAAATGAAACAAAGGCATGTAGATGAACAAACTTGATATAAATTGGCTCAGGCTGTGGTAGTGTTCCTGAACCATTTTCTTGTTTGTATAATTATTATGTTTATGTTTGTGCTAATGGCTAAAGTTAAATAAATAAATAAATTTCAAAGAGGAATAATGTCTCATGGTGTTAAGAAAGCATGAAATTCATTGTACATCCAGAAAGGGCAAATTCATAAATCTTTTAATAAATATAGGCCAAACATTAGCAATGCTAAGTGTTCATACTGACCTTGCTTGCGCAGTCAAAACCAATTCCTAATTTGGCCATCATCTCCAGAATGACAGGATCAGTGTTACATTTAATGGCTGAAGTACAGATTCAAATGCATTTTCAAAACACATGTCAGTTGGTGGGCTATACGTTTGCATTTTTAAAATCGTTCTTACCGTAAAATGGCTCGATTCGTGGTAGGAGTTTTCGCCACTGTAAAATAAAAATATCTTAGAAGGGAAATCTCAAAGTGAACCAGCATTGATTGAAATGTGTTGTTAGCAAACCAGCACAGAAATGTGTTGGAATCTGAGGTTGATTGTTTAAAGCTCATTTAGCCAGGGTTAAAGGCAAAGCCATTGTTTTAGTCTCTGTATACACTTTCTTTCAAAACTTCAGACACCAAAACTTCTATTGATCCAGACTAGATTTCGGAAGAAATATTAATCCACACAAATAAGTTGCTGGGAAATTCCTTTTGGATCTGGCATCAACCTAAGGTTAAGTCCGAACTGCTTCTAAACAAACTGAGCGCTGAACAATACCTTGTAATGTTTTATCAAGATATCTCCAATGTCTACGCAGTAGAATGCATCATCCTTGAAAAATGAAAATATTAATGCTGACTTTTGCATACAATGCATGATCCCAAAAAAATGTCACCACCCCCTGATAAGACGTTAAGTAATCCTACTCCAGGGGGGGATTGTCATCATGACTAGCAACTCAACTGTAGACATGAAGCTATAGGAGTGAGGTGTTGTAATGATTTGTTGCCTAGTGTTGTTACACTGAATGACTCTGACTTAAATTTCCTCAACATTTTCTTAAAGAAAACTCAGTGAGGGCAAGTTTATCTTCATCGTCATTCTCGAGACAAATCAAAGAAGTTTTATATGGAAAAAAGGCAAAAACTTGCAAGCATTGTTCATAACTATATTGAAGTACAATGAAACATTGAGTTTTGCTGATGTAGACCTACCCATAAAAGTTTACCAGAGATGCCACTTGGCCGGCTAAGCACATTACACCTTCATAATTAATTCAGGTGAATTTAGATTAAGTAACTTAATCTTGCAGATTTCTATAAGCAGCATAAACGATTTGTCTCTTAACGCAACAATTTTCAGGTTTTAGACTTTCTGTCCTTGGCAAGCAAGTTCATTCTGACATTTACAGTTGGAACAAATAATTACAAGTAGATTTTTGCCCCAAACTAAACACATACAACACAATCAGTATGGCTCTCTGCATAATTTCAGGAATGCACAACCATTTCGAATGCAGACAAATTGCTAGCTGAGATTTTAAAGGTTGTTAAAATCTTATTGTATATCTATTATGCTTATCTCTAAAATACTTTAATTTACCTTGCAATTGTTGTTTAGCATTATTGTCCTAATAACTTCTTTGGTTTTTACATTTTACATGCACTGAAATCCTTATCATATTATTTGTATACAAAGTACTGTACCAGTTCTTCAATTTACCTCACAATTATTATTTTGCTTTAATGTTGTAATAACTTTTTTGTAGTGACACAATCGTTAAAAGCAGAATGGGCAATATTTTTAAAGGCTTTCATTTTAAGCTGTGTAGGGAAATCTTCATCATATAGCTATTATAAAGTATATGTTCACTTGTAAAATGTACACAAAGTACTGTACTTCAATTTACCTCACAATTGTTGTTTTGCATTAATGTTGTAATAACATCTTTGGTAGTAACACCATCATCAAAAACAGAAACTTGGGAAGCTTGGCTGCTGATAATTTTCATTGCCCAAGTTCCGCTACAAAAACTACAAAAAAACTCGAATTTGTGTTACTAAAACTTAAAGAAGGATTTATTGCTATAGAATTATATGTATCCATGGCTGCAAATAATTACTTAGCTCGTAATGATAAGTGTTGGCCCAAAATATAAATTGGTTGGACATTTTGTAATTTTTGTCTGCTATTTGCAAGTAAGTCTATACTGTAAATTAGAATATAGTTCCATTGATCACATGTCAGGTCATTGAACGATTTCATCGTTTCATTTTGTCGGTCATTGCCCAATGACTGACACTAGTTTGAAGCACTGTATATAACTTCTAAGTATTTCCCCCATGTTATGCAGAACTATTCATCAGAACAACATAATCTGGGCATATTCTTGGCAAGGACGGATCTAGAGTGTTGATGGAGAGGGGAATGTTGGCACATTCATATATCGAGGTTCTGCTTAATTAAATTCCTATTGAAACAAGGTTCAATTTAAAAGAATTAGTTGGACAAAATCTAAAATATTAATATGCTCCCCTTTAGCACACCGGACTATGTATTACTGTTGGTTTACTTCGCATCATACTTGGTCTTCATTTGCATAAATTTCAGATTATTTTCACAGCAACTTTTTGGCAATGGTGTAGAGGGCATAGAGGGTATGGTTGTCGGCAGTTAAATTTTTCTTTTGTTACAAAAATTGCATTTATTTTTAACCCAAACATAGTTAAGATCATATTAAAACAACTTGGCCTAGCTTTGGCATGCCCCAAATTTCTAGCGTGACTGCGAGACATATTAATGAATATATGAGAAGAGAAACGCTATTATTACGAAATCATTAACATGTGACTACACTACAAGCAACATGCATCTGCTTCATGCAAAAGCTTTCCTTTCAACCAAGTCAATTCGACATGACCTTTATCCTAAATTCCTCTTTTATCTCTCCCAACCACACATCAATAATGAATCAAGAAAATTCATTTCAATCGAGAAACGTAATACATACTTTGAATCACACTCAATTTTCCCTTAGCAAGATGCTAGCTTGGTTCGATATCGCGGCCAAAGTAGAAGTCCAGTTTTAGTTTATCGAGCCAGAAACCACTGATCTTGCTGTCCACAGTATAAAACGTTGCCGTGTGGCCTCCCTACGAGCGAGAAAAAAGCGTTTTAGCAGAAGCTCTGTACAAATTTCTACAGCAATTTATCCCAAACACCCACTATTTCGAGACGAAATTTCGTCGATTTAAAACGGTATAAAACACTCACCGTTGTTGCAGGGTCCCCCAACGAGCCACGGATATTCTCCTCGGACGAAATTGTGGCTGTTTTAAGTGTTAAACGACATAAAAACGTCAAATCTTTAAAGTAATCCTGCCATGAAACGAACTCGAAATACACGTTTCAGAAATATGGCATGTGGTTCACAGCAGACATCAGTGTTGTGTGGTTACTGGAGTCGGTGGAACGAGGGTGGGATTTATTCCATATATGGGCGTACTGATATTAGCCCGCCAACCCGCAGCACGGTTCATTAACCGTATTTGATTGGCGGAATTCAACATTCTCAAAATACGTTTTTTCTGGAAAAAACCTTAAAATGCTTGCTCAGTGGTTGACATTACTGTACGGCTGGGCATTAAATTGTGAATTTGCATTGAAAATTTAACATAAAATATTTATTGACAGCAAAAATATTTTGTATTTCTTGTTATTACCACTGTATGGCAATGAAAAGAAATATGCAAAGATAAGGAAGGGCAAACGCTATATTAATTTGTGTACTTACAGATTTTTCATATCTTGCATATTTTTTGAAATATCAATTTTTATCCACCGTCATCTTGGGTAACAAAAGCTCGTTATTCAAAAATGGCATTGCTGCTTGCAATTGCCCCCTTTTTTTCCTGAATCATCCGTGAATTTTCTCACCATTGTTCTTGGACACCATCACACAAAATTGCCATTTACGTTCAAGCATGTTGCATGAACTATTTCACGCGTTTCAACACTTTTCCCGCTGAAGTTGACACGTTTGAAGTATAATACGTAAATAAAACTTTTTGCTACTTTTTCGGCATGTTTACTGGCTTTATATAGCACGTTTTTCTTATTACTCAGAAACACTTAACGCCAGAGAATCCTACAAGTGAAATTTCGAATTGGCAAAACTCACAGAGCATTTTTAACACATCAGCCTCGTAAAATACCAACAACTAGCAGAAGTTATCAGCGAAAACAGACGTGTTTTTTCACCTGCGAAACGTTAGTTTTGATAAAACGTTAACTTTCAAACGTGAACCAACGTGTGAAATGGTTCATACAGTATAAGAATGGGCGAGATTCATGACACCTGCAATGTCGCAATTTCCTGGTAATTGAAATTCTTGAAGTCACAGCAGGGAACGAAGAATTTATAGGCGTATTCAACTCAAACCAAACAGGACCCGAAGTCGAACACCGAGCTAATAAGTGAGTATTCTAAATTACCGAGTTGATTTTTAATCACATCAAGCACAGTATTTCAAGCTTTATAGCGATGTAAACAAACTACGACAGAAAATGTAACTTATCAACGAAGTGTAGCAATTCAAGGTAAGCATAAACAAATATTTACGTATTTTACAAAGGAAGTTCACACTTCTGTATATTGCAGCAACACAGGAACAAAAAACAAAGAATTTCTGAAGATACGAGAAGAGAAATAATCCATATAGATACTTAAAGGTTTAACAAGAATAACATCTCGTTGTCTTCATGAAAAAAATCACAGATTTGTGGCATTTTTAAAAGTCGCTTATCGCATTTACTGATGTGTAACGGCTATAGCTGGCATGTTGCATTGCCTTTGTGATTGTGAAGAATTCACTTCAAAACATCAGCTGACATCTTATGTTTATGAATATTTTTCAGGATGTAGATTCCATAGAAACAGATGGTCCGAGATGTGTTTCACCTCGTTGGTGTTGTTCCCGAGGTGAACAGAAAATGGCCTGTTGTGAAACTGGCTTTGAAGATGAACGCTTTCAACATCCCGTTGGCCACACATTGCATTGTGGAATATGCTTGAACGTCTTGAAAGACCCCGTCATGTGTGGGCAAAACGAGCACCTGTTCTGTCGAGGTTGTGTCACCCCACACCTGATGTACTCTGAAACTTGTCCATCGTGTATGCAACCACTCACTGTCGAATCGTTGCGCGAAGCCCCTCGGACTGTAACGAACTTACTTTCAGAGTTAAAGATCGCCTGCGATTATGCCGGTCGTGGCTGTGAAGATTTTGTTGAATTGGGAAACCTTGAAAGGCATGTTACAGACTGTGGGTTCGCTCCTGCAGTCTGCTCTAACGAAGGATGTCAACTTGTAGTGAATAAACAAGATTTGCTACATCATGAAACTGCCGTGTGTGAGCTTCGCAGAATCATAAGCTGTAACGAAATTCGAGAAGAAATGGATACGATGAAAGTTAGTTTGGCAGCAGTGAATGAAAAGTTGAAAGAAGTTGGGCAAAAGTTGGACAAAAATGAGAAACAGATGGAGACAAGAATGGACAAAGTTCAAGAGAATGTCAAAGCAGAAGTGGGGAATGTGGCTGCAGAAGTGGGGAATGTGGCTGCAGAAGTGGGGAATGTGGCTGCAGAAGTGGGGAATGTGGCTACAAATGTTGAAATGGTCCAGGGACAACTTAACAAGCAGGGAGAATGCATCAGTCAGCTCAAGGCAGACAATGCTGAATTGAAGAAAAGTTTGAATGAAATTACCAAACAACTGGAAAGAATGGCACAACAAATGTTACAGGGAGTTCATGCAGAACAAATGAAGAAAGATATTGCAGAAGGTGGAATGGACAGAGAGCCAATGGTAGTAGTTGCTGGAGGCAGCAATGGTAAAGAATGTTTAAATTCAGTGGAAATGTTTAGTCTTTGCAATGGAAAGTGGACAATGTTAAAGCCAATGAAGGAAGAGCATTATGATGCATCATCAGTTGTCTACAACGATCAAGTTTTGGTTCTTGGAGGTTATGGTGAGAATGGAGAAATGGAGTCAATTGAAAAACTATCATTGAATGCTGTTCATGTTGACCGCTCTACAACTTGGGAAAACTTTCATACTAAGTTACCTGGAAAGTTGCATGCACACTGCAGTGTTGTTGATAATGGACAGCTGATACTGATTGGAGGTTATGATGATAGTAAAGGTCTACATTCAGACTGTATTACTGAGGTTACCCTTGTTCCACCTTACACCACCAAGCTCTTAGCTACAATGCCACAGACAAGATTTTATCATTGTGTTGCAATGTTTGGTGACAAGATACTAATTCTTGGAGGTAAGCTAAATTGGAGTGACAGGACAAGTCTTGCCAGTGTCATGTTGTATGATATTACCAAGAATGAATTCCAGGAGTTAGCACCCCTCCCCTATCCAGTGTTTAAAATGGCCATGGTGAAGTGGGATGATGACAGTGCAATCATAGCAGGAGGTGCTGATAATAATGGCCAAACATTAAACAAAGTTTTAATATACAACATCAAGACCCAGAGCAGTTCTATGTTACCTGACATGAAGTATAAGAGAAGAGGATGTGTGGCGGCAGTTGTCAGAAACACTGTGATTGTCATGGGTGGTCAAGATGAAAGAGGAAATAGATTAAAGTCTGTGGAATGTTTTAACTTTGATCATTATCGCTGGGAAGAACTTCCTGAAATGCATGAAAAGAGATTCCTAGCTACTGCAGTTGTTTGTTGATTGTCTTTTCTGCATACTAACAATGTATTACAAGGCTGCTTGAGTATTTTATATGCTAATGTACATCGCTTCCAGTAATTTTTAATAAAATACACACAAATTCAGCTGAGTTAAGTTGGATGTGACTTAAGTGGTTGAACAAAGTAGGCCACATTATAACACATTTGAGCTTGGTATCAATACAAGACAATCAACAAACAATCCTCTAGTTTAGACTTGGTAAACAAAGTGATGAGACTGCTTATAGATTTAAGGAATAAACACATGGGTTAGCCAATCAACGATTTTCTATTGTTCTTCGATTCTTGTATTTTATCGTGCAATTACATCAATACATGCAGTGAATCTGGGTGGGTGTCAAGCAAAACATGCAAAATGAAAAATGGGCTATATCCTCCTGTTACATGAATGAATGTAACATTCTTTGATCACATTGAAAATTTTGACCAAGGTTAGTGTTAGTATCAAAGAATGGTACATTTGTAAGTGAAACACAAGGATATAGACAATCTGTAAGGCAAATATACATTTGTATAAATCCTCAAATAATCTAAATTTTGATAAAACGTTGAAAAATTAGAATCAGAGAACTCTTACTTTGTTTGCAGTTTTTAAGCTATATCGGCTCTCAACATTTGCACATCTATAATTGCTAGGAAGCATCTTGAGAACAACTTTAAGGATTATGACGTCAGTGCAATGGGTCTAAAACAATATGACCAGATTTGGTAAATACTTTACCAGATTCAGTTTAATGTGCTTGGGCACCCCCCCCTGCTTCAAATAATTGCAATACTGGGAAAACGAGGGGGGTCCATCCAAAAATAAGCAGGTTTTGTAAAGAATTTAAATATACAGTCATGCTGGACTCTAAAATGCTTAAAATAGATAAAATAAAAAGTTGGTCGTAATTGACTCTTTGTGACAAACGCCGATTATGATTGGCTCAAAATTAGGCTCGCCCTGAGAGAACTCCTTGTAAGAAAGACGAATTTGATTGGCTGTTCTTATTTCGAGAACTTTATGTGGTTTTATGGAAATTGAGGTAAAAAACTCTTCAGTTTATGTTAATTAAAATTGTCGTTTAAACTTCAAAGCATTTGACTCGGTAGTAGTAAAAAAGTCTAATCATATCTATTGTATAATCGCACAGCTGAAAATTCTCTACTCTGACTGGTTGCCCTAGGGGTGATTATGACACAATAGTCACCTAAGTGGTTTTTTTTAAATGGTCACCAATCGTTTTGCCAATGTGACAGATGCTGTTTTGCAATAAGAAACGAATTTTTCTCATCTTCCATCTATGTGATTATAGGTCATTTGGCTCAGTGATTATCGCCAGTAACTTCGCCCTCGGTGAGTCATTGCTAAACATAATCTTAGAGCTAGGTTTCCCAGGGATATTGACTGCCTATGCTGCCTTTTGCTTCATTTTCACAAATTGCGCGAATAATGCAAATTTCCTTCCAATGTGAATGCATGTTTGCGACTTACCTACCTGGGGCGATTAATTTCTACTTCTTTGCCTAAATATGTTATGAAAGAACCAATAAACTATATTATGTCCTGCAGGAAACTGTTTATAGAAACTTCAGGAAAAAGGATTTAATCTTCACCGTAATATTTATTAGTCAAAACCACTTAATGCAAAGCTTTTGCCGTCATAGCTTAAATCACAGAACTGTCGGAAAATAAATCACTACTAAACAATAAAAACTTATAATTTTCAAGTAACATTAATTTTTATTTTCACTGCAAAATATCACTCACATATTATCCGTTAATCGTCAATTTCATTACTAATATTACCATCTTTGAGTAGCCAGTTATTATAACGCTCTTCACAGCATTATTGCAACTAACTATTTTTTTATTTCAGTTCATAATTTGTGGGCAAAAATCAACCATTTAAAAAAAAACAATCACCTTGATGCGACCTTGAAGCAATTCCTTAGAAACGTGGCAACTGAACGACGAGAAAATGTGCTTAGAACAACAACTGGTTTAACTTTCTGTTCATTGTTTCTGTCTTAAACGCAATAATTTCTTTATTCAACACCAATGGCTTCAAGTACATTATTGGCGTGAAAAAGCCAAGCTGCTTTTTGTTCGCTAAAACAAGGAATCGAAACGTTTCTTCCTTCTTTAGAACATGGTTTAGGTCTGAATTATCCAAGAACAGTTTGCAGCGATCGTTTAACGCGTTAGAAATTGGTAAAATTTAAAAATTTGGCCCGTCGCTAGGGGGATTTGCTTCAAGGCCATATATCAATCATTTTTGCAATGGTCATGCATGTATAAAGTTTCTGTAATATAAACTTTCAAAAGTTTATACAATAATGCAGCTACTGCTTCGTCTTCTGGTATAAGTAGGCGAGGGGGCTCTCAGACTTCTTTTCACCTCGTACAAGGCATTATCATAAAATTTAGTTTCCAATGCATCGGTGAAAACCATAACTTTGGCCACAAACGCTTCTCGACCCAACGCGACGACGCTTCGTACGGCTGCAAATGTGACCTCTTTTGAGGACAGCTCGAGAAATCGATTATTCCAATCTCCACACAATTCTGGAGCGCGGAAGAAACACTTGTCCTCCAAATGTTACATGGAAAATAATTCGCAAAGGCCAACAAATTTAAGAGTCTCGCCGTCGCTCAGGTGATAGTTGGTGTAATTCATGTACTTTTCATCAACGTCTTCCGTGCTCGACTTGAGAACCTTTAATTTCAAGAGAACGATTTCGAATTAAAAAAAAAGATATCGTCTGGACGGCAGGCAGAGTATATAGAAAGAAAAATTTAGTGTTTTCCTAGTGCAGTTAAAAGCAAGAGCATTTCACTAAACGTACAACGATACAAATATATAGGGGCAAAATAGAGTGTATGCGTGCAAACATAATCTCGAAAGCAAACTAAGGTTTAATTTACATCAAAAAACTACATGCATCCGTACCACAGTGTAAGAATGGGCGAGATTCATGAACTTCCGTCACATGACTCCTGCAATGTTGCAATTTCCTGGTAATTGAAATTCTTGAAGTCACAGCAGGGAACGATCCTCTGGCTCTGATCAAACAGTACGCGAAGTCAGACACAGAGCCAGCTAAATTACTGAGTTGATTTTTTATCACATCAAGCACACTATTTTAAGCTTTATAGCGATGTAAAAAAACTACGACAGAAAATGTAACTTATCAACGAAGTGTAGCTATTCAAGGTAAGCATAAAGAAAGAATATTAGAGTATTTTACGAAGGCAGTTCACACTTCCGCATATTGCAGCAACGCTGGAACAAAAAACAAAGAATTTCTAAAGATACGGGAAGGGAAATAATTAATAATTCATATAGATACTTAGAGGTTTAGCAAGAGTAAGATCTCGTTGTATTCGTGAAAAAATTCACAGATTTATCGCATGTTTTTGCCTGCTTTAAAACCGTGTTTACTGATGTGTACGGCTGTAGCTGGCATGTCAAGAATTCACTTCAAAACAGCAGCTGACATCTTATCTTTATCAATATTTCTTAGGATGTATATTTCATAGAAACAGATGGTCTGAGATTGTTTCACCTCATTGAACAGAAAATGGCCTGTTATGAAACTGGCTTTGAAGATGAACGCTTTCAACATCCCGTTGGCCACACATTCCACTGTGGAATATGCTTGAACGTCTTGAAAGACCCCGTCATGTGTGGGCAAAACGAGCACCTGTTCTGTCGAGGTTGTGTCACCCCACACCTGATGTACTCTGAAACTTGTCCATCGTGTATGCAACCACTCACTGTTGAATCGTTGTGCGAAGCCCCTCGGACTGTAACGAACTTACTTTCAGAGTTAAAGATCGCCTGCGATTATGCCGGTCGTGGCTGTGAAGATTTTGTTGAATTGGGAAACCTTGAAAGGCATGTTGCAGTCTGTGGGTTCGCTCCTGCAGTCTGCTCTAATGAAGGATGTCAACTTGTAGTGAATAAACAAGATTTGCTGCATCATGAAACCGCCGTGTGCGAGCTTCGCAGAATCATAAGCTGTAACGAAATTCGAGAAGAAATGGATACGATGAAAGTTAGTTTGGTAGCAGTGAATGAAAAGTTGAAAGAAGTTGGACAAAAGTTGGACAAAAATGAGAAACAGATGGAGACAAGAATGGACAAAGTTCAAGAGAATGTCAAAGCAGAAGTGGGGAATGTGGCTGCAGAAGTGGGGAATGTGGCTGCAGAAGTTAAAATGGTCCAAGGACAACTTAACAAGCAGGGAGAATGCATCAGTCAGCTCAAGGCAGACAATGCTGAATTGAAGAAAAGTTTGAATGCTATTACCAAACAACTGGAAAGAATGGCACAACAAATGTTACAGGGAGTTCATGCAGAACAAATGAAGAAAGATATTGCAGAAGGTGGAATGGACAGAGAGCCAATGGTAGTAGTTGCTGGAGGCAGGAATGGTAAAGAACATTTAAATTCAGTGGAAATGTTCAGTGTTTGCAATGGAACGTGGACAATGTTAAAGCCAATGAAGGAAGAGCATTATGATGCATCATCAGTTGTCTACAATGATCAAGTTTTGGTTCTTGGAGGTTATGGTGAGAATGGAGAAATGGAGTCAATTGAAAAACTATCATTGAATGCTGTTCATGTTGATAGCTCTACAACTTGGGAAAACTTTCATACTAAGTTACCAGGAAAGTTGCGGGGACATTGCAGTGTTGTTTATAATGGACAGTTGATACTGATTGGAGGTTTTGATGCTAGTAAACATGCACATTTAGATTGTATTACTGAGGTTACCCTTGTTCCACCTTACACCACCAAGTTCTTAGCTACAATGCCACAGAGAAGATCTCGTCATTGTGTTGCAATGTTTGGTGACAAGATACTAATTCTTGGAGGTGTGGTACGTTGGAGTTACACGACAAGTCTTGCCAGTGTTATGTTGTATGATATTACCATGAATGAATTCCAGGAGTTAGCACCCCTCCCCTATCCAGTGTTTGAAATGGCCATGGTGAAGTGGGGTGATGACAGTGCAATCATAGCAGGAGGTTCTGATAATAATGGCCAAACATTAAACAAAGTTTTGATATACAACATCAAGACCCAGAGAAGTTCTAGGTTACCTGACATGAAGTATAAGAGAAGAGGATGTGTGGCGGCAGTTGTCAGAAACACTGTGATTGTCATGGGTGGTCAAGATGAAAGAGGAAATAAATTAAAGTCTGTAGAGTGTTTTAACTTTGATCGTTATAGCTGGGAAAAACTTCCTGAAATGCATGAAAAGAGATGGCTAGCTACTGCAGTTGTTTGTTGATTGTCTTTTCTGCATACTAACAATGTATTACAAGGCTGCTTGAGTATTTTATATGCTAATGTACATTGCTTCTAGTAATTTTTAATAAAATATACACAAATTCAGCTGACTTAAGTTGAATATGACTTAAGTGGGTGAACAAAGTAGGCCACATTATGAGACATTTGAGCTTGGTATTAATACACAACAATCAACAAACAATCCTCTAGCTTAGACTTGGTAGACAAAATGATGAGACTGCTTGTAGATTTGAGGAATGAACACATGGGTTAGCCAATGAACCATTTCTGATTGTTCTTTGATTCTTGTATTTTATCATGCAATTACATGCTGTGAATCTGGGTGGGTGTCAAGCAAAACATGCAAAATGAAAAATGGGTTATATCCTCATGTTACATAAATGAATGAATGTAACATTCTTTGATCACATTAAAATTATACATTTTAGTACATTTGTGAGTGAAACATGAGGATATAGACAACCTGTAAGGCAAATATACATTTGTATAAATTTTCAAATAATCTAAATTTTAATAAAATGTTGAAAAATTAGCTATCAGAGAACTCTTACTTTGTTCGCAGTTTTTAAACTATTTCTGCCCTCAACACTTTCACATCTGTAGTTGCTAGGAAGCATCTTGAGAGCAACTTTAAGGACTATGACGTCAGTGCAATGGGTCTAAAACAGCATGACCAATATGAGTATATATTTTACCAGATTCGGTTTAATGTGCTTAGACAACCCCCCCCCCTGCTTCAAATAATTGCAATACTGGGAACAGGAGGGGGGTGCAACCAAAAATAAGCAGGTTTTGTAAAGAATTTGAATATACAGTCATGCCGGACTCTAAAATGCCTAAAATAGATGTTTTCACATGTCACAGAAATGTAAAATTAAAGCTACAAGTCTAGCTTTTTGTTGTGTTCTTATATATTGACATTAGGAGCATCGATAAAAATTTTTAGTCAAACGTTTATTTTTCATGGAGTTAGCATTATTTTGAAAGGCTTTTAAAACAGTGTATTGTTCAAAATTTGGTTTGCACAAGGCCAGACTTCTGACTTGTAGGTTTAATTTTTAGGTTTTATGTCAAATTAAAACCATCTATATTATAAACAAAATCTGAGATAATGTCAAGGTGGGCAGGGGGGGGGGGGGTAAAATTAATGAATTGATATCTAAAAGTATTTTAGCAGTAAGCTACTACAAGAGAATTATTAAAATGTGATGTTTCCTGCCGAATGAGTTTTTGACCGGTATCTTTTCTTCTTCCCATTTTCCCACCTAAAATATCAAATACATTTTTAATAAAACCTGAAGCAAAGCTTTCGCATTTCAAGTGCATAAACTGACCAACATGTCTTGTTTTTGTTTACCTTGTGTCTGGTAGGAGAAGTTGTATATTTCTAGTTTTTGTACACGGTTTAATACAAAATGGTAACACATGTAAAGGAATTTGGAATTTGCCTCGGAAAGCAATTTTGAACTTTATTCATTGTTCGTGAGCGCTGATTGGCTTCACTGAATAGAACGTTCGTCGTGATTGGCTCTTTGTGACAAACGCCGGTTGTGATTGGCTCAAAATTAAGCTCGACCTGAGAGAACTCCTTATAAGAAAGACGAATTTGATTGGTTGTTCTTATTTCGAGAACTTTATGTGGTTTTATGGAAATTGAGGTAAAAAAACTCTTCAGTTTATGTTAATTAAAATTGTCGTTTAAATTTCAAAGCATTTGAATCATTCGTAGCAAAAAAGTCTAATCATATCTATTAGTATAGTCACAAGGCTAAAAAATTCTCTGCTCTGATTGGTTGCCCTAGGGGTGATTATGATCAATAATCACCTAAATTTTTTTTTTAAATGGCCACCAATCGTTTTGCCAATGTGACAGATGCTGTTTTGAAATAAGAAACGAATTTTTCTCATCTTTCATCTATGTGAATATAGGTCTTTTGGCTCAGTGATTATCGCCAGTAACTTCACCCTCGGCGAGTAATTGCTAAACATAATCTTAGAGCTAGGTTTGCCTATTGACTGCCTATGCTGCCTTTTGGTCCATTTTCACAAATTGCGCGAATAATGCAAATTTTCTTTTCGTGTGAATGCATGTTTGCGACTTGCCTACCTGGGGCGATTAATTTCCAATTCTTTGCCTAAATATGTCATAAACTTTATTATATCTTGCAGAAAACTGTTCATAGAAACTTCAGGAAAAAGGATCTAATCTTCACCGTAATATTTATTAGTCAAAACCACTTTTATGCAAAGCTTCTGCCGTCATGGCTTAAATCACAGAACTTTTGGAAAATAAATCACTACTAAACACTAAAAACTTATAATTTTCAAGTACCATTAAATTTTTTTTAACTGCAAAATATCACTCACATTTATCCATTAACTGTCAATTTCATTGCTAATCTTTCATTACTTATCTTTGACTAGCCAGCTATTATAACGCTCTTCACAGCATTATTGCAACTAACTATTTTTTTATTTCAGTTCATAATTTGTGGGCAAAAATCAACCATTTAAAAAAACAATCACTTGATGCAACCTTCGAGCAATTCCTTAGAAACGTGGCAACTGAATGACGAAAAAATGTGCTTAGAACAACAACTGGTTTAACTTCCTGTTCATTGTTTCTGTCTTAAACGGAATAATTTCTTTATTCAACACCAATGGCTTCAAGTAAATTATTGACGTGAAAAAAGCCAAGCTGCTTTTTGTTCGCCAAAACAAGGAATCGAAACGTTTCTTTCTTCTTTAGAACATGGTTTAGGTCCGCACTATCCAAGAAAAGTTTGCAGCGATCGTTTAACGCGTTAGAAATTGGTAAAATTTAAAAATTTGGCCCGTTGCTAGGGGGATTTGCTTCAAGGCCACATATCAATTATATGCAATGATCATGCATGTATAAAGTTTCTGTAATATAAACTTTCAAAAGTTTACATAATAATGCAGCTACTGCTTCGTCGTCTGCTATAAGTAGGCGAGGGGGCTCTCAGGCTTCTTTTCACCTCGTACAAGGCATTATCATAAAATTTAATTTCCCGTGCATCGGTGAAAACCATAACTTTGGCCACAAACGCTTCTCGACCCAACACGACGACGCTTCGTACGGCTGCAAATGTGACCTCTTTTGAGGACAGCTCGAGAAATCGATTATTCCAATCTCCACACAATTCTGGAGCGAGGAAGAAACACTTATTTGTCCTCCAAAAGTGACATGAAAAATAATTCGCAAAGGCCAACAAGTTTACGAGTCTCGCCGTCGCTCACGTGATAGTTGGTGTAATTCATGTACTTTTCATCAACGTCTTCCGTGCTCGACTTGAGAACCTTTAATTTCAAAAGAACGATTTCGAATTTAAAAAACAAGATATCGTCTGGACGGCAGGCAGGGTATATAGAAAGAAAAATTTAGTGTTTTCCCAGTGCAGTTAAAAGCAAGAGCATTTCACTAAACGTACAACGATACAAATATATAGGGCCAAAATAGAATGTATGCGTGCAAACGTAATCTCGAAAGCAAAGGTTGAATATACATCAAAAAACTAGATGCATCCGTACCACAGTGTAAGAATGGGCGAGATTCATGAACTTCCGTCACATGACTCCTGCAATGTCGCAATTTCCTGGTAATTGAAATTCTTGAAATCATTGCAGGGAAAGAAGGGGACCGGCTAAACGGAGAGTTATGAAGTGGAGAGTTATGTCCGAACCACGCCCACTTTTTTAAAACAGCCACACCCAGTTTCTTAATCCTCCTGATCACCTGATGTTTACCTGAATTAATATGAGAGTTATGTTTTTTATGTAACTCTCTCTCATCAACATTATGAAGATGTTAGAGAGCTAGTTTTTACAACTCTCTGTGCTAACGATTGAGGAAATGAAGAGAGTTATGTCAGTGTTTCGGTGTTTATTATTAGCATGACAAATCACTGATTGGTTGAGAGGAGTGCAGTTATTACATTAATTGCACAGCATTTTACAGCAGTGCAATTAATGATTTTTCCAAAAAAACGAAATGGCGGGAAAGTCGAATGGCCGAGTTTCAACACAAACGAAATTGTTGAAGAAGCGGAATTCCTGTAGAAAATCAAAGCACAAAATTTTCGCTAAAAGTCTGGCAGGACTGGAATGTAATAATTGTCTTCATTGAGAACTATCGTCTACAAGAACTCGATAAAGCGCTTTAATACTAATGGCAAGCTTGGTACATGCGATTTTGTCATGCTAATGATAAACAAGTAATCATGCGATGTTGTTCGTACAATTAGGTATTAATAGTACTCGTGATGTTTGAAAATTTTGCCAAATCGGACTTGGCTCGGCGGCCGCATGATTACCTATAATACTAACGCTTTACAGTAACAATTGACAGCAGAAAACTTTAGCTAGGACTACGGGTAAATAAGCAGACATTTGGTAGTTTTTATTATTGTTTTAACTTTCAACAAAACTATTAAACAAACAGGTCCCAAAAACCAACAATATCTAATGCGCTGGAAATCATCACAATATATTCGTTCTAATCAGTATATTACTTTCTGTATATCACCCAACGCCAAAACTTTCCTTCCTTCGCTTATGATTATTGCTGATTATCACTGATTTTAGCTTATGATTATGTAAACGTAATCGATGCTACGTAAGTTTGAATAGGTTTTGAAGGATTTGAAAGGTTTTATTAAGCCTTTATCTGTATTACTCTCGTTAGAGTTATGAAAAAATTATAACATCTTCATAATGTTAACAAGAGAGAGTTACGTAGAAATATAACTCTCTCATGTTAGCTTAAGCAAACATCAGGAGAGTTAACAAATTGGGCGTGGTCGTTTGGAAAGGTGGGCGTGGTTCGGACATAACTCTCCAGAATCATAACTCTCCGAGATAACTCTCCATTTCATAACTCTCCCATTAGTCATACCCGAACGACGAATTTATAGGCGTACTCAACTCAAACCAAACAGCACCTGCATGGTCAGACACAGAGCCAATAAGGGATCTTTTACCGAGTTGATTTTTTACTGAATCACATGAAGCACAGTATTTCAAGCGTTGTAGCGATGTAAAAAAACTACGACAGAAAATGTAACTTCTCAACGAAGTGTAGCTATTCACGTTAAGCATAAAGAAAGAATATTAGACTACGTTTACAATACTCCGGATCGGTTTGAAAACGGCGAAAAAAATTAAAATTGACAAAACGGGGTTGCGTTTACACGGCACCGGAGCAGATTTCTTCCAAAACGTCACTTTTACCGTAGCAACACGAACACGCTACGCGGTGTTGTGTAAACACAGACGCCGTTTTTTTTGTGACGCTTGTAAAAGAAACATCTCAGGTCTGAAAACAGCAAACTCGAATGTTTTTTGTTTAAGTTTCTTTGCTCTCTTCGAAATATTTTTGGTTTATACGAGTGCTTGTAAACAACTGTAACGGCGTAGTGTGAAGGTAAGTAAATTTTACCGGCATTATGTGTAACGGCTATTGCTGGCATGTTGTATTGCCTTTGTGATTGTCAAGAACTCATTTCAAAACATCAGCTGACAACTTATCTTTATGAATATTTCTCAGGATGTAGATTTCATAGAAACAGACGGTCCGAAATGTGTTTCACCTTGTTGGTGTTGTTCCCGAGGTGAACAGAAAATGGCCTGTTATGAAACTGGCTTTGAAGATGAACGCTTTCAACATCCCGTTGGCCACACATTCCACTGTGGAATATGCTTGAACGTCTTGAAAGACCCCGTCATGTGTGGGCAAAACGAGCACCTGTTCTGTCGAGGTTGTGTCACCACACACCTGATGTACTCTGAAACTTGTCCATCGTGTATCCAACCACTCACTGTTGAATCGTTGCGCGAAGCCCCTCGGACTGTAACGAACTTACTTTCAGAGTTAAAGATTGCCTGCGATTATGCCGGTCGTGGCTGTGAAGATTTTGTTGAATTGGGAAACCTTGAAAGGCATGTTGCAGACTGTGGGTTCGCTCCTGCAGTGTGCTCTAATGAAGGATGTCAACTTGTAGTGAATAAACAAGATTTGCTACATCATGAAACCGCCGAGTGTGAGCTTCGCAGAATCATAAGCTGTAACGAAATTCGAGAAGAAATGGATACGATGAAAGTTAGCTTGGCAGCAGTGAATAAAAAGTTGAAAGAAGTTGGGCAAAAGATGGAGACAAGAATGGACAAACTTCAAGAGAATGTCAAAGCAGAAGTGGGGAATGTGGCTGCAGAAGTCGGGAATGTGACTGCAAACGTTAAAATGGTCCAAGGACAGCTTAACAAGCAGGGAGAATGCATCAGTCAGCTCAAGGCAGACAATGCTGAATTGAAGAAAAGTTTGAATGAAATTACCACACAACTGGAAAGAATGACACAAGAAATCTTAGATGGAGTTCATGCAGAACAAATGAAGAAAGATATTGCAGAAGGTGGGATGGACAGAGAGCCAATGGTAGTAGTTGCTGGAGGCAGGAATGGTAAAGGGGTTTTAAACTCAGTGGAAATGTTCAGTCTTTGCAATGGAAAGTGGTCAATGTTAAAGCCAATGAAGGAAGAGCGTTATTATGCATCATCAGTTGTCTACAATGATCAAGTTTTTGTTCTTGGAGGTTATGGTAAGAATGTAGCAATGGAGTCAATTGAAAAACTATCATTGAATGCTGTTCATGTTGATGGCTCTACAACTTGGGAAAACTTTCATACTAAGTTACCAGTAAAGTTGCACGGACACTGCAGTGTTGTTTATAATAGACAGTTGATACTGATTGGAGGTTATGATGATAGTGAAGGTCTACATTCAGACTGTATTACTGAGGTTACCCTTGTTCCACCTTACACCACCAAGCTCTTAGCTACAATGCCACAAACAAGATCTCGTCATTGTGTTGCAGTGTTTGGTGACAAGATGCTAATTCTTGGAGGTAGGGTAAATTTTGGTTACATGACAAGTCTTGCCAGTGTTATGTTGTATGATATTACCAAGAATGAATTCCAGGAGCTAGCACCCCTCCCCTATCCAGTGCATGAAATGGCCATGGTGAAGTGGGATGATGACAGTACAATCATAGCAGGAGGTATTGATAATAATGGCCAAGCATTAAACAAAGTTTTAATATACAACATCAAGACCCAGAGCAGTTCTATGTTACCTGACATGAAGTATAAGAGAAGAGGATGTGTGGCAGCAGTTGTCAGAAACACTGTGATTGTCATGGGAGGTAATGATGAGAGAGGAAATGGATTAAAATCTGTAGAGTGTTTTAACTTTGATCGTTATAGCTGGGAAGAACTTCCTGAAATGCATGAAAAGAGATGGCTAGCTACTGCAGTTGTTTGTTGATTGTCTTTTCTGCATACTAACAATTTATTACAAGGCTGTTTGAGTATTTTACAAAGTAGGCCACATTATAAGACATTTGAGCTTGGTATTAATACAGAACAATCAACAAAAAATCCTCTAGCTTAGACTTGGTAAACAAAATGATGAGACTGCTTATAGATTTAAGGAATGAACACATGGGTTAGCCAATCAACCATTTTCAATTGTTCTTCGATCCTTGTATTTTATCGTGTAATTACATGCTGTGAATCTGGGTGGGTACCAAGCAAAACATGCAAAATGAAAAATGGGTTATATCCTCATGTTACATGAATGAATGTAACATTCTTTGATCAAATTGCAAATTTTGACCAAGTTTGGTATTTGTATCAATTAAGAATGGTACATTTGTGAGTGAAACACAAGGATATAGACAATCTGTAAGGCAAACACACATTTATGTAAATTTTTAAACAATCTAAATTTTGATAAAACGTTGAAAAATTAACAACCAGAGAACTCTTCCTTTGTTTGCAGTTTTTAAGCTATATCGGCCCTCAACACTTTCACATCTATAGTTGCTAGGAACCACCTTGAGAACAACTTTAAGGATTATGACGTCAGTGCAATGGGTCTAAAACAGTATGACCAGACTTGGTATATATTTAACCAGGTTCGGTTTAATGTGCTTGGACAACCTCCCCCTGCTTCAAATATATGCAATACTGGGAACAGGAGGAGGCTCCAACCAAAAATAAGCAGGTTTTGTAAAGAATTTGAATATACAGACATGCTGGACTCTAAAATGCCTAAAACAGATGGTTTTCACATGATGTCACAAAAACCTACAGTTAAAGCTACTAGTCTAGCTTTTTGTTGTGTTCTTATATATTGACATGCATTAGGAGCATCGATAAAAATTTTTAGTCAATACGTTTATTTTTCATGGAGTTACAGCATTTTGAAGAATATTATTGCTGACTTCAGCATTATTTTCAAAGGCTTTTAGAACAGTGTATTGTTCAAAATTTGGTTAGCACAAGGCCAGACTTCAGACTTGTAGCTTTAATTTTGCTTTAATTTTAAATTTTTATGCCACATGAAAACCATCTATATTATAAACAAAATCTGAGATTATGTCGAGGTGGGCAGGGAGGGGGAATGTAAAAATTAACGAATTGATGTTTAAAAATATTTTAGTAGCAAGCTACTAACAAGAGAATTATTAAAAGGCTATATTTCCTACCAAATGAGTCTTTGACAGGTATTTTTTCTTCTTCCCATTTACCCACCTAAAATATCAAATACATTTTTAATAAAACCAGAAGCAAATCTTTCGCATTTCAAATGCATAAACTAACCAACATGTCTTGTTTTTGTTTACCTTGTGTCTGGTAGGAGGAATCTGGTTTTATGGAAATTGAGGTAAAAAAAACTCTTCATTTTATGTTAATTAAAACTGTCGTTTAAACTTCAAAGCATTTGAATCGTTGGTAGTACAAAAGCCTAATCATATCTAGCAGTAAGTCTAATCATATCTATTAGTACAATCACACAGCTTAAAATTCTCTACTCTGACTTTTTGCCCTAGAGGTGACACAATAATCACCTAAGTGGTGCTTCAAAATGGCCAGCAATAGTTTTGTCAATGTGACAGATGCTGTTTTGAAATATGAAACGTATTTTTCTCATATTTCACCTATGTGATTATAGGTCTTTTGGGTCAGTGATTATCGCCAGTCACTTCGCCCTCGGTGAGTACTTGCTAAACATAATCTTAGAGCTAGGTTTGCCTATTGACTGCCTATGCTGCCTTTTGGTCCATTTTCACAAATTGCGCGAATAATGCAAATTTTCTTTCCGTGTGAATGCATGTTTGCGACTTACCTATCTGGGGCGATTAATTTCCAATTCTTTGCCTAAATATGTTATAAACTTTATTAGTAGAATCATACTAGTATACTATTGCAAATGCTGTAATTTGATTGGTTTCTCTACTCGCTATCTATTCCTCGATAGATAGCGAGTAGCGAAACAATCATCTTCCTATAGAGATTTCTTTTAAAAAAATTGCTTAAAAATCAAATTTTTTGTTGAATATTCCATGTTTGACCTCTGATTCTACTAAAACAATTAGATTACTCGCTCTCGATTTCGGACTTCGCCCTCATCAACTATCACCGCATAGAAATCTCGAGCTCGTAATCTAATTGTTAATTATATCCTGCAGAAAACTGTTCATAGAAACTTCAGGAAAAAGGATCTAATCTTCACCGTAATATTTATTAGTCAAAACCACTTTTATGCAAAGCTTCTGCCGTCATGGCTTAAATCACAGAACTTTTGGAAAATAAATCACTACTAAACACTAAAAACTTATAATTTTCAAGTACCATTAAATTTTTTTTAACTGCAAAATATCACTCACATATTATCCATTAATTGTCAATTTCATTACTAATATTACCATCTTTGACTAGCCAGTTATTATATTCATAATTTGTGGGCAAAAATCAACCATTTAAAAAACAATCACCTTGATGCGACCTTGAAGCAATTCCTTAGAAACGTGGCAATTGAATGACAAAAAAATGTGCTTAGAACACCAACTGGTTTAACTTTCTGTTCATTGTTTCTGTCTTAAACACAATAATTTCTTTATACAATATCATCTAAACACAATAAATTAATGGCGTGAAAAAGCCAAGCTGCTTTTTGTTCGCTAATCGAAACATTTCTTTCTTCTTGAGAACATGGTTTAGGTCTGCACTATCCAAGAAAAGTTTGCAGCGATCGTTTAACGCGTTAGAAATTAGTAAAATTTTAAAATTTGGCCCGTTGCTAGCGGGATTTGCTTCAAGGCCATACATAAATCATATGCAGTGATCATGCATGTATAAAGTTTCTGTAATATAAACTTTCAAAAGTTTATATAATAATGCAGCTACTGCTTCGTCGTCTGGTATAAGTAGGTGAGGGGGCTCTCAGACTTCTTTTCACCTCGTACAAGGCATTATCATAAAATTTAGTTTCCCATGCATCGGTGAAAACCATAACTTTGGCCATAAACGCTTCTCGACCCAACATGACGACGCTTTGTACGGCTGCAAATGTGACCTCTTTTGAGGACAGCTCGAGAAATCGATTATTCCAATCTCCACACAATCCTGGAGCGCGGAAGAAACACTTGTTTGTCCTCCAAAAGCGACATGGAAAATAATTCGCAAAGGCCAACAAGTTTACGAGTCTCGCCGTCGCTCACGTTATAGTTGGTGTAATTCATGTACTTTTCATCAACGTCTTCCGTGCTCGACTTGAGAACCTTTAATTTCAAAAGAACGATTTCGAAGTTAAAAAACAAGATATCGTCTGGACGGCAGGCAGAGTATATAGAAAGAAAAAATTAGAGTTTTCCCAGTGCAGTTAAAAGCAAGACTGAGCATTTCACTAAACGTACAACGATACAAATATATAGGGCCAAAATAGAATGAATGCGTGCAAACGTAATCTCGAAAGCAAAGGTTGAATATACATCAATAAACAAGATGCATCCGTACCAAATGCAGTGTAAGAATGGGCGAGATTCATGAACTTCCGTCATATGACTCCTGCAATGTCGCAATTTCCTGGTAATTGAAATTCTTGAAGTCACAGCAGGGAACGAAGAATTTATAGGCGTACTCAACTCAAATATGCTCAAATCAAACAGTACGCAAAGTCAGACACGGAGCCAGCTAAATTACCGAGTTGATTTTTAATCACATCAAGCACAGTATTTCAAGCTTTATGGCGACGTAAAAAAACTACGACAGAAAATGTAACTTCTCAACGAAGTGTAGCTATTCAAGGTAAGCATAAAGAAAGAATATTAGAGTATTTTACAAAGGCAGTTCACACTTCCGCATATTATAGCAACGCAGGAACAAAAAACAAAGAATTTCTGAAGATACGAGAAGAGAAATAATCCATATAGATACTTAAAGGTTTAACAAGAATAACATCTCGTTGTCTTCATGAAAAAATTCACAGATTTTGCTGCATTTTTAAAAGCCGTTTATCGCATTTACTGATGTGTAACGGCTATTGCTGGCATGTTGCATTGCCTTCGTGATTGTCAAGAATTCACTTCAAAACATCAGTTGACATCTTATCTTTATCAATATTTCTCAGGATGTAGATTTCATAGAAACAGATGGTCCGAGATGTGTTTCACCTCGTTGGTGTTGTTCCCGAGGTGAACAGAAAATGGCCTGTTGTGAAACTGGCTTTGAAGATGAACGCTTTCAACATCCCGTTGGCCACACATTGCATTGTGGAATATGCTTGAACGTCTTGAAAGACCCCGTCATGTGTGGGCAAAACGAGCACCTGTTCTGTCGAGGTTGTGTCACCCCACACCTGATGTACTCTGAAACTTGTCCATCGTGTATGCAACCACTCACTGTCGAATCGTTGCGCGAAGCCCCTCGGACTGTAACGAACTTGCTTTCAGAGTTAAAAATCGCCTGTGATTATGCCGGTCGTGGCTGTGAAGATTTTGTTGAATTGGGAAACCTTGAAAGGCATGTTGCAGACTGTGGGCTCGCTCCTTCAGTCTGCTCCAATGAAGGATGTCAACTTGTAGTGAATAAACAAGATTTGCTACATCATGAAACCGCCGTGTGCGAGCTTCGAAGAATCATAAGCTGTAACGAAATTCGAGAAGAAATGGACACGATGAAAGTTAGTTTGGCAGCAGTGAATGAAAAGTTGAAAGAATTCGGGCAGAAATTGGACAAAAATGAGAAACAGATGGAGACAAGAATGGACAAAGTTCAAGAGAATGTCAAAGCAGAAGTGGGGAATGTGACTGCAGAAGTGGGGAATGTGGCTGCAAAAGTTGAAATGGTCCAAGGACAACTTAACAAGCAGGGAGAATGCATAAGTCAACTCAAGGCAGATAATGCTGAGTTGAAGAAAAGTTTGAATGGAATTACCAAACAACTGGAAAGGATAGCGCAACAAATGTTACAGGGAGTTCATGCTGAACAAATGAAGAAAGATATTGCAGAAGGTGGAATGGACAGAGAGCCAATGGTAGTAGTTGCTGGAGGCAGCAAAGTTAAAGAATGTTTAAATTCAGTGGAAATGTTCAGTCTTTGCAATGGAAAGTGGACAATGCTAAAGCCAATGAAGGAAGAACGTTATGATGCATCATTAGTTGTCTACAACGACCAAGTTTTGGTTCTTGGAGGTCGTGGTGAGAATGTAGCAATGGAGTCAATTGAAAAACTATCATTGAATGCTGTTCATGTTGACGGCTCTACAACTTGGGAGAACTTTCATACTAAGTTACCTGGAAAGTTGCAGGGACATTGCAGTGTTGTTTATAATGGACAGCTGATGCTGATTGGAGGTTATGATACTAGTAAAGGTGCATATTCAGATGGTATTACTGAGGTTACCCTTGTTCCACCTTATGCCACCAAGCTCTTAGCTACAATGCCACAGAAAAGATTTCGTCATTGTGTTGCAATGTTTGGTGACAAGATACTAATTCTTGGAGGTCTGGTAAGTTGGAGACACACGACAAGTCTTGCCAGTGTTATGTTGTATGATATTACCACGAATGAATTCCAGGAGTTAGTACCCCTCCCCTATCCAGTGTATGAAATGGCCATGGTGAAGTGGGGTGATGACAGTGCAATCATAGCAGGAGGTACTGATAATAATGCCCTAACATTAAACAAAGTTTTAATATATAACATCAAGACCCAGAGCAGTTCTATGTTACCTGACATGAAGTATAAGAGAAGAGGATGTGTGGCAGCAGTTGTCAGAGACACTGTGATTGTCATGGGTGGTCAAGATGAAAGAACAAATAGATTAAAGTCTGTAGAGTGTTTTAACTTTGATCGTTATAGCTGGGAAGAACTTCCTGAAATGCATGAGGAGAGATGGCGAGCTACTGCAGTTGTTTGTTGATTGTCTTTTCTGCATACTAACAATTTATTACAAGGCTGTTTGAGTATTTTATATGCTAATGTACATCGCTTCTAGTAATTTTTAATAAAATACACACAAATTCAGCTGAGTTAAGTTGGATGTGACTTAAGTGGTTGAACAAAGTAGGCCACATTATAACACATTTGAGCTTGGTATCAATACAAGACAATCAACAAACAATCCTCTAGTTTAGACTTGGTAAACAAAGTGATGAGACTGCTTATAGATTTAAGGAATGAACACATGGGTTAGCCAATCAACCATTTTCTATTGTTCTTCGATTCTTGTATTTTATCATGCAATTACATCAATACATGCAGTGAATCTGGGTGGATGTCAAGCAAAACATGCAAAATGAAAAATGGGCTATATCCTCCTGTTACATGAATGAATGTAACATTCTTTGATCACATTGAAAATTTTGACCAAGGTTAGTGTTAGTATCAAAGAATGGTACATTTGTAAGTGAAACACAAGGATATAGACAATCTGTAAGGCAAATATACATTTGTATAAATCCTCAAATAATCTAAATTTTGATAAAACGTTGAAAAATTAGAATCAGAGAACTCTTACTTTGTTTGCAGTTTTTAAGCTATATCGGCTCTCAACATTTGCACATCTATAGTTGCTAGGAAGCATCTTGAGAACAACTTTAAGGATTATGACGTCAGTGCCATGGGTCTAAAACAATATGACAAGATTTGGTAAATACTTTACCAGATTCAGTTTAATGTGCTTGGGCACCCCCCCCCCCCCTGCTTCAAATAATTGCAATACAGGGAAAACGAGGGGGGTCCATCCAAAAATAAGCAGGTTTTGTAAAGAATTTAAATATACAGTCATGCTGGACTCTAAAATGCTTAAAATAGATAAAATAAAAAGTTGGTCGTAATTGGCTCTTTGTGACAAACGCCGATTATGATTGGCTCAAAATTAGGCTCGCCCTGAGAGAACTCCTTGTAAGAAAGACGAATTTGATTGGCTGTTCTTATTTCGAGAACTTTATGTGGTTTTATGGAAATTGAGGTAAAAAACTCTTCAGTTTATGTTAATTAAAATTGTCGTTTAAACTTCAAAGCATTTGACTCGGTAGTAGTAAAAAAGTCTAATCATATCTATTGTATAATCGCACAGCTGAAAATTCTCTACTCTGACTGGTTGCCCTAGGGGTGATTATGACACAATAGTCACCTAAGTGGTTTTTTTTAAATGGTCACCAATCGTTTTGCCAATGTGACAGATGCTGTTTTGAAATAAGAAACAAATTTTTCTCATCTTCCATCTATGTGATTATAGGTCATTTGGCTCAGTGATTATCGCCAGTAACTTCGCCCTCGGTGAGTCATTGCTAAACATAATCTTAGAGCTAGGTTTCCCAGGGATATTGACTGCCTATGCTGCCTTTTGCTTCATTTTCACAAATTGCGCGAATAATGCAAATTTTCTTTTCGTGTGAATGCATGTTTGCGACTTACCTATCTGGGGCGACCAATTTCTACTTCTTTGCCTAAATACATGTTATCAAAGAATCAATCAACTTTATTATATTCTGCAGGAAACTGTTTATAGAAAATTCAGGAAAAAGGATTTAACCTTCACCGTAAATTTATTAGTCAAAACCACTTATATGCAAAGCTTTTGCCGTCATAGCTTAAATCACAGAACTGTCGGAAAATAAATCACTACTAAACAATAAAAACTTATAATTTTCAAGTAACATTAATTTTTATTTTCATTGCAAAATATCACTCACATATTATCCGTTAATTGTCAATTTCATCACTAATATTACCATCTTTGAGTAGCCAGTTATTATAACGCTCTTCACAGCATTATTGCAACTAACTATTTTTTATTCCAGTCAATCATAATTTGTAGGCAAAAATCAACGATTTTAAAAAAACAATCACCTTGATGCGACCTTCAAGCAATTCCTTAGAAACGTTGCAACTGAATGACGAAAAAATGGTTTAACAACAACCATGGTTTAACAACAACAACTGGCTTAACTTTCTGTTCATTGTTTCTGTCTTAAACACAATAATTTATTTATTCAACGCCAATTTCAAGTAAATTATTGCCGTGAAAAAGCCAAGTTGTTTTTGTTCGCTAAAACAAGGAATCGAAACGTTTCTTTCTTCTTTAGAACATCGTTTAGGTCTGCATTATCCAAGAATTGATAAATTTTGCCCGTTGCTAGGGGGATTTGCTTCAAGGCCATATATCAATTATATGCAATGGTCATGCATGTTTAAAGTTTCTGTAATATAAACTTTCAAAAGTTTATATAATAATGCAGCTACTGCTTCGTCGTCTGGTATAAGTAGGCGAGGGGGGTCTCAGAATTCTTTTCACCGCGTACAAGGCATTATTATAAAATTTAGTTTCCCATGCATCGGTGAAAACCATAACTTTGGCCACAAACGCTTCTCGACCCAACACGACAACGCTTTGTACGGCTGCAAATGTGACCTCTTTTGAGGACAGCTCGAGAAATCAATTATTCCAATCTTCACACAATTCTGGAGCGCGGAAAAAAAACACTTATTTGTCCTCCAAAAGTTACATGGAAAATAATTCGCAAAGACCAACAAGTTTACGAGTCTCGCCGTCGCTCAGGTGATATAGTTGGTGTAATTCATGTACTTTTCATCAACATCTTCCCTGCTCGACTTGAGAACCATTAATTTCAAAAGAACGATTTCGAATTTAAAAAACAAGATATCGTCTGGTAACACGCTGTATATAATTATTGAAACAGGAAAATTTCAATTACTATATAGCGAATAAATCATCATTTTAATTATAGTAAATAGTCAATTAGTAATCTAGAGCCTGCTACTGGTTAAGTCATTAAATTGAGCCTGATTGCTCACAAAACTCATTTATATCACAGATCTTGGTACACTTCTACAACTACAGATAGAGAATAAAGCATCCTACCTTGAAATAAAGACAGGATTTCTTCGATATTTTAAAGGTTTCAGAACTTCGTTCTTGCCAACTCTCTAATTTCCCGACTATTTCTGACTGCCAACGAGCAAACCGATGCTGTGCGCAAGCAAGTTGACAAATCCCGAGCAACTGGAAACAGAGAGACAAAGAAGCCCGAGGATATGACGTGCCGTTAACGCCAAAATCTAGAGGCATTATTTTTATAAAATGAAGGCTTTGTTTTTTAAAATGGAGGTATTGTTTTTTAAAATGGAGGCATTCTTTTTTAAGTGGAGGCTTTGTTTTTTTTTTAAATGGAAGCTTTGTTTTTTAAAATGGAGGCAATATGTTTTAAAATGGAGGCAGTATTTTTTAAAAGTCTGGGGTTTTTTCGAGTGTCGGATGTCGAGGGTAAAAATTCAAGGGTATTAAAAAGGTGAGGGTCGAGGGTCAAAAGTCAAGGGTTGGACAATATAACAATAGAGTTGACGTTCGCGGGCATAAATATGTTTTTGGCCCGACTCAGAATCATTTCAGCCCAAGCGTAGCGAGGGTTAAAATGAGCTCTGAGGGCCAAAAACATATTTATGCCCAAGAACATCAACTCCATTACTATTATAATAACTATAAAGGCCTTTTAACATTTAACTTTAACTATGCTTTTCACAAAAACAACTACACTTAAATGGCTTCCGACTATTTATACATTGGATATAACGTCAGCGGGCTAAAATGTATTTTAGCCCGCTGATTTGTTTATTTTAGCCCGCAAAATACGTCACAATGCTCGCTAAAGTTATTATAACGGGTTTTTTCTGAAGAACGAAGCATTCTTATTCAGTCAATCGTCAATTGCTTGACGATTACTTTTACATATAACTCGTTATTGCGATGTAATGTAGCCAAATGAAGCCAAATTTTGTGTCCAGATACGCGCAGGATCAGCTGCGCGACATTCCCGCGTGGTAATTCCAATTCCAAGGAGCGAACATGTCAAGCCGGTGTTGTTTTTACGATAAAAACGTTTTCCTGTTTTGAAGGCAACTCTGGGATATGGAAAGGCAAGCGGAAAATAAACCTGGATGAAATCAGGATAGTCCCAAAATGTTGTATTGTACTTTATATTTTTAATTCAATTCCCGTGTTGCAGATATTATACCTGCATTTAAACTTTTAAAAAAGAAAGTCTTTTTGCAACAGCTGTCTTTATATTTAGTGGATTAAAAAAATCAGTTCTTTTAAGTTGAAAAAATGGTCTGAATGTGTGAAAAGCTGCGAAAAAATACAGAAAATTTCTGAGTTGATTAAAGTCACGAAACAGCTTTCACTCTTCGAGAAACTTCATTGCAAAAAAGTAAATACTTTCTTTTTGGGCCAGTTTTTAAAAATATAAAATTCGTGTGTTGTTCCGCACCCGTTGCGTAAGTGAAAAAACTGGGACCAGCCATCAAGTTTGGCTTCAAACTTCCGGCTGAAGGTAGCGTTCCATTTTTATTTAGTGAGTAATAAAGGCTAGAACCCAGAAACGAATATTAGGTTATATAAATCTATCAGTATTACTATTACGTAATTAAATATAATATTTATCCATGTAAAACATTCAGTGAAAAATACAAGCAAACAAGGCATTAAAATGCCTCTTGATCATGCTTTGTTTTATATACATATATTAGTAAAAGATCATGAATATTTAAATCAAAAAACGAAAGAAAAATGAATATTCATTTAATATTTATCAACAATAGGAAAAATTTGAGTCAACATATAGTAAAACTACTTTCGAAAACTGGCTTCAACTTCCGTAGTTTATTTCTGTCTAACCATTCCGCCACGTACTCCACCGATTTGTTTTTAAAACCTGAAAGTTTTTGCACGTTGGTCCCTGTCGACGCCATGTTGAATATTAGTCACCAGACCTCGCTATTCCCGGCCTTCACCCCCGGGACAAAAATGATCAGGACGATTCCCTACCCCAGCCCCGGGGTTGCCCGGGGTGTGCCCGGGGGGATGTTACAGCAAGAATTGTCGGCGATAATAAGGGGAGGTGGTTACATATCTCAAGGGGGGGGGGGAGTTTTGGACGGTAAACTGTTTCAAGATGGCGGCAAAAGCGATAGATATTCAAACAAAAAAACGCAAGTCCAGACGAATTCGAGCCGCAAATAAATTCTTATCTAACATTTCTCTTGATGGAAAACTTCCTTCGGAGAGGAATAAAAAGGATGCCGAGAAAAATAGAGGGAAACAACCTCTTTCTTTGGACAAAGAAGAAGTACAATTGATCTCAAATCAAAGTTTTGTACAAGAACCTTCGTCGCAAGCAAAGCCAAAGCTTTTAACTTCGTTTTCTACGACGGATGCCATCGAGGAGACAAAAAATAGTTTAGACTTAGCCGCTTCAGTTTCGTCGACATTCCAGTTTAATAACTCCCAAGAGCATGCACGTTTCTACAACAGAGCAAATTCTGTAAGGGAACCGAAACATTCCCAAAGTAATTATGTTGTGTCTTGTCGACATTTAACGAAATATGAAGGACATTTGTGTGGAAAGAGGTGGGTTGTAAGGACATGGCCTCCGCCTGGTTGCATGGGGAAATGGTTTGCATTCTGGAATGTCTTAGTCTAAAGTTTATACACACTTTGCTAATGGTGGTTTGACCTGGGCTGTGAGACGAAAGCTCAGTATACACACATAAAATCTCACAGCTTGTTGCAAGTCTGCAAACAAGCCGTCAACAAGTTGTGTTGGTACTGTTAATTATGTAAAAGTTATCGGCGTGTTTGGAAGAAACTGCTAACAACTTTTGACAACGGTGCCAGATTGTAAAGTTTGTAAAATTTGTGGGGAAGATTTACAAAATTGAATAAGAAATGTGTAGAAAACATAAAAACTGTGCTAGGAGATATATCTTCCCAGCACAGGGCAAACTTTCCACTCTGGCAACCTTGTTGATATTCTCAAACTTGTTGCAAGGTTGTTCCAAAAAGGCTGTTACAGTCATGATATAACAAAATTGTTACAACCTTATTTTATCAGCCTTGCAACATTCTTGCTATGTCAGCACTGTATCAGTCATGTTAGAAAATTGTCATATCAGTAGTGTGTCAGACGTGTAAAAAGTCTGATAATATATATATACAGTCCAGCTAGTTGCGAGTTGTTAACACACTTGTTTCAACATGTTTGCAGAGTTGTAACAAATTGTTCATTTTTACTTGTGTAGCAAATAAATACTAATGGAACAGTAGTTCCATTACACAAAGCTTAGGCCAGAAATCATTGCTAACAGAGCATCCACTTTCTGTTTTTTTCTTCTTGAAAATCTGCATTAGTTTTGATGAATAGAGAGATTCAGATTTGGCTTCCAATACCTCTACTGCTACCTAATCTATCTTTCAGCCAATCAGATGTGCCAGACCCATCCGATTAACCAATCAAATTGTTTAAAAATTGGGAAAAAGTAGCGGTAGTGGTAGAGGAAGTCAAATCTGAATTTCTCTAATATTAAAGCTAATCCACAGTTGTCAAATCTCATTATAAGATATTGCTCTTTTAGAGTATTTCTTTGTTCTGGCCGTCATATTCCATTTGCCGTTTATTCAACATTGCCATACACTCAACAAGACAAATGTTCCGACTCACTGGACAAAACAACTTACAAGTAAGTAGCATGAGCATGAACTAAAACCTGGAATGCTAAAAAGCAAACATCATATAACAACAAGAGCAACCAAGAAAGTAGAAGAACAACTACGCTGGATTTGACCAACTGACAGTCAACCTCAAAATTTGATTTTGAATGCATCATTTTTCATACACAAATCCCAATGCCTCTATTCTTTGAAAAACAACCTTAGACAAACGATCTCGTGTTAAATAATTATTTATTAATGAGGTCTCTTATTTTTCAAAACAGGTTACAAAGATTATCAGGGGAACATGAAAATTACGCATATGGTATTAAAGGAATCGACATTGGTTCCAAAGATAGGGTATAGTACTTGTGTTATATATCTCTACTCTTCTTCAAAGAATCTTGCTATAGCTGTTATGGATCTGCAATTGCAGCAGGATCCATGCAACACAATAATTATAATTTTAACATAAGGATGTCATTACAACATGGCAATGCTCTTCAAAGAACAACTTCCCAACTGCTGGGTCAAGTGTTGTAATGACTCTGCAGGTTAAGAAGCATTTAATAAGTAATTCATATTTGCGAAAAATACACTCAGGTTAAATGCAGTGCTGTAGTCAACTCAGTCTATTCAGGAGAACATATTCATATCAGAAACATCACTGTGAAAAATATCTTGTAAACTCAAGACATGAGCTTTCAACAACAACAACAACAACAACAACAACAACAACAACAACAACAACAACAACAACAACAACAACAACAACAACAACAACAACAACAGTAACAACAACAACAACAACAACAACAACAACAACAACAGCAGCAGCAGCAACAACAACAACAACAACAACAACAACAACAACAACAACAACAACAACAACAACAACAACAACAACAACAACAACAGTAACAACAACAACAACAACAACAACAACAACAACAACAACAACAACAGCAGCAACAACAACAACAACAACAACAACAACAACAACAACAACAATGTAGCAGCCAGTGATATTTCAACTAGCTTTCAAATTCATATATTTGTGTTTATAACATATTCACATAGTTGCAGGCCATTGAAACAATCGATTTTGAATGAATAAATTAATTATGCAGAACACAAAACCAAGCTATTTCAGAGATATTTAATTTAAAAAATGGATTCATATAAATCTGACATTGAAGAGAACAACGAAAAAATTTTTGTCTCAAGCAGAATTTTGAGCTTGATAGGCTCAATAGGCAGTCTAGAAACTCGAAGATGTGAGTTCAAAATGCGCTCGAGATGACAAATTTTAGTGCATTGTGAGATTAATGTGAATCTAGTTTTTCAAACCATGCTAGCATCATTATGTTTGATATTTTAAGCTTCCTGATCAGAAGCTACAGCTATACAGAAACTTTGTATCGTATTTTCCTTACAGCCTGTGTCATATGGATATTTACTGTCATGCAGTGGTCCTCAGTCATCAAGAAATATTTTATCTCCTCGAAAGGCTCCAGGAATGTCATCGAGCCCCACGCTTGAGGAATCCAGGACATTTGCTCCTGGTACACCAACCTCTAGCATGCCAGGAGGTTCAAAGATGCTTTCACCAAGAGGTGAGGCACCAAATGCATAGATTGCTTTGCAGTGATAGGGCCAGAGAAGGGGGTAGCCCCCCCCCTGCAGAAAATTTTCCCTTCCCCCAAGTGGTAATTTTTGTGCTATCAGCATTAAGTTGTTCTGTGGCAATATGGCAACATCCAGTCTAAGAAAATAAAAATTTTGCTGTTTCCCTGTCGTTTAATAGTTAGCCTGCACATCAGACGCTGTGATGAAAGTTTCTGTCTTCCCCCTTGGATCGAAAACCAGACTATATTACTGTAGCTTTGATACACAGAGCTCGGGTTTTCATAAATAGATTAGTAAAATATTTCTGTGATTTTCAGAATATCATCACGCCACTAGTAATTATGGAGAATACGATCCATATTTACTGGATGATCCTGAATTGCGGTCAGGAAGGCATCGCAAAGTTCTTAGACTTAGTTCATTCATGGTAAGTTGATTTCCAAGAAATGGTGATAGCTCATAACTCGCCAAATATGAAGTTATGATACAATATTTAACACATTTTGAGGTGTTTTTTACGCTGGTAATAAACAGTTTCGAGTGTAGCATCTTGCTTCTCAAACGAACATAAATTTAGCGAGAAATTTGACACGAAAGTTGATTTAATTTATGGACGTTTATTACCGTGGTGTCAAGACAAGGATATGGTGGTTATTTCCTTTGTGTTTAGTATAAAAACTTTGCCGTCTTTGGATGTCAATCGTTTTATTGTAATCCCGATTTTTTTCTGCAGGTATCTATTATAGAATACGTAAAGCCCTCACAACTGAAGAAAGATTTAAACGAACAATTTAAAGAAAAGTTTCCAAATCTGGAAATCACGTTGTCAAAATTAAGAAGGTAGCTTAACATTGAGGTTAAAATCCATAAGCGAGCATCTACATATGTCATAGTGTAGCTCTATACCTAGTCAAAGTAGAACCGCCTGGCATTAAATCAATGTTGTTGTTTTTTATTTCCAGTTTAAAACAAGATCTTGCAAAGTTATCACAAGAGGTAAAAATGAAAACAAAATGCAGTAATAAGTATGTTCTAATCGCCCTTACTTGCCCCAGAGAGCAAAGCTGAGTTTCGAAGGACGCAGCTCAACCTGATCTAGTCGAAGGATCTCAGTTCTAAGACTAAGAGCGCCTCTGACAGCCACCTTGTGACTCATGTCTAATCACGGAGCACAGCTACGATGGAAGGATCAGTTAGGAGCTAATCTCAACTCGTCGGTAAACTTTCCCTGTTGGAAGAAACCACCACTTTACAGAACATGTTTCTATCGGACTTTTTTAAAAGGTCCTGTCACACGGTGCAATTTTTCTTGCAACTTGCAATGCAATTCTGCTCTTAACAGATGTAAATTTGTGAAAAATGTTTGGTATGTTAAAAAGATATTGGCAAACTGTGATGGAAACATGTATTTATTGCCAATTTTACATCTCCGAAGAGTACAATTGGATTTCAAGTTGCAAGAAAAATTGCACCGTGTGACAGGGCCTTAAGGGAGTTTTGTTTCAAATTGTTTCCCATTCTATGGCTTGGGCATGGTGACTGGAGCGATGCATTCACGATCGTACGGTCAATGTTCTGATTTTTTAATGCTAAAAACGGTTTCTAACATCTTAGAATCAGTGTTTACCGATATGCAGATAAATTATTAAACGCATTGCTAACATTTAAGAAGACTTTTTTTGTGTCGTGTGATTTGACAGCTCTAACTGTTTTCATTCTTTTCTCAGTGTTGTTTAGATCACTCAACAGTGGCTTATTCGACTGTTTATTTTGAAAAGCTCGTATTATGGGTGAGTTCTAAGTTGTATGGTCAAATACTGTGCACCCCCCCAGCCGTCAATGTCAGGGGCCGGTTGTTCGAAGCCCGTTTAGCTTAAACGGTGGTTAAGCTCAAAACAGAAACCAAGTTTATAGATTGATTCAACAACCAAACTTAAAAGTTTTGAACCTTAATAGAATGATTATGCTTACAACTACATATTTACTGCAAAATATTTAAGTTAACTGTTTAACGAGTGATGTGAGAGTGTTATTTAATTTTGACTTATCCACCGTTTACGCTAAACGGGCTTCGAACAACTGGGCCAGATGCTAGAATTTTAATCAGAATACGTACCCGTCAAATGTTGGGATCCTAGGTAGCGGCACTACCTGCAAGTGCCTGAAGCTAACTGAGATCCTTCTTCGCAACTAACAAGTGTTGTGTGGTTTGACTAATTCAAGCAAAGTGGGCAAGTTTGAACCACACAGGGCTAACTGCAATTTTTCAATCCAAATTTCAATAAAAAAAACAAATATACAGGCATGTCAGAATATTTGTTGTTTTTCTTTTTTTTCAAGGGTAAAATTAGTAAAACCAATCGAAAATTAGTAGTGGGTAAGTAATTTCAGCCAATCCACTACAAGAGAATACAAACTTCGATGTATAGTGCTGCGCTATCCAGCGGATAGTGATTTTTTTTTCAAACTTTCTAAACATGTTCAGTAACTGGTAAAACCCATATTAAACTTTAGCATTTCCGAGTTAAAGTCACTTTTTATCTCTTTTGAGTTCATTATCCCTGGTGTCATTGCTTTTTATGCCTTTCTGCGACGATTGAGAAAATCACTATCTGGTGGATAGCGTCATTCACCTTTCGTACAACCTGACTCTCTCAAAGTTTCTGTAGACCGAAGAAATTTTATATGGATAAGTTTCAAGAATTTGTTAGAAATACGTGAGTAATCTAGCACGTTTTAAATGTAAAAGTTTTCAAATGCCATACAATCTCGTTGCAGGATCGTGTTTGTTACTGGCAGCAAAATTTAACAGTGATTTAAAAAAGGACGCAATTAAACAACTAATAGATGTAAGTATAGAAACGAGAAAATCTGGCGATTCTGAAATACTGGTACCAGCTGTCTATTTTTACAAGCAAACTTGTAAATTTCTCCTGAAATATAATTTACTTCGATTCCAAATTTCTGGTGGACTTGAGTGGACTAATTTTCCTTACTAAACATGATTACTAATTTTCAAACGTTTCATAAAGGGAAATATAAAATGCTAAGTGATTAAAAGTAAATGGAAAGAAATTATTCCCGGATCTATCTTATCTTTTGTCATTCCATTTTGGTTTGGTTTATGTACATAACAAGCGGTCATACATAATAAGGGTGTTGGCAGGTGGTGCAGGTTAGCTTGAGCACATTTTGTTGTTGCTCTTCGAAGCTTGACTGGAACTGTCTACCCACCCAGCCCCAATTCAGTGTAATGTAAAGAAAGAAATATTATATCTGCTTTTGTAAAAGCCCAAAAAAGTGGTTTAGCGACATTGTTTATCTAAACTGTCAGTACTGTGCAAACATGTACTTGGAAGAGGTGCTATACAAACATGTAATTAAGCATTGTGTATTTATAAATGTCAAGCTTGCGGTCGATGTTGCTGCAGCTCCCAGCGGTATGTGAGAAGTTTATTTGGCTATTTTCTTTCTAGCATATATCGGACTGGTTTCGAGTTAGCACCAAAGATCTTCTGCTATTTGAGATTCAAGCGCTCATTGCGATGGAGTTCAACTTACACTTACCAATTAACAATGTTCTGCCTCACTTGAAGAGGCTGAAGTTTGACGACATGGCTTACCTTTAGCGAAATATATTGCTGTAAATTCAGGATACCGGAGTATTCATTGCGAAAGGTAGGAAGGGTATTCGTTTTTTTTTTTATTACACACTAAAAATGCGCATGTTCCTGACAAGTGTGTTGAAATCTTCCAACATACTTTTATCAACAGGCCGATGTCAGGATGCGTTCGCATGGCTTGTGACAACTTGTTGACGACAAGTCTGTTGCAAGTTGTCAACAGACTTGTTGCAAGTTGATTGTCAAAACTTGTTATCCACAGGCTTGCCGCAAGTTTTTTCAACAAGTTGTAACAAGTCTGCAAATGACAAGTTGCAACAAGCCTGTTTTAACAGACTTGTTGCAACTTGATGAAATTGACAAGTTTGTTGTAACTTGTTGACAAGCCTGTGCAATTCTGTAGCAGTAGACAAGTAAGCTTCAAAAATTAGTTGATTATTTGTTAAGGAAACACTCACTATACGCTGCTCCTATCCAGATATATTAGCATATGTATGAAACTATTTAAATCGTGTGCTATTTCCAATCCGTGCCTTGTTATGAATACATTTTATATTAAAGTATAAAACCGATATTACTTATAAAAGACATTAGTTTATATATAAACGCGGTGTAAGAATGCGTTTGAAAATCATTCTCGATACGGCCATTTCACAGTACGAGAAATATCCAAAGATCAAAGTTTACATCATGATGCAACTACTGCCGCTTCGGTTTCGTCTGCTGCTCTGACCTGAAGTGAGGGCTGGACGTGACACAAGGCTAAGTGCCACCTCGGCCATAGGTTGGTCATAATTCCTTTGGCGCCATATCGGTTTGTAAAGCATGATTTTGGCAACTTGAATATTTCTGCCTGCCATCATAACACTTGACGTCGCTACCATCGTTGTCTTCGCGGACGATAGTTCCACGAACTCGTTGTTGGAGCCGTTCAGGTCGCTGGCTTCGAAAATACACTTCCCTTCCAAGATGTCTGGGGAGAGAAGTCTACAGAGATCAAGCAGTTGCCTTGTCATCGTATCATTCAGAGCGTAGTAGTTCTGGTAGTTTGTAAACTCTCGCGGCATCTCATCGAGCTCTAACACCTTCATAAACGAAACGCACACTCGTTAGGTCAGAATTTGTCGAAGCTTTGCGGCAGGTGTGTATAATATGGCGGACCGCAGGACCATTGGTCCCAGAAACGTTTTGAGGTCGGCAGATCTGAAAAATCTCAAAGAAAAAATACGAGAAAGAAAGAAATGAGAAATTATTTCTCTATATGCACTCGATATGCAATATTACCATTAAAAACAAATAGTTAAACTTTATGATGTCTAGTACTTGATTGACGGGGAAAGGTCATCAAAGAAGCCAGCTATGATAAAAACACTTGCTGGCGAAAAATACTCCCATTGACTTTGTGGTAGTCAATGTGCTATGTAGTCCAGTTTCGTGGTTTGCGCATGTTATTCGATGATATATAGGAATAGAGAAAATGACAATTCCCATTGTATTCTAAATTTTAAACCAGGCAAGAAAAACGAAATTTATCGGACAAAACGGCTTTGGAGAAAATGAACACGAGAATTTTGTGAGATTAATGAAATGGACTACATTGGGAGTGTTTGCACGAGATCAAGGTAAAAAGAGCAGCTTAAAATTAGCAAGATTGGAAAGTTTGGTTAGGAAATGTTGGAAAATATGGAAAATATATCCTTGCAATGTTTGCAAAATTTGTAAGTAATATTTAAAACACACGCAGGAGTGCTTTATCAGATATACAACGCGAGGCGAAGCCGAGCGTTGTATATCTGATAAAGCGCGAATTGCGAGTGTTTTAAATGACTTCTAAATCGATTCATTTTATACCCATCTTGTCTGTTTGTATATAAAAGAATTTTCAATATGGTTGTTGTATAAGCCGAGAAAATCGAAGTAAAAGATTTGTGAAAATCGACATGTGTTTTATCTCATATATAGACTCTAGTCACGGCTATGATTTCCTTTGTGTTTTTCTCATGAATTATTAATGAGGTTTAGAAATATTTTTAGTACACGCGAACCACTTACCCGCCAATTTCGTCCCAAATGTGTTATCCTTGAGCCCGCGTACTACTAATAGCTATTTACAAGTTTTGCAAACTTTGCAATTAGGCTATATTTTCCGTATTTTACAACATTTTGAAACCAAACTTTGTAATTTAACTAATTTTAGAATGCACTTTCTAGCTGTGCTGACAGATTTGTTCTTGCTTTAGTTTAAAATTTGGTCTACCGTTTACTAGGGAAATTTACAAGGTATTAATTGGGACGAAAGTTCTGTTCCACACTCCAGTCACGTACGTTGTTTTGTAGTACGTTATATGTTTATATGTTATTGTGAGTATCTGTGACAAGTCTAATGATAATAAAATAATGATAACTGATCGGTGCGAAAATTCGTTTATTAAAAGGTATGTTGGCGCTGATTACCAAGAAAAAACCAATGAGACACTACTTCTAAATCTCTTATAAACAAAATTTCTAAAGAAATATTTGCAAATCTACTCTATTAAACCAAGTGTAAACTAACTCTGTGTACACTTCACACAATTTGCTATCTCACAACTTCCCGATATACTGTACGCATCATGCGCGGATACCCCCTGCGCGACTTAATGATTACAAAACTGATCGCTTCCAAGAAAAGCACAAGCAATACGCGGTAAACAGCGTTGCAATTTGAACCTTTAATTAATTAACCTGCGATGAAAACTTAAGAGTTTTAAAATAGAACATAAAATGGCTTAAGCGTTTTGGATTACGGAAATTTTAAGCAGCCTAGGAAAATGCGGAAATGATTTCCAACAAGGAGAAACAACTTGTGCATCCAAATAGGGCTACGAATAGGGTCGGAGTATGGTTGATTTCAATGCAGGCAGCCGTAGAGATAAATAAGAAATTTCTAAGCCCCTGTCCGTACGTATATCCGGATAAATTTTAAAACGCAAAAATATTTACTCGTTTTCAAATTTATCCATGCCTTTCAAATTTACTTTAGGCAAGCTTTAAAGCTACCGTAAGGTATAGAAAAAACTGTTTAGTCCGGTCTACAACCTCTAAATGTTATTTAAATGACGCTATATGTACATACGAATGCCTCAGATGCCCTTGCATTTGGACAAAGGTGAACAGCTAAAGATATATTTATGTTTATGGTATATAATGTATAAACTATTTTGTATGATTTGGCTGATAAACCTGCAGTATGCAATAAACTTCCAATCTTTTGGGTTGTATTTGCAAGCATACATAAGTGCTGTACACTTCGCTTAACTACGCGTCGCTCTTCCAGGAACGGATCTTACCGTAGCCATGCAGTTCAGATAGTACATCAGTCTCGCCTTGGGATTGTTGGGGACAGTAACACTCGTTCCTGTCACTTTCATGCCAAGTTGGTTCCTTTGGAAAGCAAGAGCCATAGTTGTTTTGCGAGGATCAAAAGTGTATGGTGCTAGCTGCGTTGATTTGTCGCGATTGCATGTAAATCATAATCCATAGGAGTTTCACTTTTGTGAAGTGGGCGTGGAAAATTTGTGAGGACAAAAGGTTTGCATTACCGGTTCGGGAGATTTTTCAACCAGGAGGTCACTCTTTGTTTGCAGGGGAACTGTCTTGGTTTATCGTAGAGATAACGCTCGTTGGACTTAGGGAAAGTATAGGATAAGATAATATACCAATGTTGAGTACTGCGTGGAAAGAAACCTAAATTTAGAAAAAAACAAAAATAATATATTGATCAAAAAGCAGTTTCTCACATGCAGTCAATCAAATACACGTGTCTGGTGTCGCTGAAACAAAGAAATCGTGGATCAGTATTCATTACACGTTTTGCAAGCTTAAAACTCATGTTTCGGTGATTTCTGCAGAACATTTTGTGTGCTAAATATCATTTGAAATCAATAATATTGAAATACATCGTGTATTTGCCTCAGATCTTTCCATTAATCTCCTTTTTATGTTCGCGATAAAAGTGAAAGAAGTGTTTTGTTTCCAAGAAGAAACTTCGTGTGATGTCCAATTCCCAGTATAATGTTTTCTTCGAAGACAAAGAAAGAAACTTAAAAATAATTGAAATGTTTTGAATTTTGTGTACGTAAAACGCATTAAATATCTTGTACCTATACACCAATTATTTCGAATTTATAAATCAAAACATTTTCCCGGATGCCGAGTGAGTATTAATAGCACTTATGCGGGTTTTCCCTAAAGCTATTGTCCTCACCACCAAGTCTCACTTTCATGTAAAGAGAACGTATGCGTCAATACGAGGCTTGGTGGTGAGGACAATAACCTCAGGGAAAACCCGCATAAGTGCTATTGTGGTTTATTGCACTCGAAATTTGTCACCAAATTTTTTGCTCGTCTTATTATGTACAGATAAGGTTGTCTTTCCAAAAGCGTAAAGTTTTGCGATGCTGTTTGAACCAAATAATTCCGTGCTTAGAGGTGAAAATACAGTAGAACCCCGCTAACTCGAACTCTCAAGGGAAACGAAAAATTGTTCGAGTTATCGGGGGTTCGAGTTAGCGAGGTTGGTGTCGATGCTGACTTTGTCTCATATTTCGCTCGGAAGCAAATTTTGATTAAACTGTTGTTGTTTAAATCGAATTTACGCTTTCGAATCATGAAATTTAAGTTTCATTTCAGGTTTTCAGATCCGCGTTTCAAGATTAGAGTTCGAGTTAACCCGGGACATTTGACCAAGGGAGAATGAAATTTGTTCGAATTAGCGAGGAATTCGAGTTAAGCGAGTTCGAGTTACCGGGAGTAAATTACTATAAAATGTACTATCAAATCCAGGGGAAATTAGATTTAGTTGGAGTTAGCGGGGAGTTCGAGTTAAGCGAGTTCGAATTAGCGGGGTGCTATTACAGTTTACGCTTTTGGAAGGACAGCCTTTATCGAATTAGCTATATATTTACATACATGTCAAAACCGCAAATTGTAAACAAATATGCGAGCAGATTGTTCGCTGACGTGCTCGAGGTTACAGCGAGACATAAGTGGCAATATTAACTTGAAAATAACCGGATCAGCTCAAATAACAATGTGTGTATGGAATATTAGTGTTCGACCCCGTTTACACGGTACTGGATCCGCTAACCACTGATCCGCCACGACATCGAATTCGGTCAGTTTGCGGTCATGTTGATTTCCACCCCTTTTTTCTATGATTGGTTGTTATTAAATTCTTTAATATTAACATAAATTCAAAAGCTATGCACGTCTTGAAACCATTCGATTTAATATCGCGACCAGACTTACCAAGTGAGGCCCAGACTTAAAAAATGCTCTATTCTGAAACGTCATGTTCAGAATGGTTAAACTGACTGCAGTTTCAAACTGACCGACTTGTCTTTGTGGTAACCTCGCGCACGCCTTAACTTAAAGTTAATAACCGATGTGGTAAAGGCGTTTAGTATGAGGTTCACCATTTATTTGTGAAGTAATTTTGCCATAAAATTCGTCTTAAACTTCTTTTCCAAAGAGCCACCCACTAAAGCACACTTCTGGAACATCATAGGTCCGCGATCTGACTAATATTTTCTACTCTCCCAGTAAATCGCGATTAAACAATCCCTGATCCTCGCTGGGTTTGCGATGGTGTTTCTTGCTTGTAAATTATTAACAAGTTTAGGAAATATTTACAATGGTTCTCATTCTAAATGAGAGTCTTGAAAATTTGACCTGACGGAGGAGCGGGTAAGGCCGAATTGGAGATCATTGTGTTATTGTCAAGGGAATCCCCTTGGTTGAAAATCGTGTTAAAAAGCCATGAAATATGATCACCTGTTTTCCGTTTTCCAAGTAAGACAGTTCTGTGAATGAAAAAGACAAAAGGTCTATAGCGAAAGTCGGTCGTCATATTTTTCCACCTGCTCACGCGAGAGCTTGCGAATTGTGTGTCAATTTGCAAACATTTCCAGAATGCGAGTTCGAATTTTAAGCAATTCACTGTAATTTTAAAAATTGAATGTGCATAAAAAGTTGATGTTAAGTCACTTCTGATGTCTTTCAAAATGCGCATTTCCCGTTAACTGGAGTTCTACGAAAAGCAAGTACGGTTTCATTTCGATTTCCAAGAAAAAAGCTAAATATGTTGCTAATATTTCTTCCTGTCAGTCTGCATGATGAGGTTGAGTGGCTTGTTTGAAACTTCAGCAAGACTTTAGTAACGAACAAAACGTTATCCCGACACAACCTAAACTAAATTTTATCCATTTTGAGCTCACAATTTCTTTCCTGTTTTTTTCCACTAATTATTAACGAGTTTGTTTAAACGCCTCTCCCTACCCCCGTTGGGATTTCGCTTGTATGTTTGTGCACCCCCCTTCCCGCTTATAAAAACCTCCGTGCGCAATTTACTTGCATTTTTGCGTTCTCTTCCATCCAGCGAGGGTTCTGAGAAAAATTTGCGCATATTTAAAATGGCACTGGCGTTTAGTGGACGCGAGATTGGCTTCAAGGACACGAGCCGTTCCGTGAACGTCCCCAATGATCCGCGAGCTCGTTTGATGTATTACCTGAGTTGCGTTTCAGCTGTAAGTATATATTGCCTGGATTGATATACCATTGCGTATAGTCTGGCTTAGTTTAGTTTCGTTTTATTGTATTCCCTTTTGTCCAGTTTTCAACTACTTCGGTTTTTCTACAGCGCTTATTTTCGTTGGGACGGACACATACCATATCCTAGGTCTTTTGTGGCACCCTGGACGAATTGTTTGCATCTAGTTTCTATTTAGTCATGAATGCCGTGAATGTATCGAAGTGATTGATATGATAGAGCATGTACGCCAGTCTACACTTAATATAACTAATCTGAATGCAGCTTGGAAAAGAAAAGGTAGATCTACATTATATCACATCGTCGAAAATAAATTTGCTGCGACAATTACGACCAAATGGACACTAGGGTTTAACGTGCGGTGGAATTCGAAGACAATGAACTTAAAATATCCATTTTGAATATCGTATTCCCATAGCATCCTACAATACGAATTATATTATTTATGGATGAAATAGACAATTGAACCATAGTACTATATTTATCACTCAGCCACTAACTCGTAGCTTTTTACAAAAAAAATATTAATTTGCATCTAGTTTATTGATGTAAATTAAACCTTTGCTTTCGATATTACGTTTGCACGCATACATTCTATTTTGGCCCTATATATTTTTTATCGCTGTACGTTTAGTGAAATGCTCTCATTTAACTGCACTTGCAAAACACTGAATTTTTCTTTCTATATACTCTGCCTGCCGTCCAGACGATATCTTTTTTTTTTAATTCGAAATCTGAAGGTTCTCAAGTCGAGCACGGAAGACGTTGATAAAAAGTACATGGATTACACCAACTATCACCTGAGCGACGGCGAAACTCGTAAACTTGTTGGTCTTTGCGAATTATTTTCCATGTCACTTTTGGAGGACAAGTGTTTCTTCCGCGCTCCAGAATTGTGTGGAGATTGGAATAATCGATTTCTCGAGCTGTCCTCAAAAGAGGTCACATTTGCAGCCGTACGAAGCGTCGTCGTGTTGGGTCGAGAAGCGATTGTGGCCAAAGTTATGGTTTTCAAGGATGAATGGGAAACCAAGTTTTATGATAATGCCTTGTACGCGGTGAAAAGAAGTCTGAGACCCCCCTCGCCTACTTATACCAGACGACGAAGCAGTAGCTGCATTATTATATAAACTTTTGAAAGTTTATATTGCAGAAACTTTATACATGCATGATCATTGCATATGATTGATATGTGGCCTTGAAGCAAATCCCCCTAGCAACGGGCAAAATTTTCAAATTTTATCAATTTCTAAAACGCTAAACGATTGGTCCAAACTGTTCTTGGATAATGCAGACCTAAACCATGTTCTAAAGAAGAAAGAAATGTTTCGATTCCTTTTTTTAGCGAACAAAAAACAGCTTGGCTTTTTCACGACAATAATTTACTTGAAGCCATTGGTGTTGAATAAAGAAATTATTATGTTTAAGACAGAAACAATGAACAGGTTAAACCAATCATTGTTATAAGCACATTTTTTCGTCGTTCAGTTGCCACGTTTCTAAGGAATTGCTTGAAGGTCGCATCAAGGTGATTGTTTTTTTTTTAAATGGTTGATTTTTGCCCACAAATTATGAACTGAAATCAAGAAATAGTTAGTTGCAATAATGTTGAAGAGCGTTATAATAACTGGCTAGTCAAAGATGCGTAATATTAGTAATGAAATTGACAATTAACAGATAATATATGAGTGATATTTTGGAGTTGAAATAAAAGTTAATGGTACTTGAAAATTGTGAGGCTTTATTGTTTAGTAGTGATTTATTTTTCGACAGTTTTGTGATTTAAGCCATGACAGCAGAAGCTTTGCATATAAGTGGTTTGGACTAATAAATATTGCAGTGAAGATTAAATCCTTTTTCCTGAAGTTTCTATAAACAGTTTTCTGCAGGATATAATAAAGTTTATCGGTTCTTTCATAACATATTTAGGCAAAGAAGTAGAAATTAGTCGCCCCAGGTAGGTAAGTCGCAAACATTCATTCACACAAAAAGAAAATTTGCATTATTCGCGCAATTTGTGAAAATGGATTAAAAGGCAGCATTGGCAGTCAATAGGCAAACCTAGCTCTAAGATTATGTTTAGCAATTACTCCCGAGGGCGAAGTGACTGGCGATAATCACCGAGCCAAAAGACCTATAATCACACGGAGAAAAATGACAAAAATTAAAGTTCTTAAGGAATAAAATGGCTAACGACGGACATGTCGGACAAATGTACGTATATAGACAACCCTGACAAGCCTTTCTGTAATTATGAACTTACAGCAAACAACACTAAAATACTGCAATCACTCCGACACACAAACTCCAATATCTTACTCTTTTTGGAAGCGCTTCATATAAAGTTTAAAATGCCAGCACTTAATAGTGGTCTTAAAGCCTCGAAGGAATTGATGCTTTTTCTGTAATTCTTACGCTTAACAATCGCTTCTGTAAATAGTTTCGCATTCATGTCATGCGCCTACGCTATCTTTCCTGTATCTCACCTTATAAGATCTTAGCATAGCTTGTAAATATTCAGTTTGGTTTGACAATGACTTTGCAATAAAGTCGAAATATCAGCAGTATTTTGTGTCTTGTTCATTTAAATAACTCAAATTTTGAGTTTATAAGATGATGATATTCGGAGTCTGTTTCGTCTTATATTTGATAAAATGTACGTTTATTTCTGTGTTTTAACGTTATAAATTTTTAATTTTTTGATTTATGTTGTAAAAACTGTCTGTATTTGTAATTTTTAGCTGCAGATTCGTGTGTATTAAAATCAACATTGAAATACTGAAAACCGTCGTTCGTTCCTCACCCCACCAAGTTGAACTAAGGAAACAATTATGAATATCAATAAGTTATTTCAACCAAATTATCATAATTGTGCGGTAAACTTCTGTTCTCGTTTTCTTCTACTCATTTACGGTGGATGAAGCACTTGCGAGCTGCAAATGCTATTGCAAATTGCTGAATTGATCTTCTCTAGAGAGCAGTTGCAAATACCTATAAACATACAAAAACAACAAACGTTATAGTGACCTAAGTACTTCGCATGCAAATTTGATTCACAAGGCCAAATGACAACCCCCCCTGGTTTTGCCAACGGTCTTCCTACCTCAGAACGTTTCGACGAAACTATCGTCATTTTCAAGTGAATTAAAAATGCAGAAGTAAAAACCTTATTTATATGGTCTAAGACGAACATTTACATAAAATCAGGAATCTAATTAAAGTCAGAAGATTAAAACAATACTTCTGTTGTCATTAGAGAAAAAGTTTTGCGCTAATCGAGTCCGATTGTACATTGAGTGAAGGTTTTATTTCCCTGATATAGTGAAATTGCCATTGAAAGTGAGGCTGAATGCAACGAATTTATACCGCAATAGTTTTCTCCTTGCTTGCCGTGTTTTATCCGACATAGTTGATGTAATATATCGAATAATGCCGTTTGCCACAGTGATTATGTATGAAGTAATTACTTAGTCCTCTCTAAATGCTTATTAACGTAGTTTTCTTTGCTTATCTTGCAAACAGTTTTCTAAACATTGTAATTGTATTTCAAAGGATACCAAGTAAACACAGCACCACCCGATGACAGAACAAGATGGAAAATCACCAGCCGCGTCCATCAGGAGATGTCAGGATGCAAATACTATATCAATGTACGGTTTCTCAAAGTCATTGTCTATCAAATTTTTGTGTAGTTTGCAATATTTTGATATATAACATAATTTTTTTCTCATTTCATTTTATGATGGTTGACTGGATATATGAATAAGTGGGCGCTTGTTGCCTACTGGACCGGCGTGATCTTCTATGAAGAGAGAATTGCAACCAGATGAAACCATAAACAGCGTGATATAACGAGACAACCGAAGCCACGAGGACCCAAAGATAGAGTGAAAGTAAATTTGTTGATTTTATTTTCTTTGTCAGTTTAGCTTTCGTTTCAATACCGGTAATTGCAGTCAAAAGCACACAAAAACATCCATGTTTTGTTATGTTACCCCTGTAACTATATCACTGGAAGCTGCCCCTGGAGGGGACCTAATTAGAGTGGACCTAGTTAGGTTTCCAGGTTCAATTCCTGGAGACATATAGACGTCGTGCGCTAACTGATATACAGTAACTATACTTAGTATAGTTAGAAGACAAAGGTAAGTATACTAAATATAAATTAGTACAATATATACTGTATATGTACTTGGTATAGTTAATAGACAAAGGGTAATATATATATACTTTTTACTAACTATTCTTTGTATTATAGTTAGTAGAGGTAAGTCTACCAAATATAAATAGTACTATGTAGGTACTTACAGTAAGTACCTACATAGTACCATTCACATTTAGTAGACTTACCTCTACATAAATAGGTAGTTAAGTCTATCTGACATGCCCAGAAGGTAACTCTAGTTTACTATAGTTAGTATACTAGAGTTAACGTAGTTGACTAAGGTAAGTCTGGTCTACCTTGGTGGTAGACTAGAGTTACGTTAGTTAACTAAGGTAAAGTCACCGTGACTCTGCCTTAGTTAACTAACGTAACTCTAGTCTACCACCAAGGTAGACTAGACTTACCTTAGTCAACTACGTTAACTCTAGTATACTAACTATAGTAAACTAGAGTTACCTTCTGGGCATGTCAGATAGACTTAACTACCTAACAGTAACCGTCATAACTAGCTTGTTGTGAGAGCTATAAAGTTGTGAAATTCTATGGGGTGGTAAGGGTGGCGGGGTGGTTAGTGGGATTAGTTTGAACTGTAAGTACCCACATAGTACTATTTATGTAGAGGTAAGTCTACTAAATGTGAATGGTACCATGTTGGTAAGTGAGAGTTAAACGTACTCCCACCACCGCCCCCGACCATTCTAATTTCCACCCCTACCAGTTTTCGTAGCTTTATAGCTCTCACTACAATGTAGTTATTACGGTTAGTGTTAGGTAGGTAAGTCTATCTGACATGCCCAGAAGGTAACTCTAGTTACTCCGCCTGCCGTAGGCGAGGCGGAGTTTTAAATTCGCCCCGTTTCTGTTTTTTTTTTTTTTTTTATTTTTTTTCGGTGTCAGAAGTCGGTGCAGCGCTCATGGGTGATACCGCTGGCACAAACCGCGTGAGCCGACCTAAACACGGCGTTTAAACTCAATTTCTAGCGAAATGTGTCAACAAAACACGCATTTAAACGTGCATGCTAGAACATCTAAACCGCAAGAAGGTTTTACGTGCAAAGATTCTCATGCAAAATGCTTTAAAACGACAAATTCCAGCGATGTGTCGCGGTGAAGTTTTGAAAGCGTGTTTCCGTCATTTTCTGGTTTATTCCTACTTTTAAGGAAATTTAGAAATTTCTACACAAGAATCAAACGCAAATTCTACTGAAATATCTACATACATACAAAATGAAGATCGGTGAAGGAACTTCGCAAAAATATTCATTTTTGTACTTTCGAACGGCGTTTTTCCTATGCTTTTGACTGAAAACACGACGAACGACACTTGCCAGAGCAATTTGCGTGGCGCGTGGAATGACGTGAGCACGGGGACACAAAAATTGAGGTTATTGAGTGCGAGTTCCCTATCTGTATATATCTGATCTGTGATACTGCAGCTTCTTCTGAATCAGGAACAAGGAACTTGCTCGGAGCATGTCGACACAAAGTGGTAGTTTCGGCGTTCCTCGGAATTCGTCGGTTTCCGACGCTGCTCGAAGATTTTCCGAATACTATTTTTTCAAAATTTTTCTCTAGCTCGAAGATTTTGCTCCTTGAAAGTCCTCTAAATTTTCATGCATCCTAACTTTGTTTTAAGGTAATATGCTTTATTTTCTATCATTATTTGTAGCAAAGTACTTAGATTGTGCATAGAGATCGATTTTTGAGAGATCAGACTGGAAATAAGTACAATTTTCGAGTATTGTAAGTTTGTGCTTTCCAAGCATGGCTATGGTCGCATGTAAGATTAAGGCTACCGTTTTCAGTTGAAGTTGGTTCGATAATAATAACATGAAATCCGCTATAGAAACTGAATGAGGTCTTGAATTGTTGAGATTGTCGAAGAAAGTATGCTGAGACAGTTCTATGTATAGAGTTGGTTCTGGTTCAAATTTATTGAAAAAAGGCAATTTAATTTTAATTTTGTGAATTTCGATTACAAAACATGCCTTGGACTGTCGACCAATTGATTTCGTCAGGCGATTACAGACTTGTGAGAGGAGGGGGGTAGCCTAATTACTAAAATGTAGTGAAAAAAGGACTTTCCATCTAATGGTGGGAGCAGGTTGGCGGGAACACTGGAGAATAAAGGTCCTGTCACAATGCAATTTTTCTTGCAACTTGAAATGCAATTCTACTATTGGGAGATGTAAAATTGGCAAATGCAAGTTTCCATCACAGTTTGCTGGGGTTTTTTAACGTACCAAACATTTGTCACAAATTTACTTAAGAGTAGATTTTCCCTGTAGCAAAAAAGATGGCAAATGTCGATTTTACCAGAGTGCATGGCAGTCTGAAATTGTTTAAAAAGGCAAATTAACGTCTTTTAAAGAACAGACAGAAGACAATAGGTTATTTTCACACTTGTGTTAAAATTTCAATCCAGTAGCTTTGCTTCTTGTCATCTTTTCCCACGTATTCTTTCTTGATACCTGCAATGCATTCTGGTAAAATCGACATTTCGCCATCTTTTTTGCTACGGTGAATGCAAGGAAAAGTGCACCGTGTGACAGGGCCTTAAGGGTAAGAGGTGGATAGAGAAGGAGACGGAGCAGTTACAAGTGCAAGAAAAATTGCACCGTGTGACAGGGCCTTGAGGGTGGGAGGTGGATAGGAGGAGACGGAGCAGGATGTGGGAGTCGTGCAAGGTCGGGAGGTTAAAAAAGAACAAGGAATGTTATGTTTTTAATGCCTTTTAGACTTTTCTTGAGGCAATTAAAATTCAAACTGTCAAATCCAAACACTGTACAGAATGGCCGACTTTACGTGGTCTTTAGTTTTTACACAACCACTTGCATTGTTATCTTTTGCAGTTTGTTTACCATTTCAGTTATCTATCTTCAATAGAATTCTTTGAAATTTGTTTGTAGATCGACAAAATGCTTAACCTCCTCTCAACAACTGGCAGATTATGAATAATGAAATTGTTAAAGGTATTGGAATATTGCATGTACAATATTGAATATGGGACAATTTGGGACAGTATAATTTTGGACATGACGGTTTCATTCTCACCTAATTTGACGATTATTTTGTGGGTACACATACCGTGGAATCTCATGTGCTCCAGAAGCATTTTAATCTTAGAAAAAGTCAAATAATGATGAACTGTGTTTTAAAAGAAAGTTAGAATCTTATTTGGTTCAAATCAATTGAATTATGGCCCAAGAGTTCATGAAAACACATACAAAAGGCTTTCTTAAAAAACTGAAATATCAAATCTAGCAATTTTATATGTTATGCCTCTAAACAACACAATTCTGTTTCTAAAAATTGGTACCCTACTAGACCTATATGCATGATTATACTAATTTGGACATATTTATTTTTACCCATTAAAATATAAATTTGTGTTTAATCATTCGTGTTTGTCATTATTTGACTTTGTAATGTTGGTTAAACATAAGGAGATTGAGGTTACTTTTCCAGAAACAAAAACATCCATTATTATACTAAAATTTCAATATATATAGCAATTAAAACTAACCACAGGAAATATATTTCTACTTTTTAATTGAAATGTTTCTGTTATATGCACTATATCATATTTTTGATAAAAAATTACAACACCTATGTTATTTCCTGGTTTACTATCTCAATCATCTTTTGTTTAAGCTGGCTTTGAGTGTTCATTTGAAAGTTTGGAAAGTTCATTTGAAAATCACAATAGTTCTCAATGTTATATTGGACCCTTTGGCTTTAAAGTGAAAAAAATACTTTGTAATATTTTATACTACTGGTAATTTATCTTAGATACAGACTTTGTGATTTTGTACTAGAATGTTGACTTTCAAACTTTAAGATGAACTACTTATTAAGGACAAAATAAGCTAGCATATTGTCTTTTGTTTACAAAGTGGAACTTGTTTGGAATTGAGATGAACTGATGCAGTTGTTCTTTAACTTTATCAATTAATTACATATCTTAAATGAAAAAGAAAACCACAACTTGCCAAATAAATTCTGTGGGCTCTTTTTATTAGCAAAGAAAAGATGTGGCGGATGTAAGAATTTAAGAGTAAAAAAGTTTCCTTGGACTAAAAAAATTGACAGTATGCCAGATTTTCTAGATAAACAAGCAGTACAGATGTTGGCCAATAATAAGTATAAGTAACTACAATTTTTAATTTTAAAAGTTTTCTATTGATGCCTGGATACAGTAAATACTTTACCAGAGTTCTTCGTATTACATCGACTTGAAAAAGTTTTAAGTCACATGAAGCTTTTAGTTGATACTATGCAATTTCAAATTTTACAGACTTCTTAATTAACATGCCAAATTTACCTTGTTGAACATAAGGTCTTTCCTGAGAAAAAGTAAAACTGTCTGGCATTATATGGAGTAGAATAATTTAAATTAGTTTGAGACTTTGATTTGATAACAATTTTGATTTGTACTATTTACAATACAAGTGACCGGGTTGTATCGGATATACAAACCCAAGCTGAAGGCGAGATATCTGACATACACAGATGCGAATGTTGTAAATGGCTTGTGAAACTCGTCAATTTTATACATCAGATCTGTAGCAAAGTGATTTTGAAAATACCGATTCTGTAAGATGAGAAAATGATTTCTTTTGTGTTTCCTGTATGATTTATTACTTTATAAGTTTCTTAATTAAAATTACAACATATTGCCTACTGGAACTTTTTATATTGTTTGGTTGTGGTGAATTTGTATTTTGGCAATTGAAATATTTCTGAATTTGTATGTGCATTTCCTTTGCTTCAGTTCAAGTTTACATTTCAAATATTCCACTTTGTAATACTTGCGTGGTAATAATAATATAAGAAAACAGGTTTACATGGCTCTTGAATATAGTCTTTTCAACAAGTAAGTAAAGATGAATTTATACTTCAAAGAGATATGTTCCTAACCTGACAATGGTACCTTCCAAAAAGACTAAATTTAAATTGATTCTTCGAATAAATTTTTTACTTTTCAATCCAAGATCAATCTAAGTTATGTATTTCTACTTTTATTTTGGTCTCTTTAACACTGAAACTATCAATTGTATATAAAGCAACTTCACTATCGAGTGACTTCATTAGTTGCTGGGCAAAGCCAAAGCATTGATTTTTCGGCTGTTTTCAATGAAAAATAGAATTTTGCCCAAAGTTATCTCAAATAAATTATCACAATTTGAACAAAAAGCTTCTGTTCTTGTGCCCACCAGAAAAATGAGATGTCTGAGACTTTCTTTGTATTTTTTTGCAAAAAATAGATCGCATGCACTGTTATGCAAAGAAAAGTGTAAGAGATTGGTTTCTGAAAGATGTCGTGCTACACACAATATTCTAAAAATGCTTGGTTTTTATTCTATGTATTTTTGAATTTTTTGTTAAAAAAAAATAAAGGTAGCAATGTTTAGTGCATTTCACATTGTCAGGTTAGAAACGCAATAAGAAAAATGTGGCTCCGAACATTACAGCTTGGTCAATTTGGAATTTATAAAAAAATCGTTTCTTCGTTGTTTTTCGACGTTTTGAAGGGTTGTTTCGAGTACAAAAAAGTATTTTTAGGAAGAATTATGTGCCCACGTTACATGTCTCAAAGCCATCAAAATTCGTTGGTAATTCGTGCATGTATTTTTTCTGACTTATAAAAGCACAATTGATTAAAAATAATATTTTTCTTTTGACAAAAATACCTTTCTTCTGTGAGGCTGGCTGTATTTGAAAAAGCGTTGGTCAACGCTCCGCCAAAACTCGTGGGTTTTCTCCGGGTACTCCGGTTCCTCCCACTGGGAGAGTTGACAGGGTAGTTACATATGGTTATAAAAATGTGACTAACTTTTGAAAACCTTTCTACTTAGACTTGTTAAGCCTTCTCGTCATCTCTATCAGTTGCATGTTTTGAGCCACATGTTTTTCTTTGTAATTGTGAAACAACTCGTTATATGCTGGGTAAACCTTTGCAAAACTCTCAAAATTTATCACTTCAAGTTGTTTCATTGTTATAATATATTTTGAAGTATAAACATTTACTTGCGTTGAAAAGACCCAAGTTTTTTAGGACTTTGTTCATTCACTTGTGTTATTGTTCTCTCTGCCATGTTCTGTTTTCTTCTGTTGTTATTTTAATAAGTACAATGTGTGGTAGTTAATCTCTTTTTATTGTTATTCAAATTGTATGTAATCTTTACAAATTTTTTCAATAAATTGTTTACAAAATTTACTTGTGACCCCTTTTTAATTAAAAATTCAATTCCCATGGGAATTGAGAAATTGAATAAAAAAAATCCCCCTACCCCGGCCAGCTCCCCAAGTGCCACTTCCACCTAAGTAGAAGTACTTATACATGTAGTACAAGTACTTCTACTTATTCACGGTGGAAGTAGCACTCGGAGAACTGGCCGGGGTAGCCGGCAAAGAGAAGACCAACTTTGCAAGTGCTAATGCAATTGCTAAGTTGATCTTCCCTAGAGAGCAGCCGCGCGTACCTAACAAATTAAAACAACAAACGTTAGTGACTTAAGTACTTAGCATGCAAATTTGATTCCCAAAGCCAAAATGTCAAGTGCCCCCCGCTGATCCTACCAACTGCCTACCTGCCTCAGTTCTAAGCTGTCTTCCTCAGTTCTAAGCTCCTGCATTCCATTCGTTACCTTCACTTTCCTCACCATCGCACAGTCACTCACAGCTGATAAACCCGCATGCACCACCACCACCCCGACTGCCACCCAATTTCGAAAATTAAAAGAGTTAAAATTTCGGTAAAGTATGCATTTTAAATGCAATTTATTTGGATATTTTAGATCAAACGTAAACAGAAAAAGCTCGTACATAAAAACAGGTGAGAATTCTATTTAAAATTTGCTTGCAAAATATAAAACTTAATTCGCATTTTTCTTAGTTAATAGTATAGATCAATTTAGTTGATGTTGAAACCTACTCTTAACTGTTTTGTTAGAAGTGACGACAGATTTTGGTTTTTAAGCATACTTTCAAAAATTTTAATTCCTTTAATAAACCTAACCCCATGCAACTTACACACGGCGCACACCCTCGCAGTCCATACATTTAGCTAATAAATTACGTTATAAACAAAAAAGCAAAATAAAAAGATTAATTACGTTATCTCTAGCTACTTAAACCCACTTAGACTGAGTTTTTGATTGAATTTTCAAACGTAAAACCTTAGCTGAATGGGCATGGGCTTTTCGTTGTGTTAACTGTTCCGGAGTAAATATAAACCTGGGGCCGGTTGTATCAAAGGCGTTTAGCTTAAACGGTGGATAAGTGAAATTTAAAAATCAGTTTTACACCTAGTACGGAACCGAAATTATGAGTTGAAATAGAATAAATATTTAGTTTTATATATAATTGTTCTTCTCAGGTCAAATAACTTCAGCTGGTTTGTTTATACAACATGGAAACGTGTTTCATATTTTTGACTTATCCACCGTTTAAGCTAAACGCCTTTGATACAACCGGCCCCTGATACTTACCAAAGTCCAAGGCTGGGTCAAATAAGCATGAGAATTAGGCAAAAATAAAAAGCAATTGAAACTCAACAGATTCACTGAAGTTGTTTTTTTTTGGCAACTTATATCCTTAAGTGTAGATGACATGCAATTTTTAATGCCGTAATTCTCACACTTATTTAACCGAAACGCCTTCATTTGCATGGTACCTCGCAGCTGCTCTCAAACCACCTTCGTAATTTGCTTTAGTGTACACAAACAATGACTTCATTGTTCCTGCTTACCAAAACAAATCTGAAAGCACCAAGATACTTATCATATTAATAATCAAAGAGGATTCGCATTATGCAGTAATTACCATAAACAGACGCATCACCATTGAAACAAAGCATGCCGTATTCCCATGGGAATTTAAAATGCACAAAAAAATATAATGATCCTACTGATTTGCATGGATGTATGAACCAAATTAGCTAAGAAACAAAGAAATGATATATTCCCTTGGGAATTTAATGTAGCAAAAAGATGGCGGGTGTTGATTTTACCAGAATGCCTTGCGGTCTGAAATCGTTTAAAAACTTAAGGTAAATTAACCTCGTTTGAGGAACAGACAGATAGGTTATTTTGTCACTTGTGTTAAAATTCCGTCCATTAGCTTATCTTAAATATCATTTCACTGCTATTCTTGATTGATACCCGTATTAAATTCTGGTAAAATCGACATGCCACCATCTGTTTTGCTACGGTGAATTGGAATACAAGTCACATTTTCTCGCTTTTTAACCAGAGAACACATTCTTTAAAGGTAGAACGACGGAATTGATCGTTTGCAATCGACGCCATCTTTGTTGACGTTTGAAACACATGGCAACCACAAAGTATCTATTCATTATATCTGATCCTATCGAGCCATACATCTTTAAAGTATTATTCATAATACGCTAAAACTAACGATGAAATAGTAAATTGACACAAGTACTTCGCTGTAAACAGCTGAAGTAATCTGCAGAGTCGACCAAGATGGCGCCCAATCACACGAAATGACGTCATGTGCAAACCAAGAATAGTGACAAAATGCATCAACTATAATTTAGTGGCATTATTACGAAACTTATTTTTGTAAAACGTTCAATCCTACATGTTATTTTGTTTTGTTTTTAGAAATATCCAAATCCAAATGTTAGAGACGAAATTTCCAGGCGTTAAGGTATTGTTTCTTTAAAAAATATTGTCGACATTTACCATATTTTTACCTGTTTTTTGACTCGAAAATTGACTGCCAAACTCCTAGATATTCTATTTAATTATTTTGTTGAATGTATTTGATATCAATGTTATTTCAATCCAATTTTTTTCACTTAATTTGCTGTCTTTTCTTTTTCATTAACGAGAAATATCTATTAAATCCTCTTTGATCCCTCAATAATAAGTATCTTGTTTTCTACTAACTTGCACATTACCACTACTTTCTATTACAATGTCGTGTCTTCTTATTCTTGTGGATTGTTGTTTTGTGGGTCTTGCCGTCCAGGATCGTTCATTCTTTTCTCTTCTTGTGCGTTTTTTTCACATCCCATCACCCTTTGCAATAGTAGAAAGAATTAAGTCATGAGATGATAGTTACGAATAATTTATAAACTATAACATGATAAGTTTCTTGTACGTTTGCATGGTGAATACAATATACTTATTAAGCTTTGTGGAAACACCACGTAAATTTATTATTGCAATAATAAATTTACGTGGTGTTTCCACAAAGCTTAATAAGTAAACTATAACATATTAAGCACTTATTGGATGAGGTTTTTGTGATATACGAAATGATCAATGTCGAGGTAAGAGTTATCAGCCGAGCCGAAGGCGAGTCAGATAACTCTTACCAAGACATTGATAATTTTGCATATCACAAAAACCGAATCCGATAATTGCTTTATTATACATTGTAAGTTTTTTTCCTCGAGCAATTGACGAATTTCGCCTTCGGAAGAGCTTAAAAAGCAAGATGCCATAACATGAAACAGAAAATATCGAAAAAATGTTGTTGCCATGCCAACCATTGATGCCAACGAATACCGCATACTGTAATAATCTGCACCGTAGGCTCAACATGCAGATAACTCAGTTATCTGCTAGCAGATAACTGAGCCATAGAATAAGAATACATAGAAGGGCCACTCGCGTCGGAGCCTTTGGAGTTTTTGAAGCCGCGCATGTCGCATTACGCACGTTATTAGCATTTTCTCAGCCAGTCAATTGCATTTTCTGGCCAATAGGAATGCTGAACTGGCTGGTGGCAGCCAGTAAACTGCATAAACATAGTGTGACATGTTGCACTGCTGAGTGGCCCTTCTATGTATTCTTATTGTATGACTGAGTTATCTGCAGATTGTGTGATAGTCGCATTTATCTGCATACAACTGACCAATCACAACGCATAAAACAACTGCAATGTATAGTAATTAACACTTATTGACTGAGACCGAGGGAAACAGTATGTTTTGTGGACCAGAGACTGTCGATGTCGAGGGTCCACAAAACATACTGCTTTCCCGAGGTCTCAGTCAATAAGTATTTTATTATATACTGAGTGCCAAAAGAGAAGAAAAGTACCACAAATCAATCAAACATGTGTAAAAAGGATTACCTTTTACCTGACATGGCTACGTGAGGCTTTGTGGATTTGTTGTCTACCGGTGAATAAAAGTAATGTCCACCGCTTAGCTACGTTGCCAGGGAGACAATAGAATTTCTCCACTATCACGTGATACGTTCTTAACCAATAAGAAACAGGAATAAATGAACTTTGACACTCAGTATATTATAAAATAGTATTAATTAGGCCGGCCAAATTATTGTGTAAGCTTTTAATATGAAATTTTTTTATTAAAATCTCGAGAATCATTAATAAATCGTGAGCAAAACACAAAAGAAAATCATAGCCGTGAAGGAGTCTTTATTTCTCACACGCACACAACTTGCAGCTACCCTAATTTATGAATTTAGATTAAAATATCTCGAGAATTAAACAACACGTAAGGAATGTGTAAATTCTTAAAGCTCTTTTGAACAATAAAAATTAATATCTCGCACTAATCTCTCTCAATAGCTCTCTCAAATTTATTGCCGATATCTCTTTGAGAATTACTGTGCACGTGAAATGTAACTTATATCAAAACTAGCTTACTTCAAGCTGTTTGGGAATCAAGATTTTACGTGTCAACGAGATCAAATATGAATCTAAGATGGCAGACAGCGCATTAAATTTCTATCTTTACGACCAACTCCCCAACGAAAGGCTTTAATTCGCTCGAAAGTCGAATTTTGTTTTTTTTTTATTGTTTCAGGTAGTGAAAGATCCTGTGTGCTTTTTACAGTACTACCGACACTAGCAACGTTAGTGCGAGATGTTAATTTTTATTGAAACAAAAGCTGAACTGCTAAAAAAATGGAAACGACAAGATAAAATAAAAAAACTTACTTTCACTCTATCTTTGGATCTTCTTGGCTTCGGTTGTTCTCGTTTCATCATGCTGTTTATGGTTTCATCTGGTTGGCGCACTCTCTTCATGGAGCATCAAGGCGGTCCAGGAGGTAACTAGCTCACTCGTGTCCAGTCAACCAACATAAAATAAGGAGAAAATTAATGTTACAAAATATTTTAGAATATAGGACACTAAGCTTTAATTGAATTGACTTTAACAAACCGTACATTGTGATAGTATTTGCATCTTAACATCTGATGGAGACGGCTTGTGATTTACTTCTTATGTCGATATGAATTCTTTCCCATCTTGTTGCATCATTAGTTGATGGTTGTTGTATTCACTTTTTACTTGGCATTCTTTGAAAAAAAAATTACGATGTTCAGAAAACTGTTTACAAGATAAGCAAAGAAAACTACGTTCACAAGCATTAGAGAGGACTAAGTAATTATAATAGGCGTGACAGGTCACAGAGGTTAGTCGACGAAGAAACTCATGGACAAATTCCCGGCATGATGATATTCCGATAGCAAGAAGTACAGCAAGTGTAGAACGTGTACGTGTAAGCTTAAACTGTATGTATGCAACTCCAAGAAAAGCGCAACACAAAATGGCGGAATTTAAAGACATTTCTGGTGTCATTTCCAGTTCCCTAACTTTCGCGGACAAATATATTTATATATTTTTCTCAAATTTTTTTGAAGTAAATCTAGATGGATTTTGTGAATAAACAAATTAAAAAAAGTATTGCCCACGTTAGGAAACTAGAACGGGCGCCCAAGAATGCCCACAATTTCTCCAATCTGGATTATATTTATTGATTGCGCAAATGACTGATAAAAAATAAGAGAGTAATAAAATACCAAATGGTTTCCTCTTCAAGATAGTGTCATACATGCGCGCGGCATTTCGGGATATTTGGGAAAACTCATGTTGAAGTTGAACCTAAGGCAACATGCCAAGTACATGGATGACGCTATCCTGCTCAGGAAACTATTTAGTAATTGTCTTACAAAATGATGACAGTGAAACACAACTCAACGCCACGGCATTTAAATTTCTCGTGTAGGATTGTTTGATCCTGCACAGTAATAGCCAAGTGGCGCAATCGTCAGAGCAAACGCCTATCACATGTGAGGTCGTGGGTTCAATCCTTACTTCAGACTCGTGACACCCATGTGAGGAGTTAGTCAGTCGTGGGTTTATTCCGGGTACTCCGGTTTGCGAATGTTGACTGGATGGTTAAAATTGTAAAATATCAGTAATCACCGGAACACGGGTACTTAACTAAACTGCTGACGATGAGGCGGAACTCATAATGAATTAATGAAAATGTGTTTCACTGTAGTTATCATATAATGTAATTGCCAAGCTGAATGAATAATTCTCCAGTAACTACGTCATATGAATAACTTACAATTATGAGAGTAGTGGGGGGGGGGGGGGGGGCAGCATAAAGATTGAAGTAGTGTCAAGGAAGGGGTACTACCCTGACGGGTACTAGGCGAAGAAGTAGAGTAAACAGGAGGAAGAAGATTAAATTGGAGTAAATAAGGGGGATTGGGGTAAAGAAGGGGAGAAGCGGGATAAAGAAACCAGTGGAAGGGGGTGCTATCCTGGAAGGAGTACCCGGGAAAGAAGAGGGTGAACAGGAGGAAAAGTAGATTGGAGAAAAGAAAGGGGAAATTAAACGGATCAGGAAATTCAGACTTGCAATTCAAATGAAAGGCAGCTCATTGGTCATGTAAACACTCGTTGAATCATGGTTCTCGCTTGCCTTTAGCTTGGAATCATCTTTGAATTTGAACTGAAAGTCTGAATTTGCATGTTTCTTGTATAGAGTGCAGTGTATCAGAACAGAAGAGGTTTTGAAGAAAAAGAAAGAAAGAATAAAAGTAAGTTAAAATTTGTAAAGAATAATGAAGAAACTATTGGTACAGCACTTGATACATGATGATAATCATCATTATAAACTCTCTATTAATCCGGGGGGGGGGGTATAATAGAGAATTTGCAATGATAGTAAGTATATTGTAATATTTGGGTTTTTACCACTAAATCCTCTTGAAAGTTCTTTTTGGCTGTGGCTTCTCTCATCACAGTTGTCTGTGCTTGTCTTGCAAAATCTCTGGAATATCTATAACGTGAAGGTCAATATTTAAGATTAGAAAAATAGAAACCGTAAAATAGAAAGAAATTTAAATCGTGGCGAATACTTTTTACGGTCTTGCTGGCATGACAAAAAGAGAGTATAGATTTATAAGATCATGTTGATTTATCCTTTATCTGAACTATATTTAACTTAGATTTTAAAATAGATTTCACCCTGGTAAGCAGACCGAATGGGTTTTCAAACAAGATAACATTTAATGACTAAAACGTGCACAGAATAGTTAGAGAATGCTTACATGTCGAATAAAAATCCAATACTTTTAATGTCCAACTACACAATAGCGATTTTCGTTGCATTTCTAGACTGGAGAAGAAGACGACGCCATTTTGATTTTGATTTCTCCCGACAACGGCAGATTTGTCTTCGCAATTTTTTTCCATTTCTTCGTCGTTTTAGCTCCAATTTGCTCGTTGTGTTTCTTTCGTACCTTCCTCGCCATTTCCGTACAACCAATGGACATTTATACTCAAGATTAAGACTGTATTGAGACTTTCAAAATGTTCGTCAGGAGACATAAAAATCGAAGCTTCTTCTTCGGGTTGCAGAAGCAAATGACGTCAGACGACCTTTGTCCGCCAGCAAATACCCGTATGTATAACATTCAATGATCTTTTTAGGAAGCTGAAAATCAGTTTTTATTGCGCGAACGAAATGTTTTTGCCATTATTTCTTACTCAGGTCTTTGTTCTACTACTTTACTTCCAGTTTAGTTAGGTAACTTGCCAAAAGAAACGCCTGTAAGGGACAATTTTGCATTTTTTTTTTATTTCGATGCTGATGAAGAAGAGAAGACTCGTTAGAGCTTTCATTGGCAAATATCTTTCCCTCCGTGGCCGAGAGGTAAAGACAACTGTCTTGACTTCGATTTTGGGTGGATCGAGGACCGGTACAGTTCAACTGAGTTTGGTAAGAATTTAATTCTGATCGGTGCTCGATCCACCCAAAACTGAATTCAAAGCTGGGCGTGGAGTGCAGGAAAACACTAGGCAGTACCGCGAGGCCAAGGAGGCAAACGTTATTTTCCTAGTGTTGTTAACTAATATTTAAGCAAATTTCATTAACTTGACTGTTGGGGACAGACCTGTAGGGTTGGTGCATTGAAGACTTCTCGTCGTTATTTCCCTTCGTTCAAGAAGACAAGTTGTCTTCATCGAGAAATAACGACGAAAAGACTTCAAGACACCACTAAACCACTACACTTTAAAGCTACAGTGTAGTGGTTTAGCTAGCTAAACCACTACACTGTGCCAATAATATATGGCTGACTTCTTCCTAACGCTTACGGTACGACCATGGATGCGCAAAGATGCGCAAACACATTAAAGCCTTGAAAGCAAGTGTTTTCTTTTAGGAAAGAATCAAGGACGACAACGCTTACTAAATCAAAGCCGTCTAGTCATGTTTTAAGTACTTCAGCTATGTTTAACGATCTTTTACCAGATCTTTGCAAGAGGAAAAGTAAAATTTTGCATCATTATTATTAACTTTCCGTCAGTCGTTTCTTTCTTGATCGAGCATTATATGCCATTGTGTTCAGTGTCCTTGATATAGGAGCCATATACTTATGGCCTTGGGTTTAATTCCCAAACACTGAATGGCAGTGTTTTGCTCTTCCAATGAGATAACAAGATGGCACTGTAGAACGCGTGGTTTTATATAAGCTACGAGCGTCAAGATATCCTTGATAGGTAACTATTGATCCTACAATGGACACTTATGTTCACTGCCAATAGGAACGTTTCCAACTCACAGCTTGTACATAATGGATTTTATAGGTTGTGTCACAAGGAAACTGCAGTTCGGTCGTAAAATCAACTTGTTTTCAAGGTTGCCGGGTTTTAAACATTACTGACACTGTTAATGTTGTAGCTCGGAATTGTAAAACAACGGCGGCAATGCAGTTTTCTTGTGCCATAACCTGTAAAATGGGTGGTTTTATCATTTATATAAGCTACGACCGCCAAGCTTTATCCTTGATAGGAAACAATTGATCCCACCAACGACATTTGTATTCTCTACCGATAGGAACGTTTGAGACTTACAGCTTGTACATAACGCATTTTATCGGTGAGTCGTAAAACCAACCTGTTACTGCTCAGCAAACTACCAGTTCCCTCGATCAACGATAGTCGATGAAGCTTGGCGCTCGTAGGTTGTGTAAAACCAAGCATTTTACAGGTTATAGCCAGGTTAGCAGTATCTGCAATGTTTCAAAGCAACCACGAATAGAAACTGACAGCCAACGTTCTGAGTTAAGGTTTGTAGAATATACTACATGATTAGTTACAGCATGACCAGGCATATAGTAAATAACGCATTGCCATCTTGTTCCAAAGTTATCTTATTACTTGAAAGAGCTGAAGACTGCCATGCAGTGTTTGGGAATCAAACCCAAGGCCATAAATACATGACTCCTATATCAAGGACACTGAACACAATGACATATAAAGCTCGATCAAGAAAGAAACGACCGACGGAAAGTCAATAGTATATGCAAACTTCGACTTTCCTTCTTGCAAAGGCCTGGTCATAAAAGATCGTTAAACATAGCTGAGCAACTTAAAACATGCCTACACAGTTTTGATTTAATAAGCGTTATCGTCTTTGACTCTTTCCCGAAAGAAGACATATTCTTTACAGGCTGTGCAGTGTTTGCGCATCTATGCTTCATGCCTTCTTGAAAAGACCTCGCCATAAAAGATCGTTTAACTTAGCTGAACAACTCGAGCGCCAAGCTTCATCGACTATCGTTGATCGAGGGAAATGGTAGTTTGCTGAGCAGTAACAGGTTGGTTTTACGACTCACCGATAAAATGCGTTATGTACAAGCTGTAAGTCTCAAACGTTCCTATCGGTAGAGAATACAAATGTCGTTGGTGGGATCAATTCTTTCCTATCAAGGATAAAGCTTGGCGGTCGTAGCTTATATGGTTATGGCACAAGAAAACTGCATTGCCGCCGTTGTTTTACAATTCCGAGCTACAACATTAACAGTGTCAGTAATGTTTAAAACCCGGCAACCTTGAAAACAAGTTGATTTTACGACCGAACTGCAGTTTCCTTGTGACACAACCTATAAAAGCCATTATGTACAAGCTGTGAGTTAAAAACGTTCCTATTGGCAGTGAACATAAGTGCCATTGTAGGATCAATAGTTACCTATCAAGGATATCTTGACGCTCGTAGCTTATATAAAACCACGCGTTCTACAGTGCCATCTTGTTATCTCATTGGAAGAGCAAAACACTGCCATTCAGTGTTTGGGAATTAAACCCAAGGCCATAAGTATATGGCTCCTATATCAAGGACACTGAACACAATGGCATATAATGCTCGATCAAGAAAGAAACGACTGACGGAAAGTTAATAATAATGATGCAAAATTTTACCTTTTCTCTTGCAAAGATCTGGTAAAACATCGTTAAACAGCTGAAGTACTTAAAACATGACTAGACGGCTTTGATTTAGTAAGCGTTGTCGTCCTTGATTCTTTCCTAAAAGAAAACACTTGCTTTCAAGGCTTTAATGTGTTTGCGCATCTTTGCGCATCCATGGTCGTACCGTAAGCGTTAGGAAGAAGTCAGCCATATATTATTGGCACAGTGTAGTGGTTTAGCTAGCTAAACCACTACACTGTAGCTTTAAAGTGTAGTGGTTTAGTGGTGTCTTGAAGTCTTTTCGTCGTTATTTCTCGATGAAGACAACTTGTCTTCTTGAACGAAGGGAAATAACGACGAGAAGTCTTCAATGCACCAACCCTACAGGTCTGTCCCCAACAGTCAAGTTAATGAAATTTGCTTAAATATTAGTTAACAACGCTGGGAAAATAACGTTTGCCTCCTCGGCCTCGCGGTACTGCCTAGTGTTTTCCTGCACTCCACGCCCAGCTTTGACTTCAGTTTTGGGTGGATCGAGCATCGATCAGAATTAAATTCTTACCAAACTCAGTTGAACTGGACCGGTCCTCGATCCACCCAAAATCGAAGTCAAGACAGTTGTCTTTACCTCTCGGCCACGGAGGGAAAGATATTTGCCAATGAAAGCTTTAACGAGTCTTCCCTTGTTCATCAGCATCCAAATAAAAAAAATTGCAAAATTGTCCCTTACAGGCGTTTCTTTTGGCAAGTTACCTAAGTAAACATGAAGTAAAGTAGCAGAAGAAAGACCTGAGTAAGAAATAATGGCAAAAACACTTCGTTCGCGCAATAAAAACCGATTTTCAGCTTCCTAAAAAGATCATTGAATGTTATACATACGGGTATTTGCTGGCGGACAAAGGTCGTCTGACGTCATTTGCTTCTGCAACCCGAAGAAGAAGCTTCGATTTTTATGTCTCCTGACGAACATTTTGAAAGTCTCAATACAGTCTTAATCTTGAGTATAAATGTCCATTGATTGTACGGAAATGGCGAGGAAGGTACGAAAGAAACACAACGAGCAAATTGGAGCTGAAACGACGAAGAAATGGAAAAAAATTGCGAAGACAAATCTGCCGTTGTCGGGAGAAATCAAAATCAAAATGGCGTCGTCTTCTTCTCCAGTCTAGAAATGCAACGAAAATCGCTATTGTGTAGTTGGACATTAAAAGTATTGGATTTTTATTCGACATGTAAGCATTCTCTAACTATTCCGTGCACGTTTTAGTCATTAAATGTTATCTTGTTTGAAAACCCATTCGGTCTGCTTACCAGGGTGAAATCTATTTTAAAATCTAAGTTAAATATAGTTCAGATAAAGGATAAATCAACATGATCTTATAAATCTATACTCTCTTTTTGTTATGCCAGCAAGACCGTAAAAAGTATTCGCCACGATTTAAATTTCTTTCTATTTTACGGTTTCTATTTTTCTAATCTTAAATATTGACCTTCACGTTATAGATATTCCAGAGATTTTGCAAGACAAGCACAGACAACTGTGATGAGAGAAGCCACAGCCAAAAAGAACTTTCAAGAGGATTTAGTGGTAAAAACCCAAATATTACAATATACTTACTATCATTGCAAATTCTCTATTATACCCCCCCCCCCGGATTAATAGAGAGTTTATAATGATGATTATCATCATGTATCAAGTGCTGTACCAATAGTTTCTTCATTATTCTTTACAAATTTTAACTTACTTTTATTCTTTCTTTCTTTTTCTTCAAAACCTCTTCTGTTCTGATACACTGCACTCTATACAAGAAACATGCAAATTCAGACTTTCAGTTCAAATTCAACGATGATTCCAAGCTAAAGGCAAGCGAGAACCATGATTTAACGAGTGTTTACATGACCAATGAGCTGCCTTTCATTTGAATTGCAAGTCTGAATTTCCTGATCCGTTTAATTTCCCCTTTCTGTACTCCAATCTACTTTTCCTCCTGTTCACCCTCTTCTTTCCCGGGTACTCCTTCCAGGATAGCACCCCCTTCCACTGGTTTCTTTATCCTGCTTCTCCCCTTCTTTACCCCAATCCCCCTTATTTACTCCAATTTAATTTTCTTCCTCCTGTTTACTCTACTTCTTCGCCTAGTACCCGTCAGGGTAGTACCCCTTCCTTGACACTACTTCAATCTTTATGCTGCCCCCCCCCCCCCCCACTACTCTCATAATTGTAAATTATTCATATGACGTAGTTACTGGAGAATTATTCATTCAGCTTGGCAATTACATTATATGATAACTACAGTGAAACACATTTTCATTAATTCATTATGAGTTCCGCCTCATCGTCAGCAGTTTAGTTAAGTACCCGTGTTCCGGTGATTACTGATATTTTACAATTTTAACCATCCAGTCAACATTCGCAAACCGGAGTACCCGGGATAAACCCACGACTGACTAACTCCTCACATGGGTGTCACGAGTCTGAAGTAAGGATTGAACCCACGACCTCACATGTGATAGGCGTTTGCTCTGACGATTGCGCCACTTGGCTATTACTGTGCAGGATCAAACAATCCTACACGAGAAATTTAAATGCCGTGGCGTTGACTTGTGTTTCACTGTAATCATTTTGTAAGACAATTACTAAATAGTTTCCTGAGCAGGATAGCGTCATCCATGTACTTGGCATGTTGCCTTAGGTTCAACTTCAACATGAGTTTTCCCAAATATCCCGAAATGCCGCGCGCATGTATGACACTATCTTGAAGAGGAAACCATTTGGTATTTTATTACTCTCTTATTTTTTATCAGTCATTTGCGCAATCAATAAATATAATCCAGATTGGAGAAATTGTGGGCATTCTTGGGCGCCCGTTCTAGTTTCCTAACGTGGGCAATACTTTTTTCAATTTGTTTATTCACAAAATCCAGCTAGATTTACTTCAAAAAAATTTGAGAAAAATATATAAATATATTTGTCCGCGAAAGTTAGGGAACTGGAAATGACACCAGAAATGTCTTTAAATTCCGCCATTTTGTGTTGCGCTTTTCTTGGAGTTGCATACATACAGTTTAAGCTTACACGTACACGTTCTACACTTGCTGTACTTCTTGCTATCGGAATATCATCATGCCGGGAATTTGTCCATGAGTTTCTTCGTCGACTAACCTCTGTGACCTGTCACGCCTATTATAATTACTTAGTCCTCTCTAATGCTTGTGAACGTAGTTTTCTTTGCTTATCTTGTAAACAGTTTTCTGAACATCGTAATTTTTTTTTCAAAGAATGCCAAGTAAAAAGTGAATACAACAACCATCAACTAATGACGCAACAAGATGGGAAAGAATTCATATCGACATAAGAAGTAAATCACAAGCCGTCTCCATCAGATGTTAAGATGCAAATACTATCACAATGTACGGTTTGTTAAAGTCAATTTCAATTAACGCTTAGTGTCCTATATTCTAAAATATTTTGTAACATTAATTTTCTCCTTATTTTATGTTGGTTGACTGGACACGAGTGAGCTAGTTACCTACTGGACCGGCGTGATGTTCCATGAAGAGAGTGCGCCAACCAGATGAAACCATAAACAGCATGATGAAACGAGAACAACCGAAGCCAAGAAGATCCAAAGATAGAGTGAAAGTAAGTTTTTTGATTTTATCTTGTCGTTTCTATTTTCTTTAGCAGTTCAGCTTTCGTTTCAATAAAAATTAACATCTCGCACTAACGTTGCTAGTGTTGGCAGTGCTGTAAAAAGCACACAGGATCTTTCACTACATTAAACAATAAAAAAACAAAATTCGACTTTCGAGCGAATTAAAGCCTTTCGTTGGGGAGTTGGTCGTAAAGATAGAAATTTAATGCGCTGTCTGCCATCTTAGATTCATATTTGATCTCGTTGACACGTAAAATCTTAATTCCCAAACAACTTGAAGTAAGCTAGTTTTGATAGAAGTTACATTTCACCTGCAAAGTAATAGTTGAAGAGATATTGGTAATAAATTTGAGAGAGCTTTTGAGAGAGATTAGTGCGAGATATTAATTTTTATTGTTCGAAAGAGCTTTAAGAATTTACACATTCCTTACGTGTTGTTTAATTCTCGAGATATTTTGATTTAAAATCATAAATTAGGGTAGCTGCAAGTTGTGTGCGTGTGAGAAATAAAGACTCCTTCACGGCTATGATTTTCTTTTGTGTTTTGTTCACGATTTACTAATGATTCTCGAGATTTTAATAAAAAAATTTCATATTAACAGCTTACACAATAATTTGGCCGGCCTAATTAATAAACTATTTTATTATACATTGCAGTTGTTTTATGCGTTGTGATTGATCAGTTGTATGCAGATAAATGCGACTATCACACAATCTGCAGATAACTCAGTTATCTGCTAGCAGATAACTGAGTTATCTGGATGTTGAGCCTACGGTGCAGATTATTACAGTATGCGGTATTCGTTGGCATCAATGGTTGGCATGGCAACAACATTTTTTCGATATTTTCTGTTTCATGTTATGGCATCTTCCTTTTTAAGCTCTTCCGAGGGCGAAATGCGTCAATTGCTCGAGGAAAAAGACTTAAAATGTATAATAAAGCAATTATCGGATTCGGTTTTTGTGATATGCAAAATTATCAATCTCTCGGTAAGAGTTATCTGACTCGCCTTCGGCTCGGCTGATAACTCTTACCTCGACATTGATAATTCCGCATATCACAAAAACCTCATCCAATAATTGTTTAATATGTTATAGTTTATAAATTACTCGTAACTATCATCTCATGATTTAATTCTTTCTACTATTGCAAAGGGTGATGGGATGTGAAAAAAACGCACAAGAAAAGAAAAGAATGAACGATCCTGGACGACAAGACCCACAAAACAACAATCCACAAGAATGAGAAGACACGACATTGTAATAGAAAGTAGTGGTAATGTGCAAGTTAGTAGAAAACAAGATACTTATTATTGAGGGATCAAAGAGGATTTAATAGATATTTCTCGTTAATGAAAAAGAGAAGACAGCAAATTAAGTGAAAAAAATTGGATTGAAATAACATTGATATCAAATACATTCAACAAAATAATTAAATAGAATACCTAGGAGTTTGGCAGTCAATTTTCGAGTCAAAAAACAGGTAAAAATATGGTAAATGTCGACAATATTTTTTAAAGAAACAATACCTTAACGCCTGGAAATTTCGTCTCTAACATTTGGATTTGGATATTTCTAAAAACAAAACAAAATAACATGTAGGATTGAACGTTTTACAAAAATAAGTTTCGTAATAATGCCACTAAATTATAGTTGATGCATTTGGTCACTATTTTTGGTTTGCACATGCCGTCATTTCGTGTGATTGGGCGCCATCTTGGTTGACTCTGCAGATTACTTCAGCTGTTTACAGCGAAGTACTTGTGTCAATTTACTATTTCATCGTTAGTTTTAGCGTATTATGAATGATACTTTAAAGATGTATGGCTCGATAGGATCAGATATAATGAATAGATACTTTGTGGTTGCCATGTGTTTCAAACGTCAACAAAGATGGCGTCGATTGCAAACGATCAATTCCGTCGTTCTACCTTTAAAGAATGTGTTCTCTGGTTAAAAAGCGAGAAAATGTGACTTGTATTCCAATTCACCGTAGCAAAACAAATGGTGGCATGTCGATTTTACCAGAATTTAATGCGGGTATCAATCAAGAATAGCAGTGAAATGATATTTAACATAAGCTAATGGACGGAATTTTAACACAAGTGACAAAATAACCTATCTGTCTGTTCCTCAAACGAGGTTAATTTACCTTAAGTTTTTAAACGATTTCAGACCGCAAGGCATTCTGGTAAAATCAACACCCGCCATCTTTTTGCTACATTAAATTCCCAAGGGAATATATCATTTCTTTGTTTCTTAGCTAATTTGGTTCATACATCCATGCAAATCAGTAGGATCATTATATTTTTTTGTGCATTTTAAATTCCCATGGGAATACGGCATGCTTTGTTTCAATGGTGATGCGTCTGTTTATGGTAATTACTGCATAATGCGAATCCTCTTTGATTATTAATATGATAAGTATCTTGGTGCTTTCAGATTTGTTTTGGTAAGCAGGAACAATGAAGTCATTGTTTGTGTACACTAAAGCAAATTACGAAGGTGGTTTGAGAGCAGCTGCGAGGTACCATGCAAATGAAGGCGTTTCGGTTAAATAAGTGTGAGAATTACGGCATTAAAAATTGCATGTCATCTACACTTAAGGATATAAGTTGCCAAAAAAAAACAACTTCAGTGAATCTGTTGAGTTTCAATTGCTTTTTATTTTTGCCTAATTCTCATGCTTATTTGACCCAGCCTTGGACTTTGGTAAGTATCAGGGGCCGGTTGTATCAAAGGCGTTTAGCTTAAACGGTGGATAAGTCAAAAATATGAAACACGTTTCCATGTTGTATAAACAAACCAGCTGAAGTTATTTGACCTGAGAAGAACAATTATATATAAAACTAAATATTTATTCTATTTCAACTCATAATTTCGGTTCCGTACTAGGTGTAAAACTGATTTTTAAATTTCACTTATCCACCGTTTAAGCTAAACGCCTTTGATACAACCGGCCCCAGGTTTATATTTACTCCGGAACAGTTAACACAACGAAAAGCCCATGCCCATTCAGCTAAGGTTTTACGTTTGAAAATTCAATCAAAAACTCAGTCTAAGTGGGTTTAAGTAGCTAGAGATAACGTAATTTATCTTTTTATTTTGCGTTTTTGTTTATAACGTAATTTATTAGCTAAATGTATGGACTGCGAGGGTGTGCGCCGTGTGTAAGTTGCATGGGATTAGGTTTATTAAAGGAATTAAAATTTTTGAAAGTATGCTTAAAAACCAAAATCTGTCGTCACTTCTAACAAAACAGTTAAGAGTAGGTTTCAACATCAACTAAATTGATCTATACTATTAACTAAGAAAAATGCGAATTAAGTTTTATATTTTGCAAGCAAATTTTAAATAGAATTCTCACCTGTTTTTATGTACGAGCTTTTTCTGTTTACGTTTGATCTAAAATATCCAAATAAATTGCATTTAAAATGCATACTTTACCGAAATTTTAACTCTTTTAATTTTCGAAATTGGGTGGCAGTCGGGGTGGTGGTGGTGCATGCGGGTTTATCAGCTGTGAGTGACTGTGCGATGGTGAGGAAAGTGAAGGTAACGAATGGAATGCAGGAGCTTAGAACTGAGGAAGACAGCTTAGAACTGAGGCAGGTAGGCAGTTGGTAGGATCAGCGGGGGGCACTTGACATTTTGGCTTTGGGAATCAAATTTGCATGCTAAGTACTTAAGTCACTAACGTTTGTTGTTTTAATTTGTTAGGTACGCGCGGCTGCTCTCTAGGGAAGATCAACTTAGCAATTGTATTAGCACTTGCAAAGTTGGTCTTCTCTTTGCCGGCTACCCCGGCCAGTTCTCCGAGTGCTACTTCCACCGTGAATAAGTAGAAGTACTTGTACTACATGTATAAGTACTTCTACTTAGGTGGAAGTGGCACTTGGGGAGCTGGCCGGGGTAGGGGGATTTTTTTTATTCAATTTCTCAATTCCCATGGGAATTGAATTTTTAATTAAAAAGGGGTCACAAGTAAATTTTGTAAACAATTTATTGAAAAAATTTGTAAAGATTACATACAATTTGAATAACAATAAAAAGAGATTAACTACCACACATTGTACTTATTAAAATAACAACAGAAGAAAACAGAACATGGCAGAGAGAACAATAACACAAGTGAATGAACAAAGTCCTAAAAAACTTGGGTCTTTTCAACGCAAGTAAATGTTTATACTTCAAAATATATTATAACAATGAAACAACTTGAAGTGATAAATTTTGAGAGTTTTGCAAAGGTTTACCCAGCATATAACGAGTTGTTTCACAATTACAAAGAAAAACATGTGGCTCAAAACATGCAACTGATAGAGATGACGAGAAGGCTTAACAAGTCTAAGTAGAAAGGTTTTCAAAAGTTAGTCACATTTTTATAACCATATGTAACTACCCTGTCAACTCTCCCAGTGGGAAGAACCGGAGTACCCGGAGAAAACCCACGAGTTTTGGCGGAGCGTTGACCAACGCTTTTTCAAATACAGCCAGCCTCACAGAAGAAAGGTATTTTTGTCAAAAGAAAAATATTATTTTTAATCAATTGTGCTTTTATAAGTCAGAAAAAATACATGCACGAATTACCAACGAATTTTGATGGCTTTGAGACATGTAACGTGGGCACATAATTCTTCCTAAAAATACTTTTTTGTACTCGAAACAACCCTTCAAAACGTCGAAAAACAACGAAGAAACGATTTTTTTATAAATTCCAAATTGACCAAGCTGTAATGTTCGGAGCCACATTTTTCTTATTGCGTTTCTAACCTGACAATGTGAAATGCACTAAACATTGCTACCTTTATTTTTTTTTAACAAAAAATTCAAAAATACATAGAATAAAAACCAAGCATTTTTAGAATATTGTGTGTAGCACGACATTTTTCAGAAACCAATCTCTTACACTTTTCTTTGTATAACAGTGCATGCGATCTATTTTTCGCAAAAAAATACAAAGAAAGTCTCAGACATCTCATTTTTCTGGTGGGCACAAGAACAGAAGCTTTTTGTTCAAATTGTGATAATTTATTTGAGATAACTTTGGGCAAAATTCTATTTTTCATTGAAAACAGCCGAAAAATCAATGCTTTGGCTTTGCCCAGCAACTAATGAAGTCACTCGATAGTGAAGTTGCTTTATATACAATTGATAGTTTCAGTGTTAAAGAGACCAAAATAAAAGTAGAAATACATAACTTAGATTGATCTTGGATTGAAAAGTAAAAAATTTATTCAAAGAATCAATTTAAATTTAGTCTTTTTGGAAGGTACCATTGTCAGGTTAGGAACATATCTCTTTGAAGTATAAATTCATCTTTACTTACTTGTTGAAAAGACTATATTCAAGAGCCATGTAAACCTGTTTTCTTATATTATTATTACCACGCAAGTATTACAAAGTGGAATATTTGAAATGTAAACTTGAACTGAAGCAAAGGAAATGCACATACAAATTCAGAAATATTTCAATTGCCAAAATACAAATTCACCACAACCAAACAATATAAAAAGTTCCAGTAGGCAATATGTTGTAATTTTAATTAAGAAACTTATAAAGTAATAAATCATACAGGAAACACAAAAGAAATCATTTTCTCATCTTACAGAATCGGTATTTTCAAAATCACTTTGCTATAGATCTGATGTATAAAATTGACGAGTTTCACAAGCCATTTACAACATTCGCATCTGTGTATGTCAGATATCTCGCCTTCAGCTTGGGTTTGTATATCCGATACAACCCGGTCACTTGTATTGTAAATAGTACAAATCAAAATTGTTATCAAATCAAAGTCTCAAACTAATTTAAATTATTCTACTCCATATAATGCCAGACAGTTTTACTTTTTCTCAGGAAAGACCTTATGTTCAACAAGGTAAATTTGGCATGTTAATTAAGAAGTCTGTAAAATTTGAAATTGCATAGTATCAACTAAAAGCTTCATGTGACTTAAAACTTTTTCAAGTCGATGTAATACGAAGAACTCTGGTAAAGTATTTACTGTATCCAGGCATCAATAGAAAACTTTTAAAATTAAAAATTGTAGTTACTTATACTTATTATTGGCCAACATCTGTACTGCTTGTTTATCTAGAAAATCTGGCATACTGTCAATTTTTTTAGTCCAAGGAAACTTTTTTACTCTTAAATTCTTACATCCGCCACATCTTTTCTTTGCTAATAAAAAGAGCCCACAGAATTTATTTGGCAAGTTGTGGTTTTCTTTTTCATTTAAGATATGTAATTAATTGATAAAGTTAAAGAACAACTGCATCAGTTCATCTCAATTCCAAACAAGTTCCACTTTGTAAACAAAAGACAATATGCTAGCTTATTTTGTCCTTAATAAGTAGTTCATCTTAAAGTTTGAAAGTCAACATTCTAGTACAAAATCACAAAGTCTGTATCTAAGATAAATTACCAGTAGTATAAAATATTACAAAGTATTTTTTTCACTTTAAAGGGTCCAATATAACATTGAGAACTATTGTGATTTTCAAATGAACTTTCCAAACTTTCAAATGAACACTCAAAGCCAGCTTAAACAAAAGATGATTGAGATAGTAAACCAGGAAATAACATAGGTGTTGTAATTTTTTATCAAAAATATGATATAGTGCATATAACAGAAACATTTCAATTAAAAAGTAGAAATATATTTCCTGTGGTTAGTTTTAATTGCTACATATATTGAAATTTTAGTATAATAATGGATGTTTTTGTTTCTGGCAAAGTCACCTCAATCTCCTTATGTTTAACCAACATTACAAAGTCAAATAATGACAAACACGAATGATTAAACACAAATTTATATTTTAATGGGTAAAAATAAATATGTCCAAATTAGTATAATCATGCATATAGGTCTAGTAGGGTACCAATTTTTAGAAACAGAATTGTGTTGTTTAGAGGCATAACATATAAAATTGCTGGATTTGATATTTCAGTTTTTTAAGAAAGCCTTTTGTATGTGTTTTCATGAACTCTTGGGCCATAATTCAATTGATTTGAACCAAATAAGATTCTAACTTTCTTTTAAAACACAGTTCATCATTATTTGACTTTTTCTAAGATTAAAATGCTTCTGGAGCACATGAGATTCCACGGTATGTGTACCCACAAAATAATCGTCAAATTAGGTGAGAATGAAACCGTCATGTCCAAAATTATACCGTACTAAATTGTCCCATATTCAATATTGTACATGCAATATTCCAATACCTTTAACAATTTCATTTTTCATAATCTGCCAGTTGTTGAGAGGAGGTTAAGCATTTTGTCGATCTACAAACAAATTTCAAAGAATTCTATTGAAGATAGATAACTGAAATGGTAAACAAACTGCAAAAGATAACAATGCAAGTGGTTGTGTAAAAACTAAAGACCACGTAAAGTCGGCCATTCTGTACAGTGTTTGGATTTGACAGTTTGAATTTTAATTGCCTCAAGAAAAGTCTAAAAGGCATTAAAAACATAACATTCCTTGTTCTTTTTTAACCTCCCGACCTTGCACGACTCCCACATCCTGCTCCGTCTCCTCCTATCCACCTCCCACCCTCAAGGCCCTGTCACACGGTGCACTTTTCCTTGCATTCACCGTAGCAAAAAAGATGGCGACATGTCGATTTTACCAGAATGCATTGCAGGTATCAAGAAAGAATACGTGGGAAAAGATGACAAGAAACAAAGCTACTGGATTGAAATTTTAACACAAGTGTGAAAATAACCTATTGTCTTCTGTCTGTTCTTTAAAAGACGTTAATTTGCCTTTTTAAACAATTTCAGACTACCATGCACTCTGGTAAAATCGACATTTGCCATCTTTTTTGCTACAGGGAAAATCTACTCTTAAGTAAATTTGTGACAAATGTTTGGTACGTTAAAAAACCCCAGCAAACTGTGATGGAAACTTGCATTTGCCAATTTTACATCTCCCAATAGTAGAATTGCATTTCAAGTTGCAAGAAAAATTGCATTGTGACAGGACCTTTATTCTCCAGTGTTCCCGCCAACCTGCTCCCACCATTAGATGGAAAGTCCTTTTTTCACTACATTTTAGTAATTAGGCTACCCCCCTCCTCTCACAAGTCTTTAATCGCCTGACGAAATCAATTGGTCGACAGTCCAAGGCATGTTTTGTAATCGAAATTCACAAAATTAAAATTAAATTGCCTTTTTTCAATAAATTTGAACCAGAACCAACTCTATACATAGAACTGTCTCAGCATACTTTCTTCGACAATCTCAACAATTCAAGACCTCATTCAGTTTCTATAGCGGATTTCATGGTATTATTATCGAACCAACTTCAACTGAAAACGGTAGCCTTAATCTTACATGCGACCATAGCCATGCTTGGAAAGCACAAACTTACAATACTCGAAAATTGTACTTATTTCCAGTCTGATCTCTCAAAAATCGATCTCTATGCACAATCTAAGTACTTTGCTACAAATAATGATAGAAAATAAAGCATATTACCTTAAAACAAAGTTAGGATGCATGAAAATTTAGAGGACTTTCAAGGAGCAAAATCTTCGAGCTAGAGAAAAATTTTGAAAAAATAGTATTCGGAAAATCTTCGAGCAGCGTCGGAAACCGACGAATTCCGAGGAACGCCGAAACTACCACTTTGTGTCGACATGCTCCGAGCATAGACAATCTAATGAATGGACTGGAAACGCAAGCTAAAGTTTACGCGACATCCGTGATACGCTTTACTTTGGAACCCTGTAACTTCACTTTAAATACATTTCAGGACTCCGTATTTACATATTTTAAACAAGAACAGAGATGTGAATGGAACTATCGGCTTTTAAAACTTCCCAGAGAGATAAACGAGGCGGAAAATCACCATTTAATGTTTCCGTAAACCTTTTTCAACAACAACAATGGCGACATTTCTGCAGTCAAAAAGAATGCAAACATTCAGCGTTGGGTTTTAGCTTTGTTATGTCCATAAAGAATTTTAAAAGTCGATAGTTCCTTAGAGATTGCCGTTCTTGTTTAAAATATGTAAATAGAAAGTCCTGAAGTATATTTAAAGTGAAGTAACAGGGTTCCAAAGTATAGCATATCAGGCCGTATCACGGATGTCGCGTCAGCAACATTGACACTTTAGCTTGCGTTTCCAGTCCATTCTATTGATTGTCTATGCTCCGAGCAAGTTCCTTGTTCCTGATTCAGAAGAAGCTGTATCACAGATCAGATATATACAGATAGGGAACTCGCACTCAATAACCTCAATTTTTGTGTCCCCGTGCTCACGTCATTCCACGCGCCACGCAAATTGCTCTGGCAAGTGTCGTTCGTCGTGTTTTCAATCAAAAGCATAGGAAAAACGCCGTTCGAAAGTACAAAAATGAATATTTTTGCGAAGTTCCTTCACCGATCTTCATTTTGTATGTATGTAGATATTTCAGTAGAATTTGCGTTTGATTCTTGTGTAGAAATTTCTAAATTTCCTTAAAAGTAGGAATAAACCAGAAAATGACGGAAACACGCTCTCAAAACTTCACCGCGACACATCGCTGGAATTTGTCGTTTTAAAGCATTTTGCATGAGAATCTTTGCACGTAAAACCTTCTTGCGGTTTCGATGTTCTAGCATGCACGTTTAAATGCGTGTTTTGTTGACACATTTCGCTAGAAATTGAGTTTAAACGCCGTGTTTAGGTCGGCTCACGCGGTTTGTGCCAGCGGTATCACCCATGAGCGCTGCACCGACTTCTGACACCGAAAAAAAATAATAAAAAAAAAAAAAAACAGAAACGGGGCGAATTTAAAACTCCGCCTCGCCTACGGCAGGCGGAGTAACTAGAGTTACCTTCTGGGCATGTCAGATGGACTTAACTACCTAACAGTAACCGTAATAACTAGCTTGTTGTGAGAGCTATAAAGTTGTGAAATTCTATGGGGTGGTAAGGGTGGCGGGGCGGTTAGTGGGGTTAGTTTGAACTGTAAGTGCCCACATAGTACTATTTATGTAAAGGTAAGTCTACTAAACGTGAATGGTACTATGTGGGTACCTACAGTTTAAACTAATCCCACTAACCGCCCCGCCACCCTTACCACCCTATAGAATTTCACAACTTTATAGCTCTCACAACAAGCTAGTTATTACGGTTACTGTTAGGTAGTTAAGTCTATCTGACATGCCCAGAAGGTAACTCTAGTTTACTATAGTTAGTATACTAGAGTTAACGTAGTTGACTAAGGTAAGTCTAGTCTACCTTGGTGGTAGACTAGAGTTACGTTAGTTAACTAAGGCAGAGTCACGGTGACTTTACCTTAGTTAACTAACGTAACTCTACTCTACCACCAAGGTAGACTAGACTTACCTTAGTCAACTACGTTAACTCTAGTATACTAACTATAGTAAACTAGAGTTACCTTCTGGGCATGTCAGATAGACTTAACTACCTATTTATGTAGAGGTAAGTCTACTAAATGTGAATGGTACTATGTAGGTACTTACTGTAAGTACCTACATAGTACTATTTATATTTGGTAGACTTACCTCTACTAACTATAATATATATATTGTACAAGACTTACCTCTACTAACTATAATATATATATTGTACAAGTTTATATTTAGTACTTACCCTTTGTCTATTAACTATACCAAGTACATATACAGTATATATTGTACTAATTTATATTTAGTATACTTACCTTTGTCTTCTAACTATACTAAGTATAGTTACTGTATATCAGTTAGCGCACGACGTCTATATGTCTCCAGGAATTGAACCTGGAAACCTAACTAGGTCCACTCTAATTAGGTCCCCTCCAGGGGCAGCTTCCAGTGATATAGTTACAGGGGTAACATAACAAAACATGGATGTTTTTGTGTGCTTTTGACTGCAATTACCGGTATTGAAACGAAAGCTAAACTGACAAAGAAAATAAAATCAACAAATTTACTTTCACTCTATCTTTGGGTCCTCGTGGCTTCGGTTGTCTCGTTATATCACGCTGTTTATGGTTTCATCTGGTTGCAATTCTCTCTTCATAGAAGATCACGCCGGTCCAGTAGGCAACAAGCGCCCACTCATTCATATATCCAGTCAACCATCATAAAATGAAATGAGAAAAAAATTATGTTATATATCAAAATATTGCCAACTACACAAAAATTTGATTGACAATGACTTTGAGAAACCGTACATTGTTATTTATAGTATTTGCATCCTGACATCTTTTGATGGACACGGTTAGTGATTTTCTATCTTGTTCTGTCATTAATTGGTGTATTCACTTGGTGTATTCACTTGGCAAAAAAACCCCCAGACAATTACGATGTTCAGAAAACGGTTATCAAGACAAGCAAAGATAACTACGTTAATAGCGTTAGAAAGGATCAGGTAATTTTAATAGATAATCATTGAGGCCAACGGCATCGTTCGATATATAGCATAAACTTTGTACGCATGCTGTAGGGCAGCTAGGAAGGGGCATAATCATACATATCACATCTCATATACACTAGATAGCGCATCTGCATATCAAAAAGTGAAGCCAAAAATCTCAGCGCAATCCCTTCATAACTAAAGGCGGCGGCCATATTGGTCGTTCCTACTAATGAAAAAAATGCTACAGAAAACACCATCATTTTCTGCATTTGTGTATTAAATACTTTTTAGTTGCATTTTTATGAAGACTTATTGTCAACTTTGTCCATTTCCGCAATTAAAAATACGCAAATTATCATGCTCCGTGTCAACTCTGTGGGAACGACCAGCGCCTGCGATCTGGCTTCAATTTTCGCCTGCCCACAGTGTGGGATGCACCATCTAGTGTATATGAGATATAAATGGGCATAATCTGTCAAAATGACATCCTTCCTAACATTTCCATATATTGACCATGCAAATTACAAAACGGTCAACTAGGAAAGACAACGGTCAACAAGCTTATACAAGACATCTAATGCAACAGCCACTCAAATCTTACTATTTTCCGTTGAGCCATGTTTTGCATATAGGTGAAGTAGCCATTCATCGCGTGAATGATATAAATGAGGCTTTCCGTCCGCAAATGCAGGAATACCATCTTTTATTTAAAAATGTAATGGCTAATGCTGACATTATTTTTAAAGAGACAATACCTTCACGCCTAGAAATTTGGCCTCTAACATTTGGATTTGGATATTTCTAAGAAAAAAAGGTTGGATTGAACGTTTTGCAAAAATCAGTTTCGTAATAATTAAGCTAGTTAGTTGAAGTATTTTGTCATTATTCCGTCTTCCTGCCCTTAAAAAAGGGTAAAGTCTAGATTTATCAATTAAATTCATCTTATTAGCCACGCTGATTGTTTCTCGTGAGACATTAGTGATGAATGTATTTTTTTCTTATTCGCTGCCTCAAAAATGAAAGTCGATCGGCTATTTTATTTTTGTATTTGCTCAATTTCAATTCACATTTGACAAAATTGGTCAGACATTTGAAAGCTAAAAAGCATGGTCATTCTGATTGTAAATAAATATTTTCTGTCGATTAAATGATAAAACACGTGAGAGCACTCTTTTTGTAATTATCTACGTAAGAAACCAAGAAATAGTATATTGTTCGGGAATTAGTATGTCAAGTCATATTTCCTCGTTGTTTTAACACATGATTCGGATTGCCAGTGAACTCAAGTGGCCAAGCATGTCTTAGAACGTTGTGCGAAAGCAGACAAGTTACTTGGTTTCGTCAGGAGAAGCGGAGGAAAAATCACTAACCCAAAGTCTTGCTGTATGCTGTATTTCTACTATCTCTTGGTTGTCCGTTTGGTTCTTGACAAAGATGTAAAATTCATTAAACTGACAATGTGGAATTGACTAAATATTGCCAACTTTTTAAACAAAATATCCAAAAATGAAATGCATACGCAAAATATGCTTAATTACAATGGGAAATTGGTCTTTTTGTGCATAAAGTGACAAATTTGAATTACCTAAAGACAGACAAGCTTGCAACAAATATTAACATTAATGGTACATCTCATATTTACTTACACAAGTTTTGAAGCTGCTGGTGATCTAGAAGATTTTAGTCAGCATCGTTAACCTGTAAGATGGCCAAAAATCAATGTTTAAGTGACTTACCAGCCCAGAGTATTAGCTTTAAAATGGTTAAATATATGAAGTCAAGTAGATGCATTCTTAGCCTCCTGGACCAACAAAGCATTTACTTGTTTTTGTGGAATCATTAATTCCACAAATATAAATAGAGTTTTTGTCTTGATATCACTAACATGACAGTTTTGATAACAGTGCAGGAAATTGTAGTGAACTTTCACATTTATTCCCAAAATTGGAATGTTAAGCATGTCTTACCTTTATGTAAACCTTCTCTTGCATAGGCTAATGCAATTTTAATCCGCATCCCCTGTCGAGGAACTTAGTTTTATAACCCCCCTGCTAGGAAATATCTAAAACTAACACCTACCATATATAAGAATTTCCAACTGCTATAATGCCCCCTGCCCATGGACGTTTATGCTTGTAATATTTGCCATCTATGTACCTTTTGTGAAAACGTATAGGCGGAAGTCTCTGTTAAGAAATTCTATTTTTAATACTTCCCTGTAGAATCCCTCCTCTCTCCCCCCTGGAAATTCAAGAATTCCTTATTCTCTTTCACCTTCTGTGGAATTTGGTCACCCTCCCTTCAGGAATTACTGTGATATTTCCAACAACGCCCTCCCTTTGAAATTTTAAGCTTCCTCCACAGGAGGGCGGGCGTATTTATAACATACATACTTCTCCATTAAACTTCTTTATTCTTTATATATGACATAATTCTCCACTTCTCTCTGTTCAAGTCATCTGATTCCGCGTTTATTCTTTCTTGTGGTGTTCTGGAATAGTTTCTCCTCATTTTAGATGTAATGCCTCTCTAGGTACATAAACCAAGTGTAACATTTCATAGCACATTCGCTTTGGACGTCCATTGAGCATGCACAAGACTGCCAAGAATCACATAACTAAAAATGAATTTAAACAACTAAAAATGAACTTAACTTAAATTTCAATAGAATTGGCGTGAAATTGTTGTAGAAACTGTGTACAAAAAATAGTAAAATAAAATAGTAACGCAATGAGATTTTAATACAATTTAAGGATCTTTAATAAGCAGTGGACTTTATATAACTATCCCTGGAAAGATAGCGTGGCCTTCATCTTTGAAGGCCACCACTGATAATCACTAGTCGCAAGTCACCGATTTTCGAACACTGTTTCCAACCCCAGAACAGCGCCCCTTTAATCCTGTTTCAAGTCAAATATCTTCTAACCTCAAAACAAGGTTAAAAGGGCACTATTCTAGGATTGAAAACATCGTTTGAAAATGGGTGATTATTGATTCCGTCTCCTCAGTCCTGGTTATCAATGGCGGTCTTCAAAGGTGGCAGCCAAGTTGTCGTCTCAGGGATAATTAGTATAAATTTCTAGGTGACTAGTGACTTTCCTGCATTCTGATCGGTAAAGATTCACTGTCTTTGCAGTGCTATCACTGGCCAGTGACTATTAGCTTTTTGCATTTTGCTGGGGTTTTTATACAGTAACGTATTTGAAGTGAATTTTTATAAAGTTTAGTTGATTATTATTTGTAAACACCTGGAAATTTATACTAAAACAATTAGTCATCTGATTACAAGCCAAAATTCACTTGTTGTTAAAGAGTTTACTGCTTATTAAAGATCCTTCAAAATGGCCTCAAAGATGGCGGCCAAGTTATCTTCCCCAGGTATAGTTAGATGGAGTTCACTAAAATTCAGTCAAAATCATTTTCAGTTGTTTATTTAAATAGTCAAATTTGATTTTTGCTATTAAGTGGTAACATGGTTTCGGCATATTGATTTTATCTTCGACCAACCACACAGCCGTGTACAAATGCGAACATAGAAATATACAAAACAATGTTGTTTTCTCCTCTGTATATTTTACAAATTCATCTTTTCAACTAGGGTTCATCTTTTTCAATAACCCTTCTACCATTTCCTTAATATCGCGTACACTTTTCTCATTAAGTCCCTCGCTATCCACAGAGATCACTTCTTGTACCGTCATTTCTTCCTTATCCTCCATGCCGCGCAGAGCTTTAAACTTGCGCACGATTCGTTCCCAGTTCACAACGTGCTCGATCCTATGGTTGCTATTGTTACGAGAGGCGATGACGCCACTGGAGAAATCGGGACTCACGCTATTCGTGCTCGTGAATTTCGTCATCGGCAATTGATCGCTCGCCGTCTCCTCGTGTAAAATTTCCATGATGTCAGGCCTGCAACACCTGCACCTCACCTTGCGGGCGAGCCTCAGATACGTCACTGCTGTCGTCAGCAAGTTTAGCGGCGCGGGCGTGCGGGTTGATCGTTCCAGTTTCCTGATCAACTTGGCGCGGCCAAACTTCCATTCCAAATCCGATTGAGCTTGAATTCTTTGGTAAGTATCGCTCATCATAGCAATAAGCAAATTGATCAAGACTACAATTGTAATCAGGGAATACAACCCAAACACCACATAGACCAAAACCCTCGAAAATGAGGGAATGTCCCGTTCAGTAAGTTTGTCCAATATTTCGGAGTTGCCAGACCCAAACAGCGAGAAAAACAACAACCTAAATATATCGATTAAGTTTTCCCGCACTTTTCCAAACTCGGCCCTGTGCAAATGCGTGGAGTGATCTTCGCCCATGGTGTCGTAAAATCCAGGTTTTGTCACCGCAGCAATGTGGACGGTAAAACCGAGGATAAAAATGAGCAGAATGACGACGAACCGAGCCAAGTCCTGCATTAGGTTGCCAATGATGACTCCCCAAGGACCGAACAAGTGATGAAACGTGAGAAAATCCAGCAGTTGTATGAACGTCAAAAACATGGCGACCGCAAAAAGTTGATTGCGCGCGTAAAGGAGGTTGACACGCGTGACGCCCTCGAAAGCAAACGCGGAGAGATGAACCAGAATGCCAAATGTCGAGAGACATATGACAAACAAAGGTACCCGACCGAGACCTCTGCTGTTCTTTGGGTCGGTGAGCTGTGTGAGTACCTGACCGCAGAGCCAAAACAGTAACAATATTTCATACCATGCCGGCATTAAGTCCGTGCTCGATCTCCCCCAAGGTATAACCAGCATGAATACAAAAAGCAACATGAAGTACAAGTGAGATATGAGCTGGCATATGAATTTCACCAAAGGTACTCTACTGTAGTTATTATTCCACGGCAGCGACAACGCCGCCCAAACTGGAGGTAAAATAAAGGCGACGAAAAAAATTGCCAGTACTTTTGACATCCTCCAGTTGCGGCCGGCGCGCCATTTGCTTCCCAAGTACGATTGCACAGAGGTATGCGCAACGCAATGTTTTTGTTCACATTCGACGAGCACGTCCAGAAATGGCTTACCGCTGTCATCCATGGCGTTCAACAGCTGGCTCGCATCATTGTTGCACGCCAAGGTCAGGATATCTAGTGCCAGTTCCTCGCACGCGTCCCCGGCCGCTATTAGGTCTTTGCTCCTTTCTTTAAACTTGGTCGATTCGCTTCTGTAGTGATGCGAGAGTTTGACTGCGGCGTACAATGGAGCGGGCGAATGGAGAATAAAGGACATGATGGAGTCATTGCCATTTCCCTTGCCGCAAACCATGAGGTCGAAAAGGAACTAAAAATGTATGTGTAAACGTTATTGCAATGAAAACTAACTATCTGTTGCAAATGGTGTTTTTATAAAAGTTAATATTTCAACTTCTTTGATAGAATTGTCCACAATAGCATTTTACATGAATCGTTTTATATTTGGTCTACACAGCTAACAGATTTGTTATCAACAAACCGATTTGTTATCAGGATGCGCTTTCATGGCTTGTGACAGCTTGTTGACGACAAGTCTGTTGCAAGTTGTCAACAGACTTGTTACAAGTTGATCGTCAAAACTTGTTATCCACAGGCTTGCTGCAAGTTGTTTCAACAAGTTGTAACAAGTCTGCAAATGACATGCTGCAACAAGCTTGACTGTTGCAACTCGATGAAACTGATAAGTTTTTTGCAAGTTGTAACGAGCTAGTAGAATTTACAACTTGCAACTAATCTGTGGCAATTTTGTTAGGTAATCGGGGTCCCGTAAACAGCTGGAGATGGTAAAGAAATGGCAACTCCATTACAGCCACTCCCGTTACCAAGACTTGCGGAGATTCCTTCCGCTATCCCCTCTTATCATGCCCAAAAAAAATAAAATAATATCAGGTTGAGTCCTACCGTTTTGTCCATGAGTAAGTGAGATGCATCAAACTTAAGATTGAGTAGATATCGCACCACACACACGTGACCGGCATGAGCAGCGTAGCATACAGCGACCTTGCCATCCTAAACAACAAAACAGATTTTGTTTTGGGTAAATTATTATAATTTCGTGGCATTTCACTCGATAGTTCGAAGGTGGTTTAGCGTTAACCCTGGATTGAAATTTAACCAACTGTTTTGGTTTCGGTATGTCAATATGTCCCTTTGTTTTAAAACTTGAAACGAGAAAAATGAAAAAATATTGTCAAGTCTACAAAAGAGTTCATGGAAAATTTGCTTCGAATTTTGAGTTAACCCAAGGGTAAATGCGTTTTAATCTGGAGTGGAAGTCATACACATGTTAAAATTGGAGCCGGAAACATTGAGAAAAATTCATCACCAACCATAGATTCTCAGGCAGGAATGAAACATTGGTGACAACATAGCACCGGCATCGCAGAGGCTTAGGTTCGATTCCTGTCAGAAGACCTATAGTTGATGATGAATTTTTCTCAACTGTTCCCGGCTTGAGTTTCGACCTGTGTATGATTTGGACTCGAGATTAAGAAACATTCACCAATGTGTCATCCATCATCGAGTGACATCTTTAGAAAATTAATATTATTATTTATTGAAAATATTTCAGGAGTTTTGACTGGTTAAGAGCTAAAGGTGAAATGGTCATATCCGCTTGATAGTTGCCCAAATTTGGGTTGAAGATAAATGTACGACATTAAGAGTAATTTCGTCGTATATCGAAAACAAATATAACGACATTATGACTCATTTCGTCGCATATTTACTGACCTTGTAATCTGACAATTGTTTTAAGAATATTTTTTCGTAGTCTGATTGGCTTATTCAAGTTTCCGAACAATTTCATGCTGTTCCATTATTAGCAGCTTGTGTCTTCTTACTTACAAAGCAAGCGTTTAAACTGAGTTTAAAATATTTTCAAAAAATAAGAAACCAATTATTGAATTCGGTTCACGCAGGATACGAGGAGATAACACAAACCTCTGCCTTAATAATTCCTCATATCCTGCTCGACCTCATTCAATAATTGTTTAATATTTCGTACTATATACACTACACATACGTTAGTTTCTTTCACGAGGTTAGTTCCAGATTCGATGAGTTGCTTCACAACAGGCAGGTGGCCAGAATGAGCTGAAAAATGAAGTGCTGTCCAACCATCCTTGAAAAAGAATACGAATACATCAGAACACACGCTCGGCTGTAAGATAATCGAGGAATTACCAATGCAAATACACGTCTACCTCATCTTCGGCGTCGATGTGGGCTCCCTGTGCCAGTAACAACGTGAGCACATTGTGGTGACCGCTGGCCGCAGCAAGATGGAACGCAGTGCGGCCCTTGGCATCTTTGGTGTCGACTTGATGGGAAACTTTACTGAGCAGTAAGCTCACGACATTCGCGTGTCCATTGCTCGAGGCCAAATGCAAAGGAAGCGATCTCTGCGTATAGGAAATAAACAACCACAAGATGTTAAAGATGTGCACAGCGAAAAACGCCAGACTTGTTGCAAGTTGTCAATTTCACCGTCTTGCTGCAACTTGTCAACAAGTTGCAACAAACTTGTCGATTTCATCAAGTCGGTTAAAATCAGGCCTATTTCAACATGTCATTTGTAGACTTGTTACAACTTGTTGAAACAACTTACAGCAAGCCTGTGGATAACAAATTTTGACAATGAACTTGCAACGACCCTGGTGGTACACACTCACATTTTGCGCAGTGGAGGTGTCGACTCGGACGCCAGGGGAATTGAGTAGCAATCGAACAACTTGATCGTTGCCAGATCTGGCCGCTAGATGGAGTGGAGTGTAGCCATACTGCAATGAAGTAAAAGAGAAGAAACAGTAACATTGCCTTGTGATTCCAGGAGGCGCTTACTGGGTCGGCTATAGCATTTTCATTTCTGTCTCTTGGCAAAATTGTCACCTTTTTTAGTCCGCCACCTCGCTTGTCTACTCCGTGAACACTGTTGCGAAACCAAGATTTGCTTTCAGAAAAGAAAAACCTTCTAAGATTTTTATTGCGTGTGTTTCTAAGACTGTTTTCTACAAATTAGGCATATTCCTGATGCTGATGCTTGCAAAATTTTTCCCCATACTTGACTAAATATTCGCAGGAAAAATTTTTTTGGTGAGCCAAAAATACAATCAACTTACTTCCTCGTCTTTCTTTGACTTCGATCCTTCACTTCTTAGGTCTCCAAAATCAGCCTGGCGTAATATTTCTCGCACGACCTCAGTGCGTCCGTATTGTGCGGCGACGTGTATGGCTGACAAACCAGTCTGAAAGAAGGCACCAAATTTAGAACACCAAGCCCCGTACGGACACGCAATTTTCTCTTGACAATGTTACCCATCAAGGAGTGGCTTCAAGGAGTGGCTTCTTACCTTAGGACTTGCATAATCCAAAGGAATTTTCTCTTTCAGTATTTCAATGACTAAGTTGTGACCATTCTTAGCTGCTAAATGTATCGCTGTCATGCCATGCTAAATTACAAACAAAGAGTACGGTAAGAGTTAAGAGAGTTTTGTTACGAAATGTTGTAAAATACGGAAAATATAGCCTTGCCATATACTCATCATCAACTCGACTTGATTCCAAGGCATCCTACCTTATCCATCTGTGTAGGGTCAGCACCATTCTCCAACAACACTTGTACCACGTCTGCGTGACCACCACTGGCCGCTAGATGTAGGGGCGTGGAATTGCTGCCCTAAATACAAAAATACCGCATTATCATGAAAAACTCGCAACGCTTTTGACAATGCATTGAAAAACAAGTAGAGATCTTACTGTTGTAAACTTCTCTGTCATGTGAATGTCTTTCAATTTCAAAAGTTCTTTGATGACAGCAACACTGCCTTTGGCCGCGGCGATGTGGGCACACGTTTCCCCTTCCTAAAAGCACATCAGAGCGCAAAACTAACATATCATAATCATAGAACATCAAAGGCATAGGGTTCTTTCAATACTCAAAACGACAAAGTGAAAATCGACATTTTGAGCGAAGCCTTTGTCGGGAAGTTAGTACCAAGGTAGCAAAAAATTCTATTCTTGGGTTTCACTAGGGGATTTTGCAGTAAATCTGAGTGGGGGTCAACCCAAACTGTACTGATGGTTATGCTGTGTTGGAGTGAACGAATCTCACGAAATTGCACATATTTTCTGCCAAGCACAAGGTCAACACATACAGTGAATAATTATTCTGTGTCGATTTAGAGTTGACCCCTAGGGAAATTTATGACCTCACGTGAAGCCCAAGAATATCCATCGTGTAGTATTAACTGCACTACCTACACTGGCAACCTTAGTTCGTGTAAGGCATAGACTAAATAGCGTAAAGCTACACAGATAGAAACGTCTCAGACTTGATGCAATTGCAAGTTTTTTGCTGCAGGTTTGTCATAAAGTTGTATCTAGCCTGTTGGCTTCATCAAATTGCATCAAGTCTGTGAAAATTTGACTTGATTCAACTTGACATATATTTGCAGACTTGCTGCAAGTTGTTGCATACAGTTTGTGGATAAAAAGTCTTGACAATCAACTTGCATAGAGCCTGTAAGAAACTTGCAGCAGACTTGCTATCATCAAGTCGGAGCAAGCGCTGCGAACGCATCCTGATATCAGCTTGATGACTGCATGGTAACAGACTTGCTGTAACTTTTGCGTTTAATGGCTCGTTGTGTAAGAGTGAGAAGTAGGAATTGAGTGCCTCTGACAGCCACTTGTGACTCATAATATCTGATCACAGAGCGCAGCTGCGATGGAAGGATCAGTAAGGAGCCAGTTTCAGCCCACTCTGTCAACGCATTCAGGAAATTATGGAAACCTTAGAGAAACCTCAATCCAAACCTTAAACCTGATCTAAAGTGGGGTACAAATCCAGCCTGATGATGTCACTTACCGCATTAGCCTGGTTCACTAACTGAGGACGGTTTTCCAAGAAAAACTCGATGACGTCAGAATGATCCATCTGCGCAGCATAATGCAGTGGCGTTCTTCCTTTCTGAAAAACATAGAGTTGGAATTTAGAAATTTCCAAGAAAGAAATATTTGAGAGTTTTGTTGGAAATTGAAAACATACATTATCAGTTGCTGAAGTGTCTGATTTGAGATGGAGCAAAATTTTGCACACTTCTAATTTTCCACCTTCGGCAGCCAGATGTAGTGGCGTCTTGCCTTCCTGTAACGAGAAAGATTTTCGAACAACCTGTAAACACTATTACTTTGACTTTTTCAGCTAGTTGAGACACAAACCACGACAGCTTATTGTAGAATACTACCTACACTAGACCACCACGTTTAAGATATCTTTTTCAGGTAGTTCAGACACAAACCACGACAGCTTATTGTAGAATATTACCTACACTGGATCAACACGTTTAAGATGTCTTTTTCAGGTAGTTCAGACACAAACCACGACAGTATCTATCTTATTGCAAACTATTAACAGATATAAACTCACCAGAGATAAAGCGTCAATACTGGCATTAAATGAAGTAACTAACATCTCAACGATGTCTTTATATCCCTTCTGAGCGGCGAGATGCAGAGCAGTTAGACCAAGTTTCGTTTTCGCATTGATGTAAGCCTTAGAGTTGAGCAGGAAATGTACAACATCTTTGTGACCGTGCTCACACGAAAGATGAAGTGGAGTTTTACCTTTCTGGAAAATAGAAAAAATGAAATTAAAATACATGACTTCTAAATTGTTCTTAAAAGAGACTTAGTTAGCATCATCTCTTATTGATCCAGTGTTACTACAGAAACAAACCTAAACTAAACTAACTTTATTTATACTGGGTAGCTCTATCAGTTCTAAACTGTTCTTCCTAGAGGTCCAGTAAGGATCATCTCTTATTGATCCAGTGTTACTACAGAAACAAACCTAAACTAAACTAACTTTATTTATACTGGGTAGCTCTATCAGTTCTAAACTGTTCTTCCTAGAGGTCCAGTAAGGATCATCTCTTATTGATCCAGTGTTACTACAGAAACAAACCTAAACTAAACTAACTTTATTTATACTGGGTAGCTCTATCAGTTCTAAACTGTTCTTCTTAGAGGTCCAGTAAGGATCATCTCTTATTGATCCAGTGTTACAACACGAGGAAACCTAAACTAAACTAACTTTATTTATACTGGATAGCTCTATCAGTTCTAAACTGTTCTTTCTAGAGGTCCAGAAAGGATCATCTTTTAATGATCCAGTGTAAACCTAAACTAATTCGTTACATCACGCACCTCGTCAAAAGCATCCAGTCTGGCTTGGCGGCTCATCAATGATTTGATTACGTCCAAATTTCCTTCTTTTGCAGAAATAAGTAACGGCGTCAACCCATCCTAAATAAAAATAGAAAAAAATTCGACATTTCAAGCCAAAGCCCTTCGTCGTAAAGTTAGTCGTAGTGACTTTAGGAAGAACCTTCGCTTAAAACCTCAAATTCCATTTGTATCGCTTCAGGTCAGCCTCGTGCCTAATGCACCCTATGTGCTTTAAACACAGTTATATAGAGAGATCAGTCAATAAAGTAGCGAGCGCGTGGGGGTGCTTGGGAAGGTTTTGAAGAGCGGTGAAGCTATGGTGAAACCGCATGGGTACAAAGTAGCGAAAATGGTAGTGAAAGATCCTATGTTTTTGTGTGCTTTTGACTTCACTACCAATGTTTCAGCTTTCAAGTTCGAAAAAATGATAGTAAATAAATAATCAAACTAATTCAACCTTGTGATATACTCACCCTTGTTTTCTGGTTCACCAGTCTTTGCACTTCTTCAACAGAGACTGCGCTGAATAAGGCGACAAGGATCTCATTGTTGCCATGTCTCGAGCAGTAGTGAACCGGCGTCTCCCTTGGCTGAGGAAGAAACAGAAATTATAACAGAAACATTAACAGAAACAGCAATTTATATTTAATCGGTCGAAAATCAACACTACCACAATGGTAACTTGTTGAAACAGCTTGTAGCAAGCCTGTGGATAACAAGTTTTGACAATCAACTTTTCAACAAGTCTGTTGACAAATGCAACGGACTTGTCGTCAACAAGCTGTCACAAGCCATGCCAACACATCCTGATATCGGCTTGTGAGTAACACGTTTGTTGCAAGATGTTAACAGACCTGTTAAGCTGTATCTAATGCACTATCCTAGACTTTCACGTATTGTTAAAAATTCCAGCTTAAACAACACTCACCTCGGCGGTTTCCACGTTCGGATCAGCGCCATACTTCAACAAAAGTTTCGCTGTTTTCAAATCAAGTTCACCAATCTCGTTGTTGTTTCTTAACTTGCAAACATAATGCAGAGGCGTCTCTCCTTTCTAAAGAAAACATGGTGTTCAAAGAAGATACTCTTGTTGCTTTGCGTGTTCTAGCAGCAAACGTCCTACCTTATTAGGAGAGTTCATAATCAATTTCACGCCATGGGATGCCTTGAGTGATGACGTCAATGTGTGGTCGATTAAGACCAGAACAATTTTTTCCAACGACTTCTCAATTGCGATATGCAACGGGATTTCTCCAGTCTATGAAGCAAAAGATTACATCCGAGTTCTTTGAGGTGATGCTTTAAAAACAAAGCTGGAAGCATCAAGGCTGTTTAAAGCCTGATTATTATGTTACCCTCGATTTTCTGGCGGCATTTGCACCCTCGGCGAGCAGCAACTTAACCATAGCAATGTTGTCGTTTCTTGTAGCAATGTGAAGGGATGTCTCTCCATTCTATGATACAAAGGAGAGTATGAAATGTAATAAAATGTGTGGTGGGATGTGGCGTTGTGTAATGTGATGTTATGGTGTGATGTGATGTTATAGTGTGATGTGATGTAGTGTCGTGTGATGTTATGGTGTGATGTGATGTTACGGTGTGATGCGATGTTACAGCGTGATGTGATGTAGTGTCGTGTGATGAAATGTGAAGCGGTGTGATGTAATGTGATGTGATGTGATATGATGTCATGTGGCCTGATGTGGTTTGATGTAATGTGGCCTGATGTGGTGTGATGTAATGTTATGTGATGTGATGTAATGTAGTGTGATGTGGTGTGATATGATGTGGTGTGATGTAGTGTGATGTGATGTGATGTAGTGTGATGTAGTGTAATGTGATGTGATGTGTGATCGTGTAATGGGTTTCAGTAAACTGCTGTAAATAAATTGAAGTGAAGTAGAGTGGAATGAAGATGACGGACGTGAAATGAAATAAAGCGGCCTACAATGAAGAAGTGAATTAAAAGGAATAGGTGAAACAAGCTGTAGCAGATAATTCAAACCTCTTGAGGAACATCAACATTCGCCCCGCTTTTCAATAACATATCAGCAACTGCAGTACCATCTTTAATACGAGCAGCGATGTGAAGAGGAGTTTCTTCGAGCTTTTTAAGAATGAAAAATAAAGAACACAAAAGCGTTTGCTAAAAAATCACTCTACGCGGCCTGGCCCTTAAAAACACGTTCATTTGGCTTTTAACAATGTTGATGTTGATTTAATCTCCAACAAGATAGTTCAAACTAATACTACATGTGGTAAAAATCCACTTACACTTCCTCCCTTGAGGTGAACATTTGCTCCATACCCTAGGAGAGTCTGCACTACTCTTGGTTGGCGGTGTTGTACAGCGATGTGCAATGGGGTATACATATCCTAGGAAATATCGCCTCATTCAGTTTGATATTACATTTTTGAGATGTCCAAATCATAAATTGCAAAATCCTACCTTGGTTTTCGTGTCTACTGAAGCTCCTTTGTTCAACAAAGCTTTTACAACACCAACGTGACCACAGTGAACTGCCGCGTGAAGTGACACCTCCCCAGACTGAGAATAATAAATATAACACTTTATACATTTGTACACAGCTAAAAACGCCACAGAATTGTTGCAATTTATCAATTTCATCGGCTTGTTACAACTTGACAGCAAGTTTTAACAAACTTATCAATTTCATCAAGTTGCAACAAGTGTGTTAAAATCAGGCTTGTTGCAAGTTGTCATTTGCAGACTTCTTACAACTTGTTGAAATAACTTGCAGCAAGCCTGTGGATAACAAATTTTGACAATCACCTTGTAACAAGTTTGTCAACAACTTTACAACAGTCTTGTCGCCAACAAGCTGTCGCGGGCCATGCAAACACGTGCATCTTAATATCGGCCTGTTGATCAAGTCGTTGCAAGTTGGTTTTCAAAACTTGCTATCCACAGGCTTGCTGCAAATTGTTTCAACAAGTTGTAAAAAGTTGGCAAAAAACATGTTGCAACAAGCCTGATTTTAACCGACTTGTTGCAACTTGATGAAATTGAAGTTTATTGCAACTTGTTGACAACTTGCAAGAAGCTGGTAAAATTGGCAATTTGCAATAAGTCTGTGACGTTTTTTGGTGTGTTACAGTACAAAACTGCGTGCAACACATTAACTCACTTTGTTTGGCATATGCAGAGGGACTCCTTTCTTCAACAAAGTAAGAACGGTCTCGGAGTGACCATTTTGAGCCGCAATGTGAACAAGAGTATCCCCAGACTAAAACGATGATGAAACTGGATAACTGAATCGTTAGTTTTGTAAGTTTCACTCCGACAGATATTCTATGGAAAATTGTCCTACTTTTATACAATTTACACACGCAAGAGCAAAGGTAAAAATTCCTAACGATATAGGAAAAGTTTAACGGAAAAAGTGGTTTGAATTGAAAGAATTGGTGGAGGATACGAAACAGCATTTGGAAAAGAAATCAACTTAGACTAGTGTTTTCAGGAGGTAATCTATCTCACCTTTGCTCTAAAATTGACATCTACTTTAACTTTGTCGACAAGATATTCCACGATATCAGAAAAGCCTCTTTCTGCAGCGATATGAACGGCAGTGCGATCATGCTAAAACAAAAAACCCTTCAAATCTAAGGCATTTCATCAGTTAAATTCCGCAAGTCATGAGCCAGGGTTTAAAGGCGGCTAATTAAAGTCGAGACGTGCTTTGACCTCCTTACTTGCAGCTGAGGGCTAAGCTGAATTACGAAGGACGCAACTCAACCTAATCCAGTCGAAGGCTTTCTAAGAGCGCCTCTGACAGCCAGCTTATGACTCATGTCTGATCACGGAGCACAGCTACGATGGAAGGATCAGTCAGGGGCTAATCTCAACTCACCCTGTAAACACTCCCTGTGGGAGGAAACCAGAGTAGCCGGAGAAAACCCCACGAGGCTCAGCGTTTAGAGCATTGGAAGATTATTTTCACAAAAGTCTCATAAGAGAAAGCCACAGGGCACACTTTACCTTGTCCTGAATGTCTGCTGACAGCTTGTTCGACGCGCCCAATAGTTTAATCATCCCCTCATCACCCTCATACGCAGCGATATGAAATGCTGTCTGACCATCGTTCTGTAAGAAAGAAAATGTACAGCTAACCACATAATTTGGAAATCCTGTTCTCGTTTGACCAGTACATTAGAGAGAAAACTCTCATACAAAATCTCGCTTGTCAACTCTCATCAACTCTCATTCAACTCTTGTTCACGTTTGACCAGGACATGAGAGTTGAGAGAACTCTCATACAAAATCTCACTTCTCAACTCTCGTTTAAATGAAGTTCTGAGAAATACAACAATATTCTTACATTCCTAAGATTTACTGCAGATCCAGCGTCAAGCAATATTCGCGCCATTTCAACGTCTTTTTTTCGAGCGCAATGATGAAACGCCGAGTCACCAGAATTCTGAAAATAACAGTACCTCCTGAAACAACAACCTTCGAAACAGTTTTCAAACTTGAAACCAAGTTCACAGTCAAAAGTAGCCTACTCACTGGTTTAACAATCTTCAACTGTTCTTTAGCTTTGCTTGTCAGAAGTTCTCGCACAACCAGCTGATTTCCAGTCTCCACTGCTAGCATCAGCGGTGTGTTGCCATCCTAGAAGCACAAAAAAAATGTTACGTAGCGGCTACTACAAGTTGTAACAAGTCTGTTCACAAGCTGCTGACAAATTATGTTCCACCTGCTCGATCCCATTGGTTGAAACAAGTTTAGAACAAGCCGTTAAGAACTTGTAACAGGCTTGATGGGACTGACTTGTTACATGGTTGTTCCAACAAGACTGATACAGTCATGATGAAACAGTATTGTCAGAGCTTTGTGTTGTCAGCTTTGTGACAATCTTACTACAACAGGTCTATATCAGAGTTGTTAGGACAACCTTGCAACAAGTCACCTTAAGCTTTACGCAAGTTGCTCCAAATTTGTTGATAGCTTGGGACAAGCAGTGCAAACACAACTTGTTGAGGGCTTTTTTGCTAAACTTGCCACAAGTTGTGTTAAATACTTTAAACCAGGGGCATAACAATACCATTCCGTTCGGAGGGAGTTCCTCCACATACTTTGCAATCCACGGACCCGATCAATACTTTTGGGTAAATTCACCAACAATTTGTTATCAATTTACCAACAAGTCTGCATTTTTCCAGAGACAAATTCTGTATTTTTCCGACAAGCAGTTCAAAAGTGGGAGACAGTGGGGTTACCAACACAGATTTACACTTGTGGGAGCGGTTGTATAAAAGGCGTTTAGCTTAAACGGTGGATAAGTCGAAAATATCAAATAGGCCAATGAACTATTGACTGAAAGCAAACTAAACTTTTCGGTCGGAACATAACAAATACACATAGAACTACATATTTAGTTGAGAAAATTTAAGTTCAATTATTTGCATGATGAATAGGAGCGCTTTTAAATTTTTTTCTTATCCAGCGTTTAAGCTAAACGCTCTTTATACAAGCGATCCCTGATTTGAATAAAGCTAACAAAAGGAGATAGATGGGGACTATATCACATCGTCAACACTTGCATTGTCTTTCATGAGTTTCGCTTCCTCTCCTATCGACTTGACCAGAAGTTTTACAACTGGAACTGCGCCTGCGATACGTGTGCACGCCAAATGGAGAGGGGTCTGTCCTTCGTTCTATAAGCGAACAAAATACAATCGTTCTCGTAAAAGATAGAGCTCGTTGACATATAATGATTTGGATGAAAATAATTCGATAACAAACAACGCTCGAAACTGGAAAAACGACTTGCAGTTCACCGCGACAAAAAAGATGGCGACATGTCGACCATACCAGAATGCATTGCGAGAATCAAGCAAGAATACCTGGGAAAAGATGACAAGAAGCAAAGCTAATGGATTGAAATTTAAACACAAGTGTGAAAATAACCAATTTTCTTCTGTCTGTTCTTCAAGACGATTTCAGACCCCAATGCATTCTGGTAATATCGACATCCGCCATCTTTTTTGCCTCTTGTCGTAAGTATCGGGGATGGCTTCCTCTGGCCGATGTGATTGAGTGAATTCTATACCACTGCAAAAGCAATCTAATATTTGTCCTATACTTTAGTTTGTTCACACATTCATTCACATACGAGAGAAGTAGAAAATACCCGATTCTTACGACTAGTGTGATCCAGGCTTTAGTCTGGACTTAGACACACCACATTGCACTCCAAAACATTGCTGATACTATTTTACAAAATACACAACTGTTTAAACACTTTTCCGAATCTCTCTAAATGACTTCAGACTGAAAACACATGGGTATATCCCTATCCCTGCTTGTCAGGGGCGGGTTGTATCAAAGGCGTTTAGCTTAAACGGTGGGTAAGTCAAAAATATAAAACAAGTTTGCATGCTGTATAAACAAACCAGCTAAAGTTATCTGACCTGAGAAGAACAACTATATATAAAACTAAATATTTGTTCTATTAAACTCATAATTTCAGTTCCATACTAGGTGTAAAAATTTTTAAATTTCTCTTATCCGCCGTTAAAGCTAAACGCCTTTGATTCAACCGGCCCCAGTTGTACAGTTTAGCATCTTCGTGCTTCTGTCTAAACTTACGTTTCTTGTCAGTGACAATTCACTTTTCTGCTTCACCAGGACTTTCACTGTGGATTCCGAACCAGAGAGCGAGGCGTAATGCAGGGGGGTCATTCCATTCTAGTTCAAAGAAATATATCTTTAAATCAGACAACACGAAGAGAACACGCAAAGACCGCTTGAGGCAAGTTTGTGATCAAGTTGCATCAAGCCTGTTGGCTTCATCAAGTTGCACCAAGTCTGTGAAAATCAGGTAACTTGATGTCTTCAGACTTGGTACAAGTTGTTGAAACAACTCGCACCAAGCTTGTGGATAAAGTCGTGACAATCAACTTACATCAAGCCTGTTTAAAACTTGCAGTAGATTTGTTATCAACTATACCGACTTGATGACTGCAAGGTGAGAAACCTGCAACGGACTTTGCACGTTCCTGGCTGTTGAAGCTAAGAGCTATAATTGGTGGCTGATAATGCAAGTTCGTACTAGATTTAACGAAAGGTAAACATACCAGGTCGATATCAGATACAGAAGCTCCTCTTTCTAATAGTTTCTCCACTAGAGCATATTTTCCTTCCTTACACGCGACCATGATAGGAGTTGAGCCATTCACCTGAAAATGCAACAAAAAGCGTCAACCAAAATACATCACACTCACTTTATTGCATTTTCTGGGACGAAATGTTTAGAACTGATAGAGCTATCCAATGTAAATAAAGTTAGTTTAGTTTAGTTTTTCTCCTATAGTAACACTGTATCAATAAGAGATGATCCTTACTGGACCTCTAGGAAGAACAGTTTAGAACTGATAGAGCTATGCAGTATAAATAAAGTTAGTCTAGTTTAGGTTTCAGAAACCTTGGCCGACTGATAGTTTCAGCAGATATAAGACAAGAGTTAAACCTAGTTTAGGTTTCCTCCTTCTAAAACAATAGACAACAAGATGCGCTTAATGTACATCATTGACATACTTAAACCTCTTTCTGCGTTATTCAAAAATGAACAATCAATATTTACATTAGCCTGGCCAAGCTCTGGGGATTTTTCGTCTAAGTTAGACATCCGACCCAGAGCCCCCGTCCATTCCCCGGCCATCATAAAATGCAACAAGGTCTTGAATTTCACATTTTCATCTCTCGAATCGACGTTATTCTCGGCGCTACGCGGCCGCGATTTCCCGTTTTCTTCCACCTTAGAGACGGATTCAACTACAGTTGGCATTGAAGATGATCGAAGCTGCTCTCGTCTCGCTTGTAACAACTTCGAACCGCGTTGGTCGCTCTGTGACTGGTCAACATTTGACTGACCCTTGCGTCCTGCAGGTTTAGATACTGCTCGTTTCGTTTTATTGTTTGGCATCATTAAATTGAACACGTATTCTTAATCAAGTCCGGTTCGAAACTGTCAAATGTACACGACATGGCGAATTAAACCACGACAGAATTGATGCTTCCCACACAAACACATGTTGTGCCATTTTACACCAGGGCTCTGAATGGATCTCCAACTGGTTCGCAAGTAAAAACACATTTCCCCGAATCGAAAATCAACATCTATTCGTCCATTTCGCCAACTTGAAAGTAATTTTTTCTTCTCCGCTATGCAAACAAGCAAGTGTCAATCGCTCCTTTTTGTAGACACAGGCCCGGTGTGAGTCAACGAAAGGCCGATTTAATTCGACACAACACGAAAGCTGTTCAACTTAACTTTTTACGGTCGTGTTTGTTTGCCTATCGGCTCATCGTGAAAAAGTATAACTTTAGCAATGCTCAAAAACGTGCGTTGAAAATTAAGAAAATAAACACTTTCAAAACATTGCAACCTATGTCATTGTGTCTTTTTGTCATGCGTGTGCTAGCAGAAATTCACTGGCAAAAAATAGAGTACAGTTTTTGTGTAATTATAATGAAAGCCATTTACGAACGAGACTCCATTATTAGGGTTACGTGTTTTTTGAAGCTCGTCCATTAGCTCCAGAGAAACCAAGCTCTGCAAGTGCCTATATCTCAAGTTTTAAAACAATTATTGCATTGGGAGGGGATCTGGTTGTCGAAACGTGTTAACAACGATATAAACAGAATTCCAAGTTTCGAATGAAGGAAAGTTATTAGGAGTAGAATAATGTCCCGACAAAAGGCCTTAATTCACTCTGCAATGCTCACACTGGCAACGTTAGTTCGAGAAATTTTCGATAACATAGTGTTGAACTCTAGAGCTTTTAATGCACAATTTAAAAGCCGAAGAAAAAACCAAATTTGCAATTTGTCCAAGCACGACAAATCCGCCATCTTTGTACGATAATCAAAAGACAGATGAAAAATAATGTATTTTAAACATTAACAAGTTATATTCCTTTTTAAACTCATCCGATGATTACGATGAAAGATTTTATTTCGAGTCAATGGCAATTTAAATTGATATTATGCTTTTGTGTTTTCTCAAAGAACCGGTGGGCGAGAATAATATCACATGTAACTTTAGCCCTTTTTCGCGTGCGGAGAATTAAATTAGGTTTTTTCTGTTGTCGCTATGGCTTCAAAATATCACGTATTGTGGAAAAAAATGATTAGTGAATGTAATGAAACTTAGTGCAGGATAACGAGGTGAATTAAATAGCAATTTTGGCTAGTTATTTCGCCCCGTGAAGTTAATTAATATAAGTAAGGACGATCAGCTGTATTGACAAAAACTGATTAATTAAATCCCTCGATTTTTAACGTACATTCCCCTGATGCTTTGGTGAAAAATGAGAACAGCCAATCACATAGCTCTATCAGTTCTAAACTGTTCTTCCTAGAGGCCCAGTAAGGATCATCTCTTATTGATCCAGTGTTACTACAGAAGGAAACCTAAACTAAACTAACTTTATTTATACTGGATAGCTCTATCAGTTCTAAACTGGTTTTCCTAGAGGTCCAGTAAGGATCATCGCTTATTGATCCAGTGTTACTACAGGAGGAACCTAAACTAAACTAACTTTATTTTACACTGGATAGCTCTATCAGTTCTAAACTGTTCTTCCTTGAGGTCTAGCAAGGACATCTCTTATTCAACCTATATTATGAGCAATACCTCTTGATCTAAATACATAACTTCCATGGTAACTTACCATTTTACTTTTCCGTTTTCCGCTTCGTTCCAAATCGGAAACACTCGTCGGGTCTTCGTCAATCTCTTTCTCACTGGAGATCGACGATACTGACATTGCCTTTTGCATAACGAGTTTTTGTTCCATGTTTCCACCCTCGATATCAAAAACGTCCAAATTCTCCTCAGTTACAGCGTCTTCAACGGATTTGCCTGCGTTCGGGCAATCTTTGCCTGCAGTAAAGGGTAGTTTGCTGACGTCTGCAGCAGGTTGGCCGAAACTTAGGGTTGGTTTGCCTGCGTCTAGGTGCTCTTCGCCCGCATTCGCGGGGTGTTTGCCTGCGCCCGGAGGATTGCCTGCACTCAGGTTGGGTTTCGCTGAATTTGGATGAGGTTTCTTCTCAAATAACCTCTTGTCCAGCGAAAGGTTTCGTTTAAACATTTTGAACGGAAATTATCTAGGAAAACAAACATACGATAAAGTAAAGGAACGGTTCACATCGCGCTCATAAATGGCTTTCATTATTACACAAAAAGTCTAGCTACTCTGTTTTTTTTTCCCGGTAAATTTCTGAACCACATGCGATAGCTTCTACGCAAAGAAATATCATACAATTTTTTCGAAGCAGCATGAATACTATATATACAGTAATTCTGTACAATAATAATCAAATTCTCATTTGAAAACAACCTGTTCAGAGTCACCTGCTTTCCAAGTCAAAGTTTGTACTGAATAAACACTTAACGGCGCTAAAAATAGCAGGACATCTCTGCATCTTAATGCGTATGCTCATTATTCATAATTCCTAATTGACGGGCGAATATTTTGTGTTCTGCACTAGTATTTTGAGATCGACCTTATTGCAAAAGAAAATATCGGGCAGCGCATGGATATACGAATATTAACCCCCCCCCCCAAGCTTTGCAGAGCCAGAAAGACGCGTAAGTGAATTACAGGCTTGTTCCCTGGCAGTCATCAAGCTGATATCAGGATGCGTTCACATCGCTTGCTCCGACTTAATGATGACAGGTCTGTTGAAAGTTGTCAACAGGTTTGATGCAAGTTGATTCTCACGACTTTTTCTCCACAAGCTTGATGCAAGTTAATTCAGCAAGTCTGCAAATATCAATTCCTCATTTCTGGAATGGGCTATTTTCTACCAAAAATTTTTTGTTGTGTTAGTGTTTGGTAGCTGCAGTACATTATGCATTGTGTTGACACGAAACTTTCCTCGCTGCACCGCCTATTTTGCAAACCTTCCTCTGCGCTAACACAGATAACTTGATTAACTTCTCCCCATATGAAGAGGCCCATAAGCTCGCTAGAAACATCAAAATCTTTCTTCTACATACACTTCGTCGAAACAGCTTAAAAGGTTTGGACTTAAAGCTAGTGATCTGAAGTGTTTTCATAATGCGTCGATGAGATCGACATTAGTGTATTCACATAAAGCTTTCCACTATGGTCTACCAGAGTATCTGTTAGCAGTAATTGAAAGAATTCAAAGAAGGGCGTTAGGTATTACCTATACCCTCAGCTCTCACGTTACGACTGCAATCTTTATACCCACGGAGATGTGACTTAAGCATAGAGATCTCATATACACTAGATGGTGCATCCCACACAGTGGGCAGGCGAAAATTGAAGCCAGATCGCAGGCGCTGGTCGTTTCCATGGAGTTGACACGGAGCATGATAATTTGTGCATTTTGTATAGCGGAAATAGACAAAGTTGACAATAAGTCCTCTTTTATGCAGCAAAAGTTTTTAATACACAAATGCAGAAAAGTATAGTGTTTTCTGTAGCATTTTTTTGATGAGTGGGATATCTAGTATACATGAGATATCATGGACTTAAATGAATAGGAACACAAACTTCGCAAATTTTTGTCACCTAAATGACGTCTAATACGTACAATGTTAGGAATAATATATTTTTTTACATGCCAAAATATCGTACCAATGGGTTTGGAGACACATTTATAATATCAAGCCATATACATTTGTAAAAAAATATTAAAATAAGTTGTAAATAGTATTCTAAGTCGGCCATTGGTGACTTTTATAACATTAAGTTCAATACTGATATTGTATGCAATATCTACTGTACAAATCATGTATTCGGCATTATGGCTGCCAGATGATTTGAGTAAACGGATTATCTATCTAGTTTTACTTCAATATTCGAATCTCATCAACTACAATTAAAACCTTACGTAAACCGCTGGATATATGTGTAACTGTACAACATTACAAGTACATCTGTAATGTACACACTTTTTCCGTATGTACCATTGCGATTAAATTTTCCTTTTTATACGGTACATTTGAACATTTATACAAAAAAATTCATTAAAAGCTTACCTTTTTTTCGGAGTTCTGTTCTATTCCACGTTATTGTTGTCCATTTCGTCTCTTCAAAGAGAAAACCCTGAAAATTAAGACACAAAGTACATATGAAGTCAAATCTTGCACAAACTTAATCCTCCAGAAACTCCAAATCAAAATCATCATATTATACCTCAACTCATCAGTTTTGCAGCATTCAATTAACACATCGTATATTCTATAAATATGTTTAACCAGTTCGTCCGGATAGTTTACCTGCCAAAGCCAAAACTTCACAAACGTTCGAGCTTCTTCTTTCCCAAACAAGACAGCAATGAACTTGACACGTACTTTACCACAAATTCGCAATGTGCACGTTTAAACGTGCTTCCGAGCTCACTGCTAATGAGGCAAACCAAATAGACAAATATTACATTCGCGTTTTGTGAAGGCAAAATGAGAAATGATTAAGAGCTTCTTTTGTAATTAAACTGTGTTTCATCATGAACTTTCGTCATTCTTAATAAGTGATATTAGCACAACTGTGGGAAATTACAACCGCTAAAAATCATAACAAACAAGAGGACTTACCCCACGAACACGATATCTGCGCCAATAACCAGAGCAATTCAGTCCGTACTACAAAAAAAAACTTCGAAGGCAAAGTTTACCCGGGATAATTTTCAATGAACAATAAGTTACTTGCTCTCCAACTTATTAAATTCACAATATTTTCTCAGCTTGACTTGCTAAGCCGATCTACGCGAATTAATATTTAAATACTTTTATTATATACTTGCCGGATGTTAGGTAAGAGATCGACAGGTAGCAAAAATACCAAAAAATATTATGCATTTTCTTCGATATTTTTTGCTGAAAGATATGGCACGACCTACACGGAATGCAGAATTTCGTAAAGTTCATCAAACGTTTGGCGGCTTGCAATTTCGTATTTTCTCATTTAATATATTGTTTATACAGTATAAAAATTTAAATTAAAACTGCCATTTAGAAGCATTTCACGTGTAGTTTATAATTAAAATGCCAGCAACATTTGTCTGCTTTTCTCCGAAATGGATTTCAAACAGCAAAATTTGTGTTCAGACTGACAATTACTTTTCAAATAACGTCGAGTCGTCGACCTAAGTCAGAACACATCGAAAGTTTTAAGAAATTGTAATGTAAACAACGCTTAAAATTAGTCTTGCTGCTGTCCCGTTTAGTTTAAATGAGCATCAAAAACTGTATATATGTATTCATGACAACAAATTTGAAAAGGTTTAAGTTCATAAGAACACTATTGTATTTATAAAAACCTATTTAGTATTTAAAACTGACTCTATGTAAATCCTATCTGACAAAAATAAATAAGTCACATATGCAACCTGCTATTTCCGCAAACATTTCATTTTCAACGTCGTTTAAAAAGTTTAACATCAAAATTCATGATATTTTTGTCGCGGTGACATGACATACATATTTTTTGAAAATTGAAATTTAATTGCATGGATGTATGCTCGATAATTTGAAACAATTTGCTGCAAACAGGTTCGAGACTTCCTGTTTACATGGCTGATTTGTGTCACGAACATTTTTCCTTTTTTAATTTTTACAATTCCAGCTACTATGGACTGAATATGTCTCATATTTACTTTAGACAAGTTTTGAGGCTGCTTTATAAGGTAGAAAAGGCATTGACAGCTCAGTAAACCGGAACAACCCATCTTATTCCATGGATCAATCATTTAATGAGCTTGTCAATCTCATTACAGAATCACAGGGGGGAGACAAAATAGAAGCCTCGATCAAAAATGGTTTACCTTATTCATAGTGGCTATAAATAAGGAAAATGTCTATGTTTTTATATTATGCATGGATACCTGTGTGCGAGTGCATGAATAATTGCAATTCTTACTCAAATGTTTGAAAAACAGGTGCATTAACATTAGCGAGTTTTTAAACTACACTCAAAATGGCGGTCTTAAATTAAATAGGAAATTTGGTAATGTAGTTGAATTATTCCTTCAGCATGTGTATTCCCTGCATTGACTGTTCAAAAATGAGCAAACTGAGGGTGTCTCTGTAAGAATTATTACTTTCAGGAGGCACGCTTTGTAGCTTTTTCCTCGACTACGAGTCAGAGCTTTACTTCACAATCTTCAATGTACAAATCAGACACCAAATTTTGACGATTTTTGCTTCAAGACCCATATTCTTTCAGTTGGACAGCATTTGGTTGTACCGTGTCTACATGAGTTACCTTTGTCATTAAGAGAAGCACATACCTAAATTAAACTATGCCTAAATGAATCGCATTTTACCGACTTATTCTTCTAAAGACACCGTTGTGTACATGAAATAATTACATTAGCAATTAGGACACAACGTGCTCTCACATTCCGACCCACTTTCATGAGAAATTTTTTAATTTTGAAACATTTTCCGGCAAAGACAACTAACATTGCTGAATTTCGAGTTCAAACATGCCATGTTTAATCTAGTTTAAAACTCATTAAATGCACTTCGTATTCAAACATTTCACTACTAATTGCAATGGAACATCCCCCTATTAGACAAAGTTTTGAATTCGGAAAATCAATTAGCACAGCTGGAAAGAGCATCCTAAATTTCATAGAATACTTATCTCCATTGTCACAAAGACAAAACAAATTACTTTCATAGGCCCCCCGTTAGCGCTTAATAAATTGAACAGCCAATGAAATGTTTTCGTTTGAGATGTTATATGTAAACAACGAGTTCGGGTGTTTCATCAGGGGAACCAAACTCGCGCCTTCACGCGAGTGTTTCATACCGTTTTCTCGTGTTTGGTTCCTTTGATGAAACACTCGAACTCGTTGTTTACATATAAGTTAGTCAAGTTAGGCTGCAAAATATTGTAAAATGTGAAAAATATGGCCCCGTAAAGTTTGCTCTATGTTGGAAATGTGGTAACGCTTTTTCCCGCGTAATACAAAAGTTTACAAAATTCGCAAACTTTACATTACTATATTTTCGACATTTTACAATATTTTACAACCAAACTTTACAATTTCACAACATTTAGGAAGCTCTTTCCAATTGGGCTAAAGTTGTTTTCAAATTTAAAAGTTTGTCTAATTGGAGAATGGTCATTAATGCTTGAACTTCCACACAGGTACCTCTGCAAGTACAAAAACGCAACTTTTGCTTAACATTTTTCTTATTTAGAGCCATTATTAATAAGGTAAACAATTTTTGATGGAGGGCGATTGTACGAAAGATTAACAGCGATATCAACCGGATAGAGATTTTCTCAAACTTTCTAAACATGTTCAGTAACTGGTAAACCCATATTAAAGTTCAGCATTTTCGAGTTAAGATCACTTTCTATCTCTTGTGAGTTCAATACCCTTGTGTCACTGCTATTTATGCCTTTCTGCGACAGCTGGAAAAGTCACCATCCAGTGGATAGCGTTACTCACCTCTCGTACAAACCGACCCTAGTAAACTTTTGCCAAGATTAAGTGTTCTTATGTTCTCCCCCAATTTTAGGTTTGAAATGTACTTATTTGTATGACCTTAAGGTAAACTTCTTCCAGAGGAAAAAACGTATGAAAAAACCTTATGTATAAGCAGAGAAATTGACCAAATTTTATCTACAGACAAAACACCAAAATATTTCAACCCTATTTTGTTCTTTGGAATCGAAACTGATTCATCAAAACAGTGGCAAGAATTAAGCATGGCAAACAACAAAACCGGACAACAATTGAATTTTCAGATATTTATTGATTTTCAGTCGTACGCGGGAAACTCAAACACGACATCTTTGCCAGTCAGTTTTTTGTACACACCAGAAAACGTCTCGAGCTGAAATGAATGAGATAGAACAGAATTAAAGAGAAGAATTCTTAGAGGAGGGAGGGACAAAACAGGAAAACAAATTAGATTGTGTCAACACTTAACACGGCCAGAAAAACGGCAGACTTGATGCATTTAAGTTGTGGATTTCGCCAGCTTGATGCAAGTTCGCCATTAAGCTCCTTCAAGCCTGTTGGCTTAATGCCTTCGTCAAGTTGCATTAAGTCTGTGAAATTGATACTTGCAGACTTGGTACAACTTGTTGAAACAACTTAAATCAAGCTTGTAGATAAAAAAAGTCCTGAAAATCAACGTCAAGCCTGTTGACAACTTGCAGCAGACGTGTTATCATCAAGCTACAGCAAGTGATGCGAACGCATCCTGATATCGGCTTGATGACTTGCCGTGTACAAACTACAGTTCAAAACTTTACAAGAAGTACAAAGGTATACGAAGTCGATTGAATGCTGGGTGGTTATATGAATTTAGTCACTTACAGCTGCATTGTCAGCTTGATGGATGAAAGCTACTAAAACGACATAGATGACTTGTCAAAAAGATGTCGGTTGTGTGGACAAAAAACATCCAAGCAAGAGCCTCTTCTAATCCTGATTGTTATTTCATAAAAACTGAGTATGTGTTATCATTTCTCAAATTCGTGTAATCAAATTAGTTTTCAAAACAAATCAAACGATATTTTCCAACAAAATCCCAGTGCCACACTTTTCTTTACCAAAAAATCTTTGCCAATTTAAAACATACCTTCAGCGAACCGTCTCATAAAACAGCAATCAGTCACGAAAAATTCAGACTAGGGCGACAATTCTTTCATCACAGACAAGAAAAATTAAAGCTCAAAATTTACTTTTTTCCGTACAGGTGGTCATGCGATGACAAGTACAATTTGGGATTAATAGTAGTCGTGACGTATATTTTCTCTTTGAATTAAAATTTTGGAGCTTCTCTTCGTACTTTATCCGGTACTTTATAGCCTCAACTCCCCTGAAGCAGTCCTGCGTGTTGAAATATCTTTCCGCCATTTTCTTTGTTTTGAAAGCATTAATTGCACTGCTGTACAATTACTAAAATAATTGTACGCCTCTAAACCAGTCAGTAGCCAGTAATTTTGTTGCGGTAATAAGAACATTAATTAGATTTAAATGCTTTATAGTTTTATAAATTTGCTCCTTTATCAGCCAGTATATGCATAGCCCCTTCCAAAATAAGCCACAAATTTTATCAAAGAACAGAAACGGCAACAAACAACCAAGTGTGAAAATTCTTCACAATACCTTGTGTTCAACATTGGTTTGTTGACTTTTGTCTAGGAAACTGAAAGTAAACAAATATATGTGAGTACTTTATCAACAAAATTTTCTCAGAGAAAAATGTTCATTCAGATCCATGAAGTAGAAAACGATTCTACACTTACGCTTTAATCAATCTAGAGCCATCCAATTTAACGTGGATTCTTTTTCCAACAATTTCGCTTGGAAAACACAGATCTTCGAGAATCGCATCATGGACTGACGTCAACGTTCGGCTGCAGGATTTTAATTGAAGTCATCAATGACATCAGTGTTTCATAACAAGAGATAATTTTGATTATTTTTTTTTCGAATTACCTTCGAGGCCTCATCTGTTTTTGATTCCTCGTTTTTCTTGTAGGCTTGGGAAGAATTCTTCTCTGGTGAGCAAACACACAGTATATTAAATCTCTGCCATGGAACAGCATCTCTCTCTAATACAGCCACTTCTTTCTAATACAGACATCTCTCTCTAATACAGCCACTTCTTTCTAATACAGACCTCTCCCTCTAATACAGACATCTCTCTCTAATTCAGACATCTCTCCCTACTTCAGACATATCTCTCTAATACAGACATCTCTGTCTAATACAGACATCTCTCTCTAATACAGCCACTTCTTTCTAATACAGACCTCTCCCTCTAATACAGACATCTCTCTCTAATTCAGACATCTCTCCCTACTTCAGACATATCTCTCTAATACAGCCACTTCTTTCTAATACAGACCTCTCCCTCTAATACAGACATCTCTCTCTAATTCAGACATCTCTCCCTACTTCAGACATATCTCTCTAATACAGACATCTCTGTCTAACACAGACATCTCTCTCTAATACAAGCATCTCTCGCTAATACAGGCATCTCTCTCTAATTCAGGCATCTCTCTCTAATTCAGACATCAGACTCTAATTCAGACATCTCACTCTAATTCAAACATCTCACTCTAATTCAGACATCTCACTCTAATTCAGACATCTCTCTCTAATTCAGACACGTCTCTCGAATTCAGACATATCTCTCTAATACAGACATCTCTCTAATACAGACATCTCTCTCTAATACAAGCATCTCTCTAATATAGACATTTCTCTCTAATACAGACATCTCTCTCTAATTCAGGCATCTCTCTCTAATACAGACCTCTCTCTCTAATACAGACACCTCTCTCTAATACAGACATCTCTCTAATTCAGACATCTCTCTCTAATTCAGGCATCCCTCTCTAATTCAGACATCTCACTCTAATTCAGACATCTCACTCTAATTCAGACATCTCTCTCTAATTCAGACTCATCTCTCGAATTCAGACATATCTCTCTAATACAGACATCTCTCTAATACAGACATCTCTCTCTAATACAAGCATCTCTCTAATATAGACATTTCTCTCTAATACAGACATCTCTCTCTAATTCAGGCATCTCTCTCTAATTCAGGCATCTCTCTCTAATTCAGGCATCTCTCTCTAATACAGGCATCTCTCTCTAATACAGACCTCTCTCTCTAATACAGACATCTCTCTCTAATACAGACATCTCTCTCTAATACAGACATCTCTCTAATTCAGACATCTCTCTCTAATTCAGGCATCCCTCTCTAATTCAGACATCTCTCTCTAATTCAGACATCTCTCTCTAATTCAGACATATCTCTCTAATTCAGACATCTCTTTAATTCAGTTGGCTTGAAACTACTTCAAGGCAAACTTGCACCAAGCACTACCTTCATCTAACTCTAGCAAAGCCAATGTAGTTTCAGAAATCATAGTCAATCAGTCATCTTGCATCAGACTGGGGCGACATCATTTTCATCACAAACCACAACGTTTACAGAAATTTTTATTCATAGCTACTTGCACTTTTTTAGAAAGAGTTATTTGTGTCTCTAATGCATAAACCTATTTTATATAGATATCTCTCTAATACAGACACCTCACTGGAATTCTTAAAAACAACATACTTGCGCTACGGCCACGATATGCTTGCCACTAAATTTCTTCTCCATCTCCCGCACAAGCCGAGCCTGCAAGCATTCAACATCATTTACTAAAGGAACATTTTGACCACACATTTTTACACACTATCAATATTACACCACCAGAGTTGCAGCAAGATTGATATTACGATGCTTTCACATCACTTGCCCTGCCTTGATGATAACAAACCTGTTAAAAGTAGCCAACTGGCTTGATTCAAGTTGATTGTCAAGATTTTTTATCTACAAGCTTGATGTAAGTTGTTTTGACAACTTGCAGTAAATTGTCAAAGTATCAAGTTGCATCAAGTCTGATTTTCACAGACCTAATGCAACTTGATGAAGCCAACAGGCTTGATGACAAATTTGCATCAAGCTGATAGGATCCACAACTTGCATCAAGTCTGTCATATTTCTGGCTGTGTAACCCTAGCAAAAAACATGCAGTTTCAGAAATCATAGTCAATCAGTCATCTTTCATCAGACTGGGGCGACATCAATTTCATCACAAACCACAATATTTCTAGGAATTTCCATTCACAGTTACCTGGATTTTCTGGAAAGATTTCAGTTGAGGAACAGGAATGAATATAATGACAACTTTTTTCCCGGCAATATCCAATTCCTAGAAAGATTTTGAGAAAGATTTGTGAAGTGGGAATGTTTACATTTGAAATGGAAACAAATTCATAAATTAATGTGGAACTTAAAAAACTATTAAAAAACAACAAATATATGTGTAGAACTTTGAAAGAGTCCCGTGTTTTGAAATTTTCAAGAGGATATAATCGGCTCAATCGCGTTTAAACATACCTTAGCACCACAGATATACAATTCTCTGAGCTGTTGTTTCATGTCACTGCTTCCTTCCAATTCAGCAATAGCCTGGTCAAGTGGTTAAAAATTGAAAGGCAATAGATTAGAAGGAGACAGGTGATAAAAAACTGTTTTCTATCAAAGAAGATCCATTTGGTGATTTGGGTGAAGTCTCAAGTGTTTTCAAGACATCATGTAAAATCACCAAGATTGACCCACATACCAATGGAAAAACAAGAGGACCATAGGCAAAATTTCAAAACCTTCTTGAAATGCATTTTCAGTGGTTAAGAATTTTCTTTATTGTCAAAGAAGATATTATTTCAGGACATCATGTCAAGAATGACCCCAGGAGGCCTATTCCAAGAGATTTTAAGACATCATGTCAGCCCTCCAAATTTAGTACCATATGGCACACTGACTGGCTCAAATTACCATAGGTGAAATTTTGAAAACTTGCAAAAAGGAGTTAGGTTAGTTCAAAAAGATTTTTTCTCAAAAAAAGATAGACCTATTCAATCATTTGTGTCAAGTCTTAGTCAATTTTGAGATGTGCCAAGTGACAAAAATTGACCCAGGTACCATAGGAAATACTATTGATAGCATTCATATGATTTGGATCATTTTTGTGTTGCAGTACTTTACACTTCACCCTACCCAAACAATGTCGGCATGTGATGACATATTTCATTTCTCACTATTTTCTAATGTGTTTAAATGGGTATGTTTTTCATAATTACTAGCGTACGGTGAAGTGTGTGTTGAAATTCAAGGCGTTTTGAACAAACTCTGTCATATCATATGGAATATCCAACTACACAAAAAGATACCAGAACACTTCAATGCTTCATCAGCTGTTACAAAGCCGTTGCTTGAAACACTGATGTGTCCTTGTACCTTCAGTTTTAATCTAATCACATAAAAATACGAGAACGAACAACAAGTGAACAGTCGTTTCATTTCACATAAAGGAGCAACATCATTCATGCATAAAACTAATGAATCCTGTCATTTTTTGCCACATAATTCGAGTGTTACCAACAGAAATCCTTACCCCAGCTATTTCCTTCTCGAGATCGTCAGGCGCTTCATTATTAGGCTTTATAATTTTTGATGTAGCCATGTTGGTTGCAGGACCTTCAAATATAGGAAATGTTTACGTCTTATAAAATCACCGAATATCAAAGCATCGGTTTTCAATCTATGAGTAATCATAATGTTCTAGTTTTAAATTTTCATTTGCGATAGAATTTAGAGATATTTGTTAAATTCTAGGGTAAATATTTGGGGTTGAAATTGAGAAATCTTTGACTTACTTTGACTCAAGTCTAGAACACAACCGAAAGAGAACGAAGACATGCGCAGAGCACGCTTCACGCATCCATTTTTAGGCACCCGCTGTCATACTTTCATCAATAATGCCGGCTCAAATAATATCATATATTCATGTAAGCATGAACATAATGACTAAAAGAAGTCAATATGGCCGCAAGAATGAGTGAAAAATTCAAAACAGAAAGTCCTGAATTTTAGCAAATATTGTCTGGCCCTAAGAATTTGAAACTAAATTCAAACTCCCAATATTAAGAGGACAACAATATTTCGAGCGACCTGCAAAGGCCTTACAAATCAACGAAATGATAAATCCGTAACAAAATGGTGATAATGCTACACAGATTTTGTCATTTTGATTAATTATTATTTTCAAATATTTTTCCAGTATCGAGGATCACAGCTCACGTCTGAAAGACTAAATCACGTTTAACAGCACGGCTACAAGTCAGGGCACTTCACAAATTGACAGGCATGAGAGTTTAATAAAGCACAAAACATCTCCGAATAGTAACATCTTGTAAACTCAAGATATGAGCTATTGAAACAAGATAACACAACTCACGGTGATATTTCGACTTTATTGCAAAGTCATTGTCAAATTTACAAGCGTGCTCAGACCTTATATACACACGAAAACAGGAAGATGACGTAAACAGCTGAGAAATGAATAAAGTTACAAGATATATATTTACAAGTGTGATGCTTTACGGAAAGACAACTAACTCTTTAGATGCGTCACACTTGTAAATATATACATCACCGTGATTTGTGTTATCTTGTTTCAATAGCTCATATCTTGAGTTTACAAGATGTTACTATTCGGAGTATGTTTTGTGCATTATTTTATCAAATTGTCTGGTAGTAAAGGTTTAGAGGGTGAGAGTTTAAGCTCCCCTGGATCACGAACAACGTAAGATACCGGCGATCTTCCGTAAGAAAACCTGAAATCCAAAAAGAAAAAAAGTCAAAGACCAAAGGAATGTAGATAGCGTTTAAGCTTTTGAAAGTGAGCAAGCAATTCATCATCAAACTCTTTTAACTGTAATACTAACCGCCTGAAAATAAACCTTGTACAACAGAAAGGTGCAACGAGTACGTGACAATGTCAACCGTATACTTTAACACAATTTTAATCCAAATACAATAATGAAATCTTGTTTTTAAACATGTCAAGATGTTTTTAAACGCACATAAATCTCTACTAGAACGAATTTATTTTATTGTTTTCCCTCTGAAGTAATTTTTTTTGTGGGCAGAGCTATAAAACTGTACGTAGGTTTCTTTATTCTGTTTCCGCAACGCAGAGGTCACTTGAAGATGTCACGAGTGGAATTCCGGCACGTCATCTCAAGCCGAAAACAACATGACACACTAGCTGATTCGAGACCAGTTATCGCAACAGGCAGACGACAGAAGAAAATAATTTAAATAGCTGTACAGCCGCGAATTTATTCTGGAAATTTCAGGTACGTGTTTTCAGTATAGTAGCTATTTTCAAGGAAATGAAATGTTTCAAATTCAGGCATTTTAGCTTTTGCCACATAAGTTATGATACACATAGTTTGGTTAAACCACAAACAAGGCTTAGGAAATAAACAAAACTTTACGCCACGTATTCTTGGTTTGGTTTTGGTAAAGTACGGCCCGAATTACTATTTTCCCATTTATAGCAAACGTTGCCAGTGTAGGCAGCGCAGTTAAAAGTACACGAAGGATCATATAGGATCTTTCACTACCTCAAACGATAAAAAATATAATTCGACGTTTAGTTAAGCATTCGCTCGAAAAGTGAAATCTTGTTTTACCGTTTTAGGTAGCGAAAGAACCTATACTTTTCTTACAAATCTTCCACTCCCAATGTATATGTTTTCTTTCGTTTAACACAGTGTAATCGGGTTAAGTTCGGTCGGTCATATACTCAGATCCCTGCTTAAGCCACGCTCTACTACGTGGGATATATATGAATGCATCAAGCAGGGCAGCTGAAAGGAGTGTGCCAACGCACGTATGTCAATTACACTTTATCAAAGCTGCCCGAAGACCTGTTTTTAGTTTAAAAAAAAAGACAAAAAAATCTAGCTATAATTAGCACTGTTTGGGGCAGTTCCCTTTCCCTTTGTTAAATTTTCTACTTGACTGGAGTGCAGGTTAGCTTAACTACCGGGGCCGGCTAGTTGTACGAAACTAGGGATATTAATTGAACTCGCAAGAAATAAGCAGAGACTTAACTCGAAAATGCTGATCTTTAACATGGGTTTTACCAGTTACTGAACATGTTTAGAAAGTTTGAAAATCACTATCTGGTGGATAGCGCTGTTCACCTTTCGTAGAACCGACCCAAAAAGTGAAAACGTGTGATGAGAATAACCCATGAATAAAACTATCCTAAGAAATTCAGCCAAAACAAGCCAACCAGGTTGTTTTGAAACTGCAACGTTCAAAAAGCACCCCAAAATATGAGCCCTTTCACAACCTGAAACGGTAGAAACAGAAACGGACCGTTTTACCGAAGGTACTTCCAAATTCTTGACGAAGAAACTTCGAAAATCGTGTTTTCTCGTTTCAAGGAGCGAAACAACTTATAACCTGGCCCGACTTCATGCGCTTTTTATTGCACTTTTGGCACTGGCTGACTTATTAGTTCGTACGGTTTCATGCAGACATTGCGTACATTCACAACAACAACAACAACAACAACAACAGTAATATACGCGGATGTCTTCACAGTAAACCACAAAAAATAATTAAGAGATTAAATTAAATTTTTCAATATCAAAGTCGTAAGACGGCAGGCGTATATAGTCATGAAGTCGGTAGTATTATAGAAAATACTTAAAGGTTTCGAGTGATATGCAAATTAAAAACCTCATAAGCCGAATAAGGAAGTAGAAACTCAGCACACACAAATATAAATGGCAAAGTATATTGCATGATTGGTGCATTAGATATCATTTGCGACGTGAATCACTGGTTATTAACCTTATTTTGGTTTTGCTTTTCAGTAGCGTTAAAAGAACTCGAGACATATATATATAACTCAATTGCTGTAAATTATTTATAGAGAGTATTGAGCCAGTTGAAATATAATACGCGGAAGGTATCTTTGTACACCACATTGCTGAATAAATACAGCAGATGAAAGCTTTGGAATTCGTCAACAAACCGAAGACATAGTTAAGGATATCGTTTGGTCTCTTGCAGAAAAAAGACAAGTTTATATCTGTGCGAAGAACCTAGCCAGTGAGGGCGTAAATTTGGAACTAGCCATTTTCGTTGAGTTTTCTGAATAAGTGATATGGCAGTGCAACAAGAGATGACACAGAACGCTGAATCAAACGAAAACCACGACGAAGTCAACTTAAAAGAGGTACAACACTTTTACACACATTATTGTGCAAAAATGTCAAATTATTTTAGCTCGTGTGGATTTGAAATTAATCTGCAGTCGTGCAACACTCACACACATCATAAACACAAACACAAACACAACTTATCATAATTTTCCAGGCGCACAGCTCAATTTACGCTTGGCGTGCAAAATATTGCGCCCGCCCGCGCGACAATTTTTAAGATAGTTGAGCTGTAGAGTTCGCTGAGACAATATTCAGTAAATGAATCGGAGCTAAGCTCGCCGCTGTCTTCAAAATGAACAAATTTGTTATCAGATCAACATTTCCATTGTTGGTGATGCTATTAAAAGCAAACAAAACCATAGTACACTTCCGCATTTAAATAGCACAGACCGATTTTCGACCTTATAAGCGAGTGGACTTCGTCGCAAAGCTAGCAGAGCCTTCAATCGAAACATAGTAGTCCTGAATACGTTATTGCGTTGAATGTAAACTTGTTGCATTAGATTGAGCAAGTCTTATACAATACGAGACACATATAATCCAATGGCCAGCAGACAAGGCACACTAATTTTGTGATCTGCAGGTTCGAAGTAGCCGCCCCTAGCAAGCAAACCTACGTTGATGCCTCAAACACTCAACAATATAAAAATACTATTTAAAAAATTTCCAAATCGATGATACGATGGGCGAACCGGGAAGCAGCTAGAAGCCTTGACAATGCAGATTCGTTTCCGTGAGGTAACTTTACTGTTGTTACCTTGGCATTGCGACGATTTTCTCAACCTACCAGTTATAATTACAGTTTCACTAAAAATCTCATACTAAAAACTTATCAGCGATGGTAACACACCTCATAGCACGAGCTAGGACGACAAATCGCAAACGGGAGAGAGGTGTTGAAAATGAATTTTAAAAATTGAAAATGTTTAACTGTAAGAAATGCATGCTTGCTGTCAGGAATTTGTGTGCAGATTCCGGGAGGGGCCTGTTTTGAAAAAGAGACGATTTCAAAATGTTCTTCATTGCGTTCTGGTATTTTTCATCCTAATTATCCCAGTTTTGACTTGGTTCTGCGTCTTTGCATCGCGAAGTTATCGGTAAAATCCATAATACAAGCCAGTGTTAGTCCCTCGCGCGTTATCAGCTGAATAACTCCATTCGAAATTACGTTTTAAGTTGCTGCAAAATCTCCGTGCATTATCATCACCTTTATTAAGCTACATCTTCTCAATGCGTTCTTTGCCTCTTGCAACACTGACAAAGACGTAATCAGGCACTTCAAATATTAATATAAGCGTCAAATATTTTTCTCAAGTATCCTGGCAAGCTTATGTATATTTTTTAATGCAATATACACGCAGACATGAAAAAGGCATGGCATGTTACGAAACGGGGCTTAACCGAAAACTTCCCAACATTAATCCGGAAAATAGGTTTATTTAGGGTTATTATCAAAGATTATTTCCTATATTTATCCACCTTTATGTAAACTTGCGCACTTATTTTCCTGTAAACTTTATCGTGTATATATCGTACGTTAAAGATGTAGTTTTGTTGTTGAAATGCTGTTCAGCAAATTTTAAAAAGATAGCTGTACATCACAGTCGGCTCAATATAAAACCTCGCTACCTCAACTCATTGCCTCAAGGCGAATACTGAGTAACGACTTTGCCTGGGCATGTCTCTCACGCACAGCGACATACAATACGCCATGCGGTATCCTCTGACGTATTATAAACACATTAGCCGATTTTTAGATCGGGTTCTTTTGTTATATCTTCAAATCTCAATTCTCAAGCGATTCTTGACAGTTCAAATAACTTGTTGGGCAGCATATTGTTCTGAAGTTCAACACACTTATAAAGCATTTTAAGCAATGGGTCTGCGCAGATCGCCGCTTTACCAATCGAACTATCGAGCCAACTGGGATTGGTAGCGAATCTTATCGAATTTAGGTGGACGAAATAATTTCGTGACGACTTAGCTCTCGCCTTGTCACGATGGCTCAATTGGTAGAGCGGCGGTCTAGAAACCCGAAGATACGAGTTCAAATCCCGCTCGAGACAACGAACTTTTCGTTGTTCTCTGCAGTGTCAGATTAATATGAGTCTATAGCAACCATAAATTTATGCATGTTTTGGCCATGTCGTCATCATGTACTAGGCTGAAAATGACGTTTGTGGTGTTACTCTGAGTTTACGTAGAGAGTGAAGGGTATAATTTTTAAGGTTTACTTAGGGTTTAGTTACAGTAGCGAGTTTAGTGATTTTGTGCACCCAATTCCGGCTTAATTCATTTTTTTGAATAATTCTCACACTAGTAGTTGACTCTCAAAAACCGCACCAGATATCCCACAGACTAACCTTAATCGCTTGCGGAAGTGAGACAGGTTTTGAAATCGTTCAAGGCGTTGCCGAGTTAGTTGGACACGCCAGATTCAACATCGCCCACGTCAACAGGTGGTCAGTAGCCAAAAGTCTAATGACGTACTACTCCACGGGCGAATACGCAAAGTCAATCAGCGCGATTGAGGAGAAACACCCCCACGCACATATTTTAGCACGGCCTTCATGACCTCGGTTAAAAAAGTTAATTAGATTTTGCCGTGGGATTGTTTTGTTTCGCCCAGCGCTGCTTGTATGTACGATAAACAGGCGAGATGTGTTTGAAAAAATGTACCAAGGTAGAGTTGAGCAAAATACTCCCTCGCTTTTGTAATTTTTGAGTATATTTCTTCGATTAAAACGAGTACAGCTAAATGGAAGATCCCAGCCTACGTGGGCGCGATTTTCATGTCATTATCAATATGAGGATAACAGTCTTCATGTGCTCACATCTAAAGCCAGCTAGATATAGCAGAGACACTCGACCTACAAAGATTCTCCCAATAATTAAAGAGCAATATTCCACTTAAAGAGTAATATAACACTCGAGGGGGGCGTCCAGCTATTTCAGGTGTGGCAGGTACGACTTGTGACAGCTTGTTGACGACAAGTCTGTTGCAAGTTGTCAACAGACTTGTTGCAAGTTGTCAACAGACTTGTTGCAAGTTGATTGTCAAAATTTGTTATCCGCAGGCTTGCTGCAAATTGTTTCAACAGGTTGTAACAAGCCTGCAAATGACAACTTGCAGCTGTTAATGAATGACTTGTTACAGCTTGATGAAATTGACAATTTTGTTGCAACTTGTTGACAAGTTGCTCAAGCTGGTGAAATTTACAACTTGCAACAAGTCTGTGGCGTTTTTGGCTGTGCATAATTTTATGATAATATTTCGTAATTATCAATTTCAGGTACGTTTTAACGACGATATTGACGTATATTACATTCCGTCTCGAACGTTGTGGCAACGAACAAAAACGAACCTGAAATACTCTCCGCAACACATCAAAAGAAAAGTGAACTCTATAAAAAACTCGGTCTCAGACTCCTATCACGTTATGGTCGAACTGTTTACGTGACGAAAATGGCAACAGACGATATCTTTATTAGAAATCATTGAAGGCGAAGGAACGCAAGAACCCGCCAATAATTTAATCACAAATGATCTTTGAATGCCAAAGGAGCAATCGTCATATGTGACTGCCTAGCCAATTTAGCTGGTTTTAAAAATCTGCCATGAAGTATAAGGCCTTCAATCAAGTCTTCAGTTACGTGGTCGCAACCAGGGTGGTGTGATCTTATATAACTCATACATGATCGATTTTCCATTAACTTCGTATTTATTGTTTAAAGTTTCTGTCCTATATTAAACGCAATAATTTATTTACTTATCAATTTAACACCGATTTGAAGCAATTTATTGACATAAAAAGGCCAACCTGTTTTTTTGCTCGCTTAACACGGATCCAAAACATCTGTTGCTTCTTTTGAATTTTGTTTAGCTCTGCATTACCCCAGAACAGTTTGCAGTGATTGTTGAACGTATAGAATTTGCTAAATCTGAAAATTTTACCCGTTGCTGGGCGGACTAGGTTGAAGGTCGTACAATATACTCGATAATATATAATATAGAGTTAAAATGCATAAGTGTATTATCTCAGTTTCTAGGTTTATTGGATCACAATAGTCATTCCAAAAAAAAAGCTTTGGTCAACATTTCCCCTTCAAGAAGATTCGTGGTTCAGTAAAATTAGGTTTTATTAAAATCAAAATATTTTCTCAAAATATTACAAAATGGATTCCGCTCGGTTGAGAAAAACCACTTAAAACTTAGCTATACGTTCATACTTTTAAATGAATGTTATACAAAAAACAACTTACAGAAGAAAAACCCAAACATTACAATTTGCATGCAATAAACTTTTTCCTTTGTAAATTGTTCTTTTTATAATTCCCCTTTTGTGCATGTAGCATGTCAATACCCCCTTCCCCCCCCCCCCCCCCCCCATTATCATTGCATTATATCAGTGAGATTTGAGTGAATATATTTCTTGTCTAGCTAGACCGTAAAGACTTGTCATGTCCCAGAGGATAGGTCGTATACTACTCGTAACAATATTGCCATTTTTCTATCAATCCACTAAATTTTGACCTAAGGCAAGAAGAACGAAATCTGACAGCTCAGCTAGAAAGAGCGTCTTAAAATTAGCAAAATTACAAAGTTTGGTTGAGAAATGTTGTAAAATACGGAAAATATTGCCTTGCGAAATTTGTATACTTTCGTATTACGAGAGGATAAAGCCTACCACTTTTGCAAACTTCGCAAGGTTATATTTTCCATACTTTACATCATTTCGCAGCCAAACTTCGCAATTTTACTCTGCTAATAAATTTTTCCAACGTCAAAATTCAGTCTGTACCGAAATATGAAGTAAACTGAGTTAATTTCTATAGAACTACCTTCTAAACTGATCCGTTCTTCGTTATGTTCAAATTTCAGTTCCCATTTCTTTTCAACTAAGACCGTGATATTGTCAAATTTACTGTACTGTTGCCGACTTCCAGTCGTGTGTTCCCTCTGTTGCCTTTGCATAAAAATAAAAATGGCGCCCTATTTTGCTGGCTTGCGCGAGATATCGAACTTAATTGTTTCATATATATTAGTAATTACCTTCCGCGAATTATTCTCCTAGGCCGTGAGTATTACCTCATAACAGAAGACACAGTTTATTTTTCTTGCCTTGAGTCCGTTGTTTGTTAGGTCGTAAGGTTATGATGTTGCTTGTATCTTGTTCGCCCTTTTTGCTCTTCCCGTTCTTCGCTTGGCTTTGCGCTGACTGTCCTTGAAACATATCTGTAGTCGAAAAAATCATGTCGTTTAAGCGTTAGAAACTAACCTATACAAGATATTTTTGAATTTAATTCTTTCAGTATTCTCTTAATGGTAAAAGTAAATTGCAGTAGCGAAGCCAGCCTAACATTTGGTCATGCAAATTTTTCTGTGTTAAAAGACCGTATACGCAATCAAATTCTAAAGAAATGAGTTAATTGTACTTCTAAAACGTCTTACCAAAATTTTTCGTCGTGTTCTGTTGTTCTGTGGTGTCCGCGTTTTGCAAATTCTCCAGGTATTTTCGTGCAAGATACTGAAATACTAAACACATGGAAGCAATTTTTTAAAAATTACCAATGAAATACATTATTTAGCAACCTGGAAGCCTTTTGAATTGGTTAGAAGATTGGCTTGGTTATATTGTGTCCCGTAGACGAATTTGATTGTGTGGTATTTGAAAGGGGGGGGGGGGATGTATAGGCTTACGGATCGGCGGATTTGAGCCATAACTTTTTCGGATCTCGGATCAATCGCGGTTTTTTGCCGAAGTTGCCGATGGTGAAAATATAACGCATTGAAGATTTAGCAGCTGTACTGTATAAGATTATGGATTTACTTTGTTTTTTCTTAATTATGGATTTTGTTCAGATAGTGCAGATAGGGACGCGTTGAAATTTCTTGTCAAGGAATGGAAATTGTGGGTATTTTGGGATTCTCGTGGATCCAGATTTTACCCCCTTGCAGATTATCGCATTTGGCAAAGCCTATTAATTCTCTAAGGTAGTGTAAGGCAGTCTGAGGTAGTCCAAGGCAGTCCAAGGTAGGTTAAGGCAGTCTAAGGCAGGTTAAAGTAGGCTAAGGCAGTCTAAGGAAGAATAATGCAGTCCAAGGTATTCTAAGACAGTCTAAGGTATGTTAAGGTAGGCTAAGGTAGTCCAAGGTATTCAATATAACTGATTGCAGATTTAGCAGCTGTACTGTATCAGATTATAGATTTACTTTGTTTTTTTCTTACTGATTATGGATTTTATTTAGATAGTAACATCTCAGAATTTCTTGTTGATGCATGGGAATCGTACATATTTTCAGACTCACATGGGATCCCAAATATTCTCGAATTTGCAGATTTAGTAAACCTTTTTCTACAGAGAAAAACTAACCAATTCAGAAATGTTAATACACAAAAGGAAGACTCACCTTCTGTTACATTTAAATCTTCCTTCACTGAAGTTCTGTAAAATTTCACTTTTAGTTTCTTAGCAAGTCTCTCTGCTTCATCTCTGGAAGTTTAAAAGGAAAATTGAAGAGGAAATGATTGAACATTCTGAAGAAATGGAAGAACATTCTGCAGTTGTTTCTGCTATTGCTTCACCAGTTTTTACATCATTCATTAAACCAAACAGACTAGTAATTATCATTTAAGTGGACCAGTCTAATGTATGAACACTTCTGGACATTCCCATTTATGGAAGTTATACAAGTATTTGATTTGATTTTACAAATAATTATTAATGAATTAAATCCTCATCAAGATTAGCCAAATATGGTACGAACTTACGGTTGAACAACAGCTTCGTCAATGAGATCAATTTTATTTTGTACAAGAACACATGGTATTGTGCCACACTCCTCAGAAACCTTCAACATAAAATGCTACTTTGAAAACCCACAGATATATTAAAGGCATCATTTGTTGCATAAGGTGCAAGGTTAAGAGTGAACACAATTGCAGAATTTAACACCCCCTTGCTTGTAACAATGTTACAAATTAATGTTACCCAATAAATTGGTCCTACAAAGCATGTAACACTATAAAACAACATGTATAACAGCTCTCTAATGCTGAGGTGAAATACAAATAAATGCTGTAAAACACACCACACTACGTCATGTATATACAGTATAATTTCTGTTATTCATATCTCATGTCTATCTAAAGGCTTGCAACTTTTGACGAGTTCTATTCTTTTTCATGTGGTTACACTTATTATCACACTAAGTTTTAACCCTTTTTTTCTCCCCACTTTTCTTCTTACCTTAGCCATCCATTGTTCTATAGCATCATATGACTCTCTATCCACTGTTGAAAAACATAACACACATGCTTGGGCACCTAGAAGACATTTAACTTTAGATTCCTTCATGGAAAACACATAAAGCTTTTGTTTAAAAACTATGAATTGGTTAATTCTCATGCACTACAACCCCACACATTAGCAAACCTCAAAACTTGACAATATATTTTGCTGTCAGAAAGATAATGCTGTCAATATACCAACTACATTGTGCATTTAACTGTATCTAAATGGCAACATGCTGGTTGCAGGGATTGCAAAAAGGAACAATGCCAGAAACACTTTGACAAAACAAAATATGATGCAAGTTAAAGATGTTTAAAAAATGTCTAACCTCTGTAGTAAGCCTTTGTAATTGCATCAAACTCCTCTTGTCCTGCTGTATCCCATAACATCAACCTCACATCCTCTGAATCAATACTAGCAGAAAAAACATTACCATAAAATCACCAGGTTACAAGTAATACAAGCCACTTATCAACTAAATTACATCTAATCCAGCTTAGCAACAGTGCACTACAAAGCCACTAAAATTGCAGTATAATTATGTTTTGTGTTTAACAACAAGGCTTAATCTAAACATCATTGTTTGAAAAATGTGCTTTTTCTGTGTGCTCAGTATGGGGCTATTTAAGCAACACACCCTGCTAAATTTTACAATAAATGTTGAGGCAAATCAACATATTTCTGGCTATCAGTACAAAATATACATTAAAAGGGGTCGAAGAATGACAAACCAGTTTGTTAGTTTGTTGGAAATATGAATCACCTGCTAATCCTACACCAGAGTTTAATGATTTTTGCACAGAAGTTACATTAGCAAATAATGGTTTAGTCAAATCATTCATGTGGAATTTAATGAAATCATTGATCACTGATTGCAGATAATAAAATCTACTATTAAATAGCTACCGGACTGCTTCCTCGTAAAATGTTACATTTAGAAATATTCTAATATCAATTAGAAGCGGCTAAAGTATTTCTAAAATAAATTAGAACACGGCAGGAACATTCCAAGCGCATTCCATGTTACAATTTGTTCAATATTTTGCAATTAGAACGTCGCAAAATAAATAGCAGGAACTTGGTAAAATATAAAACGGAAGATCAAAGACCAGCTTTGTTTAGTTCAAGTACTGCCGATCACGCGGGGATATAGGCGGCAATTAAATCAAGTTACCTCACTTGTCTTTCTAAAAAGTCCACGCCAATCGTCTTCTTGTAATCTTTTGTAAAAATCCCCTTGCAATACCGTTGTATCATGCTGCTCTTCCCGACAGCGCCATTGCCGACAACTACAACTTTTATTGCCGTTTCCACGTCCTCTTCCCGCATTTTGAACTGAGCTATGCTTTCGAAATCTGCTGCTGTCAACCACAGAACTGGCGGAGCTATCGGAATACTTCAGATACCCCGACTGTCCCGTATTTGAGATGACACCGCGATAAATAAATTCGAATTCCAATGTCGAGAGCTTTCAAATTTCATAAAGATTGGTCATGCAGTCCTGGGGAATACCACTCGATGTTGTAAACGCCAGAGTATTAAACTTGATTTGACAAAGGCTCGAACACACTGACAGAACACAAAATCAAACCCTCGAAATTGTAAAAAAATTGACAATGCAGGCGATTCTTTTCTATTAATAATGTGCTTCCGCCGTGATATTCGGCACGTAAATATCGTTGGCCAAAAAGCTCGAAAATCCTCGAAGCCCCGTGCGACAAAATGCAGTCCTTTGAAAGGATTTTTCGCTGAAAATAAACAGTACTTCAGAAGATGTACTTTCGACTCGTTTAATTTGATTTATTGTTTGTTGTTCGTTTGGGACGCTTTCCCACATTGCTTTGCGAAGTTGATAAAATAACCAGGGGGGGGGGGGGTGAATGGGACGGGACAATGGTCAGTAATGGTGGTACCATTATAGGGTACCATGATCTCAATGGTCCATTCACATAAAGGATCCTGAGAGCTTTACATTTCATCAAAGTAGCACAGTATTTTTAGATTTATTGGATTAAAAGATTCCTCACTCTTTTGGTAAGCCATCTAATGCACTGTTTTTCAAGCTTGTTCAAAAGCGATCATTTTTACACGATGTTTTTGTTATAAAACTTTTTTTTTAAAGCACGACACTTACCAATCCTTATTTCAACATTTTTACTCTTGAAAATTACCAAAGAATTGCAAAGATTTATGTTCCTTGCGTGTTTTTCGACCTAGTAAAAAAGCCTAGAACGAAGATCGACGGACGGTAAAATAACCATGCATGGTGAAAAAATTTTCATGCCTAACAACAGCGAATCAGACTTGGTTTCGATGTTTCGTCAAGTTTAAATTTACTCCCAGCGTTGACAAGCATTGTTCACGGTTGTTTGAGAAATTAAAAAACCACTTGTTCTTTCATCAGTGTCGTCGACGCTTCTTCCAACAGCACTGTTCACGCTTGTGGATTGAGCAACGCTGAACTGGGTCAATTCTTCAAAATAACCACATTGAATGAACGAGTTAACGAACAATACTTTATATTTAGAAGGACGCTGGCGAGTTGCCCAAAGTACATATGTTTACTAAAACTCAGAATCTCAGATAACGTTGCATGATAATAAATAAACAAACAATTCAAACGACATTGATGAAACACTAAACATATTTTAAAATAGTAAATACGTACACAATGCACAACACAACAAAATGCTATGATACTATAAGTATAGTGAAAGATGGTATCAGAACAAGGCATTTAAAATGATGAACTGTTCTCAAGAGATATCAAAATATGATCGCACAGTCTGCTTGTTTACCCTCTTGTGACATTACAAGGCTTTACAGATTAGTTCGTAGTCAAAAACGGCACATCTTGTTATAAGTTGTTTATTTAACAGGCTTGTTGCAACTTGTCATTTGCAGACCTGCTGCAACTTAATTGTTAAAACAACTTACAGCAAGCCTGTCGATAACAAGTTTTGACAATCAACTTGCAATAAGTCTGTTGACATCTTGTAACAGACTTGTCGTCAACAAGCTGTCGCAAGCCATGCGAATGCATCCTGATATCGACTTGTTGATAACAAGTCTGTTGCAAGATGTCAACAGACTTGTTGCAACTTTTTTGGCTGTGAAGCTACAACATCTTTAAACTTCTTCAACGACATACAACAACAAGATACACTCTCAATTCTTTGCTCACGAAAACCAAAGTTCTGCCGGGGACGGATCTCGTATACTGGCCACATCCGCCGAGGACTTCACGCGATGCCGGAAGATGAAATCTTCAAAATTTATAAGCAGCGGTTTCTCCTCATAGAGATCACGTGACAAAGTTAAATCCCTTGATGACGTCAAACGAGCGTCGGCCGTACGTGACCTGGAGCGAGATTTTTTCCTAGTTTCTGTCCCGGGAGTTTGTAGAAAGGGATTCACGCTAAGTAGGAAAGTAGTATTGTCGTAATTTGTCGGCGCGATATTGCCACGATCTTTCTCCGAACTTTGCCATTTTAATTTCTCAGAATGATAATGGCGATCTATCGGCGACACGATGGGCGACAGGCCGGAAAGATTCGGAACTAACCGGTCGCTTGTCGTCATATTAGCCCTGGTGCTTGTCAGGATGCTGCTGCCTGAAAAATTCTGAGAATTGAGGGTTGAAACATTCGATAAAGAACTTCTAGAAACCCTTTTCGGATTCGGTGAGAAGTTTCTAGGATCAGATTTCCGGGATTTTTTATGTTCGCCGATCTTACTAATGGTTGTTCGCTTAGAAAATCTGCCGGGCGGTGTAGTGTTTCTCGGAACTTCCAAGACCTCACGAGAAACGTCTTCATGTCTTGGTAGCACAGCTAAAGCAGTCTTAGAATTGGATGTTTGTTTTTCGTTATCCTTTCGTTGCAACCTTCTTTTCTCTCGGACATCTGCTGGGGTAAAATTAATTTGAAATTTCGGTTTCTCGTGGCTTTTTCTGTCTCGCTGTGATCTCGAATCTCTCGCAGACGGTTGACATATTTCTGGCGATATTGATGTCTGAGATCGGTATGTCGAATCCAGCCGACTCTTTTCCGACTTTGAAAGTTGAGATGAAACTAGGGGTTGTTCGTAGCTTACTCTGCGGTAACCTTGCGTGCCTCCTTGGTTAATGCCCACACCAGACTCAGTTCCAACAAAATCTGCCCGTTCTTTGTGAAGAATTTCGTTGTCTTTTCTGCTCCAAACTTGCCTTCGGTGATTCGTGTCTTCAGTTCTGGCCGATTTCAAAGAATCAAACGTTTCATAATATTTGTCACTTTTAAACGTTCTTTCTTCTGGGTCGAGCAATTCGCCACGAGTTGGTAGTTGCCTCACGGTGTCTTCATAATCTCTATCGAGAAAACGCTGCCTTTCTAATTCGTGCTCTTTCACTCCATCCCCAAGCACAAAACCTTTTCCGCTTTTCAAAATATCCCGATCCTTTCCCAGAATTACAGCGTCCGCTCTTTGAAATTCGTTCCCATTTCTTAGTAATCCAGCCTCTCTTCTTTGAGGATCATTTCCTCTTTCCAGAGAAGCAGTTCCATATCTTTGATTCTCATCCATCTTTCTTGGAAATTCTGCCTCATTTCTTGGATATTCATTACCTTTTCTTAGAAATCGAGTATCATTTCGTGGGAACTCGTTCATTTCTGAACCCAACTCCATCGAATGATCAACTTTGGAATAACTTGAAAACAAAGCTTGATTTCTCCTAAGAACTTCTTGAGGTGCGTGGCCATTTCCGTGAAATCTTTCATCTATTCTCGGACGGCCACACTCAGTCTTCGGCCTATATGGCATAACGGCTTGTTCTCCAACGAGTGATGCTATTCCCTGTTTTTCCATCAAACAATCTTCAAGAATTTTTCGGTCGTCTTCCAATTTCTCGTTTCCTTTTTCCAATCGACTAATGGTTTCCTCGTACTTGATAAGATCTAACACAAGCTCAGAATGTTCAGCCATGTTCAAATCATGTTCCTTCATCAGACTATCTCGCTCGTCTCTCAAGATGTTCACAATGCTCAAGGTTTTATCCAAACTTCTTTTGAGGGTTTCGCACTCGTCGTGAAAAACGTCAACGCAGTCGGCTAATGTTCTTATTTCCTCTCGTAGCCGCTCGTTCTCTTTCCTTTCAAGCAACATATCTACCTCATGTTCGTGTTTCAACAATTCCAGATTCTCCTCAGATCCGATCTCTTTATATTTCCCATCAGAAAACAAACTTCCTCGCGACCGATCTCGAAGCGAGCCATCAAATTCTTCATCATCACTCCCTGTGGGCGCATCATCCAATCTCTCGTCCCGCCTTTTCCAAGATGCCTCCGGGCCTTGCTTGTATTTGCCGTCGTTTTGAAATGCTCGCTTTCCGTTTCGTCCGGCTCTTGTAATTCCTTTCTCGTTATCTGTGTAAATTAGAGGAAATAAACAAACATATAATAATAAGCACTTCGGAACAACGAGAATAATAGAGAACAAAACATGCAAGAGAGTTGTTGATATAAGAGTTGACTAGATGTCGCTAGTTACACGGTCAGAAACACACAAATTGCAGCAAGTCTACCGCAGGCTACCTTGCTATTATCAAGCCGATATCAGGATGCGTTCACATCGTTGGCTCCGGCTTGATGATAGCAAGTCTTCCGCAACTTGTCAACAGGCTTAATGCAAGTCGACTTTTTGCATCAGGTCAGAAAGATCCACAACTTGCACTTGGTTTCAGTCTGTGTAATCGAGCAGAAAATGTCATCAAATGCCACAGCTAGCGGATTTTAGTCGCTATCACGTCAATATTAATAGAAGGTTCAGCTACGTACTTTGATCTGTACTAAATGAAAGAGCATACAGAGAAAATATTCTCAGCGTGGTAAGTTTACCTGTTATTGCTTCTTCGCTGCTTTTGAAACCATTTAATAGAAAATCGTTTTCTTCGTATTGAACTGTATCTCTACCTCGAGGTGCTCGTTCATATCCATTGATATAACTGATATCACCATCCTCTGCTTGCTCTCCAAGTAAATTATCCCGTGGCCAGTTTACCCTTTCATGACTCCGCATGTTCCCTTCTTGTTTCTTAGGCAGATTATCACCATCGACTCCCTCATACCCTTGGAAGTCAATCGGTTCTTTGGTTAAATTGTCCATGTTTACTCCCTTGTATCCTCTGATATCCATTGATTCATTTAGTAAACTATCCCTGTCGTCTCCTCTAGTATCCGCAAATAGCCCTGACGTCTCATCTGTATCCATTTCAGTCCCATCAAAATCATTATATTTGTTGATGAACATTTCATCACTCGTTTTTATTTCGTCTTTTTCAAGGAAATTGTCCTCCATGCTCTTCGCCTTCTCGTTCTCGAAAGCAGCTCTCATTTCTTGGATTTCGTTGACAAGACTTCTCTCTCTTTCCGAAAATAGTTCCTGTTGGTTGGATATGTCTAATTCTAATCCCTCTCTCGATTTTTTCAATAACTCCAAAGCATTTCTGAGATCCACAATGTAACTTTCTTTCTCTTGTACAACTCCTTTTAAAGTTGCAACGTCCTGCTCATATTTTCTAGAATTCTGTTTCAGCATATTCTCGGTTCCATGCAAATTTGCTTGAACGCTTTTAGTTTCTAGGAATGTAGCCTGAACTAAGTTCTCGGATTCTTGCAACTTGGACCGAAGGTTTTCATTTTCTTTTTGGATGTTTTTACATCCTTCCAGTTGCTCTTTCAACTCGTTGTTTTCACGGATCAGAACCTTTATTTCATTTTGCATCAAGTTTATTTCGTTTTCGTATTTCGTTTTTTGCTCCAATGTCCGCACTCTCAACTGCTCGCGTTGGTTTTCGCCTTTCAAAGAAAATAAAAATTAATTTAATGTTACTATCAGTTCTCTGGGGATAGCTCTATCAGTTTTAAACTGCTCTTCCCAGAGGTCCAGTAAGGATCATCTCTTATTGATCGAGTGTTACTACAGGAGGAAACTTAAACTAAACTAATTTTTATTTATACTGGTAGCTCTATAAGTTATAAACTGTTCTTCCTAGTGGTCCAGTAAGGACCATCTCTTATTGATCTAGTGTTATTGTTACTACAGGAGGAAACTCAAACTAAACTAACATTATTTATATTGGATATCTCTATCAGTTCTAACCTTCTTCAGATTTTTGTTTCAAATCTTGAGCTTGTTTCTGGATTTTCTCATTTTCAATCATCAAGTGCAATATATCATCATCTTTTTTCCTGATTTCATTTTTATAAAACTTTTCTTGCTCATCAAATAAACTTGCAAAATCTTTGCTCTGTGGTAACTCTGTTGCATTTCCCTCCGGTACTTGAAGAATGACATTTTGCCTAGGCTCAGATTGTAGAGAATTCAATGGCCCTATTTGGTCATCTTTTATTTCTTCACCTAAACAACAATATGTTGAATGAAAAACAACAGATTATTACCCTATTAGACAAACGTTTGAACTTGGAAAATGAGTGGGAAAAACGCGAAATTTCATAAAATTGCAAAGGTTGGTTGCGAAATATTACAAAATGTGGAAAATATTGTCTTTGGTGAACTTTGCAAATTTTGTATACTTTTGTACTACGCGATGAAAAGGCTCGCGACTTTGCTGTAATCTGGTGATTGTGGAAGATCTGCTTGGCGTTGTTTAATAAACCCTAATGCTAATGACAGACGTATAAGAGTTTCTTTCAGAAATCAAGTTGCATGTTCATGCATAATGGGTAAATACCAACCTAAAATGATTAGGCTTTGTCATTGGCCTTTCCAAAACAAAGCTCACGACTTATGTTTGTGGTATTACCCGGAATTTATACCCACACCAAAGGTGGGAGTCAAAGATCACATTCGATTGAGTACATAACATTTAGATGAGTACATAACATTTAGATGCAAAAAAATCATTAAAAGTCACCACTGTTTGTGATTAATTCATTATAAAACCAATTTCTACTGTATAGTACATTATCTTTCATTCTCATAACCCAAAGCCTGCATGTTAATACAGGATAGTGTGTAGCCCTTTATTACCTGCCGTGTCCGGTATATCCATTGAAGTCTCTTTAGGTCCCAACACATTCCCGTTCACATCAAAATTTTTCCCCAGTTTCGAAATCTCTAAGCTTCTCTTTCTCTCTTCACTCAGGTCATCTTCCACCTTCCTTAACCTCACTTTAAAGTCTTCGCATTCATTGAGCTGTTCCTGTAGAGCTTTCTCGGTCTCGTCAAGATCTTTGCAGACATTTTGAACCTTCTTTTCACAATCCAGCTGAATCTTCTCGACTAAAGCTTTCGTCTGAAGCAAGATTTCGTCGCTTTTCTCGCGATCCTGGCAATTGGGACATACAGTTGTTTCAAATTTATCCTCAGCCTCTTCTTCTAATTCCTGCACCTTCTTTTTATACTGGGCCAGTTCAGTTTCTAACTCTCGGGCCCTGTCGGCGGGGTTTGCACTAAAATCAAACTCCTTCTCGTTCAAACTCTGTGGCGAGGGGGAATTCAAAATCAAGTTAGCAATCTCAAGTTCACGAGAATGACTGGTCTCCTCCAGTTCGGAAATCGTCGCTTTGTGTTTCTGTAAATCGTCGTTGAGTTTTGAAATTTCTCCTTTGAGGCTAGTAATATCTTTTTGAAGCCCCAAAGCTTCTTCTTCGCTATTTTTCCTTCTTTTTAACTCGCTTTCGAGCGCATTCACCTCCTCTTCAAAATTGCGTGTAATTTGAGAAATTTTCGTCTCGTAGTTCGACTTCAGTTCACTGACTATGTTTTCGTCTTCCGTCACTTTCCGTTGAAGTGAACTCATTACTGATTTAGAGTCCGCAAACTGTCGTTCCATTGACTCTTTCTCAGTTGTTATAACCTGTAGTTTGACTTCTAATTCTTTGTACTCATCGTTCTTTTTAAAATCGTTCATTCCATCAGTCGACTCTTTCCTTTCTCCCAGTTCCTTCGGCAATTCTTGATGTAAATTTTCGACATTTTTCGTTTTTGTCACCAAAGCTTCTTCCAAACGTAGTTTCTCTTGCGAAATCTCACGTACTTTCGTCTCTAGTTCTTTGTATTCTTTTTCATTCTGTTGCAATCTAAAACAGAGCAATTTAGCTATGTTAGCGATAATATTCAACAAGTTGTGTTAGCTCTGCTTGCCCTAAGTTGTCAACAAGTTTGCCTTGACAGGAATATCAGCCTTGTTACAAGGTTCTCCTAACAACTCAGAGACAAACCTGTTGTAACAAGATTGACACAAAGTTGACGAAACAAGGCTGTAACAATATTGTTATACCATGACTGTATTAACAACCTTGCAACAAGTCTGATAGTCCCATCAAGCCTGTAACAAGTTGTTAACAGCTTGTTCTAAACTTGCTCCAACAACTTGGAACAAGCAGTGCAAACACAACTTGTCAACAGCTTGTGAACAGACTTGTGACAACTTTATACAATTCGTATTTAATCATCTTCATCACAGACCTCTAGGCAAATAAAAAGTATTTCTGAAATATTTCTAACAAGGAAGTTTTTTTAGCCTAACCTTGTAACGTCTTGTCCCTTAGTCACAAGTTCTTGTTGAAGTCTTTCTACATTTACTTTCTGCGATTCAAGTTCTTCGTTCAATTTCTTTTCCATAGAATCTTTTTCCTCGGTTATCTTTTGCAAGTTTTTCTGCAGCTCATCACACTTGATTCTCGAGTCTTTCACATGTTGCTCCAACTCACGAATGAGGTCAGACTTTTTAGCTAACTCTTCTTGTAATTTATCTGTATCCTTAGTAGTGGATTCTGAGTATTGCTTGACCTTTGAAATAGTTAAATAAATAAATAGGTTGGATAGTGTATTTAGATCTAACAAAAATAAAATTACAAATTGTATTATTTGTAGTTAGTTACAAATTGTATAAGTTCTGTTATTTTCACGTCGAATAATGGAAAATATTTTGACAAGGAAGAGTGTTATTACCAAAATTCAACCAAACATGTTATACTATATGTATCCGATTGACCAACTGCTCTTTACAATGCTATCAAGAAAATTACACGTAAAAAACAATCAATTTATGAAATAATTTCACCTTTTCCTCCAAGATGCACTTTTCTTGCAAGCACAGCTTGAATTTTTCCTCCAAATCTTTCAAATCATTCTTGTTTTTTTCAAGGTCTCGAACCGTCTCCAACTTTTCATCGGCTTCTTTGGAGAGTTCGGCAAATTTTCTTTTCTCATTCTCAAAGTTTTTCTTCAACGTTGCTTCCCGCAGCTCGTGCTGTTGATTGCGCTCGTGTAGTTCTTCGAGTTGAGCTAGAACCTCTGCAACTTGCTTCTCGTACTTTGTTTTTAACGTCGATGTGCTCTCTTGGATTTCTTCCTTGTTCTTTTCCAAGTGCTGTTGGTACTGTTCGCGCAGGTGGCTCTCTAACTGGTTCACCTTGCGATCCATCTCATCCTGAAATGAGAAAAAATGAACTTAAAGAAAGAGCGCACGTTTGGGGTATTTTACGAGAATATATTACGAAGAAAACTTTGATAAGTAAAATTCCTTTGTTGGCAAGTTGACAATTATTTCCTGATGAAGTACCTACATTTGCTTCTCCATTCTAAAGCTTTTAACTCTTGTTCTCGTTTGACCAGGACACGACATTTGAGAAAACTCACATGCAAAGTCTCTCGCTTCTCAACTCTCATACAAACTCTCAATTCTCATAAACTCTCATGCAACTCTTGTTCTTGTTTGACCAGGACATGAGAATTGAGAAAAACAAACTGTCATACAACCTCTCGCTTTTCAACTCTCATCAACTGTCATCCAACTCTTGTTCTCGTTTGACCAGGACATGAGAGTTGAGAAAACTCACATTTTCTTTCATGTTTTACCTGATATTTTGATTTCAATTCTTTCCTCATATCATCCACAATATCACCGTATTTCTTGTCCAGTTCATTCGTTAAATTTCCCATCTCAATTGCATGTTGTTTCTTCAACGCTTCAATTTCATCCTCGGCGCCGTGTAGCTGAGACTCAACTTCCTCACGCTCGAAAGACAGTCGATTTTCCAATTTCTTTATTTTGTCTAAACTTTCGTTTTCCTTTTGAGACTTCTCATTGGCCAGCTCTTTTTCTTTCATTTCCCATAATTCCTCGCGCTCGAGGAGCTCCTTGATGCGTTGCTTTTGTTCAGCAGTCTCACGTTCATACGCGTACTTCATGTTCTTCAACTGATCCTCAGCGTCCAATGTGACTCTCTCGATGGCCTCCTGACACTGCGTCGACTGTTCTCGTTGCACAGCGGATACTTGCTCGTCGTACTCTCGCTTCTGTCTCACAAATTCTAATTCCCATTCTTCTTCGACTTTTGCAATTCTCTCGTCCAACTCGGTCTGGTAATGTTCGCGCAATTCGTCAGAAATTTTTGAAACCTAAAATGAAAAAAGAAACAAGTCGTAGCAAGTCTTTAAAAAAGCTGTTGACAAATTGTGTTCGACTGCTTGTTCCAAGTTGTTGAAACAAGTTTGGAACAAGCTGTTAACAACTTGTAACAGACTTGACGTCGACTGTCAGACTTGTTACAAGGTTGTTCCAACAAGACTGATACAATCATGATAACAATACTGTTACAGTCTTGCGTTGTTAACTTCGAGACAATCTTGTTACAACAGGTCTGTATCAGAGTTGTTGGTACAACCTTGCAACAAGTCTGATATTCCTGTCAAGTTTGTTACAAGTTGTCAACAAGTTCTTTCAACTTGTTGACAGCTTGGTACAAGCAGTGCGAACGCAACTTATTAACGGCTTGAATATGGATGAAGCGTGGTCAGGTAAAGGCATAATAATAGAAGGTGTCGTTTTTGACCAAAAATAATTTTAATTGACGAGCTTTGGGCCACTTGGCCGCGGTCTTCGACAGGTTATTTTTGTAGAAGACGACGGCCTAGGGGCCGAAATCTCGTCAATTAAAATTATTTTTGGTCAGAGAGCGACTCCTTTTATTATTATTAACGGCTTGTTGATATTGAGATTTTGACGTGTGTAATGTAGTTTAACAATCCAACACACCATGTCTATGTTCTTTTGGGAGAAAGAGCACACGGAGAAAACCCACAACATACGAAAAAAACATTTCTTTACCTGTTTTTGATATTCATCTTGCAAAGTTAAGCGAAGTTCGTGGATCTCTTTCTCGTGTTGAACTTGCATAGCGAACTCGTCATTTCTCAGTTCATCTTCGCCACTGAAGTCGAGCAAGCTGTTTTCGACGTTTTCAAATCCTCCAGATTTTAAAGCATCTTCTAGGCGGCGCGTGTCTATAGTCGAGTCTTCCTCCAAATGATTTTCAAATATCGTTTCCGGACTTCGCGTCACTCCATTGTCAAATGTCCCATCATTATTTTGTAAATCTTTCTCGTTATTTATATCAGCATTGCTGTTTTTAGTAGTTGTCGGTTCGGTCGTGTTTAAAACATCTTCAAGAACTTTCGAATCTTTAACGGAATCATCTCCAGTTGCTGTTGCCGCGTTTTGTTCCAATTCTTTACCATGTTGCAGCAGCATATTTGTGTCACGATGTTCCCTTCCCATATAAGCCAAATTACTTTCGATTTGTACAAACGTCATTTCTGGGTTCTTGTCGATTTCATGAATGCCAGTTTCAATCAGCTTGCATTCAATGGAACTCAGTCCATCGTTCTCTGAATCGTCTTCAGTATCAGTCAACGTACTTTCGCCTTTTTCAATTTCGCTTGTATTCGAAGCATCTTTCACGATTGTGCTCACGCTATCTTTTTCAATCGCCGAATTCTTTGCCATTTCATCGCTACGTTCTAATGGCTGCCCGTTTAAACCGCCGTTGTCATCACCGCCAGTGTACTCTAAGTTGCTTTCAATCTCCAGAAATGTCATTTCTGGATATTCCTCGATTCCTTGATAGTTGTTTTCAACCTGACCGCGTTCTACTCTTCTCAATCCGTCGCTTTTCAAACCATCCTCGATATCAATTTTAGCCAATTTATCTTCCACCAACCCGTCTTCCACGTTTGTCTGCGAGTTTTCGCCTGCACGGCTTTCCATTGACACTGCAATATCCTTACCCTGCTCCATCTCATCTTTCGGTCGCGCGTTGGTATCTTTCCCAGCATAAGTCACGTTGGTTTCAACCTGCACCCAATGTCTGGATGTCCCCACATCATGATTCACATCGCTTTCGAATTCGAATTGCTTGCCTTTCTTTGATCCCGAAGAGCGTTCTACTATTATTTTTCGCGAGCGGGAAGTTATCACCTTTGAAGTAACTGTTTTTTCAACTAAAACATTTTTAACAGTAGCCCCTGGATTTTGTTCAGCTTTATCGTCTAACGATAAGTAATCGTTATTCGTATCTTTTTCAATGCCAGGCCTGACGCTTTCAGACTCTGAGAGGTCATCTTTCTTTGAACTAAAACTATCGTTTTTCACGCTATGGTCGAGAGTGTCCGCATCTTTGTTTTCAACATCTTCACACTCGTCTAACGAATCGTCCAGAATTCCTTGCGAGTTCGAGGAGCTTGTGTCGACAGCACGGTTTTCAGACATCATTTCTGGGTTTTGTGTCACTCCTTTGTCGGCAATCTTGCTCTTGTCTTTTTCGGCAGTGATGTTGTCTTGCTTAGACAAAACGTTTTCCAAGACGTTTCTTTCACCCTCGCTTCCCTGAGAAACAAAAAATCGTAAGCAAGTGATAAATTGAATAACACACGGGTCAAGAGATTCAACTATCTTTTGTGTTTCTTAATGATTCTGGTCAAGATTATGCAAGTTCGAGCATTGCTGAGAGTTCATGACAGTTGGCTACTGAAATAATGTCCAGTCAAGACCAAGGCATGAGAGATGACAAAACTCTGACACAAACTCTCGCTTCTCAACTCTAATCAACTCTCATGCAACTCTTGTTCTCGTTTGATCGGGACGAGAACCTACCGTAATTTTACTCAGTATAGACATGAAGTAAACGCGTATTCTGACAGAGTGTACTCGCAGGCTCAAGTCTTACTCGTAAAAGCAATAACGCATGCCAGTCTCAAACAGTGTTTACTGTAGCAACAGAAAAATTTCAACAAAAGCTTCGAATAGCAATCCACTCCGAAATAATCTATATTACATATCCTATATTAATATACTATATACTCTATATTCGATTTTGATTTATAAAACTTCACATATGCAAAAAATGTGAAGTTTTATCTTCAATTCAAAAACAATCTACTCAGCCATACAACCTAATCTGCATTAGGAAGACTGAAAAACATTTGTAAAAGGATCATGACTAAATTAACCGGGATTAAATGGATTTAATAGTGTTGTTATGGTAACTGCTATAAGAAATATAATTAAGAAAGCACGCTTGTCATACGATACTTTGACCAGCGGTAGACATTATTTTATGCCTTCCACACTTGAGAGAAGTCTTTTTAGTTAATCCAATTCCCAGTTGGGCTACATTTTTGCCAACAATTGTTAACTTGTCACAGTGTTTGAGGAGTTTATCGAAGACTTTTTTACATCCACATACAGCCAAAAATCCGAAAACTTGATGCAAGTTGCGGATTTTAATTGCTTGTTGCAAGTTTGTCATCAAATTGCACCAAGCCTGTTGGCTTCATCAAGTTGCATAAAGTCTGTGAAAAACTTAATGCAACTTGATATTTGCAGATTTGCTGCAATACATCAAGCTTGTGGTTAAAAAGTCTTGAGAATCAACTTGCATCAAACCCGTTGACATCTGGCATACCTTATATCATAGAGTGTATACTACCAAAGCCATTATGTCGAGAACATTATATATCATATTTCAACTCAAAAATTACATTTTGCAGATTTGCTGCAATACATCAAGCTTGTGGTTAAAAAGTCTTGAGAATCAACTTGCATCAAACCCGTTGACATCTGGCATACCTTATATTACAGAGTGTATACTACCAAAGCCATTATGTCGAGAACATTATATATCATATTTCAACACAAAAATTACATAAACAATGTAACAAACGCAAGGATCTCGTAGCCAATCGATTGGCTATTGAATATAATTGCCGATAGTCTTTCCCCATCACTATACGGGACAGCTCTAAGTCTGTACACTTCTACAAATAATAACCCCCTTATTTGTTTACCGTTTCTTGCCACATAAAATTTCTTGAAAGCGTTTAAGAGCGGTTTATTATTGGGCACGTATTACAGAACAACAATACAAAGTTTGAGATCTATTTTACTAGTAGGAATACTCTTGTTTTGTCTGTGAAAACGCGAAAGCAAGCAGTCTATATTTACAAATGTACATTTAGCGACCACTACGTAGATATCTGATAAAACTTTCCCAAAATTTCTCGATGTAGTAAGGATGGAATCCTATAGTTACCTTTTCAAGTAGTTCGTCTTCTTCAACACCGTCCATTTCCTGTCTTTAGGCTTGCACAGAGCAAAGCAAGTAATATTTCACCAGCATGTTATAAACGCTTTCATTTTCTCGCTCAACAAAGCTCATTAATCCCCCTCATTTACGAATATGTAAATCAATGCTGGACAGTAAACTAATATTTGTCCAACAACGGACACAATGGTCGACACTGCATCAATATCGCAAATTAAAAGTAAAAATTCTTAATGCATCTGTTCGCCTTTCCAACAATACACCATTCTGTGAAATTTTATGTGGGATTGGCTAAATATTGCTAGTCAAAACAAACCAAACGTATATAAGTAATATAACATCCCACGTACTATCTGAGGCCATTACAAATGATTGGACATTAATTTAATTCAAATAAAATACACTATTGTAAAATATTTCTGTACAGAAAGCGATCTTTCATTGCATTGAATTTTCATAATGTTCAAAGCAGTTCTGTTAGCTTCAACTTACACGCAATATCAATCGAAAAATCAAAATTGAATATCATATTACATATTTTGTTTATAAATTTCCAAGCTCTCGTTTGTTCGGCATTTTTTTTAAATTTATTACAAACATGTGCTGAACATAAAATACGGAGCTCAACCTATATTGAATGCTTTAGCAACAAGTTTGATTTATCAAAGCTAGAGGAGTAATATTTCCCAATAATCTGACGTGGTTTTTACATCCTAAAAACGATATCTCAAATGTGGAGGTCAAGGGAAGGTCAGTATAGTTCTACAATAAGCTGTCGTGGCTTGTGTCTGAACTACCTAATAAGATATCTCAAACGTGGTGGTCTATTGTAGGTAGTATTCTACAATAAGCTGTCGTGGATTGTGTCTGAACTAGCTGAAAAAGATATCTCAAACGTGGTGGTAGAAATTTTTATTTAAAAACTTTAAAGCCTTTCCAATGTTTTTCAGGTGGTTTACCTCCTCAAATAAATCTCATTGAATCATAAAAGAGACAGTCTAGTCTATTCATCTACTCAGAAATATACGAAATCGCGTTTGCATGATCTATTAAGACATGTAGCGTTAACATGATCATAGATCGTTGATATTTTTTATATAGGACACCTACGCGTTCAATATCTGTACAACATCATCCAGCAACTTGTTCAACTCGCTTTTAAGACATGTTTCAACACACCGCGCGGTAGTAGCGCTTAAACCTTTTCATGACTGTCCAAAATATTAAAATCTTCGACTTATCTCCAATTGGTTACCAGTCTTCTATCACGCAACAAGTGTACTTGGGCTGGCAGTAACAGAATCCAGCGGTTGCCAGCGTGACTCTTCCAGTTCCATATATAAAGCCTTAGATAAATAAATAAGTTTTCGTGTATTAGTGAGTTAAAATTAGGGTCTGCAATGTTGTCGACGTCGCTTCGACTGAATACGATTTTTGGTCGACCTTGGTATGCGATTCGTTTGGTCGAATGTTTTAAGCGGTTTTCTTACAAGTTAATCCGTGTTTTAAAAAAAATTTCAATCTTTCAAAGAAGCTTTCAAGCATTTGACATATTTACTGCACATGTTAATCTTTAATTAACAATGCTAATCAAAAAATTAATTAAACGCTGTTTACTTTTTATGTTAGCTACAATGAATGAACAGAGGCCCGCAAAAGACCGACAACCCAAACGGGAAAACGAGTCTTCTAACCTCTTCACGGCTTGCAATCTCTCTGTTCTCAGCAGCCACAGCGATTTCTTCGTCTGGTTCTAAACATATCGATAGTCGAGGTGTCTTAGCCAGGCCCCATATTGAGGGGGGGAAGGAAGACATATTCGTATATTCGGGGGGAGAGGAAGACATATTCGTATATTCGGGGGGGAGAGGAAGACATATTCGTATATTCGTGTTCACACACCCCCCCCCCCTCCCCCATTTAATTGAGCTGGCGACGGTATTGTAGAGGAATTACTTAAATAGCTCAGGTCATTGTGTCAAGAACTCGATGCATTTGCTGCCGAAAATTAGCGAGCAAAATCGAGGAAGAATGGTGCACTGAATGAATGAAAAATAAACAGAGAATGCAAGAGCAATATAGATCAACTAAATTGCATGATTCCCTCAATTCTCTGACGCTATTGCATATGGGATGGCGATGCAAGTCAACTAGTCCAAAAATAGTTTTATGTTAGAAATTCGTTCTTTAAACCAGTATTAAATCAAGTATTGGACACTGTAGCTACCTTCCAGCTCTTGATCAGGCGATTCTTCCTCGTATACCTGTGCAAGTAAGAGTTGAAAATCTTGTTACAATAAAGCCGTTCAGAATTGTGAAATTCACATGATCACGTGTGAAATTCACATGATCACGTGTGAAATTCACATGACCAGGTGTGAACTTCACATGATCACGTGTGAACTTCACATGATCACGTGTGAACTTCACATGATCACGTGTGAACTTCACATGATCACGTGTGAAATTCACATAACCACTTGTGGAATTCACATGATCACGTGTGAAATTCACGTAACTACATGTGATATTCAAATAATCACGTGTGAAATTCACGTAACTACATGTGATATTTAAATGATCACGTGTGAAATTTACGTAACCACTTGTGGAATTCACGTGATCACGTGTGAAATTCACGTAACTACATGTGACATTCACCTAAACTAAACTAGTCCTAGGTTTGATCAAATTCAGATGTAGAGCAAGCGTGGTATTAATGTACTGGATCAACCCTCGTACGTAATTTTTAACAAAGTGCTCAAGAACACTGAAGACTTACATCAGTTGGGTCACTCTCCACTTCCGTATTCTTCAATCATTAATTTATATAAAAGAGAAATTAAGACCCATTAGACTTCGTACGAGTTTCTGTCTTGAGAAAATTCCGACCCTAAATTCAATTTTTTTCTCACTAAATTTGTGGCTAACACTCGGGGAGAAATTTATGGCCAACACTCCCCAGAGGAGAAAAAGTTGACCTCGGGACTTTGGAAGAACAATGTACGAATTGATGTAACGATCAGTTTGGTATAATATACCAGATGATCTGAAAATACGTTCTGTATTCTAAAAAAGTACTGGCACTAGTTGTCAAATAGAAATATATTTTTCGATCCAAACTATCAAATTTCTCATGGAATATAATTTACTTTGTTTCTGAGTTTCTGGCAGACTTACAATTTTCTATTAAAGACAGTTACTAAGTTTCAACAAGTAATAAGTCACAAAGGAAAACAAAAGATATCAGTGATTAACAACAGCAAAATTGATTTCTATTTGGTAGCTACTTCCAGGCCTTTTACTCACGGTCAGACCAGCTAGTATGGTGTCAAGTGATACTTTCTAGCCTAGCATTGTGTTTGGATCCACAAGACAAAAATTTGCGTCACAATTTCTGGCACTCACCGTCTGTTCGTATTGTTGCTCGTACTGCTGAGCATACTGTGTGTAATTTGGATAATATTGCGCAGCTGCTGCGGCCTGTTGTTGATAGCTGGCTTGCCATGCGGCGTAGTACTGTTGATATTGTTGATACTGCTGTAGATATTGCTGTCCGGCCGTGGGATATGTCGTGTTGGTACCCGAGGATGGTGGTGCGTTGGTTACCCTGCAGTAGGAGACACGACTGTTTTTAGCATAGCAGCTTGTTTAGATGATGGCAGCAAGGATTCAACGAAATTGAACTCTTGTGCCATATGATCACAACACATCGTGTCAAATGAGGCCGAGAGCTGATGAGAGTGTTCGTTAAACTAAAGGAATCTTTGATTATCAGTTACTCTTATCAAGTTTCATCCTCGTTTGACCTGGGACGTACAGCCAACACTGTTGCAACTTGTTGCCAAAACATTGCAACAAACTTGTCAATTTCATCCAATTGCAACATGTCTGTTAAAAACAGGCTTGTTGCAACTTGTCAGACTTGTTATAAATTGTTGAAACAACTTGCAGTAAGCCTGTGGATAATAATTTTTGACAATCAGCTTGCAACTTCTTTTTTGCCGTGCGCGCGTGTGGAAGAAAACGAACTTCTATTAATTAACAAAATTGACTAACTTTTTTGGCGTAGCGACGCTGACCCGTATTGCTTTCCCGCCACAACCGCGGGCACCTTGCATTTCCACCATAGAACGTTTTTGTTCATTTTCGGTCGAAAAGCGTACAAAGCCATAACCTCTAAACACATTACAAGAGAAGTCATAAGATAAACATGCAGATTTATAAGGAAGCTTGTTTTAGTCTAATATATATAAGTATAAACATGGAAACATTTGCGTGGATATTTTGTCTGAGATAAATGCTAGATTTTATTATCATATGAATTTGAACAACTTAAAAATCATTCAGTTTAATACCTTGACATACCAGAAGAATCAATCACAACTAAAGAATAAGACATGCTAATTACTTCAGCAGCACATTACAGTGTGTCTGTTAGTAGGGCCACTCAGACGACAATCACGTATACTCCAGCGCTATTGTTGATAGCGAGGTTTAGATATGAAAGCATGCTGTGTAATGGCTGAGTGAGGCTGTGTATCAGTGTATGACTATTACAGTTCATTGAGTCTACGTTTAGGCCTAGGTAATACCAGTATTCTCATTGACATATTACCCTGCCAGAAAAGCAACCTAATCCAAGGAAGGTAGTGCCAAAACAGAGCAAAGTATCAAACCTTTAGCAGCCTTGCAAGAGGGATAACGGTCACGGAAGAATTTCTAAAAATATACAAATAAAGACATTCCTGCAGCACAGTGTGTTTTGAGCAAAAAACCAAATACATAATAGAAGAAAATAAAAGTGGAAGTTTCTGCAAATCAAGAGATATCTGACATGACATATACAGACTACTTCATGATTACTTTTATATTTACCCAAATTTTTATCTATCAATCTGCAAGCTTTGAAAAATTCACGCTGTTTAGAAAGTGGATAAAATTTTAAGTGCATACGAAAGAAAAGCATTCCAGCTCACCAGTAATCCGGCATCGTCAACTTCTGGAGTGAGGTCACCAACAAAAATAGAAAATTCTGGACCCCTTTAAAAAAACACATGGACTTACTTTTATGTTTTGGTTGGAGGAATGATGCAAAAAGATTTTTCAACAATGTTTATTGCCACACCCAAGACACAAGTTTCAACATGTCTGTTGACATCTTGCAACAGACTTGTTATCAACAAGCCGATATCAGGATGTGTTCGCATGGCTTGCGACAGCTTGTTGATGACAAGTCCGTTGCAAGTTGCCAAAAGACTTGTTGCAAGTTGATTGTCAAAACTTGTTATCCACAGGCTTGCTGCAAGTTGTTTCAACAAGTTGAAACAAGTCTGCAAATGACAAGTTCAACTTACAAGCCTGATTTTAACGGACTTGTTGCAACTTGATGAAATTGACAGGTTTGTTACAATTTGTCGAAAAGTTGCAACAAGTCGGTAAATTGACAACTTGCAACAAGTACATCAGCAAAAAAGCAACAAGTCATATTAAAATTAACATTTAATTCACTCTCATGACTGAGTCATCATTTATAGTTTACCCCACTGAAATCTGTGAAAATTAATTTGAGTATTTGACTGTTAAAATTTTGGTAATGCTGTTTGGGCAGCATTATCTATATATACTATAGTGTAATAGCCAAAACATGACTTACTGTGACTGAGTTTCTTTGCCATAAGATGCCCAGTTTAGTTTAAATCTTTTAGCCTGAAAGGTATTATGGTTAGAATCAGTTTTAGTTGAACAGAACCTTAATTTAATTCTATTTCTGTACCAACCGGGTTTGTTCCAGGCACAGGTATCCCATTTAATGTATTCAAAGCATTTTCAGCATTCTTGGGAGTCGGGAAATCCACAAAACAATAGCCAGCTGGTGTACTGAGAAAAATAAAAACAATTTGTTGTCATTTTAGTTTCAGTTCCATGTGAGGACCTGGTTTGTCTGTTTGACCAGGACATGAGAGATGAGAAAACTCTCTTACAAACTCTCGTTTCTCAACTTTCATGCAACTCTCGTTCTCGTTTAACAAGGACGTGAGAGTTGAGAAAACTTATACAAACTCTCACTTCTCATACAACTTTGTTGTTACTTCTAGTTCTTGACATCAGATATACATTCCCTAATCAGTCAATATAATCCTTCAATCTTACCCAGTGATTTTATTAATTATGATTTTAACGCTGATAACCGCATGACCAGCAGAGGCAAACGCAGCCTTAACAAACTGTTCATCCATGTAAGTGTCAAGCTGAAATATACAATTTAAATAAACTAGATTTCCACGTGCTTGCATCTGAATTTATTCCATAATGGCATAATATATTACGTAGCATACAAAATATTATTTAAAAACCAATGTATAAACATACATCACCCATCCAAAGCGTTGACATGTTGGAGGGCAGAGAATATCCAATGAATATAATCGATTTAATACAATCTTATTCAAAATAATATAAGTGCAAGTATTTTAAATTTTTTTCCTTAAAACCGCCATATTGTTTTCTATAGCGCCCAGTCCTCTTTTTACAACGGCACGGTTATATCAAAACCGCGAATTTCCATTTTTTTGTAACGGAACACCGGAACACGAAATACCGGAACAGTAAAATTCCGGAACAACAAAAATTGGCTATTAATAACAGCAGGAACACCAGAACACCGGAACGACGCAAAGTATAGGAAGAGCAAAATGTCTGTTATTTCTTTATTTATCTCTGCTTCGCATCTGTCTGCTCCTCGGTAGATAGCAAATAGAGCAGCCAATGAAATGACAGCATTTGCAATAGTATACGGGTATAGTATTCTACCAATAATGCATAGAAATCAACTAACCTTATTTTTTTCGAGAAACTGCCGGATAAATACCTCTTATTACAAAACCAGAGCTGCTTTCTCATTCATTCTTTCAGGCAAAATTTTACATCGGTATTATATTATAGCATGTCGTACCATGTTAATTATGGCAGTTCAAGTCAGCTCCAATTTCAGATTAACACCTTTATTATACATTGAATCTGGAACACAACGTTTGCGTTGAAATAGCTCTGACTGTACAAAGCCTATTTTAACTGAAACAATTATTTTGCTCTTGTTGAACCGTAGAAATATCATTATAGCACAATACGCTGATGCTTCTAGAAATACATCTAGAAATACGCATAACTCGAGCCCTATACAGACAGCAATCAACGTTAGTCAATTGACAAGCCTGCATACCAAAAAAAAATGTCTATCAGTTTTACCTATCAGTTTTACCTATCAGTTTTATAGTAGTAAACAAAATTGAAAGCTTACTTCGAGGGGAAGGAGTCGGTCCAGTACCAGCTAGCTACAATAGGGAATCTCAAAATATTCACCAAATGAAAGCCAACAGATTATCTGATTAGGAAATTTTAGCAAACTTACACTGGTGAAAAATTCGAGTAAGGCGAAACTATCGGACGTAAAAATTATCAGTTTATTACTTATTGTAAGCTAAACCTAAAGCCAGGCCATACTTTAGCACGGCAATATGTTGCTCATTCGAATATAACAAATTAAATATGTATTAAACATGAATATGCAAGGTTATGGAAGGAAGACCCTATGTAAATACGCATCATGGACAAGTCCAAATCTACACATTGTACAAGTGGCCACATCGACTTCCCTCAGTTGAGATTTGCGTTCGAAAACGGCCAAAAACCCATATGAAATGGTTATATGAATGACATGTCTTAACAAGTTGTTCTATCTCTGGATGGCATGCACTTTTGGGATTTACCGTATGGACTTCCTTTGAGCTGAAACGCACCAAGGACAGAACACATAAAATGGTGCGACCATCTATCATATTTTCATTATTACGCCGCATAGGTCTGGAGGAACTTTATATCAAGAAGATAAGCGACGAGAAAACAAGAAAGTGAACCATGAACTGGATTCCACTGGTATCCTTCCTGATTTTCTTCAGTATTCTGCCGAAGTATAGTCAACAAACATTTTGGAGACTTCCTAAACTGACACAGCCGACACCATTACCCTCCAATCCAAATGCACCGATTTACCAAAGTAAGTCTGTCATTTATTGCACGAAACTATATAATCGGCAACTCACAACAGTAGACATGGCACGACACATATTTACTAATACAAATAATTTTTTACCTACGTTTTTAAATTCTTCAAATTACTTATCAGAACTTTGATATATTCATTAAAGTTAGTGATACTGGATAACGCGCTTAAAGAACGCCCTTATCATTCTCCTATAAAAGGTCCTCACTCATTTTTATTCTTTTCACTTATCTTATACATATAGAACTGAATAGTACCCCTCCTGTACAAGAGACAGCAAAAAGTATTTTACGCAATTTAATTTTGTACGCTATCAACCGGAAATAAAAATCACTAAAAGCTTATCGTTTCTGATAATGGTTTGCTTTTGAAAATAAGGCCGCAAGATCGCAAATAAGATATAATTTGTTGACTTCGCCCTCAAAGACTTCCCCCTCAAACGTAAATTGTGTTGCAATAGTAATATTTAATTTCGCACATACTCATTAATATTTTGTATATTATAGGACTGCAGAAAATCCCTTCTCCCCAGACAACCGCACAAAGTATTTTGGACAATTTTGTACGCTTCATACCGGCACTTCGACCACATTCCCACATTGTCAGTAAAAGAGCCTTGATATACGAATACACTGTTATTGTGTTGGATGGATCTGGCTCCATTGGTCAGTGCGAGTTTGACGAGGGAAAAAAGGCTATCACAAAAGTGATGAGAATATGCGAAAAACCCAAGCAATATATCTGCTATTACGCTGGGGTCACTTATTCCTCAAGTGCAAAAATGAACTTTCCCTTCCTACGTTTCTACCAAGCAAGTCAAAAAATGAACGCAATCTCCTATCCTGGTTCGGGTGCAAATACCGCTGCAGGATTGGAAGAAGCTGAAAAACTATTAAAAAGTTTGTATCGTAATTTTTAGACCCACGCAGTTACATACAGTGATTTTCTCAAACTTTCTAAACAAGTTCAGTAACTGGTAAAACACATGTTAAAGTTCAGCATTTTCGAGTTAAAGTCACTTTTATCTTTTGCGAGTTCAATATCTCTGGTGTAATTGTTTTTTATGCCTTTCTGCGGCAGGCGAAAAAATCACTATCCAGTGGATAGCGCTATCCGGCTTTCGTAGAACCGACCCAGGGGTTTAGAATTCCTATACCCCTCTGTTAAGTATAGCATAGCTACTAAGTACACATCGATTCACATGTTTAGGAGTCCCGGGATGCGTAAAACAAAAAAAGGTCCTTCTCGTGACGGGTGGACAATCAAACGATCAGAAGAAAACAATAGAGAACGCGAGAAGGCTGAAGAATAATATTAAGAATTCGGAAATTTTTGTCGTCGCTGTTGGAAGCCTTGGACAACGAGCAATTTACGAAATGGCGAATGTCGCAAGTGAACCAGCTGAGCAACACGTTTTCCAAGTTTACAAAAACAGCGATCTCGGATACGTGTTTGATTTGGCTTTAGAGAAAATCGATCACAACCGATACAAAGCAAAGAAACCTCTGAAACCTCTTTGCAGTTAAGGCGAATCGAAAACTGCGTCCAAACAGACCCAGCTGGAACGCATCACCGAACTTATTGGAACTAAACTACTCAAAATTCATACAATTCTTCTAAATGTGATTATGACATTGATTAAAATAGTGTAGATCATCTCTGATGATGCAAAAAAATGTGAAATTAATAAATAATGAACATCAAAACTTTGTTGTTATTTTCGCTTATTGAATTACACCGCCTGCCCTCCATTATATGTTTACGAAATTTCACCATTATCAGTTAATCTTGTTCGGATAATTTCTTACATGCGAGCTCTGTCAGTACATTGATGTACAGGGTACATAAAAAAACCCTGAACAAATCTGAAATCGCTCTCTACTTCGTGAAACGCCTCAATGTACGAATTTTTTATTAGAAAGGATTGTTTGGGTGCTTATAATGTAGAATAAACAATGATAGTAATTTTGACTTGGTAGGTGGAAAATATGTCGGGTGTTGTATTGCTGTTCAAAATTTCAATCGCGCAAAGTTCCATAATTTGAGCAAAATTAGCTTTCTGCATGTTTAATTTACCTAATTTGAATACAACTCCCAAGAGACATCAATTAAAATTAGAACTTTTCTTGAAAAAAAACTTATCTAGAAAAATACAAGTTCGTGTGGCGTTTGGAAGAACTTAAACTCGAGCAAATCTCTTGAAATTTTGAACAGCAATAAAACACCTAACAAATTTTATACCTACCGACTCAAAGCCTTCCAATTTCAGACGCACCCCCCCCCCCCGGTTGTAAGCATTTAAATTTCAAAATTTTTTCGTTCATTCTACAACATAAGTACCCAAGCAATCTACATTAAAAAAGACTCCATATTTCAAGCCGCTTCGCGACGTTGAAAGCGATTTCAAATTTGTTCAGTTTTTTCTATACACCATGAAGTTTGCGAGAGTACAGAACCAAACAGTCAGGCAGAAATAACAAATTACTGTATTATACAATGAAAGAAATCAATGATTCAGCGATAAAGCTGCATCAGACCTGCATGGTTTAACGTTATTCCCAGATTAAAATTTAACGCACTGGGGTCGGTTGTACGAAGGATGGATAGTGCTATCCACTGGATAGTGATTTTTATCCTGTCTTAAACATGCTTTTGAATGCCATAATACTAATATACTTTGGCCAAATTATAAGTTCCCCCTTCAACTTTAAAACGCTAAACACCACACTTGAACATTCCAGTAAATCAACAATTTTTGGACGTTTGAAAAAGTCGCTACTCGGTGGATAACTTTATCCACCTTGCCGACAACCGTCCCCTGTTAGTTTGTGTACATCCATTCAATACATCCATTTTATTTTAAAAACTTGAGACAAGAAAATTTCTATCCACCCACGCACGATTTATGAAAAAATATTTCCCAGCTTACAAATAAGCTCTTGGAAAATTTTGCTTTGAATTTTGAGTAAACCTGGGGGTTAAGTGTTTGTTAAGTCAACCCGCTTTTGAGCCACCGTCTCTGGGCTGGATTTTTTTACGTGCAATGACTGATCTCGCTTACGTACTGACCTCAGCTCAGCCTTGCACAAAACTTCTATTCTCTCGCTAGTTGTAAGATTTTTACATTTACCTCATGACTCCTTGCTCAGCTCCTTCCCCCCTCACGTGACATGCAATTGTTCCAAAGACATTTGACCGCTGCCGCTGGCATCATTACCATCAGAACTTTGCTGACCAAAATCTTGCAACGGTCGTTCTTCCACAGTCTCGCGCCTTGGCAAAACCCGCAGTAAGTTCGTTTTTAAATGCCTCGCATGTTCAGGATCCGAGCAATCCAGGTAAGACTTCTGTCTGATAATCCTCGGCAAGCAATGCATGGAAACATCATCGATTTTGATCAAAACTATTCTCTCTATTCGCACGAGTTCCGAAGCTATGCATGGCAATCTGTAGTTCTTGCATGCAGTAATCGCTTTGGACATAGTTCTTCGAGACGATTATCAAAGTTTTGTGGCTGCAGTACACTGAATCCACCATGTTAACAAATACAAACTCTCGCTTGTCAACTCTCATCAACTCTCATATAAGTCTCTTGCTAATCAGTCAATCTAATCCTTCAATCTTACCCAGTGATTTTATTAATTATGATTTTAACGCTGATAACTGCATGGCCAGCAGAGGCAAATGCAGCCTTAACAAACTGTTCATCCATGTAAGTGTCAAGCTGAAATATACAATTTAAATAAACTAGATTTCCACGTGCTTGCATCTGAATTTATTCCATAATGGCATAATATATTACGTAGCATACAAAATATAATTTAAAACCAATGTATAAACATACATCACCCATCCAAAGCGTTGACATGTTGGAGGGCAGAGAATATCCAATGAATATAACCGATTTAATACAATCTTATTCAAAATAATATAAGTGCAAGTATTTTAAATTTTTTTCCTTAAAACCGCCATATTGTTTTCTATAGCGCCCAGTCCTCTTTTTACAACGGCACGGTTATATCAAAACCGCGAATTTCCATTTTTTTGTAACGGAACACCGGAACACGAAATACCGGAACAGTGAAATTCCGGAACAACAAAAATTGGCTATTAATAACAGCAGGAACACCAGAACACCGGAACAACGCAAAGTACGGGAAGAGCAAAATGTCTGTCCTTTCTTTATTTATCTCTGCTTAGCATCTGTCTACTCCTCGGTAGATACCAAATAGAGCAGCCAATGAAATGACAGCATTTGCAATAGTATACGGGTATAGTATTCTACTAATAATGCATAGAAATCAACTAACCTTATTTTTTTCGAGAAACTGCCGAATAAATACCTCTTATTACAAAACCAGAGCTGCTTTCTCATTCACTCTTCCAGGCAAAATTTTACATCGGTATTATATTATAGTATGTCGTACCATATTAATTATGGCAGTTCAAGTCAGTTCTAATTTCAGATTAGCACCCTTGTTATAGATTGAATCTGGAACACAACGTTTGCGTTCAGATAGCTCTGACTTTACAAAGCCTATTTTAACAATTATTTTGCTCTTGTTTAACCGTAAAAATATCAGACAGTAATCAACGGCAGTCAATAGACAAGCCTGCATACCAAAAAATAATTTCTATTTTACATATCGGTTTCAAAGTAGTGAACAAAATTGAAAGCTAACTTCGAGGGGAAGGAGTCGGTCCAGTATCAGCTAGCAAGATTAGGGCATCTCATAATATTCACCAAATCAAATCCAACAGATTATCATGTTAGGAAGTTTTAGCAAATTTACAGCCAAACAATTCGATAATGGCGAAGCTATCACCAGATTTGTAAAAAAGCCACGGGTATGCGGCTATCACCTGTGAGGAAGGTTTGCCAAACGAACAGTCAGTGAGGAAGGTTTCATGTCCACACACTGCATAGTCTTTAACCAAAGTCATGAAATCTCTGAAAACGATACAGCAGTCCTTACAATAACATTTTCAAATACTAAAGACACAATAATTCGTGTAATAATAGGCTTGGTTAAATAATGACAAAATTTGTTCCTATTTAACCAAAGTCATAAAATCTCTGAAAACGATACAGCAGTCCTTACAATAAAATTTTCAAATACTAAAGACACAATAATTCGTGTAATAATAGGCTTGGTTTAATAATGACAAAATTTGTTCCTATTTAACCAAAGTCATAAAATCTCTGAAAACGATCCAGCAGTTCTTACAATAACATTTTCAAACACTAAAGACACAATAATTCATGTAATAATAGGCTTGGTTAAATAATGACAAAATTTGATCATGTTTAACCAAAGTCATAAAATCTCTGAAAACAATACATGCAGTCCTTACAATAACATTTTCAAACACTAAAGACACAATAATTCGTGTAATAATAGGCTTGGTTAAATAATGACAAAATTTGATCATGTTTAACCAAACTCATAAAATCTCTGAAAACAATACATGCAGTCCTTATAATAACATTTTCAAACACTAAAGACACAATAATTCGTGTAGTAATAGGCTTGGTTAAATAATGACAAAATTTGTTCCTATTTAACCAAAGTCATAAAATCTCTGAAAACGATACAGCAGTCCTTACAATAACGTTTTCAAACACTAAAGACACAATAATTCGTGTAATAATAGGCTTGGTTAAATAATGACAAAATTTGATCATGTTTAACCAAACTCATAAAATCTCTGAAAACAATACATGCAGTCCTTATAGTAACATTTTCAAACACTAAAGACATAATAATTCGTGTAATAATAGGCTTGGTTAAATAATGACAAATTTGTTCCTATTTAACCAAAGTCATAAAATCTCTGAAAACAATACAGCAGCCCTTATAGTAACATTTTCCAACACTTAAAAAACAAAATAATTCGTGCAATAATAGGCTTGGTTAAATAATAACAAAATTTGTTCCTATTTAACCAAAGTCATAAAATCTCTGAAAACGATACAGCAGTCCTTACAATAAAATTTTCAAATACTAAAGACACAATAATTCGTGTAATAATAGGCTTGGTTAAATAATGACAAAATTTGTTCCTATTTAGCCAAAGTCATAAAATCTCTGAAAACGATACAGCAGTTCTTACAATAACATTTTCAAACACTAAAGACACAATAATTCGTGTAATAATAGGCTTGGTTAAATAATGACAAAATTTGATCATGTTTAACCAAACTCATAAAATCTCTGAAAACAATACATGCAGTCCTTATAATAACATTTTCAAACACTAAAGACATAATAATTCGTGTAATAATAGGCTTGGTTAAATAATGACAAATTTGTTCCTATTTAACCAAAGTCATAAAATCTCTGAAAACAATACAGCAGCCCTTATAGTAACATTTTCCAACACTTAAAAAACACAATAATTCGTGCAATAATAGGCTTGGTTAAATAATGACAAAATTTGTTCCTATTTAACCAAAGTCATAAAATCTCATAATATTCACCAAATCAAATCCAACAGATTATCATGTTAGGAAGTTTTAGCAAATTTACAGCCAAACAATTCGATAATGGCGAAGCTATCACCAGATTTGTAAAAAAGCCACGGGTATGCGGGTATCACCTGTGAGGAAGGTTTGCCAAACGAACAGTCAGTGAGGAAGGTTTCATGTCCACACACTGCATAGTCTTTAACCAAAGTCATAAAATCTCTGAAAACAATACATGCAGTCCTTACAATAACATTTTCAAACACTATAAAGACACAATAATTCGTGTAATAATAGGCTTGGTTAAATAATGACAAAATTTGTTCCTATTTAACCAAAGTCATAAAATCTCTGAAAACGATACAGCAGTCCTTACAATAACATTTTCAAATACTAAAGACACAATAATTCATGTAATAATAGGCTTGGTTAAATAATGACAAAATTTGATCATGTTTAACCAAACTCATAAAATCTCTGAAAACAATACATGCAGTCCTTATAATAACATTTTCAAACACTAAAGACACAATAATTCGTGTAACAATAGGCTTGGTTAAATAATGACAAAATTTCTTCCTATTTAACCAAAGTCATAAAATCTCTGAAAACAATACAGCAGTCCTTACAATAACATTTTCAAATACTAAAGACACAATAATTCGTGTAATAATAGGCTTGGTTAAATAATGACAAATTTGTTCCTATTTAACCAAACTCATAAAATCTCTGAAAACGATACAGCAGTTCTTACAATAACATTTTCAAACACTAAAGACACAATAATTCATATAATAATAGGCTTGGTTAAATAATGACAAAATTTGATCATGTTTAACCAAACTCATAAAATCTCTGAAAACAATACATGCAGTCCTTATAATAACATTTTCAAACACTAAAGACATAATAATTCGTGTAATAATAGGCTTGGTTAAATAATGACAAAATTTGTTCCTATTTAACCAAAGTCATAAAATCTCTGAAAACAATACATGCAGTCCTTATAATAACATTTTCAAACACTAAAGACATAATAATTCGTGTAAAATAGGCTTGGTTAAATAATGACAAAATTTGTTCCTATTTAACCAAAGTCATAAAATCTCTGAAACGACGATACAGCAGTTCTTACAATAACATTTTCAAACACTAAAGACACAATAATTCATATAATAATAGGCTTGGTTAAATAATGACAAAATTTGATCATGTTTAACCAAACTCATAAAATCTCTGAAAACAATACATGCAGTCCTTATAATAACATTTTCAAATACTAAAGACACAATAATTCGTGTAATAATAGGCTTGGTTAAATAATGACAAAATTTCTTCCTATTTAACCAAAGTCATAAAATCTCTGAAAACAATACAGCAGTCCTTACAATAACATTTTCAAATACTAAAGACACAATAATTCATGTAATAATAGGCTTGGTTAAATAATGACAAAATTTGTTCCTATTTAACCAAAGTCATAAAATCTCTGAAACGACGATACAGCAGTTCTTACAATAACATTTTCAAACACTAAAGACACAATAATTCATGTAATGATAGGCTTGGTTAAATAATGACAAAATTTGATCATGTTTAACAAAAGTCATAAAATCTCTGAAAACAATACAGCAGTCCTTATAATAACATTTTCAAACACTAAAGACACAATAATTCGTGTAATAATAGGCTTGGTTAAATAATGACAAAATTTCTTCCTATTTAACCAAAGTCATAAAATCTCTGAAAACAATACAGCAGTTCTTACAATAACATTTTCAAACACTAAAGACACAATAATTCGTGTAAAATAGGCTTGGTTAAATAATGACAAAATTTGTTCCTATTTAACCAAAGTCATAAAATCTCTGAAACGACGATACAGCAGTTCTTACAATAACATTTTCAAACACTAAAGACACAATAATTCATATAATAATAGGCTTGGTTAAATAATGACAAAATTTGATCATGTTTAACCAAACTCATAAAATCTCTGAAAACAATACATGCAGTCCTTATAATAACATTTTCAAATACTAAAGACACAATAATTCGTGTAATAATAGGCTTGGTTAAATAATGACAAAATTTCTTCCTATTTAACCAAAGTCATAAAATCTCTGAAAACAATACAGCAGTCCTTACAATAACATTTTCAAATACTAAAGACACAATAATTCATGTAATAATAGGCTTGGTTAAATAATGACAAAATTTGTTCCTATTTAACCAAAGTCATAAAATCTCTGAAACGACGATACAGCAGTTCTTACAATAACATTTTCAAACACTAAAGACACAATAATTCATGTAATGATAGGCTTGGTTAAATAATGACAAAATTTGATCATGTTTAACAAAAGTCATAAAATCTCTGAAAACAATACAGCAGTCCTTATAATAACATTTTCAAACACTAAAGACACAATAATTCGTGTAATAATAGGCTTGGTTAAATAATGACAAAATTTCTTCCTATTTAACCAAAGTCATAAAATCTCTGAAAACAATACAGCAGTTCTTACAATAACATTTTCAAACACTAAAGACACAATAATTCATATAATAATAGGCTTGGTTAAATAATGACAAAATTTGATCATGTTTAACCAAACTCATAAAATCTCTGAAAACAATACATGCAGTCCTTATAATAACATTTTCAAACACTTAAAAAACACAATAATTCGTGCAATAATAGGCTTGGTTAAATAATGACAAAATTTCTTCCTATTTAACCAAAGTCATAAAATCTCTGAAAACAATACAGCAGTTCTTACAATAACATTTTCAAACACTAAAGACACAATAATTCGTGTAAAATAGGCTTGGTTAAATAATGACAAAATTTGTTCCTATTTAACCAAAGTCATAAAATCTCTGAAACGACGATACAGCAGTTCTTACAATAACATTTTCAAACACTAAAGACACAATAATTCATATAATAATAGGCTTGGTTAAATAATGACAAAATTTGATCATGTTTAACCAAACTCATAAAATCTCTGAAAACAATACATGCAGTCCTTATGATAACATTTTCAAATACTAAAGACACAATAATTCGTGTAATAATAGGCTTGGTTAAATAATGACAAAATTTCTTCCTATTTAACCAAAGTCATAAAATCTCTGAAAACAATACAGCAGTCCTTACAATAACATTTTCAAATACTAAAGACACAATAATTCATGTAATAATAGGCTTGGTTAAATAATGACAAAATTTGTTCCTATTTAACCAAAGTCATAAAATCTCTGAAACGACGATACAGCAGTTCTTACAATAACATTTTCAAACACTAAAGACACAATAATTCATGTAATGATAGGCTTGGTTAAATAATGACAAAATTTGATCATGTTTAACAAAAGTCATAAAATCTCTGAAAACAATACAGCAGTCCTTATAATAACATTTTCAAACACTAAAGACACAATAATTCGTGTAATAATAGGCTTGGTTAAATAATGACAAAATTTCTTCCTATTTAACCAAAGTCATAAAATCTCTGAAAACAATACAGCAGTTCTTACAATAACATTTTCAAACACTAAAGACACAATAATTCATATAATAATAGGCTTGGTTAAATAATGACAAAATTTGATCATGTTTAACCAAACTCATAAAATCTCTGAAAACAATACATGCAGTCCTTATAATAACATTTTCAAACACTTAAAAAACACAATAATTCGTGCAATAATAGGCTTGGTTAAATAATGACAAAATTTGATCATGTTTAACAAAAGTCATAAAATCTCTGAAAACAATACAGCAGTCCTTATAATAACATTTTCAAACACTAAAGACACAATAATTCGTGTAATAATAGGCTTGGTTAAATAATGACAAAATTTGTTCCTATTTAACCAAAGTCATAAAATCTCTGAAAACGATACAGCAGTTCTTACAATAACATTTTCAAACACTAAAGACACAATAATTCATATAATAATAGGCTTGGTTAAATAATGACAAAATTTGATCATGTTTAACCAAACTCATAAAATCTCTGAAAACAATACATGCAGTCCTTATAATAACATTTTCAAACACTTAAAAAACACAATAATTCGTGCAATAATAGGCTTGGTTAAATAATGACAAAATTTTTTCCTATTTAACCAAAGTCATAAAATCTCTGAAAACAATACATGCAGTCCTTATAGTAACATTTTCCAACACTTAAAAAACACAATAATTCGTGCAATAATAGGCTTGGTTAAATAATGACAAAATTTGTTCCTATTTAACCAAAGTCATAAAATCTCTGAAAACGATACAGCAGTTCTTACAATAACATTTTCAAACACTAAAGACACAATAATTCATGTAATAATAGGCTTGGTTAAGTAATGACAAAATTTGATCATGTTTAACCAAAGTCATAAAATCTCTGAAAACGATACAGCAGTTCTTACAATAACATTTTCAAACACTAAAGACACAATGATTAGTGTAATAATAGGCTTGGTTAAATAATGACAAAATTTGTTCCTATTTAACCAAAGTCATAAAATCTCTTAAATGATACAGCAGTTCTTACAATAACATTTTCAAACACTAAAGACACAATAATTCGTGTAATAATAGGCTTGGTTAAATAATGACAAAATTTTTTCCTATTTAACCAAAGTCATAAAATCTCTGAAAACAATACAGCAGCCCTTATAATAACATTTTCCAACATTTAAAAGACACAATAATTCGTGCAATAATAGGCTTGGTTAAATAATCACAAAATTTGGTCCTATTTCACCAAAGTCATAAAATCTCTGAAAACAATAATCTCAATCGTTATAATAACATTTTCAAACACTAAAGACACAATAATTCGTGTAATAATAGGCTTGGTTAAATAATGACAAAATTTGATCATGTTTAACCAAACTCATAAAATCTCTGAAAACAATACATGCAGTCCTTATAATAACATTTTCAAACACTAAAGACACAATAATTCGTGTAATAATAGGCTTGGTTAAATGATGACAAAATTTGTTCCTATTTAACCAAAGTCATAAAATCTCTGAAAACAATACAGCAGACCTTACAATAACATTTTTAAACACTTAAAAAACACAATAATTCGTGCAATAATAGGCTTGGTTAAATAATGACAAAATTTGTTCCTATTTAACCAAAGTCATAAAATCTCTGAAAACGATACAGCAGTTCTTACAATAACATTTTCAAACACTAAAGACACAATAATTCATGTAATAATAGGCTTGGTTAAGTAATGACAAAATTTGATCATGTTTAACCAAAGTCATAAAATCTCTGAAAACGATACAGCAGCCCTTACACTAACATTTTCAAACACTAAAGACACAATAATTCATGTAATAATAGGCTTGGTCAGGGACGTAGCCAGAACTTTCAAAGGGAGGGAGCCCTGCAGATACTAATAATTATGATAGGTTTGATGCGCCTATTGCGTTAAATACTAGGGAGGTTTAGCAAATAGACGTGACGTCAATGCGACGTAAAATGCCACGATTGCCCATCTCCAGATTTGCTCACGGCATTTCCACATCGTTTTTACCTCGCTTTGGCGTTGTCAAAGGCGTTGTGTCGTCTTTGCTAAACCTCTGTATTAACGAAAGGGGGGGGGAGGCGCTGCTCCCTCGGCTCCCCCCTGGCTACGTGCCTGTGTGAGAGTTGTATATCTGATACAACATCGACGCGAATGTTCTAATTGGATTGTAAAAGTGCAATTTTAGTGAAATGAAAATAAATAAGTCGAGAAAATCAAAGTTAAAGTTTATGCAAATCAAGAGAAATATATTATCACAAATTGCCGGCTATACTAGACGCTCATGTCAGTCCATTATTTTACATTCACTATAGTCTCTGGCCCTTCAAGGACAAGAAGAATTGTCTTTCTTGTGACTGATGGACAGTCGGATGATCAGAGGAAAACACTAGAAAGCGCGAAAAGGCTGAAGAGACTAAACGTAGGAGAAAACAATACATGCAGTCCTTATAATAACATTTTCAAACACTTAAAAAACACAATAATTCGTGCAATAATAGGCTTGGTTAAATAATGACAAAATTTCTTCCTATTTAACCAAAGTCATAAAATCTCTGAAAACGATACAGCAGTTCTTACAATAACATTTTCAAACACTAAAGACACAATAATTCATATAATAATAGGCTTGGTTAAATAATGACAAAATTTGATCATGTTTAACCAAACTCATAAAATCTCTGAAAACAATACATGCAGTCCTTATAATAACATTTTCAAACACTTAAAAAACACAATAATTCGTGCAATAATAGGCTTGGTTAAATAATGACAAAATTTTTTCCTATTTAACCAAAGTCATAAAATCTCTGAAAACAATACATGCAGTCCTTATAGTAACATTTTCCAACACTTAAAAAACACAATAATTCGTGCAATAATAGGCTTGGTTAAATAATGACAAAATTTGTTCCTATTTAACCAAAGTCATAAAATCTCTGAAAACGATACAGCAGTTCTTACAATAACATTTTCAAACACTAAAGACACAATAATTCATGTAATAATAGGCTTGGTTAAGTAATGACAAAATTTGATCATGTTTAACCAAAGTCATAAAATCTCTGAAAACGATACAGCAGTTCTTACAATAACATTTTCAAACACTAAAGACACAATGATTAGTGTAATAATAGGCTTGGTTAAATAATGACAAAATTTGTTCCTATTTAACCAAAGTCATAAAATCTCTTAAATGATACAGCAGTTCTTACAACATTTTCAAACACTAAAGACACAATAATTCGTGTAATAATAGGCTTGGTTAAATAATGACAAAATTTTTTCCTATTTAACCAAAGTCATAAAATCTCTGAAAACAATACAGCAGCCCTTATAATAACATTTTCCAACATTTAAAAGACACAATAATTCGTGCAATAATAGGCTTGGTTAAATAATCACAAAATTTGGTCCTATTTCACCAAAGTCATAAAATCTCTGAAAACAATAATCTCAATCGTTATAATAACATTTTCAAACACTAAAGACACAATAATTCGTGTAATAATAGGCTTGGTTAAATAATGACAAAATTTGATCATGTTTAACCAAACTCATAAAATCTCTGAAAACAATACATGCAGTCCTTATAATAACATTTTCAAACACTAAAGACACAATAATTCGTGTAATAATAGGCTTGGTTAAATGATGACAAAATTTGTTCCTATTTAACCAAAGTCATAAAATCTCTGAAAACAATACAGCAGACCTTACAATAACATTTTTAAACACTTAAAAAACACAATAATTCGTGCAATAATAGGCTTGGTTAAATAATGACAAAATTTGTTCCTATTTAACCAAAGTCATAAAATCTCTGAAAATGATACAGCAGTTCTTACAATAGCATTTTCGAACACTAAAGACACAATAATTCGTGTAATAATAGGCTTGGTTAAATAATGACAAAATTTGTTCCTATTTAACCAAAGACATAAAATCTCTGAAAACAATACAGCAGCCCTTACACTAACATTTTCAAACACTAAAGACACAATAATTCATGTAATAATAGGCTTGGTCAGGGACGTAGCCAGAACTTTCAAAGGGAGGGAGCCCTGCAGATACTAATAATTATGATAGGTTTGATGCGCCTATTGCGTTAAATACTAGGGAGGTTTAGCAAATAGACGTGACGTCAATGCGACGTAAAATGCCACGATTGCCCATCTCCAGATTTGCTCACGGCATTTCCACATCGTTTTTACCTCGCTTTGGCGTTGTCAAAGGCGTTGTGTCGTCTTTGCTAAACCTCTGTATTAACGAAAGGGGGGGGAGGCGCTGCTCCCTCGGCTCCCCCCTGGCTACGTGCCTGTGTGAGAGTTGTATATCTGATACAACATCGACGCGAATGTTCTAATTGGATTGTAAAAGTGCAATTTTAGTGAAATGAAAATAAATAAGTCGAGAAAATCAAAGTTAAAGTTTATGCAAATCAAGAGAAATATATTATCACAAATTGCCGGCTATACTAGACGCTCATGTCAGTCCATTATTTTACATTCACTATAGTCTCTGGCCCTTCAAGGACAAGAAGAATTGTCTTTCTTGTGACTGATGGACAGTCGGATGATCAGAGGAAAACACTAGAAAGCGCGAAAAGGCTGAAGAGACTAAACGTAGGAGAAAAACGAGTGGAGAAAAACAACCATTTCGAATACGTTTTTCAACCAGCATCGCAGAAAATCGATCCAAACAAATACCAAGCAAGGAAATCCCTCAAGTATCGTTGCAATTATTACTACATGTCACTAATGACATGACGAACTGATGAGCTATACAAACTAACACTCTAAATTTATAAAGTTATCTTGATCTTGATTTTGATTAAAGTAGTGTAGATCATCTCTCATGATGCGAAATGAATGTGAAATTAATAAATAATGAAAAGCATAACTCCGTTGTAATTTTCGCTTAACATTTAATTTACAACCTCGTTCATGTGTTTACAAGACTTGACCAATATCAGTAAATCTTTTTCGGATAACTTTTTACATGCAAGCTTGCAGTCAGTATACAGTTGTAGTTTCTAAAAGACCACAGAATCCAGCAGAAATAACACCAGCTTACAATTTTGTTCAAGAGTTATAATACTGATCAAGCCAGTCGGTTCAAAGGTGCATACAGTCTGATAACCATTTCAATGTATTTCAATATAACCATTTCTTTAAAAAAACGCGAGACAAGAAAACAACAATCGACCCAGGCACGATTTATGAAAAAATATTTCCCAGCTTACAAATAAGCTTTTGGAAAATTTGCTTTGAATTTTGAGTTAGCCTGGGACCAGCTGTTCAAAAGCCGGTTAGCTTAACCCTGGGTTAACGTAAAATTTCTTTCCGAACTTTCCAGTAGCTTGTTGATAGTATTGCGAGATATTTCTTAAAAAATCTTGTCTGGGAGCAATAGTAGTTTTGATTTGTAAAGTTTTAAAATAAACTGATGTGTAGAAGTACAAATACTGAAATATTGGGTTAAATTTTATTAGTGCCAACCCAGCTTTGAACAACCAGCCCCAGCTGGGGGTTAAGTCAACCCGTTTTTAAGCCACCGTCTCTGGGCTGGATTTTTTTACGTGCAATGACTGATTCCGCTTACGTACTGACCTCACAGCTCAGCCTTGCACAAAACTTCTATTCTCTCGCTAGTTGTAAGATTTTCCCATTTACTCTATGACTCCTTGCTCAGCCGGCTCCTTCCCCCCTCACGTGACATGCAATTGTTCCAAAGACATTTGACCGCTGCCGCTGGCATTATTACCATCAGAACTTTGCTGATCAAAATCTTGCAACGGTTGTTCTTCCACAGTCTCGCGCCTTGGCAAAACCCGCAGTAAGTTCGTTTTTAAATGCCTCGCGTGTTCAGGATCCGAGCAATCTAGGTAAGACTTCTGTCTGATAATCCTCGGCAAGCAATGCATGGAAACATCATCGATTTTGATCAAAACTATTCTCTCTCTTCGCACGAGTTCCGACGCGATCTCGCTATGCATAGCTATCTGTAGTTCCTGCATGCAGTAATCGCTTCGGACATAGTTCTTCGAAACGATTATCAAAGTTTTGTGGCTGCAGTACACTGAATCTACCATGTTGTCCACCACACTTCGACCTAATTCCCAATCCCTTTGATGTAAACATACGGTGAGATTAAACGGGGGTTGTTCCAGCATTTGGCAGAGACTATCGACCCATCCGAAATCGTGACTGCTATAAGATACGAACACATCCCAGCGAAGCTCCGGTAAATCATCAGGACAGTTGACTACACGTAAAAATGAAAAATATATAAATTTGAAAGACTTGTACGCAGCCAAAAAAGGGGCAACAAGTCTGTTGACATCTTGCTACAGACTTGTTATCAACAAGCCGATATCAGGATGTGTTTGCATGGCTTGTGACAGCTTGTTGACGACAAGTCTGTTGCAAGTTGTCAAAAGACTTGTTGCAAGTTGTCAAAACTTGTCATCCACAGGCTTGCTGTAAGTTGTTTCAACAAGTTGTAACAAGTCTGCAGATGAGAAGTTGCAACAAGACTGATTTTAACACACTTGTTGCAACTTGATGAAATTGACAAGCTCGTTGCGACTTGACAAGTTGCGCCGATCCGTTCCTTACCGTACAACTGGGCTTTTAATTTCTTCCTTAAATGGCAGACGTAAAGTACCAAGCCCAAACCAGAAAGAGCTCCTGCAACACTCACTGCAATGACCACCAGTAAATTTGGCTGCTTCTTGTGCACCTCAGAAGGAGCAACAACTGTGAAAAGAGAAAAAAAAATCAATTGAGAGTTATGTAGTATATAGTAAATATCAACGAAGTCTTATTTAGTCTGTCTTATGTGGAAGAACATCTTAAACTATTTTACAGCTTCTTCAAATGTCGTTTAGTTTTTGAGATATCTCGATTCAGATATCATTAAAGTTGCAGGCTGACTGCCATCTTGGGTTATTTTTGACATGCATCTCTGATGCATGTCACGTGTCCACAAGCAGGGCGTCACGTGAACAATATGACGATTTGTTTTAGTGAAACCAATACAAAACCAATATTACCGACGTCGTCTGGATGTATATTTTTACACCGTACATGCTGGAGACACTTCAAGCATCTGCTTATTGGTTTTTAAATCACTTGAAACATTAAATGATATTAGATTTCAAATAACATGATAGAACTGTAAAATATGAAAAGTCTCTAAGAAAAAATTAACAGAAAAAATGAGAAAATATTTCCCTACACGCACACGGTAGGCCATTAAACAAATAGTTCAAGATTATGATAGCGATATCATATGTACCCCTTTAAATTTAACGACGGCTTTAACATACCTTTAACGTTATACATTTTATGAGGATGTCTGGCACAGAGCCAATTATTGTTGTAAATAAAATCGCACCGGTATATGCCGCTGTCATTTTTCTCCGCATTAACGATCGTGAAATTTATCAACAAAATCCCATTCCCTTTGTCTATTCTTCCATAATGGTTTTTAACAACGCCAATATCACGGAATGAGCCATTTACAAGCTTAGCAAGCATAAAATGATTTGGGCCACTGTATTGTTTGCAAGGCAAGTTAACAACTTCGCATAACAATGAGGTCGAAGATCCTGCCACAACGGTCACATTGGATTCTTTTGTTCTGTCTTTCAATTCGGGACATTTCTTAGGAAGACTGGCTATTTGAAAGGAAAAAATCTTGTAAAACTCTTGCAAATGGCATTTACAAAGAGCAAAAACTTGATGTATTTTAAAGCCTAAGATCATATAGTTCGATTTAACTTCGAAATCACGACACTTGCGTGAGAAGAGTTACTCAACGCTTTGCCAAAAGTCGTGGGTTTTCTCCGGGTACTCTGGTTTCCTCCCACAGCCTGTGGATAACAAGTTTTGACAACTTGCAGCAAGCCTGTGGACAACTTCCAACAGACTTGTCGTCCACAAGCTGTCGCAAGTCATGCGAACGCATCCTGATATCGGTTTGTTGAGAACAAGTTTGTTGCAAGATGTCAACATACTTGCTGGAACTTGCCCTGTTTTTGGCTGTCAAGTCATAATTGCAAATTATAGTATCGAGGTCAAACGTACCACTAATCATGCATCTGGTAACGTTTCTATTTGCTCTTGCCGAAGCTCCATATACATTTGTTGCTTTGCAGGAATACAGCGCAGCATCGTCGGGACTCGGGTAATTTTTTTGTAGTGCATATGTAATGGTAAAGTTATCTTCCTCCTTGCTTTCCACAAAGAATTCAGTTCCGTTTGTAAAGATTTGTGCGTTGTTCTTGTACCAAACGACCTTGGACGGTTTGTAGTAGCCGGTTATGAAGCACGGTAAATACATCTTTTGTTGCCTCCCGTCGTAGCGTCCTATCATCACACTTGGAGGGGCTGCGAAGATAAATTCACTTAGGAAAGGAGGAATTTTGGAATGAAGAGATCAGAAGATGTGGAGTGGAAGACATTGTAGAGAAGATGAAGGAAGATTGAGATGATATGGACATGTAATAAGAAGAAATGAAGAAGAACTGATCAGAAACATTATGGAATGAAGAGATCAGAAGATGTGGAGTTAAGACAATGTAAAAAAAATGAAGGAAGATTGAGGTGATATGGACATGTAATAAGAAGAAATGAAGAGGAACTGGTCAAAAACATTATGGAATGAAGAGAAGCAAAACATTGTAGAGAAGATGAAGGAAGATGAAGGAAGATCAGGATATGAACATGTAATAAGAAGAAATGAAGAAGAACTGGTTAGGGACATTATGGAATGAAACGATCTGAAGATGTGGAGTGGAAGACATTGTAAAGAAAACGCAGGAAGATTGAGATGATATGGACATGTAATAAGAAGGAATGAAGAAGAACTGGTCAGAAACATTATGGAATGAAGAGATGCAAAACATTGTAGAGAAGATGAAGGAAGATCAGGATGATATAGACATGTAATAAGAAGAAATGAACAAGAACTGGTCAGAGACATTATGGAATGAAGAAATCAGAAGATGTGGAGTGGAAGACATTGTAGAGAAGATGAAGGAAGATTGAGATGATATGGACATGTAATAAGAAGAAATGAAGAAGAACTGGTCAGAAACATTATGGAATGAAGAGATCAAAAGATGTGAAGTGGAAAACATTGCAGAGAAGATGAAGGAAAATTGAGTATTTATGGACATGTAATAAGAAGAAATGAAGAAGAACTGGTTAGGGACATTATGGAATGAAAAGATCAGAAGATGTGGAGTGGAGGATATTGTAGAGAAGATGAAGGAAGATTGAGACGATATGGACATGTAATAAGAAGAAATAAAGAAGAACTGTTCAGAGACATTATGGAACGAAGAGATCAGCAGATGTGGAGTGGACGACATTGTAGAGAAGATGAAGGAAGATTGGAAGATATAGACATGTAATAAGAAGAAATGAAGAAGAACTGGTCAGAGACATTATGGAATAAAAACATCAAAAGAAGTGGAGTGGAAGACATTGTAGAGAAGGTGAAGGAAGATCAGGATCATATGGACATGTTTCAATTTGGACTTCTACTGCATGCATCCTGTCATTAAACCCTTTTTAACTACAAATATTTTTAACTACCTTGAATTCATATTTTTAAAAAATATAGAACAACAAATACCTTTTACAATCACCCAAAATTCACACGATTCTGTCAAACCTTTGCGATGATTTATAACACATTCATATATTCCAGCATCTCCTGATTTTACAGCTGTTATATTAATAATTGACAGCACCCTTCTATTTGAAACACCAGCAACTGTAGGCCAATTCAATGTGAAGTTACTGTTATTTCTTAGAGTGGGCAAGCACTTGATGACAAGGCTTTGGTGCAGATTTAACACAGCAGTAGAAGTATTGCTTTGATTATTACTTGTGAATTGACAGTGAAGATTCTCCCCTAGTAATCAATAAATTACTACAGGTTGGGTGGTCATTACTCCAGTTGCAACTGAAAGTCTGTTAAAATCAGGCTTGTTGCAACTTGTCATTTGCAGACTTGAAACAACTTGCAGCAAGCCTGTGGATAATAATTTTTGACAATCAACTTGCAACAAGTCTGTTGACAGCTTACAACAGACTTGTTGTGAACAAGCTGTCACATATGCTATGCAAACACATCCTGATATTAACTTGCTGATAATACCATCTTTTTTTTTGCTATGGTGGATTGAATTAACACATGGAACTATCAATTTTAATCCCATAAGCTGCAATGTGCCCAGACATGTCCTGTATTTTATATTTCACTATATTTTTGTTGTGAAGACTGTTTTTACAGAGTTTATAAACACAGAAATATTTGAAACTCTCAAGGTCTTGTGGTAGCTTTGTCATTGCTCTGTGCAAAGCTTTGCAAGAGTGAAGTCAAATTGCTCTTTAAGTGATCGAGCTTTCTTTCCATTAAAACTGCGCAAACGAGATCTCGTCTGCGCAATAGGACCTGCTAGTACTGGCCCCTCAAAGTCAAACATAATACATTGTTATTCTCGAATCAATATATTGTGTAAAATTGTTTGCAAACAAGATTGACTTGGATTAGGCAAAATCTTGACTGAGCACGATCGGAATTGATCCAAAATTGTCAACATATGAATTATCTAGCATTTATTCACCAGGGAAATGTGATATCAAAAGTAGAATGAGTTTCGTTGTAAAGCTATAAAGATTCTTAGTTTAATAACATTACATCCTTAACAAAGTTCCTTTTTTGAATACACAGTATTTCCACCGAAAACGCTAACAGGAAACTAATGTAACCTTTTAAAGCAAGTTAATCTTTTAAGAAATACATTGTTGCCTCAAACTGCCACAAAAAATACGCACATATTTGATGCCCAATGTCAATACAGAGTCATGACAATGGATTCCATTTAGGAAGTAATTAGAGGCGCTCGTGTATAAATTCTATCAACATATTGAAAATAAACTTTTAATCAACTTACCTAAAACTACAAAGGCGAAATGAAGGAAGAGGAATCCAGCAAGGCAGAACATTATTCAGCAAACAGCATGCAGATTTTGAAATACATGATCTTTAAAACTTTGATCAGGAAGACTGGAGTGTCTATTTAAAATATCAGAGATTAGTAACATTATATTACGTAATATAAACATCCGGCATTAGTTTCCAGAAATACCTTTCACACTGGTGGCCAAGTGTCAAATTCAACATAGAACATATCTCTGAATTAAACCAGTTATTAAAACGTCAGCCTTAAACCCTTCAGGTAGTGAGATATCTTATGTTTTTCTCAGCTTTTGGCGGCACTACCTACTCTGGCAATGTAATGTTGGTTCGAGGCAGCATTGCGTGACGTCTTGCACGCTATATAAACCGCAAAGTTTCGCTTTCACGGTGCCCAGAGACAGAGCAGAGGGAAAATGGTTATATCTTGTATTAAAACACTTTACCTTGAATGGTCGGCCATGACAAATCCACAGTCACCTCCCGGTTGAATGATCAGATTTTGTACTTTACAGTGATTTTAAGCCTTAGAAATATGATACAGGTTATACGAATGTCTTATTCTCATTAAATAATTACGTACACTGTTAAATGATAATTCTCGCCATCCAGTTGGCAATCAGCCCTGGTCTATACGTAATCGGCTAATCGCTGACGGAATATTTCATTTCAGGGGCCGTGCTTTTGGCAAATCTGTCATACGAAATGCCAGAACGAATTCCTATGTCGTCGAATTTACGTCTTTCTGTCCTCAGTTTGTCTGCCGAACGTTCTGTAATTGCCGTTTTTACGTCAATCCGCAAGGCTCAGTACACCTGTGGTGTCATTACTTTTTATGTCTTTCTGCGGCAGTTGAAAAATCACTATCCGGTGGATAGCGTTATTTAGTTTATTTATTTATTTACCCAACCATATAGAGGTTTTAGCAGAATCATTGCTGTCATTTGATTTGCTACTTCACTCGCTATCTATTCGTCGATAGATAGCGAGTAGCAAAACAATAATTTTGGTATATTTGTTCAATTCAAAGACAATTTGCAGACGCATTTTTTAACCAAATGGCTTGGAGATCAATTTTTACAAATCTCAGATTCTACCAAAACAAGTTGCTTACTCGCTTTCAATTTCTATGCGGTGATAGTTGACTCGTAATGCAATTGTTATATAGTAATCGATAGAGGGACAGGCAATCTTTGGCCAACGACAAATTTCAGCCTTCAGGCCTCTGAATAAATTCTTGTTTTCTCGGTAATAGTGAATGCATCCAATAAAATGAAGTATCCTTGACATTTTGAATGACTTTTTTTATAAACGACGTAAAGTTTGAACCTGGTGATCGTGGGAAGTTGGCGGTTTACATATTCTTGGGTTTCCCTGGAACCTTTTTCAGTAATTCTGAGTGGGGGTCAACCCAAAATGTATTGATGATTGTACTGCATTGGAGCAAGCAAATCTCACGAAATTGCACACATTTGCTGCCAAAGACAAGGTCAACATATATAGTCAGGGAGGCAGAGGTACAAAAATACATGTCTACTTACCATATCGAGGGACAATTTCATTTTGCTCTTAAATTGTCCGTTACATGCCTAATATAACAATTCTGAATGTTGTTTGGCCCAATTTTTCTTGTGGGCTCCAGCCAACACGTTTTTTCTTAAATTTTCTATAAAACTATATTATTGTCAAAAAAGGCGAAATTTCGGACTTATTTCTAGGAAAAACCACTTACGTTATCAAAAAGGTAATAAAAAACTACATATAACACATTATTATGGTTACTTTTATTTTCCACATTTTTGTTGAGTTATGAGCGTTCGAAAACTTATTTTCAGACTAGTGCCCAGGAAATTAGCGTCATTTTAGGACATTTTCCCGTTTTGAAGCAGCAATAACTCGAAAAAAGCTTGAAAAACCAGGGTGTCCGTAATAATGTCTTATATGTTGTTTTTTATAAGCTTTCTGATGATACAAGTCATTTTTCAAATGAATGAACTTGAAAGTTTGCTATTTTTGACCACATAATAGTTTTATAATAAAACTGAAGAAAAACGTGTTGATCGAAGCCCACAAGATAAATTGGGCCAAACAACATTCAGAATTGTTATATTAGGCATGTAACGGACAATTTAAGAGCAAAATGGATTTGTCCCTCGAGAAGGTAGGTAAAATGACCTCTGCCTCCCTGACTAATACAGTGCAAATTTTTTTCAGTCTGATGACAGTGTATCGATTTGGAGTTGACCCCAGTGAAATTTATGACGTCACGTGAAACCCGAGAACAGATCTTTGAAGTGTTTGCGTCAAGACAGTGTCTAAAAATGAATTGCAATGCAATCTGGGAAACATGTAGGGGCAAAGTTAATATCGGTTTTTATTGATAAAAAAAATTGGGTTGTACGAAAAGTGGATAGCGCTGGCACTGGATAGTGATTTTTTCAACTGTCGCAGAAAGGCATAAAAAGCAGTGACATCAGGGATATTGAACTCGCAAGAGTATGGCACGCCGATTGTAGCAATATTCAAAGTAACAAATTCATGGTCAATTCAATAGATTTCTTGCTTAATTCATACTGCAATTTATTCAATTCAACAAAAATTTAATTCAATTCAATGAAAATTCAATTCAATGAGAATTCAATTCAATGAGAATTCAATTCAATAAAAATTTAATTCAATTCAATGAAAATTGAATTCAATGAAATTCAATTCAATAAAAATTCAATTCAATAAAAATTCAATTCAATGAAAATTCAATTCAATTCAATGAAAATTCAATTCAATGAAAATTCAATGAAAATTCAATTCAATGAGAATTCAATTCAATGAGAATTTAATTCAATAAAAATTCAATTCAATTCAATGAAAATTGAATTCAATGAAATTCAATTCAATAAAAATTCAATTCAATAAAAATTCAATTCAATAAAAATTCAATTCAATTCAATGAAAATTCAATTCAATGAGAATTCAATTCAATGAGAATTCAATTCAATAAAAATTCAATTCAATTCTATGAAAATTGAATTCAATGAAATTCAATTCAATAAAAATTCAATTCAATAAAAATTCAATTCAATGAAAATTCAATGAAAATTCAATGAAAATTCAATTCAATGAAAATTCAATTCAATGAAAATTCAATGAAAATTCAATTCAATGAGAATTCAATTCAATGAGAATTCAATTCAATAAAAATTAAATTCAATTCAATGAAAATTGAATTCAATGAAATTCAATTCAATAAAAATTCAATTCAATAAAAATTCAATTCAATTCAATGAAAATTCAATTCAATGAAAATTCAATGAAAATTCAATTCAATAAAGCGCGATCGCTGAGGACTCGTGACCAGGTCGCGACGCAAACTATTGATGTTTAGTAGAATCATACTAGCATACTAATGCAAATGCTGTAATTTGATTGGCTACTGTACTCGCTATCTATTCCTCGATAGATAGCGAGTAGCAAAACAACAATTCTCCTGGCGTATTTTTTCAATTCAAAGACAATATGTAGTATTATTTTTAACAAAATGGCTTATGAGTCAATTATTTATCTCAGATTCTACTAAAACAATTTGATTACTCGCTCTCAATTTCTATGTGTTGATAGTTGATTGGGCTTCACCCTCGTCAACCATCACCGCATAGAAATCTCGAGCTCGTAATCTAATTGTTAATTATACAGTCAAAATGGACGAAATGCATAATCATTTGCGATTTCTTTCTCGACATTTGACGGAAGGAAATACCATAGTATCAACTTTTGTGAAAAAGTCAGATGGGAATCATAGTTACTCGTCAACTTCTTCAATATCTTCGTTTACAACTACAACGTCTACGTCCACTACTTTGTCTGTTGGCGCCGCATTAAGTCGTGCACGTGCCATGATTTCGCACTCCGTTTCAAATGGCGGATTCTCGAGAGCCCAGTCAAACCAACGCCAGCCAGCAAATCCATCTAAAAGGCAAAAGAAGCAGGAAAAAAGGTGTTCGAATTTGTCCTTGTCGACGTGCGACCAGTCTGGAAAGTTAGTTTTTTGCACACCGGACGTGATTTTATAGATCTAAAAGTGTACGCCGTTTTCCGAATTTCCGTTTGACTTTATAGATCGCCAAAATCAACAGTTACAGGCCGTTGTTGCGGAGTGGTTTCTAACATACCAATCAAAGAATGTCATGTCAGATAGTATGTTAGACAAATTAGTTACAAGAAGTTGCGAAGTTCTTTTAAATTATCAGTAAACAATATATTGTGTACGCCAGCTTCAGTGATATATAAAGTGTACGCCAATTGCACACCAAAATTTACATTTGTACATGTCCGGTGTACATTGTTTACTTTCCAGACTGGACGCGCGAGAAAGTGAAGGAGAGTCGTGATCATTCTCGGAATATATCGTCTTGTTGCGAGGAATCGTTGAAATCGACAATAGTGCGAGCGAAACAGACGTTCAAGAAGAGATAGGTAAAGCAGCTAGACTGAAGTACGACATTCTTACGAACAACGACTTCAAATTCTTGCGTGCAACGCGAAGAGTGCTCTCCAAGCCGTTCAACAGTGGAGCTTACGACTTCAAACAAGTAAAGATGTTGGCTGGGCAGGGATCTCTGTACATGAAACTAAAGGATAACATTTACTGCTTATTACAGCGAGAGAATTTTGATGATAAGGAAGATGATACTAGTAAGTTATTACTATTTGTATGATCGTGATTTTAGCATGTTATTATCTAAAGCAAGGGGCTACTACAGTTTAGCAGTTACTTTAGTACACCGTATTATAAGGCCAACATGTACAGCATTGTCAACACCATACTATATCTACTTGTGTACCCACTTTAAAAATATGAAAATAGCACCCATTCTGCACCCCCGTGTGGGTGTGCACACCCCCCCCCCTCCCCCACTAAATCCATCCCTGCTGTAGATGAAGGTACCTGGATACATTAGAATTAGGTTTAGGACGAATTGAGATGTAATTTGAGATCCCAAAACTGGCCAAAAGTGGGTACACAAGTAGATGTATATGGTGTTGACAATGCTGTACATGTTGGCCTTATAATATGGTGTATTAAAGCCAACTGCTAAACTGCAGTAGCCCCTTGCTTTACATAATAACATGTTAAAATCACGATCATACAAATAGTAATAACTTACTAGTATCATCTTCCTTATCATCAGAATTCTGTTGCCCTAATAAGCAGTAAATATGATCCTTTAGTTTCATGTACAGAGATCCCTGCCCAGCCAACATCTTTACTTGTTTGAAGTCGTAATCTCCACTGTTGAACGGCTTGGAGAGCACTCTTCGCGTTGCACGCAAGAATTCGATGTCGTTGTTCGTAAGAATGTCGTACTTCAGTCTAGCTGCTTTACCTATCTCTTCTCGAACATCTGTTTCGCTCGCACTATTGTCGATTTCAACGATTCCTCGCAACAAGACGATATCTTCCGAGAATGATCACGACTGTCCTCCACTTTCTCGCACGTCGACAAGGACAAATTCGAACACCTTTTTTTCCTGCTTCTTTTGCCTTTTAGGTGGATTTGCTGGCTGGCGTTGGTTTGACTGGGCTCTCAAGCGTTCTCTGTGATTGAGTCGTGAGAATCCGCCATTTCAAACGGAGGGCAAAATCATGGAACGTGCACGACTTAATACGGCGCCAACAGACAAAGTAGTGGACGTAGACGTTGTAGTTGTGGACGAAGATATTGAGGAAGTTGACGAGAAACTATGATTTCCATCTGACTCTTTCGCAAAAGTTGATATTATGGTATTTGCTTACGTCAAATGTCGAGAAAGAAATCGCAAACGATTACGCATTTCGTCCATTTTGACTGTAATAAATATCAATAGTTTGCGTCGCGACCTGGTCACGAGTCCTCAGCGACCGCGCTTTATTGAATTGAAATTTCATTGAATTGAATTTTTATTGAATTGAATTTTTATTGAATTGAATTTTCATTGAATTGAATTTTCATTGCATTGAATTTTCGCTGAATTGAATTTTCATTGAATTGAATTTTCATTGAATTGAATTTTCATTGAATTGAATTCTCACTGAATTGAATTTTCATTGAATTGAATTAAATTTTTGTTGAATTGAATAAATTGCAGAATGAATTGAGCAAGAAATGTATTGAATTGACCATGAATTTGTTCGTTTGAATATTGCTACAATCGGCGTGCCATACTAGAGATAAAAAGTGACTTTAACTCGAAAATGCTGAACATTAATATGGTTTAAAGTTTATTTTACCTTGAATTATCGGTCATGACAAAGCCATAGTTAGTTCCTTGTTTGAACAGGTTTTACAAATGCATCATTCAGGTTATATGCATGGTACTTGGCATAGTCATTATTCATTTCGTCAGAAATTGATTATTTTCACGGTCAAGAGATTCGAAAATATTGACATAACCTGACCAAATTCTGCTTGCTCCAAATCATTACCTCTCTCTCTCTCTCTCTCTCTCTCTCTCTCTCTCTCTCTTGTACCATTTTTAGGTATGATCTCCGCGCTCGCTAATCACACGGCCCTCGCTGTCGTTTGTACTATTTTTTAGGTGTGAATCACACCTAAAAATAGTACAAACGACAGCGAGCGGCGATTTGGAGAAAGTCTACAGTAAAGTATAACCAAACCGTTTTAATTTGGGCACAAGTTGAAAATTTGTGTCTGCCATTCAATGGCTCGTCAAAAAGAGTTCAAAGAAGAAAGGTGACAATCTGATTTTTCGGAATTCACCGAAGTGAATCTCATGAACAACATGACAACATCCTGTGAACTGCTTTCATGAATAATTTGGTCAAGTAGACACTCAAAAACGCGAAGTATGGTATATATAGTATTTTTTTCCGAGTCGTTAAACCTCTTCATCTCAGAAACTCACATGAAACAAAATGCTTAACGTCAGCGGAGACGAAAGAGAAGTTGAAAACTGCTACAGGTCGTATTACGTTACGAAACCAACACAATCCTACATCGCAAACAGTATCGTTGGCTGCATTGTAAATTTCGCTCTTTGCTTTGTGGGCTCATTTCTCAACGCTCTGGTCATATACGTGTTTTGGAAAACACCAAAATTGCGATCCAGAGCCTCGTATTTCATGATCATGCTTTTATCTGCAAACGATTTGATGGTTACTTCAATCGTCCATCCAGCATTCCTGATGAATGCTATAACCGAAATAACTAGAAGAGCAAGCTGTGTTTACAAGATAATTTATCATGTGTCAACCATAGTCTTGTGTCTGATCTCTGTGGAAACTTGTTTCGTTATGAATATTGAAAGATATTTAGCTATCCTTCATCCTATATATCACCTTAAACACGTCACTAAGCGGCGATGCCTGATAGTTTGCTGCGTATTCTGGTTTCCAGCATTGGCATTGACACCAGTTGCTTATGTGCTCAACTGGAAAGTTCAAATTACACTCACAGTATTGGCTGTGATTGTCGTCCTTGGAACTAGTTACATTTACATCGCAATATTTTGTATTGCAAGAAAAAAGAGGCGCCAACGAAAGCGTGAGAGCAGAAAAAAAGCGAAGAGTCCAAATGTCATGGTGGCTGAAGAACTGGAATTATCAGATGCCTCAGACGGAGAAGCAGAAAACAGAATTTCTGAAAATGTAGACAAACCAAGTCCTTTAAGCAATGCAAGAAGCGGCAATATTTTACAATCTGACACTGCAGAAAAGAAGCCAAACAAAACAATGACATTCCTACAGGAAGTACAACTTGCCAAGATCTATCTGTTGGTAGTATTTTGTACTTTCGCTTTGAATTTCCCAAACGCTCTAGTTCTCGCATGGTACCAGAATTGGGTGCACACCCCGAACGAACTTGTGCAGGCCAACATATGGACAGTCACCATCGTTGTCTTCAACTCTACAAGCAATTCTCTTATATTTTTCTGGGGTAATATAACGTTGAGGAAAGAAGGTTGGAAAGTGTGCAAAAGATTGTTACGGCGTTAAGTTTCGCTGCGATTTGACTGATGAAATTGACAGAGTATCTATAGTTACTTCAAACCATAGCCGTGAAGGAGTAAGGGGGATTTTCACAAAACTTTTGCCTCAAATTTCTCGGCTTATACAGCATCTATAATGAAAATTGTTTCGTAAATAAACTTACAAGATAGGTATAAAATTGTTCATTTTTGAAGCTATTCAAAGTACTCTCAATTCGTGCTTTATCAAAATATGAAATAAAATTTTATATCTGATAAAGCAATCCTGCTCGTATATTGAATAGTACATATATCTCGGATGTAACAATTCCGGTGCTGGTACAGGTCGTATAGGCTAAGCTAAAGCGTTAATTTTGTGTTTGGGGGGGATCGTGTGTGTGTGTGTGGGGGGAGGTATATTCATATATCCGTGTTCTGCCTTATTTCTATGCCTGGTTACTGTAGCTAACCTGCATGCTTAGTAAAAGATATATTAGTTCGTGTGTAAAACTGATAGCATACGTCGCTTAGAATTAAGGACAGTAGGGTAAAGCATAAATATAAATTACAATTCTATTGTAAGGGATTCCTTAATAGATTATGTGATATTTAAAATGGTATTAATAACATTGTTTTATGCATGTGTGTTATGTTTCTAGTTCTCGCGAGTGTTTTAAATGAAAAATAAATAGAGTAAGAGAGAATAAATGAAAAACAAATAGAGTAAGAGGACGGTTAATAAGAATTTGAAAGGCGCACTTCGTCTCCAGCGTGGAAAGGATATAATAATTAGCTTGCCACGCTAAGAGCTGATGAAACACGGAAGTAGCTAGCATATATAGTAGTATATAAGTATACAATTATAAATGCCGAAGCAAATGAAAGGATTTCCAGTTCTAATCATGTTGCAGTAATAAAAGCTCTCTTTCTCCATCGTTGAAGATTCTCAGATCTCAAAAACTCGCATCAAACATGTTTGACGTTGGCAAGAACGAAAGGGAACTGTTTGAAAACTGTAAAGACTCATAAATAACAGTGAAAATACTTCCAAAATTTAATTTTTAAACGTAGTTTTTAATGAGCGACTATTCAAGTGTTGTTTCCATTCAATCCAGAAATTGCTTTGATTGCCCGCCATATTTGGATGAGTGTGGTTTCTCACCATTTTACTCTTTCTTCGCCCAAAATATTCTTTTATATATTTGGGAAATTTCGTTTCATATATTACAGAAATTTCGTTTTATATATGGGAATTAAATTATATTTCTTTCCGTATGTATACATGTGTTTCATTTTATATATTTCTGTTTCGTTGTACATACTTCCGTTTCGTTTTATATATGGCCGTTTAGGATTACAAAAAACATTTGAGATTACATTTGTGAAGTATACATTATACACAGAAAAAACATACTCCAAAAATCAACATCTTGTAAACTCAAGATTCGAGCGTTTAAAAACAAGACAACAATTTTGCGGTAAAGAAGCTCTCTATCTTGGCACGCCATACTAATCACACCTAAAAATAGTAAAAAGGGGGCGATTTGGAGAAAGTCCACGGTAAAGTATAACCAAACCGTTTTTAAATTGGGCACAACTCGGAAATTTGTGCCATTCAATGACTCGTCAAAAAGTGCCCAGGAAAAAAAAGGTGACAATCTAATTTTTCGGAATTCATCGAAATGAGTTTCATGAAGGATATCCTGTGAACTGCTTTCATGAATAATTTCGTCAAGTGGACACTCCAAAATGGGAAGTATAGTATGAACCACATAAATAGTTTCTCTTTCCGCATCGTTAAACCTCTTCATCTCAGAAACTCACATGAAACAAAATGCTTAACGTCAGCAGAGACGAAAGAGAAGCTGAAAACTGCTACAGGTCGTATTACGTTACGAAACCAACACAATCCTACATCGCAAACAGTATCGTTGGCTGCATTGTAAATTTGGCTCTTTGCTTTGTGGGCTCATTTCTTAACGCTCTTGTCATATACGTGTTTTGGAAAACACCAAAATTGCGATCCAGAGCCTCGTATTTCATGATCATGCTTTTATCTGCAAACGATTTGATGGTTACTTCAATCGTGCATCCAGCATTCGTGATGAATGCTATAACCGAAATAACTGGAAGAGCAAGCTGTGTTTACAAGACAGTTTATCATGTGTCAACCATAGTTTTGTGTCTAATGTCTGTGGAAACTTGTTTCGTTATGAATATTGAAAGATATTTAGCTATCCTTCATCCTATATATCATCTTAAACACGTCACTAAGCGGCGATGCCTGATAGTTTGCTGCGTATTCTGGTTACCAACATTTACATTGACACCAGTTGCTTATGTGCTCAACTGGAAAGTTCAAATTACACTCACAGTATTGGCTGTGATTGTCGTCCTTGGAACTAGTTACATTTACATCGCAATATTTTGTATTGCAAGAAAAAAGAGACTCCAACGAAAGCTTGGGTGCAGAAGAAAAGCGAAAAGTCCAAATGTCATGGTGGCTGAAGAACTGGAATTATCAGATGCCTCAGATGGAGAAGAGGAAAACAGAATTTCTGAAAATGCAGACAAACCAAGTCCTTTAAGCAACGCAAGAAGCGGCAATATTTTACACTCTGACACTGCAGAAAAGAAGCCAAACAAAACAATGACATTCTTACAGGAAGTACAACTTGCCAAGATTTATCTGCTGGTGGTATTTTGTACTTTCACTTTGAATTTCCCAAACGCTCTAGTTCTCGGATTGCACCAGGATTGGGTGGACACCGTGAATGGCGTTGTGCAGGCCAACATATGGACAGCTACTCTCGTAATCTTCAGTTCCACAAGCAATTCTCTTATATTTTTCTGGGGTAATATAACGTTAAAAAAAGAAGGTTGGAAAGTGTGTAAAAGATTACTACGGCGTTAAGTTTCGCTGCGATTTGACTGATGAATAATCCACACCTATAAATATACATACCTCGGATGTAACAATTCCAGTGCTGGTACGGGTTGTATTGGCTAAGCTAAAGCGTCAATATTCGGGTGTGAGTGTGTATATTCATATATTCGTGTTCTGCCCTATATAGTTACGTGAAACGAAGTTACGTGCTTGGTTACTGTAGCTAACCTACTTGGTAAGATCTTCTAATAAGGCTTCGTGTGTAAAACTGATAGTATAAGTCGCTTAGAAGGACAGTGGGTAAAGAAAAAATGTAAATTTTAATTCAATTGTAAGGGAATCTTTAATAGATAATGTGATATTTAAAATGGTATTTATAAGGGTGTTTTATGCATGTGTGTTATGTTTCTATTCTCGCGAGTGTTTTAAATGAAAAATGGAGTAAGAGAGAATAAATGAAAAACAAATAGATCAAGAGAACGTTAATAAGAATTTAAAAGGCGCACTTCAGCGTGGAAAGGATATAATAATTAGCTTCCCACGCTAAGAGCTGATGAAACACGGAAGTAAGCTAGGAGTATAAAAGTATATAATTATAAATACCGAAGCAAATTAAAGGATTTCCAGTTCTAACGTTACAGCAATAAAAGCTCTGTTTCTGCATCGTTGAAGATTCCTAGATCTCAAAAACTCGCATCAAACATGTTTGACGTTGGCAAGAACGAAAGAAAACTGCTTGAAAAGTGTAAGAACTCATAAATAACATTGAAAATACTTCCAAAATTTAATTTTTAAATGTAGTTTTTATTGAACACTATATTCGAGTGCGTTTTTGAAGCAACTTATCCACTCGCGCGGAGCACTCATGTCTTTATACACTGAAAAAGAACGACTACTCATTTTGTGAATACTATATGAAGCAAAATTTCATTTCAGAAAAGATTCAAAAGATACAAAATTTAGGCATGTGTTATATACGCCTCTTCCCCCCCCCCCCCCCCCCCTTCTTGTTATGAACAGAATCAATGGCAGGACAGACTTTACAGTGCTTCTGAAACAAAATTTTGTCCAACTATTTATTGATCGCATTCCAAAGATCGCTTAAAACCTTGGTAGAATTTGTCTGACTCTTTTCCTTCTTGAGATATTCTACTTTATTCGGTGACATGCAAATTACACAACTTATGACATCACAGTGCGTAATTGACATATTTCGCACAAAATGCAGACACCAAGCCATTAATCCTAGTCTACACATGTACAGCACAGTTTTAGTTGTTTCTTATTGTCATATGCTACAAAATTAGCAATCAAAATCAAAGATACTCATTATGCACAATGATGTCATAAGTTGTGTAATTTACATATCAAATGAAGTCAAATATGTCGAGAAGGGAGAAAGATAGAAAAAATGTACCAACGACGTTACACTGTCATTTTAAGCGATCTTTGCAACGCAATCAATAAATAGTTGCACAAAATTTCGTTTCATAAGCACATAATGTTTGTAGGTTGCATTAGTCACATTATACAAATGATGAATGTTTATGAGTGCAATGGTAAGAATTTTTCTCGGCTATCGCCTCGTTGAATGGAACAATCAATCTTTAAACGAATGAAAATACTTTTTTAGTATTTGGATTATTTCGCATTCATTTTAAGACCGAAACCAGCCTAAAGTACTACGAAGACCGTACGAAGAGCTTTTTGACGGAAGGGAATTGTGAGAGTGCTATGGAAAAAACTAATGCACTCCTAGGAGTGGAAAATGGAACTTTTTATTTAATATCACCTGACCATAATCAACCAACTTAACAACCAGAATTTAATGAGGTATTATATAAACAGTGTTAATATTACGTTAAGATAAAATATTAAATCTATATTAATGTTACTAACTAGTGGTCTCATTATCCATTAAAAGCCAGTTTTTCATTGATCGTTTCAAAGAGCTTAATGTACAGCAGTCTATGACATGACTTGGTTCCATATTTTAACAGCTCTGCACGAGGGCCACGCTAAGCTTGTACTACATTTTTAAGGTATATTTAAGTCAAGTCGGTTGCGAGTGTTACAATAGAGAGGTTCAGATTTGGCTTCCAATACCTCTACCGCTACCTTAATCTATCTTTCAGCCAATCAGATGTGCCGGACCTACCCGATTAACCAATCAAATTGCTTAAAATCGGAAAAAGGTAGCGGTAGAGTAAGTCAAATCTGAATTTCTCTAATTATGCATATTAGAACGCCTCGTAAGCAGGTCAATGGGACACTGCCATTCATGATTTAAATATTTTGTACGCCATTTGCGCATCCTGATATAAGAGCATGTTATGGACCGTTAAGCATCCAAGATCCTTAATTGTAAATCAAATGGGATTAGGTTTCCCCTTTCATGAATCCTAGCTGCAAAATTTTGCACTTGTTGCTGTTTTTCGATGTTTCCTTGGCCTGTTCTATATACCCTTTTTCATGACACGAGCAGCTATTGATAGAACTCGCTATAGAAGGTTTTCGAAAGTGTTGTATTGGCGTGTGTATACATAGCTATATAGTGGCTATACGTACACAACTTAGCAGGAATTCTTGTGTTGAAATTGCGGTGGAGGAACTCGAAGGGTAGAGAAGAAAGTGAAATAAACATTACAGCGTGGAAGATTACAAGTAATTTAAATTTGTTCGACGATTATTGAAAATGAAATTTGTAACATGCATGTGTACGACTTTATTAAACTAAAAACAATGCTAATTTTATTCAAAACAATATTTCCTCCATCATTCTTCGAGCACTCTTATTGCATATTTGACTGTTGTCGAGTTATGCTTCGAGATACACATTTATTTACATAGTCTGTCAATTTAACAAACACACCGCGCAAAAACTTAGCGCCGTAGTAATCTTTTGCAAACTTTCAATCCTTCTTTCTTCAACGTCTTGTTTGCCCAGAAAAATATCAGAGTATTGATTGAAGAACTGAAGAGTACGAGAGTAACAGTCCAAATTTTGGCATGTACTATGCCATTCACGGTATATAGTCTATTCTGGTACTTTGCGAGAACCAGAGCGTTTGGGAAATTCAGAACGAAGCTGGTAAACACTACCAACAGATAGATCTTAGCAAGTTGTAAATCCTGTAGCAATGTCATTGTTTTGCTTGGTTTATTTTCTGCAGTGCCCGATTGTAAAGTATTCTGATTACTTACAGAACTTCGTTTGGTCACGTTTTCAGAGTTGCTACAATCTGCTTCTCTGTCAGAAACTGACTCTGCTACAATATCTGATAGTGTTGCATCCTTTTGCGAAGAGTCTTCAACAACGAAAGCGTTTTCGTCTCTCCTTCTGCTCTCCGCAAGCTTTGGTTGTCGTCTTGCTTTTCTCGCAACACCAAATATTGCAATGTAGATGTAACACGTTCCAATAATTACAACCGCAGCCAATATTGTGATTATGACTTGAACTTTCCAGTTGAGCAGATAAGCAACGGGAGTCAATGTAATTGTTGATAACCAGACGGCACAGCAAGCTACCAGACATCCACGCTTAGTGACATGTTTAAAATGATATATAGGATGAACGATTGATAAATATCTTTCAATATTCATCACAAAACACGTCTGGACAGACATTAGACACAAGACTATCGTTAACACATGATAAATTGTCTTATAAACACAGCTAGCTCTGCCAGTTATTTCGGTTATAGCATTCATCAGGAATGCTGGATGCACGATTAATGTAACCATCAAATCGTTTGAAGATAAAAGCATGATCATGAAATACGAGACCTTGAATCGCAATTTTGGTGTTTTCCAAAACACGTATATGACAAGAGCGTTAAGAGATGAGCCCACAAAGCAAAGAGCCAAATTAACAATGCAGCCAACGATACTGTTTGCGATGTAGGATTGTGTTGGTTTCGTAACGTAATACGACCTGTAGCAGTTTTCAACTTCTCTTTCGTCTCTGCTGACGTTAAACATCTTGTTTCATGGAAGTTCTTGAGATAAAGAAATCTTCAGTTAACAGCGAAAAAAGAGAGCTTTACAGAGCTTTACCGTATACACTAGGCGGAGTCACGGAAATACTTTGCATTGGGATTATAGTTTATTAGCGTTGACAACACTTCCGCATTCTTCTAATTAAAGTGCTAGCTTTGCCCTTGACTGCAAGAACAATTAGTACAATACATGACCCTCACACAAGATGACCAAAAAACAAACAGGTTGCAACAAGTCTGTTCACGTCTTGCAACAGACTTATGATCGACAAGCCGATATCAGGATGCGTTCGCATGGCTTGTGACAACTTGTTGACGACAAGTCTGTTACAAGTTGTTAACAGACTTGATCCAAGTTAAATGTCAAAACTTGTTATCCACAGGCTTGCCGCAAGTTGTTTCAACAAGTTGTAACGAGAGTTGAGGAAAGTCTGATACAAACTCTCACTTCTCTACTCTCATTTAACTCTCGCTCCCGTTTGACCAGGAGACGAGGGTTGAGAAAACTCTCACACAAACTCTCGCTTCTCAACTTCAGGCTTCGTGATTGAAACGAAAGTAATCACTGTTTATGATCTATAGTTAATTGTATTTTATTGTTATAACCAACCACTCACAAAGCCGGTTAGTATAGGTCGGTGGCGCGAATACTCGTTTACACAACTTAAATAAATCAAATTTAAATAAATTGCACATAGCATGTTATACGTATTCGGTAAAGTCAGGCAATTACACTATAGTGACATAACAGTTGTGTGCTTTTGACTGCACTACCTACAATGGCAACTTTACTTCTAGACATATGTATTTAAATAGTCTGCTAACGTCATTAGTCTAACAGCTAGTAAAAGATCCCGTATATTGCTGTGCTTATGTATAGCACTGCGCTAACTACACTGGCAGCGTTAGTTACATTTACACTCTTCAATGCCATCAATCACACCGCGGCGAAGTTTAACGGCGTAGCAATCTTTTGCACACTTTCCATCCTTCCTTCTTCAAGGTTATATTACCCCAGAAAAATATGAGAGAATTGCTTGTGGAACTGAAGAATACGAGAGTAGTTGTCCATATGTTGGCCTGCACAACGCCATTCACGGTGTCCACCCAATCCTGGTGCAATGCGAGAACTAGAGCGTTTGGGAAATTCAAAGCGAAAGTACAAAACACTACCAACAGATAGATCTTGGCAAGTTGTAATTCCTGCAAGAATGTCATTGTTTTGCTTGGCTTCTTTTCTGCAATGTCACTTTGTAAAGTATTCTGACTGCTAGCGTTCCCTAAAGGGCTTTGTTTGCCCACGTTTGCAGAGATGCTGTCCTCTGCTACTCCTTCTGGAAGTGACTCTGGTACGACATCTGACAGAGTTACAGCGTCGTTAATATGTGCGGATTCGACATTTGGTATTTCTTCTTTTTTCTTGGCGACTTCAAGCTTTCGCTGGCGTTTCTTACGTCTCGCAATACAAAATATTGCAATGTAGACATAACAAGTTCCAATAACCACAATCGCAGCCAATACAGTGATTATAACCTGAACTTTCCAATTCAGTACATAAGCAACTGGAGTTAATGTTATTGTTGGGAACCAGACGGCGAAACAAGCTATAAAACATCCACGCTTAGTGACATGTTTGATGTGATATATAGGATGAAGGATAGCTAAATATCTTTCAATATTCATGACGAAAAAAGTCACGACAGACATCAGACACAAGACTATGCTTGACACATGATAAACTGTCTTGTAAACACAGCTAGCTCTACCAGTTATTTCGGTTATAGAATTCATCAGGAATGCTGGATGGACGATTGAAGTAACCATCAAATCGTTTGAAGACAAAAGCATGATCATGAAATACGAGGTTTTGGATCGCAATTTTGGTGTTTTCCAAAACACGTATATGACCAGAGCGTTGAGAAATGAGCCCACAAAGCAAAGAGCCAAATTAACAATGCAGCCAACGATACTGTTTGCGATGTAGGATTGTGTTGGTTTCGTAACGTAATACGACCTGTAGCAGTTTTCAGCTTCTCTTTCGTCTCCGCTGACGTTAAGCATCTTGTTTCATGTGAGATTTTGGGTTGAAGAAATCTTGAACGACGAAGAGAGCTTACTGTATGCTCTAGAATGAAATGCTTTGCCTTCGTATTATAGTTTGTTGACGTTGACAGTTAACACTTCCGCGTTCTTTGAGTGTTTGGGAAAGTTAGGGATCACAAGGGTCAGAATTCTATGCCAAGCAGCCGAACTAATAAGCAGGGGCAGGTTGTATAAAAAAATCAGAACAACGTATTTTGTACTTAATCATTATTTAACTACAAAACAGTGATTAAAAAAGTGATTAAGAGTTTTATACAACCGGCCCCAGCTCTATAGGGGGTTGGAAAGGGACTAGATTATTCCCTACCTGCGTTACTGAATAATTACTGTAATCGAAACAGCGAGAGTCTACAGGTGTAATTTATGTTTCCATTTTAAAATGGTTCGGTCATAAAAAACGTGTCCTTGTGCTATCATCATCAAAAGCACAAGTACATGGCCAGAACGCGGAAGTTGCAACGGACGTGTTATCAACAAGCTGATACCAGCATAGGTTCGCTTAGCTTGTGACAGCTTGATGACGACAAGTCTGTTGCAAGTTGTCAACAGACTTGTTGCACGTTCATTGTCAAAACTTGTTATCCACAGGCTTGCTACAAGTTGTTTCAACAAGTTGTAACAAATCTGTAAATGACAAGTTGCAAAAAGCTTGGTTTTGACAGACTTGATAAAATTGACAAGTTTTGTTGCAACTTGTTGACAAGCCTGTGGTGTTTTTGGCTGTGTATACAGTATGCAGAGCATTGGATTGGCGGCAACTGGTGCCTTGGTTGTGTTTAAATCGACACATGTTTTCCATCGTCTGAAATTTCGTTCAATGGTATATTTTCCATGCTCTCACACTCCTCGTCGCCAGACTCCTCCTCGTCTGCACGCTCCTCGTCGCCAGACCCCTCCACGTCTGAACGCTCATCGTCCCCACGCTCCACTGTTTCGCGCCTTGGCCTCAAAGCTTTGAGAAGTTTTGTTTTGTAATGCTTTCGCTGTTCTTCATTTGAAAAGTCTAGATAAGATTTCTGTCTCAGAACTTTGGGAAGACCTTTTAACGAGACGTCATCTAGTTTTATCAAAACAACCCTATCTTTTAAAACTTTTTGTGCCGTGCTCTCGCAGTCCATCGCAATGTTCAGTTCTTGGACGCAAAAAGAACTCTCCAAATAATTTTTTGAAACGATAAGCAATGTCTTATTGCTGCAGTATATGGATTCCGCCATATTGTCTAGTATAGTTCTACCGACTTCCCAGTCACGTTGGTGTAAGCAGACTGTCAGGTTGAAAGGGGGTTCTTCCAAGGTTTTACAAAGATCCTTTACCCAATCAAAGTCTTTGCTGCTGTAGGAGACAAAAACATCCCAACGAAGCTCTGGGTCGCTCTCTACAAAAATATTTCAATGCAAACTTGTCTGTGCGGTGAATCGGTGATTAAGTGAGGCTGGTGTTGTGTACAGTATATAGGGTCCCAGTTCTGTTGATATTCGTTTTTTAGGCTTGTTAAGAATCGATGGAAGTGCAGGTATTAACTCGTTTGACTGCATGTTAATACTTTATAACAGTATCAGTTCTCAACTTAAGAAGAAAACTCTCATACAAACACACACACTTTCCAATTCTCATGTAACTCTTGTTCTCATTTCCCAAAAACAAGAGAGTTGAGAAAACTCTCATAGGAGCTATCGGTTGTTAACTCTCATGCAACTCGTTTGAGCAGGACATGAGTTGAGAAAACTCTCATACAAACTCTCACTTCTCAACTCTCATCAACTCTCATACAACTATTGTTCTCGTTTGACCAGGACATGAGAGTTGAGAAAACTCTCATACAAACTCTCGCTCCACAACTCTCATCAACTCTCATGCAACTATTGTTCTCGTTTGACCAGAACATGAGAGTTGAGTGAACTCTAATACAAACTCTCGCTTGTCAACCCTCATCAACTCTCATGTAACTCATGTGTGACAAAAGAATTAAAAAACTCTCACACTTACCATAAAGACGTTGTGATTTCAACTTCTTCTTACGCAAACAACAAATGAAGACAACAATAATAGTGCCGGTTAAGATACAGCCAACCGCCACTCCAACAGCCACCCTTACATTCTGTCTACTCTTTCCTTTCGGCAATTGCCGCTCTAAATTGAAGAAAAACCACCATCTATTACAAGTTGATGAGAAACTCGTCTGTGTGAGCGCATGACCTCGTTACGTATTCTCTCTATTTAGCGCCCCGGGGGGCTTATTCATTTCCGGACCTTTTGAGGGAGGCTTATTAGAGAGGGGGGCTTAATTGAGAGGGGGGGGGCTTATTTAATCATCCAAAAAAAAAACAGCGATGGAGATTATCTCTTTGAATGCAATAAACTCAAAATCACTACACAGTATATATCATATAACAACAGCATTTATACTAACAATATAACAACATATAATATACCGGTGCCTGGTAACAACATATAATATATATATATATATAGTATAATATAACAGCATATAATATATATATATATATAGTATAATATAACAGCATATAATATATATATATATATATATATATATATATATTATGGGGGGCTTATTAGAGAGGGGGGCTTATTTGAGAAGGGGCTACATAGAGAGATTACGGTAATCTATGTAATAATTTATGTGACATACGCAAGTCTGTCTTGGTGCGATCTATTCTCGCACCACACAGCCCAAAATGCCGCAGACTTGTTGCAATTTATCATATTTACTGGCTTGCCAAAACTTGCCAACAAGTAGACCGTTAAAATCGGGCGTGTTGCAACTTGTCATTTGAAACAACTTGCAGCAAGCCTGCCTGCGGACTACAAGTTTTGAAAATCAACTTGCAACTTCTATTGGGGGGGGGGTGTGTGAATATTCATATATTGGTCTCCAGCCTCACTAATTTCTTTTGAAATCAATCTCATTTCAAAAGAAATTAGTTGGGCAGAACATGAATACACAAATAGTCAAACTCCACCCACGGTTGTAATTCTTTTCAAGCCAAGGTAAACGACTTACCTTTAACAACAATATTGAAATTCTTCTTGAATTGATTAGGGCAGGTTGAAGATGTCGCAAACATTTCTTTGTAGTAACACGAGTACAACCCAGTGTCGTTCACGGTTGCATGAGTAATATTAAGACCAGTATAACTGATGGAGTGCAAAGGATCTGGATTGTGACTTTTAAACAGCACATTCTCAATCTCGTAGCTTTGGTTGTGGTGAGTTATACCAAACTTAAAACATTTTTTGATTTGATTATTTGTCGTCGTCAACTCGCAAACAATTGAATACGATTGTCCAGCATAAATTGTGACATTTATTTGTGAATCGCCTTTCCATTCCATGCAACTCTCTAAAGAAAAGCACTTCAATTTATTTTGCTAGCCAGTAATATTCAAATTAAATTTCCAGGGGCAAAACTAACACTAAATTTTTGGGAGGGTGCGGACATACTGTATTGCTGTATTTATAAGTTCAACTTTTTATACAGTTTGCAAATTTATTACGAACTTTAAAAGTTTATTTTGGGACTTCCAAGCCAGTTTGTCAGACATGTTGCAAGTTCACTGCCTAAAGTTGTTTCAACAAGTTGGAACAAGTCTGCAAATGACAAGCCGTAGCATGCCTGTTTAAAAAAACTTGTTGCAACTTGATGAAATTGACGAGTTTGTTGCAACTTGTTGACAGTGAGTTACAACAGTAACATTGACAGCTTACAACAAGCCTGTATAAACGTTTTGGAAGCTGGCACACGAGATACAAATCTTACCTGCAATGCAAGGAACTAGGTAAGAAGCTCTGGACATTCCATTAGCATTTTGAGCACTGCATGTCATATTGTCATCGGTGTTTACATTTATAAGGCTTATATTACTCCAGTAACGATGCTTATAGTATCCACTTTTCACTTCCCGTACTCTGGAATCACCACGACTCAACAAATTATCATTTTGGTACCAGCGAGTTGTTGGTTTCGAATGCGAATCAACGCTGCAGTTGATTTTTAAGTAGCCCTGAACAAGTTTGTCATCACCGTAGATTTTTACTTTTGGAAGAGCTAAATGGAGAGAAATAATTATTACAATGGATGTCAAAGCACACAGCCAATGGAAACCAATGCCACAGACTTGCAAGTTGTGAATTTTATTAGGTTGCTCTAAGTGCAACAAACTTGTCAATTCCATCGAGTTGCAACAAGTGCGTTAAAATCAGGCTTGTTACAAATTGTTGAAACAACTTGCAGCCCAGATTTCAGAGTTATCAAAGTGTGTGGGGAAGACAATTTAAAAGACCACAAATGCGCAAGTGAAAAGGATCCCATGTCCGTACATTTATGCATTGCAAGAGAACTAACCGAAGTGACTTCTTCTTGTGACGAAATTTCAACTTCTTCTATACTGATAAACATTATATATTCAAGGTATGGTCAGTTGGCTGAATATGTTAATGTTTGCATCTGCAGTGCATCGCCAAAATGATTTAATTTCAATGTTTATATATACATGGATTGCGAATCTCAAAGTTTACTTACCTTCGCATGTACTTGCTTTGGTATTCAAATTGTTTAACTTAAACTGACCAACCAGAACTAAGATTTCGAAAAATACACGTGGGAATTACCATAAATCTTGTGTGAGTGAGTAAGCTCTTTTGTGTATTTTAAGATTCGCGATCCGTGTATGGTCCATTTTGAATGTTTTTCAATTCTTCAAATACAAAATATTGTGTGGACATATACAAAAGTGCATGGGGAAGAACAGAAAACTTTGCAATCTAGCTTTCAGCAAGCCTGCGGATAACAAGTTTTGACAATCAACTTGCAACAAGTTTGTTGACAACTTGCAACAGACTTGTCGTCATAAGCCATGGAAACTCATTCTGATATTACAATGTTCACATTGATCACACAGCACACAACACTTAGAATTAGCCAACGATATTGAGCGAACAGCCATGAACGCCTATTTCATCAACAGTGTGTTAAAGATATTCAAGATCAAATTTTGAAATCTCTAGATATTTTTATTAATAGAAAGTAAAGAAAAACACTTCAGACATGGCAGATTTTTAAAATATGATGAAAATATCAAGAGCAAATATATGTCTGTGGGAGCAGCTTCTAATCAATGAATTTTTCAAACTTTTTCTACCCTTTAAGTGTCTCTGATTTGCCACAACAATCTTTAACAACATCGACTATAGTGGCACTTTATCATAATTCATTTTATACACCATACATACCATAATGCTATAACGGAACAGAAGCATAATAATTAAACTCACTTGTGTTATTGTTGGCCAGGACCATCTCAAAGAGAACAAAGACACACACCAGATTTCCAATGTTATTCATTATCGTCTCTCCAGTTCTGTATGAAACATCAAGGATTTGAACAGCCAAACTCACAAGAAGTTGACCCGCCGGTCAGAAAATAAAAGATTTTCGGTGAAGTACTCAATCACCTAATTACTGAACCAGTGTATTTATACTAATCATTTAATTAAGTTTAATACACCGTTTCTAAACAAAACTTTAATTAAAACACAATCAATTTATTACAAAGACTTTTACTAACAATTTAGAAAGACAAAGTCTTGACAAAGTCAATTATCTACCTTCTCAGCGGGCGCTCGGTTTAGGGAGGGCTGTTGGGGGGGGGGGGGGGGGGGGCCTGTGCGGGTCAAATATGCGTGAAATCCAATGGTGAAATCTGATCTGAAATTCGATCGCAGATCTTTAATCAAACCTTAATTTAGATTAATCCCCCCTAATCCTAATCCAAACTAAGATTAACTCAAGTTATAACAATGCAGAGACACACAAAGCAGATGCCCAGATACTCGCACACTGTAGCAGCCGAGGTACTGTCACACCCTACCGCTTAGATGCCTCTTTTTCACTGAAAACATCCATTGTTGCCAAATTCATGGTGACAATGTACCTGAATGCATCTATGGTTATAACAATGAAAGACAGGCGATGGAAACAGGTTTTCTAAGGAACGATTCATGAACAATGATGACTTTTGTTTCAAAAGTCCAGTCACAAAGCCTGGCCATTTTAGGTTGGTGTTTACCCAACCTAAACCCAAACACACCTTCTATAATTTTCCATAAGCTTAGTTTAAGAGACTTCCTCGACGCCCCCCCCCCCATCACACTCATATCACAGGATATACACCCCCCTCCCATCACAGGATGTATATTATTAACGTTACTGCATCACACCCAGATATCATGTCAATCTATTTTGACGTGTATCCGTCACCAACGGAAACTACACGCCATAATAAACCTATGACGTCATTAGACCAATGATAAGACAATACTTAATTTCCCGTATCGCTACAAATCGCGGAAGTTCCCATAGCGGTTTTATCGTTTACGCTCAGGAGCATGAATCCGACGGCATGGTGGACTGCGGAATATGGAGCCAAAAACCCATGTTTTCAAAACGACTATACTAGACTCCTTCTTCTCGGCTTTATGCCCCCATAAAGTAGAAAAGACGAAGTCTGATAATAAGAAAACGCAAATTGTTTCTATTCAAATCTATCATAGTTGTCTGAAGACTTGAAAAACAAGGAACCTAAAAGCATTTACTTATCCGAGAACTTTTTCTGAAGTGCAAATATATACGGAATAAATCCACTGACTGAATTGGATGTTTTCAAGCTGTTCAAAACAGACCAGGTTTCTACAATCTTGTTCGTAAGTCTGTTTCTTCGTAGTGTGTTCCATCAAAATAGCTACAATTTGTTCTTACATACTTCTACTACTACATACTTCTACCAGAAAGTAAAACCTAATGTACATCCAGCACCTGGCCACGTCGTGCTCTTTGTGAAAATTTGACAATAGACACATATTAAATACACAAAATTTTCCCGGATATTTCCAGGACAACGTCGGAAATTTCTAAGAAATGCAATCAACAGGCAGGACAGCACTGATCGTGTGGTATCTGGGCGTTTTCACATGTCAATTCAGGACAGACTTGTGTTTCACATTCTGTTCTCGATTCCTGGAATGGAAAGTTTGAAATGTATAAAGTTATAAATAGGATGTTGTTTAATTAACACGTTTAGTCACATCACATCACATCACATCACATCACATCACATCACATCACATCACATCACATCACATCACATCACATCACATCACATCACATCACATCACATCACATCACATCACATCACATCACATCACATCACATCACATCACATCACATCACATCACATCACATCACATCACATCACATCACATCACATCACATCACATCACATCACATCACATCACATCACATCACATCACATCACATCACATCACATCACATCACACATAAAGTAACGTGAGACATCACATCACACATAAAGTAACGTGAGACGTACATCGATATCACATCACATCACACATAAAGTAACGTGAGACGTACCTTACAGATACAAGTTTTACAAGGACCAACCCGCCATGATTCACCAAACTCACGCGTCCTTCCCAAATGATCAATACAAACAGGTGTTTCGTGTTTCTTCTCCAAATTCTGTACCTGAAGACCAATACATAACGTTTACTGGCAGTTGCTATCAGTGAAGCATTTTGGTCTAATCAAATCGCTCAATCAGTTCTAAACTGTACTTCTTAGAGGTCCAGTAAGGATCATCTCTTATTGATCCAGTGTTACTACAGGAGAAAACCCAAACTAAACAAACTTTATTCATACTGGGTAGCAGTTCTAAACTGATATTCCTATAGGTCCAGTAAGGATCATCTCTTATTGATCCAGTGTTATTACAGGAGGAAACCTAAACTAAACTAACTTTATTTATACTGGATAGCTCTATCAGTTCTAAACTGTTTTTCCTAGAGGTCCAGTCAGGATCATCTCTTATTGATCCAGTGTTACTACAGGAGGAAACTAAAACAAAACTAACTTATTTCTAAAGCTAATTATTTCATTACCTTGCCTACAATATTTCTAAGAGTTTCTTGCTGGGCTGAAACACGAGACTGAAGTTTGTCAAACTTGATGTACAGATTCTCTACTTCATTCTCAACTAGACCATTTTCCATGCTAGCAAATCTTTTGTTTCTCTTAACTTCGTTTACACTGTAGGACAGCGTAAATGTTTGGTCTTGGTCTCGACAATTTTCTGCAATTAGATGAGAGTGGATGATAAAATTGTTTCCTGAAGATAAACAAACCAGGAAACACTGTCTCCTAGCCATGTTTCCTGAAGGTGGACAAATCAGGAAACATTTTTTTAGCCAAGGTAGACAAACCAGACAATATACCTGTACAGCATTCCTTCCATAAGCGAAGATCAATACTTGGCTGAGAAGAACAAGACGAATAATCAGACAGGTGATTGACACGCAGGAACACGTCTGATTGTACTTGTGTTATATTATCACCATTATCACACAGGACTCGACCCAGGGTTACCCGTTTGATCTGCGTCAGTTGCCCCGGCTCAAATACGCCGTCATACTCATAGAAGAACCTGGTTTAAAATATAAAATCAGATGCAAAGTAAGACATCATTAGTGGGCAAAACAAAAAATTCAAACTGAAATATCTCAACATCGAAGCACTGTAACAAAAAGGCGTAAAAAGACTTGCAGTAAAGTTTCCAACGTTCTTTCACATAATGGAACAAACGTTTTCGTTTCATAAACACTTTAGGAATGCCGCCTACAAGAGCTATCAACCGAGCAAACTTTACTCGTGATAACTGAAAGTGTGCGGTGGATTTTACGGAGTTTTTTCCTCGTGTAATCTTTTCTCGTGTATCTAACAAGGTTGCATGACGCACAGAACTCAGTAAAATCCAACTGCGCACGGCAAGCTATCCGCTGAGCTGTCAGGCACGAGTAACTCTTGCACAGTCGGTAGCTTTCCTGTGTGGAAGGCTTTACTGAAGACCAGAATTCCAATGCACGTCTTAAAATCGTGAAATCTGAGTTATCTACACCAGATAAGCTGAAAAATATGCCTGACCACGGCGGGAATTGAAGGTACGACCTTTGAAATACCAGCTTAATGTTCTGCCAACTGAGCTACGCGGTCAGATCGGTTCAAGTATGTGATATTTTGGAACTGAGTTTAGCTTCTTCGATATCAATGAAATCTTAAATGTAATCGTCTTTTTATTGCGTTTTAGTGTTACGTACTAGGGTGAAAATATTTTTGTGGCATTGGTCTAAGTTTATATCCACGAAAGGCTTTGTTACCTGTCCCCATCACGCAGGTTCTTGAACTGCATTGCAATGAGACATTGAAATGTGGGACCCAAGAGGCTGCCGGGAACGATATCTTCCAAGATCCCGCCGACCCACAAGCCAATCTTATTCACATCGCCGTAGTGCGTCTGCAACTTTCTAATGATTTTCTCATTCGAAATCACGCTTTTCAATTCATCAAACGTTTTCAAGGGTTCCAAGTTACACAGAGCGCGGTACTCGTTGTAACCAGGCAGGCCGTGGTCGCGTGCTCTCTTGATGTTCAGCGCGGCCAGGTCGAGCGCGACGGCGTGCGCCATCTCGAACAAGCGCTCAGTAAGTTCTGTGTTTAAAACCCCATCCTGATCTCGCCTGTCCTTTGCGGGAGCGTAGAACAAGCCCCTGATTATCGGATCGATTCCGCCCTCTTCCACAATCCTGTAGGGAGCAAAAAATGCCTTGTGCAACGGGATATCGCCTTCTTTGATCGTCTTAAACGACGAGTTCAGACGCTTAAGTACAGGGTTGATCAAGCTGTGTCCAAACCTGAACGCGGCCGTTGCAAAGCCATTGAATATGCTCGCATCCACGTCGGGTTTATATCCCTCGTATTTTCCGAGAATTTCCATGCCTTGCTTTCCTAGAATTTTTGGCAGATACTGCTCGTACGTGATATGCTGCATTTCCGCGCCTACGATTTTTCGAGTTTCCTGGAAGATCTTCTCGCCGCCCCAGCTTGGATTCAAGATGCGCAGTTGCGTCGCAATTCTGTTATGTTCGCGCATCCATATTGTGTGCATAGACAGCAGACCGAGTTGCTCGTTGGCGCGGTGATCGCCCGCAAGAAAGCACGGGATAGGACTCTCCTTTTCCGACTTCAAACACTCAATGGGCGTGCCTTCATTAAACGGCAGCAAAGGTTTACCGTTGATCAGTATTCCCGTTTTCAAAAGACCGTTATTATTGGACAGATCCCGCAAGTGTTGCTCCTCGTCGGCAGACGAGCCGTAGACGTTCGACGCGTCCAGATATGACGTAATTTGATTCATCTGTTCGCGCGTGGACACCACGCTAAAGAAAACGGAAGTCGCTCCGGTACCACAAGCCGAACTCGAGCGCGTGAACGTCATGCATTTGTGACGTTTTATGCGTTTATCGCCCGGGGGGATTTGGATGGGAAAGCAAGGCGACTGATTCTCGCAGGTGCTGGTGCAGTCCTCGCCGTCAGTGAACCGCTGGCTGCTCGGGCTGGTGACGGTGAAATCTAAGTCGTGGTCCAGGAACTGACCCCATTGCATGAGCATGTGAGTAAATGTCTGGTCGGGCGTGACGTTCGCAGTTGATATAAGCTCGGTTGAAACCAGACGCGCGCTGGGTACGACGTCCTTATTACGCCAACCGACCGGCGTGTTGAAACCGTTCTCGTACACAGGTCGGAGAAGCCGTCGGAAAGCGGTCAACGAGGCGCCCCACATGGGGTTATCCAGGTTATTGCACGTGCCATCAATGGTTCTGTACTTCTTGTGGTAGCACAGGTTCTCGGTGCAGTTCACGGTTCGCCTGTGCTGGGTACACCCAGAAAGATTTGCGATCATTTCCAGGTAGGTCGGCGAGACGAGATCAAAGTAGTTGTAAGATATTTCACTGATGTTTAGCATCTTGCCCTTCTCGACGTTCTCGTGGATTAATTGGATTGTTGTCTCGAAGACCTGGGAAAGAGTGAATAGAATTTTGGTAATAACATAAATAACTACACACAGCCAAACAACGAGTTGTAACAAGTGTGTTGACATCTTGCAACAGACTTGTTATCAACAAGCCGATATCAGGATGCGTTCGCATGGCTGGCGACAGCTTGTTGACCACAAACCTGTTGCAAGTTGCCAAAAGACTTGTTGTAAGTGGATCGTCAAAACTTGTTATCACATCACATCACACCACATCATACCGCATCATAAGACACCACATCACATCACATCACACCACACCACACCACACCACACCACACCACACCACACCACACCACACCACATCAAACTACACCACACCACATCACATCACATCACATCACATCACACCACACCACACCACACCACACCACACCACACCACACCACACCACACCACACCACACCACACCACACCACACCACACCACACCACACCACACCACACCACACCACACCACACCACACCACACCACACCACACCACACCACACCACACCACACCACACCACACCACATCACATCACATCACATCACATCACATCACATCACATCACATCACATCACATCACACCACACCACATCACATCACACCAAATTACACCACATCAAACTACACCACATACACAACACCACACATCACAACACACCACACCATATCACCTACCTCAGCAGCCCGGGCAATTTCGATTGCTTGTTTGTTTGGAAAGCGAAACAAAGCGAGCAAATCACTGGGAGATTTAGGTCGAGCTTGTGCAAACAAACGTTGTATTGTCGTCTGTATTGCTCGGTTGATTGCTTCTTTTGCTATCATGATTGAAGAGTTGACAAACTTGTCTCCAGGTCCTTGTGCCGTGGCTGAAAACATTGAAAAAAATGATTGATGTTAGCAATGAAACAACACGAGAAACTACAACACATGAAATAAGACTGAACTAAGCAAGCTTAAAACTTGTAACAACTTTGTCAAGAAGCCCCGGTTAACAAGTTGAGTTCGTACACTTCCGCCCAGATGCCAACAATTTGTCGACAAGCTTGTAACAAGCTTGACAGGAATATCAGATTGGTTACAAGATTGTCCTAAAAACTCTGATACAGACTTGTTGTAACAAGATCGTCACAAAGTTAACAACACAAGGCTGTAACAATATTGTTATATCATGACTCTGTATCAGTCTTTTTGAAACAACCTTGCAACAAGTCTGACAGTCCCATCAATCTTCTTACAAGTTGTTTACAACTTGTTTCAAACTTGTTCCAACAACTTGGAACAAGCAGTGCGAACACAACTTGGCAACAGCTTGTGAACAGACTTGTTATAACCCGTCTGCAGGCTTGTCAAAACTCGTGAGTTTTTACTCGGGTTGCGTACGAGATAAATTTAAGGTAACTCCACTCACCTCTTACCACAACCCTAACGGTTTTAATTTCGGTGCCGACATCGTTTTTCGCCAAACATTGATAGTTTCCCTCATCGTTTTTACCAATTTCTTTGATGCTCAAGTCTCCAGAGGGTTGGAGCACGAATCTGTTGCCATTGGTCACGCGTATATCATCCTTAACCCACGTGATCACAGGCTTGGGACGGCCTCGCGCGGAGCAAGTCAAGGAAACCTCGTCACCAACATTGACAACGAGATCTTGCGATATCGACACAATCTCTGGCTTGGCTAGGAAAAATTAAAGGATTGAGAGATAGACAGAAATTTATAATACATGATTCAGGTGGTTCAGACACAAACCACGACAGCTTATTGTAGAATACTACCTACACTGAACCACCACGTTTGAGATATCTTTTTCAGGTAGTTCAGACACAAACCACGACAGCTTATTGTAGAATACTACCAACACTAGGACCATAACGTTTGAGATATCTTTTTCAGGTAGTTCAGACACAAACCACGACAGCTTATTGTAGAATACTACCTACACTGGACCACCACGTTTGAGATATCTTTTTCAGGTAGTTCAGACACAAACCACGACAGCTTATTGTGGAATACTACCTACACTAGACCATCACGTTTGAGATATCTTTTTCGGGTAGTTCAGACACAAACCACCACAGCTTATTATAGAATACTATCTACACTAGACCACCACGTTTGAGATATCTTTTTCAGGTAGTTCAGACACAAACCACGACAGCTTATTGCATACGTTTGAGACATACCTTTACGTTTAACAACCAGTCGGGATGTCGCAGTTCGCACGCCAATCACGTTGATGGCTTGGCATGTGTACACGCCTTCGTCACGTGGTTGCACCAGCAATATCCTCAGACTTCCGGTAGTCAAGATCACGTGACGTTCTTCGGACGGCAATCGTGTCCCGTCCTTAAACCAAGTCATAGCTGGTGTTGGATAGGCGTCCGCGCGGCACGGCAGCGAGGCCGATGTCCCCTCGACAACTTCTGTGATTGCCGCGGGTTTCAAACTGAACACAGGCGTTGCTGAAGAAAAATAGTTACAAGTTACCACATGTGCCCGTGGTAACAGCAATCAAGTCAAAAATTTCGACTGTAAATATGACAACATCTAGCGTTCAGAGATGAGTGGGTCTGCTGGAACATTTCCAGCTTTGGTTAATGATATTGTTGAATGCTTAGCAGAATGTCAACAGAGCTTAGGTAGAATTGGTGAAAAAAATAAATGATGTCCAGGCTTCGAGTAAATGCAATTATAAAACTATTCCTGAGAACCTGTTCACATCAGCGAGACAAAAACCAGCCCGGTTTCATATGGCAGATTTCATCCAGTGACAAGATAGTGGACAGCAGGTATGGACAATTTCTGGTTTGCAAGCGAATTCTCAAATACGTGGTCAACACAACGTGAAACTGAGCATCAACACGTCCCTTGGGTAATTGGAAAGTTTGTTTTGAAGTCGTACACAATCAGAAACGCCACAAACTTGATGCAAGTTGCCGATTTTTTACCAGCTTGATGCACGTTTGTCTTCTAGTTGCATCAAGCCTGTTGGCTTCATCAAGTTGCATCAAGTCTGTGAAAATCATACTCGATGCAACTTGATATTTGCAGACTTGTTGAAACAACTTGTATCAAGCTTGTGGATAAAAAGCCTTGAGATCAACTTGCATCAAGCCTGTTGACAACTTCCAGCACTCTTGTTATCATCAAGCCGGAGCAAGCGATGTGAACGCATCCTGATATCAGCTTGGTGACTGCAAGGTAACAAGCCTGCAGCAGACTTACTGCCACTTGCCTGTTTCTGGCTGTGTAAACGCGACATTCAGCGAACTAAACTGTTTGAAACTTGCTAAAATAGGCGTGAACATTGGCTCAAGAGCGCTAGGAATTTTTATACTTACTTTTGACCACCAATGTAGCGGATCTCGTGATATACCCGACTTTATTCCGAGCTCTGCACGTGTACTGGCCGTGATCACGTCTTCTGGCTTCAGAGATTTGTAACGCTCCCGACTTTAGGATACGAAGTCGACTAGACGGGGTAAGACGGTGACCGTTACGTCTCCAACTGATTATAGGGTTCGGAATTCCTTGCGAGGAACATTTTAACATCAATGCATTTCCCTCCACCACTTCTGTGTCTTGGGGAGTATCGGTGAACGTTGGAGCAACTGTGGATAAAAGATAGGTTGAAATAATTACCGCGGGGAAACCGTAGAGGTAAGGTAAGATAAAGGTAAGATAAGGTAAAGGCAAGGCACGACAAAGGTAAGGCAAAGGTAAGATTAAGGTAAGATTAAAGTAAGGTAAGGTAAAGGTAAGGTAAAGGTAAGATTAAGGTAAGATTAAGATAAGGTAAGGTAAGATTAAGACAAGGTAAGGTAAGGTAAGGTAAGGTAAGGTAAGGTAAGGTAAGGTAAGGTAAGGTAAGGTAAGGTAAGGTAAGGTAAGGTAAGGTAAGGTAAGGTAAGGTAAGGTAAGGTAAGGTAAGGTAAGGTAAGGTAAGGTAAAGGTAAGGTAAGGTAAGGTAAGGTAAGGTAAAGGTAAGGTAAAGGTAAGGTAAAGGTAAGGTAAAGGTAAGGTAAAGGTAAGGTAAAGGTAAGGTAAAGGTAAGATTAAGGTAAGGGTAACGTGAAGGTAAAGGTAAGATTAAGGTAAGGTACAGGTAAGGTACAGGTAAGGTAAAGTAAAGGCAAGGCAAGGCAATGTAAGGTAAAGGTAAGATAAGGGTAATGTACAGGTAAGGTAAAGTAAAGTAAAGGTAAGGCAAGGTAAAGGTAAGATTAAGGTAAGATAAGATAAAGGTAAGGTTGCAGCAAGCCAGTGGATAAGGTCTCAGAAGTCTGCAAATGATAAGTTGCAACAAGCCTGATTTTCACGGACTTGTTGCAACTTCATGAAATTGACAAGTTTGTTGCAACTTATTGACTGTTGCAACAAGCTTGTAAATATGACAGCTTGCAACAAGTCTGTGGCGTTTTTGGCTGTAAACGGCGTGAAAAGTATGTTAGGACTGGTACTACCGACCTTCCTCTTCGTAATACATCAAACGTGCTTCCGAGACTTTCTGTCCAGCGGAGTTTCGCGCCAGACAATGATAAGTGGCTTCGTCATCTTTGCCCGGTTGGTGAATTTCTAAAGTTCCATCGTCCAGGATGACATAATGTTCGTCGGTGTCGAGTTGCACACGATTCTTCAACCACGTGATCGTCGGCGTCGGATGACCGCTGGCCTGACAATAGAAGTACGCGCGACTCGGAGGTCTGGAACTAATCACGATGTCTAGCGGGATTTTAACGAACGTGGGTTGGCTGCAATTTAAATCCTCGGGCGTCAGTGAGATGAGCGTACGACCCTCCAAATGCTTTGGGGCAGTACATGTTGATTTTATATTGTTTGACTTGATTTTCCGCAGAAAACGAGATAGCCAAAGTAAGTCACACGTGCAATGCAACGGGTTACTTTCTAAAACTCTGAAAGGAAAAAAAATAACATGAAAACCTGAAAGGGATTTCGAAACTGGGCAACGAGAATTGCAACAAAATGAGTTCACGTACACTCTTCTCAAAGTGGAGAATTCAGAAAATGTTCCTTTTTGTAAAGTTTGGATTTTGTTTCCGGATAGATACCTTAAAGAAAACAAGATATAAGCTTATTATTCACTAGAGAACATATAAGAAGGCCGTGTGTCATTGCATCGCCCACGTCACATCACATCACATCACATCACATCACATCACATCACATCACATCACATCACATCACATCACATCACATCACATCACATCACATCACATCACATCACATCACATCACATCACATCACATCACATCACATCACATCACATCACATCACATCACATCACATCACATCACATCACATCACATCACATCACATCACATCACATCACATCACATCACATCACATCACATCACATCACATCACATCACATCACATCACATCCAAGCACAGCACTTACAAACTTCCCAGTGCTTGCAGATCTTGAAATGTTCTCGGAGCAACAGAGTCAATATTGTTGTTGCTAAGGTATCTAAAACATACGAATACAACAAAATAACTCCGCCATCACAACAACATTAAAAAAAACAAATTCTAATTACTTGATTTAGGATTTGATGGTTTACTTTTTTTCCATTCTTACACAAAAAAACCGAAGTACAAAAGTGCCACAGCTGTACTCACAATTGATTTAACGAAGATAAGCCATAGAACGTTTCAGAATCGAGCGATTCCAATACATTATCCTGTAGAGATCTACAATGCAACACAACCTGTATTAAATAACTTCAAAGAAGGCTTGTAAGATCAGTGAATGCTGTATACTTACAGGTATTTAAGGTTTGTAAGATCAGTGAATGCTCCGGGTTCAATTTGGCTGATGTTGTTACCATTTAACAGCCTTCAGATAGAAAAAGTTCAAGAAAGTTCAATTAATAAACTATAAATCCCGCAACAAACCATTAAACTTTGCTTTTGGACTATACTTACAAAGTTTTCAATTTGAACAACCCTTGGAAATCATTTGCATCAATTCGCTGTATGTAATTGAACCTCAAATCTCTAAAAATACAACAATTAAAAATATAGTAATCTTAGGGATATCCAGCCCACGACGTTTGAAATGCTAGCCCAGTGCTCTGCTAACAGAGGCTGCATTTCCTTGGATATCAACGTTAAAAGTTGTCATGATTTTTATGCACCTTGGTGTAAGTACTGATGTTCGCCGTCTTGTGATTTTCAGTGCGCTTTATTGTAAGTGAGGTCATTTAGACCAATTTAGACCAGACTCGCGCATAGTCCAGCACAATTTTTGATAGCGAGGTTTGGATGTGATAGTTAATTCATTTACATTTTCAAATTTTACGCTTATTACTAGTATGCTACGTTGATTAGTTAACGTGTTGTTTTGGGCATCTTCCACCCGGCTGTGGAATCCAGGGCACCGCGGCCCACTTATCCGCAGAGGTTTTTTGGGTTTTGGTGCCTTTACGGGACGTTTCCGCAGATATTAAAGTTCAAGGAGGATCACGGCCCCGGCGTATGTCCATTTCAGAAATCGTGACGAAAATATCCCTCAGGAAATGCATGCAGGATCTACGGATAATTCCTACTGTTTTTAACGTGCTGGAAAAACATCCTTCGTAGACTGGTAAAAACAACACGAGCTAACTGCAATCACATGTGCACCGTATTTACACTAACGCCGGGAGTTTAATCGTTCTTCTTTCGACATAAATAAAAACTTGGCAAGGACGAGAAAAAAGCTTGAAAATGATGTTGATTGGAGACTGATTAGGGTAATTAAGCCTTAACCCTAGATTAAAGTTTTAACCCCTACCCTAGCTTAACTCAATTTTTTAGTTCATTCTCTTTCCGATTGTGCTGATGATCTGCTACAAAAACCGTCTGGAGAGTTAAGCGTGATAAGCAACATGACAAAGGATAACTTTTCCTCAAAGTTTTACGAAGACAAAGCGGAAAAAGAATTTTCTTTTGAATTTGTTTTTGTTCCACCATAGCTTATGCTCGTAGACTTATAGTGGAGATAAGCAAAAGCCAAAACAAAGAAATGCAGCAAAATGTGCGACACAAGCATCGACATAAAAGCAGGCATAAGACTACGAACATAAACTATGGTAGAACAAAAGCAAATTCGAAAGAAAATTCTTTCTGCTTCGTCTTCGTAAACCTTTGTTATATTGCTTATGGTTAAGTCGCCAGCGAGCATCAGGCTCAAGGCTAACTGGATTAGTCAATAATGGGAACTAGCCACTGAAATACCAGAAAATGGCATGAAATTTCTGCCGAATACAGCCCCTTCTAAGCCATTGACAAGCCACTGACGAATTTTTCATCGAGCATCTAAATGGACACTGAATGATTTTTCATTTCCTTTTGAGAAATTCGATCAGGGCGTTCACCGCGCCCCAATTTGGCGTTAAACCAGGTTCGACGGCCAAGGTGAAATGTTACGTGAACGAGTTTGGAAATTAGGATCATGTCATGAAATCCGGCTTCACTTCATATGACGAACGCTCTTGACATCCATGATCGGTGCCTTTTTTTATAAGGAATATGATTTAGCGAAAAAAAAAAGCGAATCGAAATTTCGAGTGCTTTAGCGCCCTCAATTTTTAATCTGCAAAAATATTTTTTTCACTGTCGGAAAGACCTGGCTTCCAGCTTTTGTATGCCACCGGTTTTGTAAAATTTGAAGAAAAATTGAGCGAATACGAGTCAAATGATTGAAAATTGCCCGCCGAAATCTCTTGAAAATTTCTACCTCTATGAAACTGAAATTGAGGGTTAAAATTTACCAATTTTCGGGTAAGTAGTATATCATGTATGCATCTTATTAACGAAGTTGTTTCTCATGACAAAAACGAATGATTGACGAAATTTTCTGTTCTTATTTGCTGTCTTAATAGTTGTGCTCAAAGGTGGAAATTTCGACCGGCAAATTTCAATTGATTCGTATCTGCTCAATTTTTCTTCGAATTTTATAAAAATGGTGACATTCAAGAGCCGAAAGCCTGGTCCTTTCAACTGTGAAACAATTATTTCTGTAGGTTTAATATTGATCGAGCTAGAGCACTCTAAAGATTCATTACATGCAGCTAGTTTTGACAAGACGACAGGCCTTCGTTCAAAACGTTGATTGTCACTTTAATATTACATCTAATAAACGAACCTCTACCTTGTAATGTACCATTAACCGTGACCAATCAAACGCTTTGTTTTACGTTTATCTCCGTTGGCGTTTGGCCGCGTGAACGTCACGTTTTTCCCACCCAAGTTTGCACTAGGATATTGTGTTTTACAAGAAGAATTCAATTTAGTAAAACGGGTATACGATAAAAACGTATCACAATTATGAAGAATTATTGAAAACGTTGTTCAGTTCATTCAAAGTGACATGAAAAGTTAAAACAAGCGAGAAAACGTGTAGTTTGACGTATAAGATGACGTATACGCGCCCAAAAGTCACGTAAATAAACATAAAACAAAACAATTTGATTGGTCGCGGTTAACGGTACATTGTACCTACACTAGTTAGCTTTGATACAGCCTTTATAAAAAAGCGGCAATTCACAGATATCATAGCAGTTCACAGTGAAAAAAACTTATCTGGGCTATCTGGGTTGTGACCTTACGTGAGCGCTTAATCCTTGTTCAGTAAGATTGAAAGAAGTGCAGTTAATCCGATCAAGGGATCTATTTTCGGGCAAGCGTTGAGTTTTTAAAATCCGAATTCGACATGCAACTCCACAGCAGGTTTATAGCCTGGAGCCTTTTATGCATTAGCACATTGACGTTCTTGCGAAGTTTTTAAAACCTTTCATCACTTAAAACTTTCGAAACGAGATTAGAGCAAAAAATGTCTAGAAAAAAACCCAGTTCAACTGAACGTTGCCTTGACAAGGTCGTGTGACCAGTCCTAAACAATCTAAGGAGTGAGAAGAAAACGCAGGCTGAAATGATTTCTCTTTATTACAGGGGTATCGCCATTACACGTTTGTTAAAAAAGGTTTACCAAAATATGCATTCTTTGGGATTGTCGATATAGGCTTGGCTTATCCCAGCTAATAGTTAAGCCAGCTTTGAGCAGCCGCTCCCAAATCGCTTCGCATGAAATATATTCCCGGATACATTTAAACATACCGCTTTTATCTGCAAGAAAATTTTTGGGATCGAAACAAAAATGCTCAAACTGTGGCAGTTCATACAGGAAATCGGCAACATATATATCCAGTGCTCAAACGTCCAGCATTCGCGATAATTTCGGAATCTTTCATGCACTAATTAGGATTTATGATAAATTTTCATTTGTTACTATTTTGTTAATATTCTCATTTGTGACCTAAATGAGATCGGGAATGAACAACATTATCTAATGTCATGTAGCAACGCAATGTTTAGGGCACTAAGAAATAAATTTATAGATAACTTGATGCTATTCAACACACAAGACCTTTTTCACTACGTTTTGGTCATGAGAGACAAAAATATCTTAAAAATCTCGTCAATGTATTGTTTTGATATATTAGCAGCATTTGACTTGCTAGAATAGTATTATAATTAACACATCCTTGTAATAACTCTGTAGTTCTTTTATTGTTATGTAATATTAGTTTAATTTGTATCCTTTTGTACCTTTTTTGGTAATTTGTTGGAATTAATAATAATAATAATTTCAAAGTGTACGACGTCTATGACAAACGTTTTCGTTAAAAGTATCTGTGCACGTCAGAGTTTAAGTAGCTTAAGTGTTTCCCATAAAAATAAATACCGAAAAAACAAGTGTCGTAAGTGAGTTGGTTCATTTCCTTTTTTTAAACTGCGAAGTCCTGAAATATAAAGCCTCGGGAATATGGTTCTGGGTAATTATGATTTTGTGTTACTTCACTCGATGCTGGGAAATTTCTAAAGCGTAAATGTGTCCTATCATCTTGACTGGAAATTGAAGCAACTCAAAATACTCGCAGTTCGTGTTTTATCAGAGATAAAATATCAGATATGCGCTTCTTGCTCGCGCGTTTTTTTAAATCTTACTTATGAACAACTCCTTGACAATAAAGATTATGGGATCGAATGTACTAAAAGTATATTTCGATAACGTTACTTCAAAGTTTTTCAAAAAACTCTTTACAAGCACGTTACAAACTTTACAATTTCAATTAAAAAAGCCACCTCAAGGCAACATATTGAATGCTTCTCTAAGGTTTCAAATATTCGAGACGCTTCCGGGAAAACACGCCCGAACCCCCGTGGTATATTTGATTGAGTATAATCATCCTGTCCTTTTGTGTACAGAAGATGTATGAAATGCCGATTTGGCATTTTCCAGATTCCTATAGCGAGCTAAATACGATTATTACAGCGATTCGTTTATTGTCGCTTTTTATGCAAATATATTCCTTGCGCAAGCATAATTTATATTGAATATTTTACCAGTCAAAAAAATTGGGCTCTTATACATTTAGGACTTCGGAAAGCACAACCTTTTAAAACAAAAATAGGTATACACTACAGAAGCCAATAATTGCGGGAACCACAGAATATCTTTATAAAATTTGTACAAAACAATGGTGATACCGAATATTGAAATCATTTTTATTTCTCAACGTTTCGACTAGTTTGAAGTCATCATCAGGAGTGGATTAAGTCACCCACGATAGCTGCTAAATATATAGCGATTACTGTGATGACTTCAAACTAGTCAAAACGTTGAGAAATAAAAATGATTTCAATATTCGGTATTACCATTGTTTCGTATTTTACAGAAGACAATTCAATTTAAAGTTTTAACTTTGAATATTTGTTGGGTTTAATTCTGTCCGCATTAGATGGAATTTTACAATCCATAAAGCATCGGAAAAGGTATTAAAATGAATCGTTGACATTCTTTCACAAATAGCTACATCAAGAGATTACGATACTACGTATCGGACGATTCTGGAACTCAAGAAACTCATTCCAAAATAGAAATTAAATCAGAATGAAAATAACTGGACATCAATTACTAACTAATTCAATAGCGTTCGTTTGACCTCCCTGGTATGAAACCGCAAGACACGTTTGTTATTGAAAGATTGAAACACTTACATGACAATGAACACATCTTTACGTCTAAACAAAACACTCGACCGCCCCGAAAGGAGTACAAGGGCTCAAATGAAGTCCACTTTATCAAAGTAGAATGTATCTGAACTGTACACGTCTCGTTCGTTTAATCCAAGAGAGAAATGAAGTTGAACAAAAACACTTAGCAATAGTTAAAATAAATTGGGATTCTGTCACCAAATAAAACGTCTCTTCACAAATTCATTCCTCACGTTTAAAAAATTTTCATCGTGCTATATTTGCGCGGGGTTGTTTTTTTTTCTTATGTGATTTAATCCGTACTGAAATTCGCGTAGATTACTCCTGGGTATGTATAGAGTCGTATTGCGTATATATTCAGAGGCAACGTATATTAAGACTTACACGCGCTCAACGGCTCAGTTACAATGTAGTCATCTATTTATGACATAATTGCGCGCAAATCATTCTAATACACATACAAATGCGACGCGCACAGGTTCGCGTTCGGTAAACCGGTTTACGGTATGGGTCTTAAAAAGCGCAAAATATGTTAATTAGAAGAGTTAAGGCTAACGCAGAATAGGTAAATGAAGTGGATTTACTTACAACACAACTGTCGAGTCTGGAATCGCCGGAATCTTTCGGAAATCTTTGCTAGTACAACGCACACTGGGTCCGTCGCCGGCGCTGAAACACACACACTTCTCTGGGCAGGCGCACAGTGAGCTGCGCACGAAGAAAAATAAAACTAAAGGCAGAGCATTAAACAACTCTGCCATCATGCACAAAGACAACGAAGCTATCAATGACAGAACAAAGAGCTGGCAAGATTAAATTACAAAATATATTGATTTACGCAGGACATGCAGCCCCCTGCTGCGGTGCGATTGTTTTCTGCTGATGACACAGCCAGGCAAGATGACCAACAGAATCTAGGAATCGTAAAATGCGAACTATTTTTTTTGGTATTCACTCTCCGACGGGCAGACAAATTCTATTGGGGTGTCTTCTACAATGGTCAGCATTATCAATTTACTAATTTACTTTATATTGACTTCAATACTCAGCAATGATAATGTACACAAGCCATCCATGCGAAGTACAAATTTCACATTTGAGCACTTAAACAGTCGGGGAACAAATTCAGAAACGTGATTGGTTAGCGGCAAAAACGCAGCAAAAAATACGAAGCGATCCATTTTTTTTCCTGACGAATCCCCCCCCCCTCCCCCCATGAATCTCAGTTCGAGAGAAAAATGGTTTTGCCTCGAATATAACAGTGTCTCAATGTTTTTCTTATGATGGGGCAAAAGTTTGGAATTCTTTATCAGCGGATGTGCGTGGTTCAGCTACATTTACAATATTTAAAACTCGTCTTTGCGCTCATAAATAGTTGATCTACTTTCAATATTTATTATCTACGCATGTTTTATTATAATTTGTTTTATTTGTGTTGTGAAACGTTAGTATAGAATGTAATGTAATGTAAATATAACTATATGACTGTATGTGCACACGCCCCTAATGGAAACCAGCTATGTAGTAGACTAGGCTACCGTTTGATTTTTAAATAAAGTTTTTACTACTACTACCGCTCTGCAAGACTCCCTCGGCTGTGGATAGTTGGAGATGGTCTTCAACGCTTTTAGATCGACTGTGTTCTCATTGTTTGAAATTTACGTTCGTCCGTGCGATACGAGAGGAATTCGGTTGTCATTCAACAAGGCAAGGTATCATTTGCTGACGAAACATTTTCCATATAGAGTTAATCGCGCGCGACTACCGACTGTCATCGCAAGTTTCGCAGTTGGTTAAAATTACCATATACGAGACAAAATTCAGTCAAATCACGTCATATTTCGTCAACACAACAATCTTTGTCAGACTTTACGAGTTTTCACTACGTTTGTGATGGTATTTGCGTCTATATATGGTATCTCTGTGTATATTCTTGTCCCCCCCAGTCACGCGTCATGCCTACCTGTATATATCATAAACGTAAACGTATGATTGCGCTTGTGATCATTTTTCACCCAATCCGAGGCGGAGGTGTGACTTTCAAGAGAGGGAAAACAGGAGGACTTGGAGAACGGACCTGTACTCTCTGAGCACAGGAGAAATCAACAGCGAAAACGTCACCCACAACACTCTCCTCCAAAGAGCCTTCTTGGTTTTATAACTAGTGCCTGGAAGCGCGCCTCTGCCATATACGGTTACTGCTCAAAAGTTTGAATACACCTGCTGATGTGCTTAGTTAACTACGCCAATCCATTTCCTTGATTTTGATGTATATGCATGTTCTATTAGTACTATTTTAACTGCAAGTGTGCAAAGACCTTAGAAGATGCGAATCGGAATTTTTAACAATGACCAACCAAAAGAAAGCTACGGGTATCACTTTACCAATACATGAAACTACATTTCACACTTGTATTCAAACTTTTGAGCAAGAACTGCATAATGTTTTCAAGATGGCGGATTTGCATATTAAATTCTTCCAAAATATAACAAATCTCAAAAGCACACACATTTTCTCCAACATAAAAGGAATATTTGCAACTATAAACAATTTCACTTGCATCTATGATAAGTAAATGACTTTGAAATAGAGTCGAAATATCACCGCAAAATTGTTGTCTTGTTTTTGAAAGCTCGAATCTTGAGTTTACAAGATGTTGTTTCTCGGAGTGTGTTTTTTCTTATATGATAAGATTTTGCGACGGAATTTCACGAATATCTATATCGGAGGGCTTCCTTGTGTTTATTTAGCATCTTCAGCAGCGAGAGGCAATGAGCCATTGACATAAATACATCTGGACTGCCTGCTCGCAATATTTTCGCTTGAATTTTGCGTTATCAGTTAAAAATCACGAAGGCTGACGAATACTGACAAAAAATGACGAATATGAGAGTGATTGAGCATCGCTGGCTCTTAAATAATACAAAAAATACTGGTCAGCAGTCAACTTCATGAGCAAACACTCTCATATTTCGGCCATCTTTGATAACGCTTTTCAAAGCCGAGCTGGCAGTCCAGATGTATACATGTCAATGCAATGAGCCCTGGGGCCGGTTGTATAAAAAAGTGATTAAAGTTAACTATGATTAGTGGAAACATCGACCAATCAGAACAACGTATTTAGTACTTAATCACTATTTAACTACAAAACAGTGATTAAAATAGTGATTAAGAGTTTTATACAACCGGCCCCTGGCTGCTCTTGAAAGACACCATTGATCTGTATAATACTGCATCACGCATTCATAAGTAATTTTGAAGTCATCGCCGCCATATTGGTACTCCAGGTCTAGTGTTCTTTGCGGGCATAGGCGTACGGGCTTGTAAATTTTAGGGGGGCGGACGTCAGTCTGCCCAATGAGCGCCGATGGCGCGAGTATTTTTAGGGGGTCCAGGGGTTCCCCCCAGAAAATTTTGAAAACTAATCCTGCGTTGTGGGGTGAGATTTTGTGCATGAAGAGGGTAAGGAATTTTGTCCCGTTTGTTATATTAGCTTATAAATATTGTCAAAAGAAATGTGAGGCACGGTGGCTTCGATGGCCAAAAACATCAATAATTCTGTCCATGTCATTTTCAAGAGTTCTATTAGTATATGTTCGTTCCATGCAAAGAAGAGAAATGCTACTTAGACGTTCTTGATCCATTGTGGAACGAAGGTACGTCTTCACTCTTTGCAACCCACTGAAAGATCTCTTTGCCGAACATGACGTACGTAGCTGGGATGGTTGCTAAGACAGAACTTGCTTTGTAGAAGACTGGCAGGACAGTATGAAGTCCGTTTTCGTACATGGTCTTCACCACGGCTGCAGCTCTCTTGATTTCATGTGAAACAGTATTATCTGACAAAATTAAGTTTCGGAATATCTGCACCAACATTGAACAATGTTTGACGGAAAAGCATGTTTATTTTAACGCGGTGACATCGGAAAAGCATGTATGTTTATTTTAATTATTTTTTGTCACCTTTACGCATGCATATTATTCATCTAGCCATGTTCGAATATTTATTAATATTTCACGATTTTTCTGTTTATAATATTTGTTAGATGCATGAAAGAACAAATTGATTTTAGGCAAACAGGAAGATTGCCCGATTGCTTGACGCTCAAGTACAAATTGCCAGACTAATTAATATTTCAGACTAAAAAATTTGGGAAAAAAATTTTGAAAAAAAATTAGGAAAAAATTTTGAAAAAAAATTTGAGAAAAAATTCACGAAAAATTTTTTGACAATATGTGAACACAGTTACACAAAGTTCATGAACTCAATTTTGATTAATTAATCAAAATTTCATGAACAGCTCATGAAGAGCTTTATGAACAGTTCATAAAAACTTGTTCATGAACAGACCATGAAAGTTCATGACTTCATGAACAAATTTTCGCCAGGGATTGCTTATCGTTGGTCAAGATGGCTGGGCATACTAATCAATTCTCCCCTGAAATTCAAACTTTTGATGATTTTCTCACAATCGTAAAGGGGCACAATTTTTTCCCAAATTTTTTGTTCAAAATTTTCCCCAATATTTTTGCCAATTTTTTTTCCAAATTTTTTCCAAAATTTTTTTTTAAAATTTTTTTTCCAAATTTTTTTTTCAGAATTTTTTCCCAAATTTTTTTTCCAAATTTTTTTTCAAAATTTTTCCCAATATTTTCATCAATTTTTTTTTAGGATTTTTTCCTAATATTTTTTTTCAAAATTTTTCCCAATATTTTTACCCATTTTTTTTTCAAAATTTTTTCCCAAATTTTTTTCCCAAATTTTTTCCAAAATTTTTTTTTAAAATTTTTTCCTACTTTTTTTTCAAAATTTTTTTCCCAAATTTTTTTTCAAAATTTTTTTCCCAAATTTTTTGTCAAAATTTTTCCCCAAATTTTTTTGAAATTTTTTTCCCAATATTTTGTCCATTTTTTTTTCAAAATTTTTTCCTAATATTTTTTTTCAAAATTTTTCCCAATATTTTTACCCTTTTTTTTCAAAATTTTTTCCCAAATTTTTTTACAAAATTTTTTCCCAATTTTTTTTTGAAAAATTTTTGATGAACAGTTCATGAACTATTTGTTCATGAACAGACCATGAAAGTTCATGACTTCATGAACAAATTTTCGCCAGGGATTGCTTATCGTTGGTCAAGATGGCTGGGCATACTAATCAATTAATTAAATAAAGTACTTTTCCGGTAGCGAGTTTCACAACAAACTATTGGCCATGAGCGGAATTCATAAAACAAAAAAATTGGTTTCGAAAGGAACATAAACATATTGGAAGTAACAGGAAATAAATATCTTTTTGGAGCAAAAGCTAAATTTTTCAGTATTAAGTCAAACGTAAATTCAACATCACGTTTAATTCTTGGCAACCCACTCACATGTCAAAGTTTGGAAATTTGCTTCAACAGACGATGTCATCACTTCAAAGAATGATTAACTGACAGCTATATCAGTCCTTTACTGAAATCATTGAAAAATTGTGAACAAAATTATAACTGGCTCGTCAAAGAAACTAAATACCGAGCACCTCTGAAACCAATCTATATTTCGCAAATAATAAGCTAATTACATTTTATGCTCAGCCGCCAACAATATTTTTGCACAGCGGTGGCAAATTTCCCAGCTGCTCATTTCTGCTGGCTTCACTTGATGTCATTGAATGCATGATCCAGTATTATACAGATCAATGAAAGACACACAGCCTGAAACGTCACATACTTCATGTAAGTAGTAATTTAACCACCGAACTCTTGATGCAAATCTGTGGCCAAGTGCATCGTGCACGAACATGTCGAGGATCGAGAGTACATGTCGACAATCTTAAAGTGTCCTTAAAAGTGCGAGAAAAACACACGAAAAAAGTGCCATTAGAGTAACAACTTTGTTATTTCTTTAATTTTGCGCATACAAAATGACCATAATAATAATATAGCTGCGCTTCCAATGTACCTAAGGCTAAGAAATGTAATCATATTTATAGTAGAGATAACTCGAGATCTTATCACTTCAAAAAAGGTTTCTTCATATAATCATATTAATACTGAAATATGGCCGGGCTAGAAAGCGCGTCTATACATGCATCGCAACTTGTGCGTTTTTGACCGAGTAATCACAGTTGAAAAGCGAGAGTTTCAACGAGCGTTTTCTTAACTTTCGTGTCCTGGATGAAACGAGAAGAGTTGTGGTATGAGAGTTGATGAGAGTTGCAAATTAGGGAAAATTTCTCTTCGGTCCCGGTCAAACGAGAACAAGAGTTGCATGAGAGTTGAAGGGAGTTGAGAAGCGAGAGTTTGTATGAGAGCTTTCTCATCTCCTATGTCCAGGTCAAAGAGTTGGCATACTACGATTACCGCACGGCAGCAAGAACTCATCAAATTATGAATCAGAGAAGACAATTAACATGCACTATCGCTTGACAAATTCGGCCATGGTCTATAAAGCCTATTTTTCGTGCTTTGTGATTTTGTCGCCAAAGGCAAAATTTTGACATCAAAAATACAATCAATATTGTTCTTTGTCAAAATTTTGAGAAGAACGGGTTGCTACAAAATAAACAATAATAAACCTGCCAAGTTGAACGGTCAAAAACATTTACGGTACACTGCCACGTCTGACTTCACAATTCTGTCTGACTTATTTTTTTAAGCCAGCGCTGAAGGCTGAATTACAGCAAACAAACTGTCGTGTTCTTAGCAAAACATTGTTGAAAACTGCAATATGGAAAGTGGTCGAAATTGATGGCTTAAAATTTGTAACGAACGGCAATGTTGATCGAACAAAAGCTTGATTCAAAACAACCTGTCCATTAAATGGTTAGTATATAGGTATTTGTAAACGATTTTATTGTGCCTGGAAAATATATAGAAATTTTAAAGATCATATATGAACGTAATCTTGATACGTTTATCTCCAGATAAATGAATTACGAAATAATTTATAATTTACCGTTTTGCATTTGATGCAATAAAAGCACGCGGCTATATAAATTTATTGACTCTTTTGTCAAAAGTTTTTAACACACTACTATAAATTTATTTACAATAAATAGCCGTACAAATCAAGTATATATGTGTGTATGTGGTTATGCAAGATTCGAGCAAGGATCATCTCTTACTAACTTCATTTATACTGGATAGCTCTCTTCTCTTATTATCTTCATCTCTTATTGATCCAGTGTTACTACCGGAGGAAACCTAAACTAAACTAACTTTATTTATACTGTATAGCTCTAGCATTTCTAAACTGTTCTTCCAAGAGGTCCAGTAAGGATCACCTATTATTGATCCAGTGTTACTACAGGAGAAAACCTAAACTAAACTAACTTTATTTATACTGGATAGCTCTATCAGTTCTAAACTTCTCATGGCCATAAGTCCAGTGAGGATATCTATTATTGATCCAGTGTTACTACAGGAGGAAACCTAAACTTAAATAACCTTATAATATTTATACTGGATGACTCTATATCAATTCTAAACTGTTTTTACTACAAGTCCAGTAAAGATCATCTGTTATTGATCGTTACTACAGGAGGAAACCTAAACTAAACTAACTTTATTTATCAGTTCTAAACTGTTCGTCCTACAGGTCCAGCTAGGATCATCTAATTGATCCAGTGTTACCACAGGAGGAAACTTAAATTAAAATAACTTATTTATACAAACATATATAACCCTCTTTTAACTGAAAAATTTTTTTTGTAGATACAATTTGGAAAATGTACAAAGTCATTGTGTTATTTACGTGTGTTGGTTCAGTCATTGCACAGTTTGCCCAGCCATATCCTGTCCAGCAAGCAGCTGGAAATATTCCAGGGATACCCGCCCCGTGGAGCATAAACACAGGAAACAACGGTAATTTACAACACAAAGATTCGTTCAAGTTCTTTTGGCTAGCTTATGCATATGATCGTGATGTTAGTTAAGTTTAGGTTTCCTGCTGTAGTAACACTGGATCAAAAAGAGATGATCCTTAGTGGACCTCCAGAAAGAAAAGTTTGAAAATGACAAGTATAAATCAAGTTAGTTTAGTTTAGGTTTCTTCCTGTAGTAACACTGGATCAAAAAGAGATGATCCTTAGTGGACCTCCAGGAAGAACAGTTTGAAAATGATAAGTATAAATTGAGTTAGTTTAGTTTAGGTTTCTTCCTGTAGTAACACTGGATCAATAAAAGATGATCCTTACTGGACCTCTAGGAAGAACAGTTTAGAAATGATAGACCTATCCAGTGCAAATAAAGTTAGTTTAGTTTAAGTTTCCACCTGTAGTAACACTGGATCAATAAGAGATGATCCTTAGTGGACCTCTAGAACGAGCAGTTTAGAATTGAGAGAGCTATCAATAGCATTAGGTGAACTTAATTTTATCATAACTTTCAGTTCCGGTAGCACAGCCCAGTCAAAACAGTTGGTCTATGGGATCTCAGTTATACGAGACTAATACTTCTCCGCCCGCTCTCACGACAAGCTCTGAGAGCCAGGCCTATGGTGGGACAACAGCCAGCCCAGATAGTACAACAACCGAATGGGCAACTGAGGGTAAACCTACCGAATTAAACCTCGACCAGAAGGTCGTGGAGCCACAGCCGATATCCGAATCAAAAGATGTGCCAGGAAGCGAGACGAAAATCGCTTCACCAGGTAGAGATTTAGAACTCCAGAAGAGATTAAGACACGGTGTTTTCAAACAAACACTATCGATGCGTTAAAGCATCGGCTTGATGCAAATTTGTCATCAAGTTACACCGAGACTGTGAAAATCAGACTTGATGCAACTTGATATTTGCAGACTTGCAGCAAGTTGTCGAAACAACTTGTATCAAGCTTGTAAATAAAAAGTCTTGGCAATCAACTTGCATCAAGCCTGTTGACAACTTGCAGCAGACTTGTTATCATCAAGCCGGAGCAAGCGATGTGAACGCATCCTGATATCGTCTTGATGACTGCAGGTAACAAGCCTGCAGCAGACTTGCTGCAACATGCAAGTGCAGTTACAATGGACCATTCCCCTATTAGACGAAGTTTTGAATTCGGAAAATCAATTAGCACAGCTGGAAAGAGCATCCTAAATTTCATACAATTGTCAAGTTTGGTTGCAAGATATTGTAAAATGTGAAAAATATGGCTCCGTGAAGTTTGCGAATTTTGTATACTTTTGTATTAGACACGGTAAAGCGTTACGACTATGTGGAAATGTGGTAACGCTTTTTCCCGCGTAATACAAAAGTATACAAAATTCGCCAACTTTAGATTACTATATTTTCGACATTTTACAATATTTTACAACCAAACTTCACAATTTCACTAAATTTAGGAAGCTCTTTCCAATTGTGCTAAAATTGTTTTGAAATTTAAAAGTTTGTCTAATTGGGGAATGGTCCATTCTAAGCAACTCCAATCTATTCTCGTTTGAATACATTCACTTGCTACTTCCCTTTTCAGGCAATAAACACGAGAAAGTGCTGGTAGACGAAATCAACAAATATCGCTTGATGCACGGAGCAGCTCCACTGCGGATCAACGCTGACCTGGACAAGAAGGCGAAACTGTGGGCGCAGAAGATGGCTACAGAAGACCAAGAATCTCTCGACGTGAATTCTCCATACGGGCAACTAACCTTCTCAGGTGCTGCATTCTCGGAATTTGGTATAATCCGAGAATATGAATTTCAAGAATTCTAAGAATTTTAAGAACTGCACCAATTATAGGACACTCAGAGGACTGTCATTTATATTCACAATTTCCCAATTTCAGGTTGTAGAATGTCTGTGCAAAATAGTAGTGCTTTTTGTCTTAAAATGTCGAGTTTATTCCAACTTTTAGTTGAGGTTTGTGTACTAAACGAGTGCAAAGAACAACAGATAAATAAGACGAAGATCGGAGCGAATGCTTTACTGAAATATCTGCATGAAAACGTCTTTCATAATTTCAAAGAAATGAATGAATGATATTTAGTTAGAAAATAAAGCTTAAAGTTTTATCTAAATTAGCGAAAAATCTTTATCTGATTTACAGATGTTGATTAAATATATATTTCTTCTTATGAATTTTATAAGTCAAGATACAATGCAGAAACGGTATATCTGACTGTATGGATGAAATTTTCTGTCATGTTGCATTTACAAAAAAGTACTTTCGAGGTGTCCATTGTTACCAGAAAAAAAACAATGAAAATGTTTGTTAGGAAACGCATATAGTGTCCACCATGCCACAATAGCGAGAGATATTGCAATACAGTTTAAAATAATACGATATGTTGCATACGAGACAACCCCTTTTAACAAAATGTTTTTATGTTATCAGGATCGAGTGAATTGACGCCAAATGTGCCTATCGCCGCGGCGCGTCATTGGTACAACAGAATCAAGAATTATGCCTGGGATAAACCAGCAATTTCAACAAAATCAACACAGTTCACTCAGCTTGTTTGGGCCGCTTCGCAACAGGTTGGTTTTCCCTTGGGGTAACACAACCAGATGGTTATCATGCCGGTAAGGTTAGGGGAGGGGAGTAGTAAATCTCCAGGAAGAATGAATTAGAACTGACCTAAAGCTATCCTGAGTACGAAAAAAGTACTGGGGCCGGTTGTTCGAAGCCCGTTTAGCGTAAACGGTGGATAAGTCAAAATTAAAAAACACGCTTACATCACTTGTTAAACAGTCAACTTAAATATTTTTCAGTAAATATGTAGTTGTAAGCATAATCATTGTATAAAGGTTCAAAACTTTTAGTTTGGTTGTTGAATGAATCTATAAACTTGGTTTCTATTTTGAGCTTATCCACCATTTAAGTTAAACGGGCTTTGAACAACCGCCCCCTGGAAGTTAGTCAGTCGGTTAGAATTGATATAAAGAGTTCTGTACAAATATATTTGGTTTTGCATTAGTTTAAAAAGAGGTTACTGTATTTTCTTACCTTCTCGTGTCATTCTTCAGGTTGGTGTTGGCATCGCTGAAAATACAGCAGGTTTGAAATCCTATGTGGTAGCTTTGTTTAGTCCTAGAGGAAATATAAAGAAGCAAGCGACTGAAAATATTTTGCCAGTAACAGGTGAGGCATCTCTCTAAAACAGACATCTCTCTTCTATAAGCATCTCTCTCTAATACAGACATTTCTCTAACACAGACATCTCTCTCTAATACAGACATCTCTCTAATACAGACATCTATCTAATACAGACATCTCTCTAATACAGACATCTCTCTCTAATACAGACATCTTTCTAATACAGACATCTTTCTAATACAGACATCTCTCTCTAATACAGACATCTTTCTCAAATACAGACATCTTTCTAATACAGACATCTCTCTAATACAGACATTTCTCCAATACAGACGTCTCTCTAATACAGACATCTCTCTAATACAGGCATCTCTCTAATACAGGCATCTCTCTCTAATATAGACATCTCTCCAATACACACATTTCTCTAATACAGACATCTCTCTAATCATACTTTATTCATTTAGGAACTGGAGCAGGAAAACGCGGAATAGGTAAAAAGATCTCGTGAATGTTTAGTTCAGTAAAACACCTTGATACAAACGCTAACTCTTGTTACACTTAACAGATTCGTGTCCAAACGGATGGCAAAGATTTAAGAAGAGTTGTTACAGGTGATATGACTAGCGCCAATTACAAACTCCGGCGATAATTTAGCGACCCGTTTATGACAGCATTTACATTAACTCTAACTCGTTAATTTACAAATCAGATAACTAAGCAAGAAAATGGACAGAACGAATTACTAACCAATGATGCACCAACTGACAGACGATCAACCCAAATACCAACCAACCAATCACATTATTCACATACCTGACTAACTCTTCCACCGACAACAATTTGAATGGGAAAAAAGTCCACCAAATGGCCAAACAACCCAACTGCAAGATGAACTGAACAGATGGCCGAACGAATGACATTTATTTTTTTATCAACTGACCGACAGAGAGACTACCATCTCACCAACAAGCATCTATCTAGGCGAATGAGAAGTTGCAGCAAGCCCAATTTTAACACACTTATTGCAACTTGATGAAATCGACAAGTTTGTTGGAACTTGTAAAACGGTAAAATTGAGAACTTGCGACGAGCTTGTGACGTTTTTGGCCGTGTAGCACACTTACATTTTGCTCCAATGCACTTCAGATATTTCAACAACAACGTAAAGTGGACTGAGGCGGTGAACTTGTGCGATGATGAGCATGGCTCTCTAGCTTCGCTCGAGAGTTCTGAAGAAGAGATATCAGTACGGAGCATGCTCGCAAAAGAAGAAGGAACAGAGGCCTGGATCGGGCTAAGCGACCGCGTCCATCCGGATACTAAGAATCTCATCTGGGTTGATGGCAGTCCGATGCCGTACTCAAACTGGAACTCGTATCAAGACGAGGTCACTAAGGGACGAGAATGTGCCACGTTGTCAATAGCAACCGAGGGATGGATGTACAAGCCATGTCATGAATCGTTTGGATTTATTTGCAAGAAAAGATTAAAGGGTGAGCGCGTGTTGAAATGATCAACTAAACTAACTTTATTTATACTGAATAGTTCTACCAGTTTTAAACTGTTCTTCCTAGAGGTCCAGTAAGGATCATCTCTTATTGATCCAGTGTTACTACAGGAGGAAACCTAAACTAAACTAACTTTATTTATACTGGATATCTCTATCAGTTCTAAACTGTTCTTCCTAGAGGTCCAGTAAGAACCATCTTTAACGCAACGAAATTTATTTTTAAATATTTTTAGCAGTTTTTCAACAAACCTCGGCTAATTTCACATTCTTTTATGCAGATATCATGACGTATTTGGTAGTTTTGAGTTACCCAGAAAAGCTCTGGTCTGATAACTTGAGATCAGAAGCAAGCCCGCGTTATATGGCTATGAAAAAACATCTAGATCACGCGGTAAGTAATCAACGATATGTTCGACCATCTAAGGGTGTAGTTAGGATTTCCTGGTAGGCTTGTAGTTAGTGAAGGGTGCCATTAAAGGGAAAAAAAAGGGGGGGCTGGAGGGTAATAGTAGCTCAACCTGATCCAGTCAAAGGCTTTCTAAGAGCGCCTCTGACAGCCACCTTATGACTCATGTCTGATCACGGAGCACAGCTACGATGGAAGGATAATTTAGGAGCTAATCTCAACTCACCCTGTAAACATTCCCCGAGGAAGGAAACCAGAGAACCCAGAGAAAACCCGCGACTTTCAGGCGGACAAACAATCTGTCGCCTTCCTCGAATCACCACTCTTGTTATAAATCTTAAATTTACAAAGTATATATTAATTTTTGTAGATAATGACTCTATATGACGATGATGACTGGTTTGTCGATATGCTGTTTGACGGCTTCAGGTATGGAGTGAATAACGTTTATAGAATCAATAACTTTGGACCACTAATCCTACCAAGCTACATAACGCCTACCAAGCCTGGATTAAACGACAGTGATAATTAGTACTTAGTGAGAGTTGAGAGGCGATAGTTTGTGTATGAGAGTTTTCTCAACTTTCATGTTCTGGTCACACGAGAACAAGACTTGATGAGAGTTGAGAAGCGAGAGTTTGTATGAGAGTTTTCTCACCTCTCATGTCCTGGTCAAACGAGAACAAGAGTTGCATGAGAGTTGAGAAACGATAGCTGAGAAGCGAGAGTTTGCAAATAAAGCAAGAAATAGCAAAAGCAATTTCCTGTGGCTCACAAAATGTGTTGTGTGGCTACGTTAGAGTATTCTATCCCAATTATAATACCACGACAAGCAGACAACTTAAGGAAATACAAAATAAAACAAATTCCGAAAATAGACATCTTGTATTCCTGATATTCAAGAAAGAACAAGAAAACGACGGAGTCGGTGATATTTCGTCTTTATTCCAAAGACATTGTCATTGACAATTCCAATTATAAAACTGTATCTCAATTAGGGTGTTGTGTCTCAATTAGAGTACTAATTTACCAGAATTTATTCTCTCAATTAGAGTGTTGTGTCTCAATTAGAGTACAAATTTACTAGAATTTACACTCTCAATTAGGGTGTTGTATGTTTGAATTTCTTTGCATTAATTACGTTCAGTCAGTCAACAGATGACAAAGTGACGGCCGAATTCAAGTTACGATTTTCGCCCGATGGAGACGCGCCTTCAGACCCTCTGGAAAAATTACGAACGGCACTCGAATCAAACGGCCTCGTTCGAGGCGAAAAAATATTCTTAGAACACGTCTCACTGCAAAATGGTGAGTAAAAGTAAGTACAGACAAAATTTTCATACTTTTACTATGGAATGATTTGTTTCATACCATTTGCTAATATTATTTGTTTCTATTTTCGCTGTAAAAACGCGCAAGTTCCAGCCAGTTTGTTGACATCTTGCAACAGACTTGTTACCAACAAGCCGATATCAGGATGCGTTCGCATAACTCGCGACAGCTTGTTGACGACAAGTCTGTTGCAAGTTGTCATGAACAGACTTGTTGCAAGTTGATTGTCAAAACTTGTTATCCACAGGCTTGCTGCAAGTTGTTCCAACAAGTTGTTTAGCATATGACAAGTTGCAACAAGCCTGATTTTAACATACTCTTGCTACAAGTAGATGAAATTGAGGAATTTGTTGCAACTTATCGACAACTTGCAACAAGTCTATGGCGTTTTTAGCTTAGTAATTGGCAAACAGTAATGCATATAATCAGCCCATAAAGGGCGGTTCATTAACGATGTCACATTTAACTAATTTGTCCTTTCCTAGACGACCCCGATTCCTGTTCCTCATTTTGTTTAAATTCACGAAACGCTTGTACATCGCCTGATTGTCCTGTTTACTGCTGCAGAGCTCATCCAACAAAACGTAGATACATTACACCGCCTCAAAGACTGCGTCAAACAAACGAGATTCCTCACTTGCGGAAAAACCCTTCACTTTTTCCAAAAACTATTCACGTAGCAAAACAAGAGGTCAACTCAGGGAACTTTAAACAGCCTCAATATGATCAAAACTTGATGTACACACCAAACAGCTATGGTTTAAGAATGTTGAATAGCCCTCAAGATTTTACAAAGGATTTGACGTGGAGGACAGCTAACTTTCAAAATGGATTTCTTTCGCCAATTGGTTATCACCGCAAGGTGGTTATGCATGATGAACCTGTTTACCAAGAATTGCAAAACGAAATGAACAAATTTCATTATGGAAATAGTCAAAGGCAAGCTGATGAGGTTGAGGCACAGCCATTAATAAATTATAACTTACAACAACAACAGCAGCAACAGAGGCAACAACAAGAAATGCTGAGGAAACAACAGCAATTGCAAAGTATGCAACAGCAAAGACAATCGCAACAAAAGCAATATGAACAATATCAAATGCAACTACAGCAGGAAAGAGGAGCACAACAATATCAACAACAGCAACATCAGCAACAACAACAACAACAACAATATCAACAACAACAATATCAACAACAACAATATCAGCAACAACACCAACAACAATATCAACAACAACAACAACAACAACAACAACAACATCAGCAACAAAGACAAAGTCAACAACAACATGAACAGGAACCTCAGCAAGGTCAACAGCAATATCAACAACAACCACAACAAAGTCAACAATATCAACAACAAGGACAAGACTACAATCCACAAACATTCCTACAATCATGGCTGGAGAAGCCACTATACTCACCAAGTTTTATCTCAAATCATGGACACAATCCACACAGAGAAAACTGGAAACATCGCAGACGCAAAAAGGGTCATCATACAAAAAGGACAACATGCCCAGGCCGCTGTCCATCAGTTTGTGCTCCATCGTGCATTAAGGGCTGTTGCAGATTAAGGCGTGATATTTGAATAAGTGCATATCATAGATGCGATTTTTGTATTGAAGATTTTAGCAGTGTACAAGTAGTCGAAGATTTAATATTACAACAGGTTTTCTACTCCAATGGGAAATTTCTCTCGATTAACTTCTCTTGAAACTTTTATACTGTGTCTAAACTATTTTTGTCTACAAGTTCATAGATTGTTTTCATTTAGTCCCTGAGGATTGAAATAACAAAGAAACTGTCTAGCTTTCAAATCCTGTGGATTAATACCCAATGACCCCCTCCCCTCCCCCCCCCCCCCACCACCCATGCAGTCTTTGGTGAAGAGCTTACCAAAGGAGAGCAACTGTTCACCTGCAGTTTCCATTCAAAATTTGAATGGAAAAAAGCATCAAAATTTATGTCACTTCATTTAAATTTGCATTCCTGAACAGGATATTTCTAAGTGTCTATCTCTGTAATGACGGCTCAAAGTTGTGTGCATTTTATACTACATACAGAAGTAATATAACAATTAACAAATCTTACCGGAAGTTATCACATGTCTGGCATTGTCTGCCCTTGTCAAAAAAACATGTTGTTTAGATGACAATTGGATGTCTTTTGTAAATTTTGCACAATTAGCGAGTACTTCAACTTTCCAAAGAATTCAGTCATTTTTAAACAACTGAAAACACACTATCTTAAGCTTAATACAAGCCTTTTGCGGTTAAACTTGTAACGACTAACGCTTTTCTTTTAAAAAAGCAAACCTTTTTTTCTTCATTTGTGAACAGACTTTTTAGACTTACTACATGAAGTATTTCACCAAACAACTATCTGCCAAAACTTCTTTAACTTCATGTAAGCACTCACGATAAGAGAGGCCGCAATGGACCTTTTAGACGAAATTTTGAAAAAAAATCGAAATAGGAAAAAATATTAGCACAGTTTGAAAGAGCATCCTAAACATAGTAAAATTGAAAAGTTTGGTTTTAACATGTTGAAAACTATAGAAAATGTAGCCTTGCAAAGTTAGCAAATTTTCTGTAGTTATGTATTATTTGTGAGAAATGAATATTCAAGCTTTCAAGTGGGTATTATTTTCCACCCGAAATACAAATGTCTACAAAATTTGCCAAATTTTTAAGGCTATATTTTCCATATTTTAGAACATTTCACAACCAAACTTTGCAATTTTACTAAGTTTAGAATGCTCTTTCAAGATGTGGTAATAATTTTGCCTTTTTCGAATTTTTTCAAAATTTCGTCTAAAAGGTTAAAGGTCCATTCATACTCGAAGCCAAGGCGTCATTTTATGGCGGTTTTATTAATAAAGTTTTGTCAGTACATTGAAAAGGAAAATATACAATACTATGATCAGTTCGACTTCGTTTTAACGTAAATTATTACGGCTATTATTGCTAGGATTATTAATAATATGAGTAAGAGACAGCATTTTTTCTTTCTTGCTTTTTTCTGAAACGAAAAATTGGATGGTTCTAACAGTTCTAAACTGTTCTTCTCAGAGGTCCAGTAAGGATCATCTCTTATTGATCCAGTGTTACTACAGGAGGAAACCTAAACTAAACTAACTTTATTCATACTGGATAGCTCTATCAGTTTTAAACTTTTCTTCCTAGGTGTCCAGTAAGGATCATCTCTCAATGATTCAGTGTTACTACACCAGGGAATCTAAATTAACTATATTGGAAGTGGAATTCAATTGTGAAACTTTACTTACTCTGTATACGCTGGCTTTATGTAATTGTTCGTTTGCATTTTCAACATCATCGTGAGCTCTGATCACATGACCTTCAATTGAATCTGAAACCAAAACAAGATGATTAGTACCAAGGTCGGTTGTACAAAAGGTGAACAGCGCTATCCACTGGATAGTGATTTTCCCAAACTTTCTAAACATGTTCAGTAACTGGTAAAACCCATATTAAAGTTCAGCATTTTCAAGTTAAAGTCCCTCTTTATCTCTTGCGAGTTCAATATCCCTGGTGTCATTGCTTTTTATGCGTTTCCGAACACCTAATTAAGATTGACAAATTCAAAAGAAACATTTTCATATTTAAGTTGTTTTCATGTTTATGTAAAGCCATAACAACTTACCAACCACTTCTCCTTGGTCATGCACCATAGACGCAAGATCTCGAAATATCTCATTTACGTCTAAAATATCTGACTATAAAAAACAACAACACGCGAAATAGTTTTAATTTAGATCAACGAAGAAAGACCTATTCCAGCAATGATTTCATTCAAATACTAATCAATACTTCTAATTGTCTCATCATTCTCTCCCTTTCTTCCAATAAACTTTGATCAAGAGAGACAGAGTCTTCCAACTGTTGTTGACTAAAACGACAAAACACGGCCTAACTATTTATGTTTTTAGAAAATACATCTATCCTAAAACTGGCTTTCCATTACATAAAATTCTTTATGCAAGTTGTGGATTTTCCAGTTTGATAGAAGTTTTGACCCGATAGAACTTTATATTTGCAGACTTCCTACAGCTTGTTGAAACATCTCGCATCAAGCTTGTGGATAAAAAAGTCTTGAAAATCAACTTGCATCAAGCCTGATGACACCTTGCAGCAGACTTGTTATCATCAAGCTGGAGCAAGCGATGTGAACGCATCCTGATATCGGCTTGATGACTGCAAGGTAAGAAGCCTGCGGCAGACTTGCTGTGACTTGCGCATTTCTGGTTTGCCCTGGCAAAACAGTGCACTAATGTCAGACTATACAACTCAAAATAATACATTTCTTCACAGATTTTATACGAAGTCTTTCACCTCTGCTGTTCGTCTGACAAAAGTCTTCTTTTGTCATTATCTTCATGTGCTTGCATTTGATCACCTCTGTGAGATGTGAATTTCACCTATAGGTAAAATTCAGCGGATTTGGAACACTATGCTGCGTTTGCTTATATTTGCAGTCTTGCTTGAAGTAGTTGAAACACATTTTCGACAGAATGTCGAAAGCCCAGGTACTTCGGGCAAACCAGTAAACACTATTTCCTATCATTGTTTGCGGGTGCGAGCAAAGCAAATTATGTTTCAGCAACAATGTTTCCAGAGGTGGACTAACAAGGAAACGTTGAAAGGAAACATAGTGCTTCCTAGCTTGCCCAGTGATAGTTCTTTACACAAAAGTTGAGTTAAATGTAAACGCTAACAAAAGTTGATAAGAGTTGGCAATCACGCGACCTTCGTTAGCAAATAGTGTATTTTATTGAAGACAAAACATAGTCAAAACACTTTTAAAATATCCTCTTTTCTTGGCTACAAAATTTAGTCAGCTCTCGTTAGACGACCTTTTCCAAAACTACTCACTGGTACAGCTGTATTTGAATTCATAACTTGTTTGCTTTTCTCAGCAAGTTTCTAAAATATAAATCACGTCTATTAGAAACGACGGCTAAAGGCTACTTTCCAGTTGTCCGTTTTTTACACGCACGTAAAAGTTTAAACTCTTCCAAGTAGTTTGTATTTAACAAATAGAATCACTAAAGTATGCTAACTCGTGGGGAATGCTGAGTTCTCTCCATCAAAACATTTGTTCATTTCAAATATAACATTGATACTGATTTAGACTTTTACGTGCGTGTACGTACCTGTGAAAAACGCGCAACTGGAAAACAGCCTTAAGTCAACGACATAACACCAGCAACAAAACAAACCGCAATAAGCGCAAGAAAAACAACAAGAAAACAAAGCAAAAGAATACCTTCGAACCAGAAACCAACCTTTTGAATATTTCTGTATTTTGAAATGGAATTTTCGAATTCGTCTTTTAGTCTTTCCTGCTGGAGCTTCTGTTTCCTCTACAATATACATACAATAGACGCCTATAGTCTTCAAATGTTACTCGTCGCTTTTTAAGTATTCTGGGAGATAAAAATCTGCCAATTTACCCTTTCCATAATACTGCCCCCTTGAAGGTTTATCATACGCTTAAGGCAGACAGTTGTGTCGTTGGCCAACTTGTTCGTGCCTTGTTGAATGCGATGTCTGGAAGAATTAAGAATTAAGCTAAGCATAAATCAATTTAAACAGGTCAATTTAAATAAGAAGATAAACCACTTAGCCAAAAATGCTACATATACACTTGTTTCAAGTTGTCAATTTTACCAGGTTCTCGCAACTTGTCAACAAGCCGCAACAAACTTGTCAATTTTATCAAGTTGCAACAAGTCTACTAAAATCGGCCTTGTTACAACTTGGTCACTTGCAGACTTGCTACAACTTGTTGAAACAACTTGAAGCAAGCTTGTGGATAACAAGTTTTGACTGAGTCAACTTACAACAAGTCTGTTGAGAACTTGAGACAGACTTGTCGTCAACAAGCTGTCGGAAGCCATGCGAATGCGTCCTGATATCATCTTGTTGATAACAAGTCTGTTGCAAGATGTCAACAGACCTGTAAATTGACAATTAAAGGTTTTTGGCGGGCAAATTATGTATGACATTCAGATATATTTACAGCTTATCATAAGGAACTTCTTTAAGTTGATTTCCAAGTTGTTTACAGATTCTTTCCAATGCTTGTACTATAACATAACAAGATGCATAGATCATTTGTTTTGGAAAAAATTGCTTATGAATAAAGTAGAATATTGTGGTGTATAGAACTCACCATTGCTGTTTATTTGGAATATGTTGCTGCTTATTGAATCACTCAGAGATTGAAAAATCACATAATCTAAATCATATAGAGATGTCTGCATCAGAGAAATGTTTGTATTAAAGACAGACGTTTGTTTTAGATACATTTCTGTATGGAAGAGATGTCTATATTAGAGAGATGTAAGAGGAGTCTGTCTGTATTAGAGAGAAGTGTCTATATTAGAGAGAGATGTTCATATTAAAGAGAAATGTCTTTATTAGAGAGATATCTGCATTAGAGATGTCAGCATTAAAGACATGTCTGTATTAGAGAAAGAGAGATGTCTAATTAGATAAAGATATCAGTATTAGAGATGTCTGTATTAGAGAGGTGTCTGTATTAGAGAGGTGTCTGTATTAGTGAGACATCTGTATTAGAGAGATGTCTGTATTAGAGAGATGTCTGTATTTGAGAGATGTCTGTATTTGAGAGATGTCTGTATTAAAGAGATGTCTGCATTAGAGAGATGCCTATATTAGAGAGAGAGATGTCTGTATTAATGAGATGCCTGTATTAGAGAGAGATGTCTGCATTAGAGAGATGTCAGAATTAAAGAGATGTCTGTATTTCAGAGATGTCTGTATTAAAGAGATGTCTGTATTAGAGAGATGTCTGTATTAGAGAGAGATGTCTGTATTAGAGAGAGATGTCTGTATTAGAGAGAGATGTCTGTATTAGAGAGAGATGTCTGTATTAGAGAGAGATGTCTGTATTAGAGAGAGATGTCTGTATTAGAGAGAGATGTCTGTATTAGAGAGAGATGTCTGTATTAGAGAGATGTCTCTAGTGTTAAAATGATACCTGTTTTGGAGAGATAGATAAATGCATAAAGCCAGGTAAAAGTTACCTTCAGACTGATATGCCCCAGAAGATCCTCTATCATCCTCGTTACCCCCAGATTGTTCTCGAATACTTCCATACCCCCCACTAAATTCTGCTGACATCCTGACCTTGCTTTGCTACAGCCTAAAACAACATATAAAGGCAAATAATCTTCTAATGACTAGACTCAACATACTGTTAGTTTCAGGGGGTTTATTAACAAGTTGTAGTTACCCAAATGGCAAACAAATGTCAAAAAAAGCATTTATACTCAGCTCCTGGGAATTGAGACAAAATGAAGAATGAGAAGTTTACAATGTAACCTTAGAAGCAAAAGGCAAGCGGTTACCCATGATGTTGAAGTGATTCAAAAACTTTTATTTCATTTGAAATATCATATGGGTAACTGTGCAAGCACCTTCCTTCAGCATTCATTGCTGGCCCTGGCTAAAGTTCAAAATATAAAACTTGAGCATTCCTTACGTTCGTGCTGAATTTATAGTCGGTCATCTTGATAAACACCATGTAAATTTAGCTATAACATAGTATTAAGTTTAACAACTTCAAAAACTTGTACATTATTATAGATAGTTCAAATATTGCATCTTCAAGAGTTAGTTACACAGTTACCCAACTAATCGCATCATTACATAGAAGTTTGAATCATATTCTGAATGCTTGCCAAGTTGTTTCCATATATCAAACTTAAGTAGACCATGAAATTTAAAATGAAGAAAATTTGACCTGTTTAAATGTTTGTGGAAGCTGATATTAACTTAAAAAACAACTGAAATTAAAACAGTGTTCTAGATACATCAGTTCTAGCTATAAAACCAATATCCCAGTTACAACTAAGATACCAACACACCACCAAACTGGACTAAATTTATCATTGCCCAATTAAATTTGGCTAGGAAGCAATTTAATCCTTTTTTTCAAATACCTCATGATCATTTACGTGAAGGTCTGCTATTAACACCAGAGTCCCAGAGCAAAAATGGGAAATTTATATTAGTTTTACACTTAATATGTCAGATGTGATGAACATAACAGAGCTGAAATGCAACACTGATTCCCATAGGAAATCATGTGACAAGTGTGACCAACTCTTGCGATACAGTTTTTGAACTATTTATAACAATGTACAAGTTTTTAAAGCCATTAAACTTAATACTATGTTATAGCTAAGTTTACGTAGTGTTTATCAAAATGATCGACTATGAATTCGGCACGAACGTAAGGAATGTTCCAGTTTTACATTTTAGACTTTAGACAGAGCTGGCAATGAATACTAAACGAAGGTACTTGCACGACGTGCAAACTTGCAGAGATGAACAGCAAGCTCTCGCAAAATATACAATACTATACAAAGATTTACTGCAAAGAAGTGTAATTTAAAACATACCAGTTATGTAGAAGACTCCATTAAAACCATCCTGTTTTCAATTCAGCTTGTTTTGCTCAAAAATCGTATCGAGTATGGCACGAATTATTAATATAAGTAAACACAATCACTGAATCACATTAAGTCGGTTCTGCTTGAGAGATCAAATATTGATGACAACGAGTGTTAAATATATGCAGGAAATAAGATATCCCGCTTTATTCTAATTAAATTTATACTTTGCTGCAAAAAATACCAAAAAGGTAAAATCCAAGAGCGGTCTCAGAAATATTGACAATAATACTTCTAGGATTACAGGAAATAAAAAATAGGTACGTGCGCGTACAATCTTTCTATTAACTGTGGTACAATGTACACAAGTTGATGCACACCCTAGCTTAATTTATACTGCCAAATATTTACGTCATACTTTTACGTGGGACGGCTAAACGGAGAGTTATGAAATGGAGCGTTATGATTTCGGAGACTTTTATGTTTTTATGTAAGTCTTTCTCATCAAGATTATGAAGATGTTAAAGAGTTATCATTTTTTATAACTCTCTGTGCTCACAACTCTTGTAATTCTCCTAAATGATAACAAAAGAGAGTTACCTAGAAAAATAACTCTCTCATGTTAGCTCAAGCAAACATCGGAAGAGTTAACAAATTGGGCGTGGTCCTTTGGAAAGGTGGGCGTGGTTTGGGCGTGGTTTGGGCGTGGTTTGGACATAACTCTCCAAAATCACAACACTCCGAGATAACTCTCCATTTCATAACTCTCCCATTAGTCATTTCCCTTTTACGTTAGCTGCTCTTATTTCGTACATACGAGGCGATGGTTGACTCGGTCTCAAATTCAGCTGTCCAAAAATGAATCTAAACTTTTTTTCAGTTTCCAACACAACTGAAATAAATACTGGTTTTCACCCTTTTTCCACGTTTCTTCTGCTTTGCATACATCATAATGGTCACAAAGGTAGACAGAATCATCGTTTGTAATAGGTGGATTTAGAAATATTACAAAGTTAGAATCGGTAAACATGAACCCAGATTTTATTACGCATAAAAACAATACACGTATATGTTTAGATGTAGGTATTTTCCACCCATTGTTACAAGGGTTTGCTGATATGGCCCTAGTAAACTGTGAAAACACTTTCAAAATAGGTCTAACATAACTTTAGTACTCATGAACAAGTTCTGTAGGCACTGTTTGATATCAAATTGTTGACATGAAACGACCTTGTTCTGAGGTTGACCCAAATACATAGTTTGATACAGTCATAAACAATATTGTTACAATCTTGTGTCATCAAGCTTGTAACATTATCATTACACCAAGACTGTACCAGACTTGTTGGAACAACCTTGTAACAAGTTTGACAGTCCCATCAAGCTTGTTACAAGTTGTCAACAGCTTGTTCCAAACTTAGACTTGTGTATAGCTTTTCACATAAAAGCAACACACAATTAAATCAACACTTCAGTTGACCATGACTTGATGTTCATCATTTGTGTGTTAAAAGAATCAAATTAAACACAGTTCACCCAGGCCATATAATATATAAGGAATACATCAAAATTTCTCCCAACCAAACCAATTCAATTTTTTTGGCCATTTTATTCATTTACCTTATTGATTGTAATTTTATCGGTTTCCCTCCCCCCACCCCCTCACTTTGTATGAAATTTCCCCTTATATACATTATAAAAATAAATATTTTTCATCATTTTAGCCTTACCCCAATTTGCAATAAAATAGCTGTTGTTTGAATTGGTTTGATTTGGATGTGTAGGTTTATGTACATTGTACGCAGTAAAGATAAATTATTTTCCAACTGAAGATATTTTAAATAAAATGCAGGTTACAGGCTGTAATTCACGAGGTAAAGACATACTACACTCTCCAAGCAATGAATCGATGTCTATTTCTTCAACTATGCTTTTCTGTTAATTCTTTTACACTTGACAGGCCCCTTGGTCTTCTTTTGTTCGCAAAAGGCATTTGTAAATAGTTATTGTACATTTGCATCTTCTTAATTCTCTCCAAAAAACTATGGTGTACGTTTATCTTCACGTTAAAAACGTCCAGATTACGTTGTATTGTACCATAAAGAACTTAAATTTCTTTCAGTACGTTACTATATATACGGCCTATACACTCTAGCCGCATGGAAATGTCGTTTCTGTTCGGATCAAGAAATGTCGCTTCTTCCAAGGAATGCTTTTCAAAAGTTCACTTTTAAATGGTGTTCAGCAAAATAGTCGATTGTGTCTTTGAAAATTCCACTTCTCGAAGAAAGTTCCGTCTAAGATCGGGATGTCCCCGTCGTTCGGGTTGTCCAGTATTGTCTTGTAAAAACCGTGAATCGTGCAAAAACTGCCCTTCTATGCGATCAGGAAATAGGTTTGATGTTCTGTTTAACATTTGAAAGTTTGGGAGCCCCATTGAATTGTTGGCCACGAACTTACCAACAACAAGCAACAAACCCGTCAATTTCAACAAGTTGCAACAAGTCTGTTAAAATCAAGCTTGCTGCGATTGTCCTTTGCAGAATTGCTATAACTTGTTGTTAAAACAACTTGAAGCCTGTGGAAAACAACTCTATTGCAACAAGTCTATTGACAACTTGCAACAAGTCTGTTGACAACTTGCTACAAGAAGTCGCAAGTCACGCAAACGCATTCTCATATCGACTTGTTGAAAACAAGCTGGTCTGTTTTACGATTTCAACAGACTTGATGTAACTTGTGCTTTTTTTGCCTGCGTCAGGGACTCGAACTGTAACAGAACTACAACTAGCCATTAAAATCCCGTCGTAGTATGCACAAGGCAGTTTTTGAACAACATTTACACGATTATCGCTTACGTCTCACTGCTTTACGATAGACTCGGTTGGATGGCGTGCTTGTCTGGCCTGCGCCTATATTGAACATGCTTGGCTGGTCGTTGGTTGGTCCAGCGACGTTAACACCTCGTTTGGATCCTACTGAGGATCCCCCAAAATTGAACGTTGGAGCTGGAGCCACCGACGGGCCTAGAAATACAAGAAGGTGTTTTTTAGTGACAGCCCGCTGAACCGAGGTTCCTGTTATAAAAGGTAATTGGACTTTGGAGAAGGACTAAGAAATTATTCTTTCGCAAAGTCCAGGCTTTTAGCTTTCGAATCTCAACGTTTTTATAAAATTTAAAAAAAAGTTTAGAAGAGCAGCATAAACAAAGTTAGTTTAGTTTAGGTTTCCTCCTGTAGTAACACTACATCAATAAGAGATGATCCTTACTGGACCTCTAGGAAGAACAGTTTAGAACTGATAGAGCTATCCAGTATAAATAAAGTTAGTTTAGTTTAGGTTCCCTCCTGTAGTAACAGTAGATGAATACGAGAAGAACCTCATTGGATCTCTAGGAAGAATATAGCCCGCCCCTTAGAAACAAGTCGTTTCACCGTTAGCAACCGTCAATTTTGAATAGCCCAACGAAACTTGCGAACGCATGTTGTTTCGCGGTCAAACGGAATCGGATGTATCTTAGCATAACTTACTTGATGTTCCGCCTGCGGGAGTTGACGCGCCGCCAAATATAAAAGGAGACGAGCCAGCGGTAGGTGCCCCGAAGTTAAAGCCACCAGAAGGCGTGTTCTGATTGCTTCCAAACTGAAATGTCGGTGCTACGCCAGCATTGGGAGCAAAATTAAACCCCCCTGGAGTGCTGCCAGGTGTAGCGTTGGTCCCTCCAGAAAATATACCCGTTGTATTTCCTGAAAAACGCGAGAAAACTCTGTAAATAAACAATATCACGAACACACTGTCGAACGTTTCAAAGAAATTTGTAAGAAATCTTCGAAGACACTAAAGTCGTAATTACACCCTAAAAATGCGCAAGTTGCCATCTTGACTTTTGTTATCAACAAGCCGATACCAGGATGTGTTTCCATGGCTTGTGACAGCTTGTTGACGACAAGTCTGTTGTAAGTTGTTAAGAGATTGTTGCAAGTTGATTGTCAAAACGTTTTATCCACTGACTTGCTACAAGTTGCTTCAACAAGTCTGTAAAATTGACTACTTGAAACGAGTCGGTACTGGAGTTTAGAACGTCGACGGTTTCAAAGGCCGCAACCAAGCTATGTTAAATTGGGCAAGCAAATAGAGTACCTGTTGCCTGGGCAGCGAAGTTGAAGCCGCCGGTTGCCTGAGGGAAAGTGGTTTGATCGTGATTATTGTTCGAATCTGCATCCATATCTTCACCCCCCATTGAATTTTGATTTTCAACAACAGGGGCCGTAGACGACTGCTAGAAAACGTAATCAGAAGGTATTAAAATATGGAAGAAGATGTAAGAGGCATTTGGCAGTATAGTTCAGTTTAGGTAACACTGGGTCGATAACAGATGATCCTTACTGGACCTCTAGAAAGAACAGTTTAGAACTGATAGAGCTATCCAGTATCAATAAAGATAGTTTAGTCTAGGTTTCCTCTTGTAGTAACAATAGACCAATAAGAGATGATCCTTACTGGACCTCTAGGAAGAACAGTTTAGAAGTGATAGAGCTATCCAGTATAAATAAAGTTAGTTTAGTTTAGGTTTCCTCCTGTAGTAACACTGGGTCAATAAGAGATGATCCTTACTGAACCTCTAGGAAGAACAGTTTAGAACTGATAGAGCTATCCAGTATAAATAAAGGTAGGAGATGATCTTTACTGGACCTCTAGAAAGAACAGTTTAGGACTGATAGAGCTATCCAGTATAAAAAAGTTAGTTTAGTTTAGGTTTCCTCTTGTAGTAACACTGGGTCAATAAGAGATAGAGCAATTTACCTGAGTTCCAGTGAAAGAAAACAGAGTGTTTCCAGTCTGCTCAGCGGTGACACTTGGTCCGTTACTTGATGTAGGGCCATTCACTGCACCACCAAAGTTGAAGACTGCGGGCGGTTTGGCTTGGGCTGTTGTTGTCGACCCAGAGAAATTAAATAAGGATGGCTGGCTACTTTCACTTGACGGGAGCGTCGTTTTGACAGAAGGACCAGCAGATCCAGTAAAGTTAAACAAAGGAGCGGAGCTAGTTGTAGGAAGCGTTGCAGCTGTGGTGGCAGCCCCTGGCAAAGGTGTAGCGGTGTTTGAAGGTGTGAACGAGAACGATGGGGTGTTTGCGCTGCCAGATGATGATGTGACCGTGTTCCCGGGCGTAGAGCCGGTGAATGAAAACAAGCTGGTCGAGTTAGGCTTCGCAGCAGATGAGCTCGCCGCGGAGACTGCGCTTGACTGTTGAGCTCCAAAGGTAAACAAGCCTCCTTAAAGTATCAAAGACAATTACAGTTGTAAATTAGGAGATCTTTACAGAGTTCGTGAGCAGATAGATGTGGCATCAGCAAGCCGACCAAACGCTAAAGGAACGTTTGAAATCACAACCAAGACGTTGAATTGAGGTAGAAAAAGATTGAAAATGCAAATTGGATTAAAGTTAATCTCCCGACGTTGAAAAAACAAGTGTTAATCTCATCAAATGCACACGAAAGACACAAGTTCTTTCACTACCTAAAACGACAGAACAAAATTGGACGCTTCGAGCAAAGTTCCTTCGTGAGGAAAGCTAGACGTTCCTACTAAATTCCCAGCGAAGATACGTCGAATTCTGTTTTATTGTTTCAAGTAGTGAAAAAACTTATGTCTTTCGTGTACTTTTGACTGCATTGCTCTGCACTGGCAACGTCAGTTCGAGTCTGCACGAGATATATCAATCCCATGAATCACATTCCAACACTGAATCGAAGATGAAGAAATAATGACGATGTCATAAAATCAATCACGAATGAACGTTATATCAATGTCGTTTGCTAATGTTCAACGAAAAATAGTAAAACTATGTCAGAACAACGTTGATATGATGTTGTCTAAGGATCAACCTATTTTCAACCTAATTTCGACGTTGTACCAACGTGTCTTACTGATGGTCGGTTATATGTTCGTCAACTACTTTATTTCTGTTCTGGCCTGATGAAAATAGAATCGAGCAATGTTTTGCTGCCAACATTGTTAAAGGTTGTCAGCAATACTGTTCAACATTGTTACACCTGATTGCAGGCTAGTTCAGGCTCAACAATGCGGAACAATATTGTTGACAACATTGAACAATGTTGTCAGCAAACATAGTTCAAACCTGTTTTCATCAGGCCAGAACAGGTTGCTCGTTTTTGCTTGTGTACGTAATGAATAGAAAATCTTTCAGAATTGAGAATGGTAAACTTGATTTCCCACTCACCAGTTGTGCTAGCCACTGCAGATGTTGTTGATCCCTGGAAAGCGAACGGTTTCACCTGGGCGGTTGTCGAAGGGATCGCAGTAAACGCTGCACTTGGTGTCCCGGTCTTTTGCTCCGCCGGGACAGTGGACGTGGCTGTCGCACCAAATGCAAATGTTGGAACAGTGGGATTTGTGGCAGTTTGGGCCAGTGGCTGAGCTGGGACTTTAGCCGATGGTTGAGCTGGGACGTTGACCGATGGTTGAGCCGGAATTTGAGTCGGCGTTTCTTTTCCGGGAACTTTCAAAAGTCCCGCTGCAGCAGCTTGGGCGATGTTCATTGTGGCTGAAAACACACACACAGACAAAACTTTAACTTGAGCCAACGTGAATGAATATCACCCAGCCAAAAACGCCGCAACTTTGCTGCAAGCTGTCAGTTGTACCCGCTTGTTGCGTGCAACTTGTCATTTTCGTCAAGCTGCAACAAGTCTGTCAAAATCAGGCTTGTTGCAACTTGTCATTTGCAGACTAGTTACAACTTGTTGAAACAACTTGCGGCAAGCCTGAGGATAACAAGTTTCGACAATCAACTTGCAACAGACTTTCCATGTCAATAAGCCGTCGCAAGCCATGGGAACGCATCCTGGCCTCGGCTTGTTGATAACAAGTCTGTTTAAAGATACCAACAGACTTGTTTCAACTTGCTTTATGGCTGAGTATATCAAAGCCAAGAACTACCACATTATACTTACGCGCAGTTGAGAGCTCTTCGCTGGGTTTCTTGTTATCACTAACTGTCTGTACGCTTTGACTTGGCGTGCTTTCCGTTTTTCCAGCGCCGAACGAAAACTGAGGTCTATTTTCCTCTTTGCTTGAACCGCCCCCAAAAGTAAACGCCGGGACAGCAGCAGCCGTCTCGCCTGCACCTCCGCCGAAAGTAAATCCAGAAGCTGGCTTTGCATCACTGCTCGCTGTTGTCGCGGCTGCCGTGCTGTTTTCAAAACTAAAATTCGTCTTCTTAGCCTCAGAGGAACTCTGTCCGAAGGTGAACGCTGACGGTTTTGGCGCATCAGTAGCGTCCTTGCTGTCGCTATTGCCAAAAGTAAACCCAGAGGTTGTGCTCGATTTTGAAGCGCCGTTCCCGCCAAAGGTAAAGCCACTTGAAGTTGTATTTGTTGTGCCGAAGGTGAAACCAGTTTGGTTTTGTCCTGAAAAGAAGGTAGGTCTTACATGTAGGCTTTTAAAAGCGAGACAGAATGAAAGTTTCTTATCAAAATCTAAACTAAATATAAGAAACTCATATATAGAGGAAAGATTTGGAGAGCAACGATTTATAGAAGGTATTTTATATTCTCACTGGTGATTTTCCACTAACTCCAATCTCTTTCGTAAGTTAACAGTTATAGTTACTATACAAATCGTTTCCCTCCAGAACTTTTGCAAGTTCTGGTTATGTGATCGCTATTTATATTCTGTGTGTCTTATTAGAGTGTCTTTTCAAACATTATGCACCGTAGGCATACCCCCCCCCCCAATGATAAATTTGCCTAAAGTGAAAAGAAATGAGCGTTTGATTATTATTGTACAGAATTACTGTACATATAGTATTCATGTTAAAATATAATTTTGTGGAACATACAAGGAACTTAGCATTCACGTTGTTTCAAGAACTCATTTTCTTATTAAGATAGAAGAAACTGACAAGCCCTGTTTGATATTTTGTCTCACATATAAGAATCTGAGAAGTCTAATTATCGATTTCTCACACGCGGGCACCACTGTTTAAGAAACTTTTTTTAAAATTCGACAACTCACCTGAACTTTCGGCTCCAGGCTTGCTCGACTGGCACGCGACACACTTCATATCCCCGGATTTATTTTGTATCATACACGTCGGGCATTCCCATGAGCCACTGGGCGCCGCGAACTTTAGTTTCAAACTATCATTAGAACTAGACCCAGGCTTACTCGTCTGGCACGCAACGCACTTAAGGTCAGCGGCCTTATTCTGTATCATACAAGTCGCACAATCCCATGAACCACTGGGAGCAGCAAACTTGAGTTTCAAATTGTCATTTTGACTAATCCCAGGCCTAATTGTCTCACACGCGGCACATTTGGTCAACTCGTTTTTATTCCTAATCATACACATCGCGCATTCCCATGAATCTTTGGGCGCAGCAAACTTTGCTTTCAAGTCTATTTCCTGTTTGTCCGAACCGGTTTTACCCACAGAAGGTTTTGCCGTTTCACAAGCAACGCATTTTGTCGCGGTTGCCTTATTGCTCAGCATACTTGAAGTACATTCCCATGAACCTGCAACCGGTGCAAACCGCTGAGCGAAATCGTTAGTTTGTGTGGGCTCAGATTTCCCGAGATTCTCAGCGGGTGGTGTCTTGTTTGAACCAAAAGATATATCGTTCGTCAAAGGACTCTTTGAAGATGAATTATTTTTCCCACTTTCTTTTACCGAAACGTTGATCGTTGGTTGGAAACTGTTTGGAGAACCCTGAGATTGCAAGAGAGGGTTCGTAAATGTTTCTTTACCTGCATCAGAAGTCTGGAATGAAGAGATTTCTGTTAGAAAACGTAGAATACTCATCTACTGAGATCACAGGCAAAAAACTACAGACTTGTTGCAAGTTGTCAATTCCGTTAAGTTGCAACAAGCTTGTTAAAATCAGGCTTGTTGCAGCTTGTCATTTGAAGACTTGTTACAACTTGTTGAAACAACTTGCAGCAAGCCTGTGGATAACAAGTTTTGACAGTCAACTTGAAACGAGCCTGTTGACAACTTGCAACAAGGTTTGTCGTCAACAAGCTGTCGCAAGCCATGTAAATGCATCCTGATATCGGCTTGTTGAATCCTCCTTTTTGGCTGTGAACAGTTTTTTACATCTTGTTTTAAACAGCGAACTTAACAGAGAAGACATGGTAAAACCTACCTTCTTCATTGGTAGAGGATCACTGAACGAAAATGAAACCTGTTTGGAGAAGGGAAAAGATTACTGCTTAAGTTTTAAGTGCTTAAAAACGCATGAAAATCAGGATAGCTATATAAAAAATTCAATAGCTAAAATCGACGATTTCTTAAACATTCTCAGAAAAAAAATTAATCAAATTCACACCTTATCAGCAGCGGCATCTGAGTCCTCCCTTTCTGAGAAACGTTGAGTTTTTGGAGCTGGCGTTGAAAAGATAAAACCGTTTCTAGGCGACTCTTTTAACAGCTTGTCTTTCGTTGAAGTTTCCTTTCGAAAAGAATTTGAAACATTTTTAGCGGTTAGTTCATTCGTTGGAACAATGGACAATTTGCATGTTAGACTAACTTTCAGTCTAGCCAAGACGAACAAAATCTGTTACTATAGTTAAAAAGAGCATCCTAAAATTAGTAGAATTGCCAAGTTTGGTGGCGAAATGTTGTAAAGCATGGAAAATATGGCGTCGCAAAGTTTGCAAATTTGTATACATTTGTATTACGCGAGAAAAAAGTTACCACTTTTCAGCTAAAATTGTATCAAAAGTGGTAACTTTCTCCTCGCGTAATAGAAATGCATACAAATTTGTAAACTTTGCGAGGCCATATTTTCCATGTTTTACAACATTTCGCCACCAAACTTGGCAATTCTACTAATTTTAGGATGCTCTTTCTAACTATAGTAAAAGATTTTGTTCGTCTTGCCTAGATTGAAAGTTAGTCTAACATGCAAATCGTCTATTAAAGAAATGGACTGGGAACGCGAGTTACATACATGTGTATGTGTATGTATATGTACGTATGTATCTTTGATATAGGTACCCCGTATTTGGGATTGATCTCTGTGAGGAATACCTGTCATTCACGACAAAGTTTATAAATAAATAAAATAAATACAAAATTTCAGCCAACTTTTCACGGTAATATTCCGAACTTCGTTACGAAGTTCATTTCAGAATTCGCAATGAGCCCGTCTGTAAACTAAGCGTTCGATTAGCTTCTTTGAGTTCAGGGACCAATCACAGCCTTTGTTTACAAACCGGCTTGCGAATTCTGAAATGAACGTTTGAACTTCCCAACAAAGTTCGGAATATTACATTGAAAATTGACCTGAAATCGACGATAAAGCACCAATAACATTCATTATACGGCCTGATAACGCGACGGAACCATGTATATAACCTCGCTTTAAATATATCGCAGTTTTTTGTGCAGTATTTACATGCAACTACAGACTTTTCGAAGTTTTCCTGGGGTGAACAAGTGTTAATACCTTATTAACACTATACCTAATACCTGTTTGTTAAGATTGTTCTCTTCTAGTTTGGAGTCATCGTTCGCTTTGTTTGCACTGAACATGGGCAAAGACATCGTCTTCCCCGCATTGAGAGAAAGCGGCACGGCACTGCGGATTTCGGGTAACGGATTGACGACCTACAAAACGACGAAATGTCTAACTCTTGGAAGGGTACTTTATTTAAATTTGGAAATGAAAAATTCTAGTTACCATCACTAAATTTTGACCTACATAGCAAGAAGAACAATCTATCACCAAAGTTGGAAAGAGCATCTTAAAATTAGTAAGATTACAAAGTTTGGTTGAGAAATGTTGTGAAATGCGGAAAATATAGGCTTGCGAAGTTTGCAACAATTGTAAATATTTGTGTTACGCGAGGAAAAGCCTACCATTTTCCCGCCAATTTGGCGCGAGTGTTGTATCCTCCGCGCGTAATACAAATATTTAGAAATTTTGTACACTGTACAAGGCTACATTTTCCGTATTTTACAACATTTCGCAACCAAACTTGGTAATTTTACTAATTTTAAAATGTTGTTTTCAACTGTGCCGATAGATGTCCGTTCCTATAATGGAACTGTCCATTGTCGACAACTTTGCGTCAATGGTTCAGTAGATATTGTCCGTAGCTGTAGTTACCAACAACAATAAAAGCTATGGAAGGATTTTGTATCGGTTATGAAATATTACCAACCTCGCCGTCCTGGTCAGTTTTTTGGTGGCAATAATGCATGGGTGCAGTACGGCTCGCCGTCTTCATCTTTCCGGATGTTTTCCCGGAGTTTTCAATCGGCGAAAGCGATGTGGGCAAAGACCTTGGCGCAAACGTTGTTGGAAGGGAACTCTGAAGGAAGGAAGGGAACGAATTGGAGTATGGAAATGACTTCATAGAAATCTATCTTTATTTAATTACATTATATTTGATTCAGTATAGCCAAGATTCAAAATTAGAAAGTGACTTCATTTTCTACAAACCTTTAAAACGGTGTCTTTCAAACCGCTGAAACTATTTTAAAAAGCAAACAAAATTGAATAGCTAAATCTATAAACAAATCAAATTAGATATTGTAGATAAATGAATCCATGAGACGTTTAACGAAATTAACATATAATTTTTTTGTACCCAACTTACAAGGAATGGTCTTGAGCAGGGTTCTTAGACGTCTTTCTTGGCGGGGATGAAGGCGGGGAACTAGGCCCGCCTTCTGTAGACGTAGCATCCTCAAGAAAGGAAACTCGGGCGACACCGGGAGTTTGTAATGACGACACAGGAGGATCCCCCAACAGTTTCGCCTGAACAAAAAATGATTTAATCGCATTTCAGAAGGCTCGCAGTGCGTCTACTGTAAGTGGGGCCACTCAGACAACACTCGCATACATGATACAGTCCAGCGCTATTGTTAAAAGCGAGGTTTAGATATGTAAGCATGCTGTGTGAAGGCTGAATACAGGCTGTGTATCAGTGTATGACTATTACAGTTAGCGATGATACCAAATTTGTTGACATGTTCAAATTTTACGCTTATTGCAAATGATTACAATGACTGGTGAACCGTTAATGTACCATTTCGAGCAATTTTCTATTTTTGTTCTTTAAGGCTCTGTCACAAGCTGCAATTTTTCTCGCAACTTGCAAAATGCAATTCCACTCAGACTTGGGAGATGTAAAATTGGCAAATACATGTTTCCATCACAGTTTGCTAATATATTTTTAACATACTAAACATTTGTAAGAGATTTACATCTCTTAAAAGTAAAAATGCGTTGCAAGTTGCAAGAAAAATTGCACCGTGTGACAGGGCCTTTAGCGCGATTGGTTAATGTTCTCTCTAAGCGGCTCCCAATTATATTAGACACGTTGTGAAATAGAAAATATTGACCAATTTTAAAATGATTCCATATAAAATGATTTTTCAGTGGTCAAACAGTGGTTGTTTCTCCTTGTTATACAAAAATATGTCTCAGAGCTGCAATCTCCCAGTTCTTGAAAATTCTTCATGATTTTACCTGCAAATACGAAACGCGCGGACCAACTTTCGTTTTTGGTGGGGTTGTTCGGAACTTTGATGGCTATGAATAGAAAGAATAACTTGTAACATGTAATCACAATACATGCAAACAAATGGTTTTACAAATATTTCAGACGCATACCTTAAATGCCAGTGGTGAGGCTGAAGCCAGTGATATTGGCGATGGTATTCGATGAACATCCTAGAATCAGTGATTGTTATTAGGCAACTCATTGCAAGTTTACGACTATGTTCACAAGATGCTGCTACGAAAAAGCGCCGTTTAATTTCCAGTCCGTTTTGTATTGTTCACACGATACCGGTTCAATTCAAATTTAGTGCGATTTCAACGGGTGTTCACACAATACGAAATAAATTCGCCACTTTAACTATTGAATCTGAGTACGAATTTGGCACCAGAATGTAATTGGAAAGCTGGGAACTAAAGCGGTATCAAAAAGTGCCTTCGTTTTCGATGTTCACACGATACCGCAAAGCGTTACGTTTTCATTTCAAGCCGTTTAGAAACCGGTATTGTTTCGTGACGGTAAAAGTGACGGCATCGTACAATTTCGTACTTGCATCGTGTGAACAGAAAGCGAAAAAGTAACTTTTTCATGCCGTTTTCGCCCCGTACTGGCATCGAGTGAACACAGTCTAATAATTGAAGGTGTAAAATTGAAGGTAACACAATGTGAAATGATAATGAACAATAGCAAGTACATTCAAAGCATAATTTTGTGGAAACACCATGAAAACACTCAAGGAACTTAGTAAGAACATTGTTGCTTACTTTATGCTCACTCTCTTCCCTCAAGAACGGTTTGGAAGTTTTACTTTGAAACACTACGTGTTTACATAGATTTATTATTGCACAGGTTTCTGCCCATAAGCTCTGACGTTCATGAATGTGGTAGTATAGTATTAACATGTGTGAATATTATCGTAGTACAGTCATTGAAGACGATGTGATATACCCTAGATCTACCTTTTCCTTTGTGGGCTGTATTCAAAATTTCGAATTAGTTGTGCTATTTAGTGCATATAAGCATATTGGCACACATACTCTATCATATTGGTTAGTACAACATTTATGAGTTGATAAAAACTAGCCTACATAATGCTATACATTACAAGGTTTCCCCCTTATAATTAATTTTCATAAGGGGTTTTCTCAGGAAGTAATGCCAGTCTCTGTTTTACTGCTGTCACACTGACACCAGCTATTCTGGACCTTACTAGTAACTATATATATATACACAATGTTTACTTTGCATTTACATACTTTAAGTGGAGATGAAACAGACTCCAAAGCATCGAGGATTCTTTGGGCAGTTCTTGTCCCACTTCCCCCATGGGTTAAGTCTACATAATCAGAGAATAGTCATAATTATCCCATTATTGTCATAGAATAAAAATTCAATGTTTGTAAGCAGGAATAACACATACTTTGAATCGTTTTTTCTTTCACTCCTCGAATGCGAAGTTTCGAAACAGGATGGTAACTCTAAACAGAAATTACAGCAACCCCACTTCAGTATTTATGAAAACACAATTTTTATAGACAATAATATCTACCAAACGTTTTATAGGAGCTCAGTAAACTGGGAAACACACATGTGAGATTTGCACATCATTCTTAATATGATTGTCAAATCAGCCCATGTAAGTGCTCACCATTCTGTGAAAGACAAGCTGGCAGGCCTGGCTAGCTGAGGAAGATTAAATATTTACCCTCTGAAATTATTTAACCCACAAAACCATAATTGTATCATGAATTTACTTGCATTACCACTCTAAGTCATTACCACCCACAGCTAGTTTAAATTAAATTCCTGCTAGAGAACCTTTAGTTGATGATGAATTTCTTCAACTGTTTCTGACTTGAGTTTTTCTATGTGTAGGGTTTTTTACCCAAATGGACAATTTGCGTAATAGACTAACTTTTGATCTAGGCAAGCTGAACAAAATATTTTACTACAGCCAGAAAGAGGATCCTAAGGTTAGTAGAATTGCAGAGTTTGGCGGCGAAATGTTGTATAATACGGAAAATATGGGCCTGCTAAATTTGCAAATTTTGTATTTATTCGTATTACGCGCAGAAAAAGTTACCATTTTCGTGGCAATTTTAGCTAAAAAATGGTAACTATTTCCGCGCGTAATACAAATATATACAAAATTTGCAAACTTTGCAGGGATATATTTTCTATATTTTAGAACATTTTGCCACTAAACTATGCAATTCTACTAACTTTAAGTTGCTCTTTCTAACTGTAGTAAAATATTTCATTCTACCTGTCTACTTTGACCTTTAGTACATTATGCAAATTGTCCATTACGACTCATTTACTCTTTAAAAGTTTATGTGAAAAGTGAAGTAATTCATCTTGCCAAGACAAGTTCCCACGCAGATTTGGCTGATACCTCAGAGCCAGGGGAAGTTGTTCTTCTTCGCTTGAAGGGCACATCACGAGAAACAGTCATAGCTCCTCCATACATCACAGGCCCGGGATAATTTGGTGATCCCACTCTTTTGTTGGTAAATGTTCTTTGCTGTAAAATTTCAGGATTGAATGATAAGTTTCTAGTTTTAAGCATTAAATAAATATGATTTGAAACAAGCTTGACCTAACACTGATTTGCAAATGAAACTCATTGATGTGGCTTAAAAGGAAGTACACATAGTGGTATTGTCCAATTCAAACCCCGAGCTAAATATATAGAAAATATTACATGGTGGCACAAAGATACGACTACCACCATTGTGCCAAATACCTCAAAAAACTTACTTACCACTACAGTCTGTTTCATGCAGAAGGAATCTTCAACCTGAAGATTCCTCCTGGATAAAAAAGACTGTAGTGGTAGTTTTTGAGGTATTTTGTACGATCATACATTTTGCTCTGTCTAAACGTCCTTGTTCTTCTCATTTCATGGTCAGAAGTTGGAACAATGTACATATAAATCCCACGTGAAAACACACACGTTTTTCACTTGTTACACATGTTTTTATAGCTTCACTAGTGAAACTATGGAAAACAATAGTGTTTTAATTTACGGTAAAACACCCATATATAACAACGAAAATTATGCACCAGACTAACCACAGGTGTGACAAATTTTTCCACAGAGAATAATGGACCAGAGTTAGTTGGAGGAATTGGTTCAGACGTCGTTGTCTTCGTTGAGGTACTACTAAATCTTGGAGTAGCATCGACCGAAGATCTTTGGCTACTGGTAACATTACTGTCTCTCAGAGACGAACTCCTCATTGATAAAATGCTAGGTCTAGTTTCACTTGAACTTTGTTTTTGTGTACTTGAAAAGCCAACACCACTTGATGTCATTGGAGTCGAGAATTTAACACTTGGAGTATATGTACTACCGGTACTTCGAGCCGACAACGACCCCAGTAAAGGCTTTCTTTTGGAACGAGCACTGGGCGTTCCTCGTTGTAGTAGCAACGAGCTGGACATTGGACGAGAACTAAGCAACGACGGCAAAGGCTTCCGTGTGAGCTGGTCTGTCGCGTACGACAACACAGACTGCTGTGGCTTGTCTGACTGCAATGTTGCTCGTATTTCGTTTTCATCCTGGTAAAAATATTTTCGCATACAGTCACAATTGTTATTTTACTTTAGCTTAGCATTACTAGGACAGGCTTACATGGGTTCAGCAAACACGTTTTAAAAGTAACTGGACACAAATTGCTGTAATTTCTGATTTGTTTTGTTTTAATCACCTCATCATAGATATTCTAGTGATACCTAGACAGACAAATTGAAGCCTCACTTGCATGCCCTAGTTCTTCCCTAACAAAGGGCCCTTTCCCTAACTTCAGGTAGGTATTTTAAAAGTGTAGCTGAATTGGTATGGATGTCTGGACAACCACGGAAATCTATTTGGTTAGCTTATGGCCTTTCCTACATCCAAAACATCCACACTCTGAAGTCGACAAAAAACGTAGGATCTTTCACTACCTGAAATGATACAAACAGACTTTGATGTTTGGAGCGAAGGTACTTTGTCAGGCTCTACTTAAAATACTGTATAATGCTTGACATCATTTCAGGCAGTTCATTGAACTACCGACACTGTTAAAGTGAGTTCAAAAGAATTTCTGGTGGGACTTTCTCTTTTCGAAGATATGAATAAATGAAATTGTTATGGAATCGATTTCTTTGCATGGTTAGCAACCCACCGAAGGCATTCAACAAAAAACCACTCTTCAGACCAAGGTAGAGAATCGCACCTGAAAACGCCGGTTCAAATGAACCTTGACAACAATAATTACTCCTGAACGACCCCTGGGATACTTACTTCAATGTCATCGTCAAGCGATCCTGACAATCTGACAGACAAGTCTGGATTTGCCACTCTCTCTGGCCTTGTAGTATTTTCATCAAATACCTGTGCCTGTTTATCAGTTCTATCATCTGATATAGTTCTATCATTGTCCTTTTCAGAACTTTCGAAAGCATCGCCATCACTCTCTTCTTCAACGCTGTCTAAACGACCTTGATTTGGAACATAAGAACTAGAAGTACTCCCTTCTTCGTGTGTCACTGTGGCGTGTTCATTTGAGGCATCCTCCTCGACGTCAGAAGACACATACTCGTCTTCCTTAGACGTAAAATATCCAAACAACCACGAAGGGCTCAAATAGTCCTTAACTTTATCAAGTAAACCCTACAAATATTAGGAAATAACCCGTGTAAATACAAAATTAATGATATCCGAATCCGCTAAAACATTTCCCATGCAAAATATCAAAATCGTGCGGTCATATGTGCTTCTGGATCGTTCGTTGTCTAACCTTATTTTTCGCTTCGCTTGGTCTGTAATATGGTTTCGAGCTTCTCCGTTGCCGACTATGACCGCGAATTTTGTAGGATTTGTGGTTCGGCTGGTCCACCATGATGCGACCAAATAATCGCAACAGGTCTAGGAACGGTTTCTAGCCGTCGGCTGCGATTTTAAAGCTTTCTTTTCGACGAGTTTCAATGAAAATTTTCTTTCTTCTAAAACATGTGTGAAATGATCTTTACTTCGCAAGATGAGCGCCTTGGCCGTACTGCCCTCTCATTGGCCGTCTCGTATCACGTGGTATTGCGGTTAAATTTCGCGGGCGCCAGAGACTTGAAAATATTTTTCAAATTTCGTTCAATCTTGTACAAAACTTGAGCAAAAATGCAAATAAATTTGTAAAATGTACAGAAAACAGCCTGGCAAAGCTTTCTTGAATGATTATTTTTAAGTTTGTACGTATTTTTTATGCAATGACATTAAAATGTTGAACTTATTACTTTCTAAATATGGTAGTTCCAGGAAACTAATTTTAGAAACTCTAAATATTTCCTAAAATATCCAATCCGTGATATGGGCTTTAATATACCGTTTATATCTTTTCAGGCAGTGAAAAAACTGTATTTGATGATATTTTTTGTGAAGACAGAAACCCATTATTACAAAGGCCAAAAAGACATGGACACCCCCCCTGACTGCAATTCTGGAAATATTTTTATAGAAGTGGGCAAATACTAACCTAAAATGGTAAGGCTTTGTGTGATTGACCATTTGAAACAAAATTTATCATATTCTTTGTGATTTATTCCTTATACAATAACACAAACTTCTATAGTTCGTTGTCTTTCATTGTTATAACCAATCACTCACAACGCCTGTTACTGTTGGTATTAAGGGCACCAATACTAATTAACAGGTTATTTGGTAGCAACTTTAAGATGTATATTAACCCCAGCCACATGCAAACACAATGTATCCAAACATACTAAAACTAATGTATCTTATAAGACGAAACAGACTTCGAAAATCATCATCTTGTAAACTCAAGATTTGAGTTATTTAAATAAACAAGACACAAAATTCTGGTCCACCAGAATTTACAAGATGAAACCAGAATTTTGTGTCTTGTTTATTTAAATAACTCAAATCTTGAGTTTACAAGATGATGATTTTCGGAGTCTGTTTCGTCTTATATTTGATAAAATTGCCTGCGGGAAAAGGATCCTAGTTTATTTTTCTAAGAAACTTTCATCTCACATATTTCTCATCCTTATTAATTGGCCTCAAACCTGGTTTAGTCAACTTGCCGTGAACACAAAAAATACAATATGCACTAACTGAAAGAATATAAGCAGAATTTGACATTTGGAGCAAATGGTCAAGGATTTACTAGTGGCTACTAAAATAATGCCAACTTTCCAACCACTAACATCCCGACAAAGAGCCTCAAATAATTGGATTCTTCTTATCCAATGTATGAGTCATTTCTCTTAACTGCAATCATTTCCCCCAGGATTTAATTAACTCAGGTTCACCCAGGGGGGGGGGGGATGATCGCAGTTGGAATCAACTTATATATTATATATATTCAGGTAGTGAACGATTCTATGTTTTTTGTGTTCTTGACTGCACTAGTACTACCAACACTAGCAATCTTAGTTTGAGATTTGGTGTAAACAACTAGTGACCAATGTAGCATAACATAGACTTGAGTAAAAACTGTTTTTAATTTCATGCATCACATTGTTATAAATGATTTAGTTACAAAAATTGTGAAAAATTGAAAACCATGCTTAATATATTCTAGTATTGCATGCTAGTGTTAACATTTATTTTAAAATATATAAGTATCTCTAGCATCAAAACTTGATAGGTGCTATCTTGACACTCTTTCTTTGGTAGAACACAACTATTGTAATCATTATAATGATTACATTATTATTCTACTAGATCTGCAGTTCACATTTTTCCATGTTTCACAGACCAAAAAAGACACCATAGACAGTACTTTCGAGCACGGATGCAGTTAGCCAAGAATATAATGTATTTTTTCATTGTCGAGCACTTTAAATCTAGTTGCCACTGCCAGTCCTAGTCCAGGATGGCCAATATAGATCAGAGAGATAAGATTGGTTGCTAAGTTCTCCTCTCAATTCCTTCTCCCACTGTTGTTCACAGAGTTTGTACAACGACATTGCTGCCCGGGCATCCTCGACGGAGCAATGTTCTCCATCCTGTATTTTAGAATGTAACAATATGCTTGCCAGGTCTTTTAACGACGGCGTCACATTGCCCTGCAACCCGGCAAGACCTCTGATTGGACAATACTTAGATGTATCTCTCATCAAATGCCGAGGATGTGACAAGTTCAATGCGTGCAGATCCGAGTGCAGAGAATGGCCAACTAATATATGCCCTTGAATGACCTTCTGCACCTGCCTTTGCGCTTGTTGGAAAGTGTAACCATCGATTAAGTCTCCTTTGCGGATTCCACTCCATTTTGTCCGATAATCGGTCACCGGTTGCTTCGGCTTAACATACAAGTCACAGACTACGTCACCGCCATAATTGACCACACTGCATCTGGCCAAAGCAGTTGATCGATAAATCCCAACTCCCACCATTTCGCAATCCAAAGCGAGACATTGAGTCGAATCTGCCGTCGTTTCTACTTCAATTTCGCTAGATAAACCGTCGGATATACTCAAAAGAGAGTCTGTAGAACACTCGGAAGGGTTATCGCTCAATGTATCGCCCTCTTCGCAAAATTTTACCCCATCTTTCAACGATTGCCGACCTCTCTTTATCCTTTTCGCCGAACTTGAAAAGTCTTTTGATTGCCGTTTTAACCGCATGGCAAATGAAATTGGTCTGGCGTACGAAACTAAAGCACGTCTAAAATGAAGCGTCGTTGTGTCACCACTGTGGTGCAATAGATTAAACCATTCAAAAAGCAATAAAAATGATGACTATTAACAAAAATATAAAATATTTTTATTGGACACGTGTTTGAAGAGTGCGAAAAGCTTGGGGGGTGGTCAAGAGATATGTAACAGGGGGGGGGGGGGAATTATGGTAAACTGTCTTCATGTCACCAGGTAAACTTGCTGGGAAAATGAGGATGGGATTCTGTCTTCAGAACTCTCAAAATTGTGATACACATATACAAAAATTTCGCGGGCGCCGGATACGTGAAAATATTTTTCAAATTTCCTTCAATCTTGTACAAAACTTGAGCAAAAATGCAAATAAATTTGTAAAATGTACAGAAAACAGACTGGCAAAGCTTGCTTGAATGATTATTTTCACATTTTGTACGTTTTTCTTATGCAATGATATTAAAACGTTGAACTTATTAAATTCTAAATATGATAGTTCCAGTATATTTCCTATAATATCCGGGGGGCAAGAAATCTGGGATCTGTAACAAGGGGGTGTAACAAATCATAAAGTTGCCAGTGTCGGCAAAAGCGGGACCTGGTAAAATGGGATTTGGTCAAATTATGTGCTGGGAAAATGAGGACGGGATCCTGCCTTCCGAACTGTCAAAATTGTCCTAAACATATACATAATTTACAGCTTTGTAAGTAGTTAGGAAATTTCCAAATGAGCTAGGAACTCGCTCGACATAGGAACGCGTAGTTTGGCTGTAATTATTGCTACCCAGAATTTATCTACATTTCTACAACAGTAAAATTGAAAAATTGAAAAAAACCCATGAAAAACTGTGTAAAAACGAAAAATGAAAAACATAAATAGCAAGAAACCAGGGCTCAAAATAAAGAAAAAATATGACCTGCCAAACCGAAAAAAATTTTCGCAGGTAAAATACCATTTGGCCTGTCATTCTATTTTTTAACTGCCAAAAATGGTTTGGTCTCGAATGTTGTAGAAATGAATGTTTTCATGATGGGTATGAGCTAAAAATTCAACGTTTCTCAAGCCAACCAAAGCTTCCAAGAAAATGTCCTAAAACCCAGGGTGAGGATGCCCGTAGTTATAGTAATCAAATGAAACTGACATCAAACTTATCAATTGAGTTTCGCTTGCCATTTTTTTTTCAATTTGGCAATCCAGTTTTATTTTCGCCTGCCATGTCTTATTAAATATGGCCTGCTTTTGGATATTGGCAACCCGCTATTTCGAGCCCTGCAAAAAGCAACAGTAAAAACCTCAAGAAAAGTAAACAGCCACACCAAAAACAGCAATTCTTGGGTTTCACTGGAACCTTTTTCAGTAATTCTGAGTGGGGGTCAACCCAAAATGTATTGATGATTGTACTGCACTGGAGCAAGCAAATCTCACGAAATTGCACACATTTGCTGCCAAACACAAGGTCAACACACACAGTAAAATTTTTTTCAGTCTGATGACAGTGTATCGATTTGGAGTTGACCCCCAGTGAAATTTATGACGTCACGTGAAACCCAAGAATAAACAAAAACACGCTGTAGGAAAAAGAAAAGTACTGTAATATTACAGTAAGAAAGTAAAAATGAAAAAGCAAATATTGGGGACAAACTATAAAAAACAAAACCTAATTGATAAGTGCAGCAACAACAAAAAGTTATAAATTAACAAAGAATACAAGAAATCAAGAATAGTGAATAAACAATTCGCGCGGTCGACGTACTAGGGAAGACAACAAACTATGTGAAAAATTTTAGGAAAATATGGCTGGGAACGAGACACGAAATAGAAGATTACATAGAGAATTACAACAGTTAAAGACTAATTCACTGCCTGGAATTCACGTTGATGAAGAAATATCAAACTCCAGTTTAGAAACGTACGTAGTTTAGAGGGGGAAATTATAAAATGATATGTAATTTTGTGTTTATGAAATCTTCATACTTTATGATACGTACACGTCTTGTTAAACACCTTCAACCTTTTCAGGACTTCTGAATAAGCGTTTACAATCATAGAGATACGAATAAATTCAGAAGAAAAACTTATCCAGAGAACGTAAATACGATAAACGCCAAGTAGCCCTTATATCTCTATAGCAGTTATATCTCAACTTTGTCGTGACAGCTTTGTTTACATTTGAAGTTTAATGGCTTTTATTTTTTAGTTGGGTCGTGAATGTTGATGGGGCTAAAGGTATGCTATAATGTTATCACGTTCTGAATTTATTTCTTTATAGTTTAACATATAACACACGCAACCAAAGAGAATGTCTTACAGTACTACATGCACTGGGCCATCGCATTTGAGATGTCTTTTATGTAGTTCAGTCAGGCTTTTGATGCTAATATGGATAAAAAGCACATACTTTCTTACTTCAATTTACTATAGGAACGCTATATGAGGGGGAGCATTATCAACTGCAGTTCAAATTCACTGCGAAATATCCTTTTGATTCGCCACAGGTATATGAAATAACTTAGTAGAAGCTGAATTGGCTGAATGCTAAACCATAGGCAGCCCATATCAGTGTGTAGTTTCATATAGAGATCAGTGCGCACATAAACACACTTTATACATTATTATATATTTATATAAACACCGCACAAAAAGAAAGTTCCCCCCTAAATACATCAGAATAAATTCTAAACAAATGAATCGCTGTTAATCAAATCTAGAACTACTTGGACCTATATGGTAGGTTGCTTAATGGTGTGTGAAGAATTGGGTCACACATGCGTGCAATAATGAGTTAAACCCCATTGAATACAAAAATACCGGATTTCAAAATTAACATGCTGAATATGCTAGTGTGATCCGTCATTCACCATTCATTGGTAAACACAAAATCGTAGTGCAATCATGTAATGCCGTTTAAATCATGCCCAGAATAGGTCCAATTACTTCTAGGTTTGATTAACAGCAATTCATTTGTTTCGAATGTATTCTGATGTATGTAGGGGGGAACTTTCTTTTTGTGCAGTGTTTAATTATGTATGAAGTGTGTTTATGTGCGCACTGATCTCTATATGAAACTACACATTGAATTAGGCCACCTATGACAAAACAAGCTGATATCAACCTGATTAATTTAATCCATATATTTTATTGAACTTTGTTTACTGCAGGTGATGTTCATTGGTCGAAATATCCCTGTTCATCCTCATATATACAGCAATGGTCACATATGTCTGTCAATTCTAACAGACGATTGGTCGCCTGCATTATCTGTGCAGTCTGTGTGTTTGAGCGTGCTTAGTATGTTAAGCAGTTGTAAGGAAAAGGTAGCATCAACTGACAATATCTCAAACTAACATTACAGTGTTGCTATTGCAGTCAAAAGCACATTTCAAATGAAGGCCCTTCATCTGGATTTTAGTTAGCCAATTCTGTTTTTATCATTTTCGGTAGCCAAAATATGATTTCCTCTGTTCCACCTTTCGTGGGTTACACAAATGGTTAATATGCTTTTCATGTTTACTAGAAACTTCCACCCGACAATGAATTTTATGTGAAAACGTGTTCTAAGAATCCGAAGAAGACGAGATGGTGGTACCATGGTAAAATTGACTTTTACGTTTTAAATTGTTCAAACTATTTGCTTATTTTATTCCATTTTTCTTGTTTATTTTCAGATGATACAGTATAATGCAAAGTATAAACTGAATGAATAAGTTTATAATCAGTGTGCACTGACTTTTGTTAAACTTGTAAATACCATCTGATTTGGAGGAACAAAGTTCCTAGTGGATAAAAGTTTCAAGTTGAATGCAAATGAAAATATTGCCTTGAGATGAATATACATTGTACAATGTTTTCATTTGATTTTGTCTTTGCATGCAAATGAGATTGCGCTGGACTTTCTTTTGTGTAAATTTAGTGTTATGCTGCCTACATTGTTCAATGTTGCCAACAATATTGAACAAGTTGTTGAGCCTGGATCGGGCATAGCAATGCTGAACAATATTGTTGACAACATTGAACAATATGGGCAGCACAACATTGTTCAATCCTGTTTTCAACAACTGGTGATTTTTTGCCATGTGGTCACCTGCCCCTCAAAAATAATTGCAGTGGAAGTCAAGTCCTTTGTGCACATCTATTCGGGGATGAAGACCACATAATGTGGTTGGGGGGGGGGGGTTGCTAGCTCTAATAATTATGTGTTGAGTACTTGTGTGGTGTTAGTTTTAGTCATGTGTGTCACCCACCCTTCAGGTCCGAAGTAATTAGTGCATGATAAATGCATGATCAGCCATCAAAAGGGCTGAAGCAGTAAAGAAATATCAAACATGATCCTCAGATACTGTACATGCAAATGATGCAAAAAAACAGTGACAATAGTTTGGTACTCTTGCCATAATCACTGAATCACAAGTGTCCAAAGGATCGACTTTATGGTCGTAGGAACCAGGGGGGCTCGAGCCCCCTAACATCAAAGGCAGGGGGCTGAGCCCCCTAACATCAAAGGCAGGGGGGCTGAGCCCCCTAACTTCAAAGGCAGGGGGGCTGAGCCCCCTAAGAAGATCTTTGAGTCTCTAAGTAAATACACGTTTTAACGGTTTATGGTAAAACTAACCTCAAAAGTGCAGAAAAACATGTTTGAGCATGCTAAAAATAGAAAAAAATTCTGGGGGGCATGTGCCCAGAAGCCCTGGCAGCATTTGCGCCTTCAGCGCTCAAAGAGCCCCCCTAACTTTTTTCATCTTCCTACAGCCTTGATTTACTTACCAAATTTATGCTCAAATCCTAAAAGGTGTGCTCGGTAGACTTCACGTCCACTGTCAATAACTTGCCTAAATAGCATAATGGCAGTGGGAGAGTAATAATAATAATATTGTATCATGAAATAAAATATGAACATTGAAACACAATTGTAGTTTGCATGTTACCTGTACACTTGACGTATAGTATTTTACTGTTATATATCTTATTTGTAGGTAGAAAATGTGAAATAAATTAATTTAAAACTTGAAGTACTCTTACTTAAGCATATATACGGTACATCACCATTTTCTACTGATATTGGTTGTTTTTGAAAGAAACTAATAATTTAAATCTACAATGCCTTGTTTTGGTAAAGACACTTTTCATTGTTAGAAATACTTATATTAGATTGATGTCTGTGTTAGAGAGATGTCTGTATTAGAGAGAGATGTCTGAATTAGAGAGAGAAATGTTTGTATTAGAGAGAGAAATGTCTGTATTAGAGAGAGATGTCTAGAGATGTCTGTATTAGAGAGAGAGATGTCTGTATCAAAAAGAGAGATGTCTGTATTATGGAGAGAGATGTCTGTAATTAGAGAGAATGTCTGTATTGAAGAGATATCTGTATTAGAGAGAAATGTCTGTATTAGAGAGAGATGCCTGTATTAGAGAGAGATGCCTGTGTTAGAGAGAGATATGTGTATTAGAGAGATGCCTGTATTAGAGAGAGTTGTCTGTATTAGAGAGATGTCTGTATTAGAGAGATGTCAATATTAGAGAGCTATGTCTATATTATACATAGTGAGATGCCAAAATGTAAACCAAACTATGAAGCATTCAAAATTATTTCCATGTTATTATCTTCATAACGTGGTTCCATACAGTCTTCCCAGAACGACAATGGTTGGTCGCAAAGTTCATTTGATATAAAATAATGTAATGACATATCGTTAAATATATCATCATATTTAAAATGACTTTGCACTCGGACTTCATGCGTCAGTGGTAGAATCTGAGCTATATAACTTGCTTCTAACTCCAGCTGACGTGATGGTAATCGTTCTTGATAACTGTCAAAGCTATTTCCAAAAATTATGACATTTTCTAGGCAGGTTCCCCAGTTAGCCCATAAAATATTATTGTAAAGTGGCTTTCCACCATGTGGTACAAAAAACAGAGTTTTCTGAGAAACTTTCCTCTTTGCTTCCTCGTTTCTAGGAATTAACTGCATTTCAAAATTTTCAACAATTTCTCTATCAAGGTTTCCAAAAACTGGATCGTAGGCATAACATTTCCCAGAAGGCTTGAAGTGCTCCCATAGTAACAGCAATAATGCAAACTGGTATCTAGATGCTGGACATTCTGATATTCTTCCAATACCATAGCACACAAAATCTTGGAATTCCACACAAGTAAACTTCTCAGAATTAGCAAAATTCTCAGAAAGTATATGAGACATGGTTGAAAGTACTTCTTTATAAAATAGACTGCCTTGTAGTTCTACTTTGCATTGCTTGATGTTGTTGATAATAAGTTCAAATTGGTTATCACTGTAAGACGTTTCAGTTTGAGTAACGTAAAACTGGTTGATAGGATCTTGTCTTTTCGTAAGCTTTTTTCGATTAGGATATTTATATTTTACTACCGTAAAGCCATCATTAGCAGACATAGTTGAACTAGAAAAACACAATTTGCATGTATTGTGTTTTGGCTAAATGACAAGTCCCAAAACACAGTCAGAAACTTACTAAATTCTGAGATGTTTCATCCACATTCAGTAACTTTTTAATCTACAAACATGGTACGTCATGTAAACGTGAATGATGGAAGAGAAAAATAGGTACGCATGCGTACGATGTTATTTTTAGGCAGCCCAACTGTTCTATTTCTAAACCGTTTTTCTCACAATAAACATCGGTAAAATATATCCTAAAATGCTAAAAAAGAAATCTTCTTTTTGTGCGATTTCCGCCTGTATTTAATATTCGAGAACGGTTTGAAAACCCTTCAATCTAAATTCAAAACAAATTTCTGCACAATGTGTTGGAAATGTTCCTTATAAACCGGAGTTTTACTTTCCCAAGTTTTAAACTTAATAGACGTGGTGGGACCTAGTGGTAGCACTGAGCCAGCTTCTATCTACACAGCAAAAAGTGAACAACCTGTTCTGGGCTGATGAAAACAGCATTAAACAATGCTTTGCTGCCCACATTGTTCAAGGTTGTCAACAATATTGTTCAGTATTGTTGAGACTGAACAATCCTGCAAACAGGTGTAAAAATGTTGAACAGTATTGTTGACAACATTGAACAATGTGGGCAGCAAAACATTGTTCAATGCTGTTTTCATCAGCCCAGAACATAGCTATTGTTCATTTTTAGCTGTAACATGCGTGCATGTAGATCTGTTTGACTGTTTCAATTTTATTGTTCGTCTTTTTTTAACTTGTGTAGGAGGAGGTGATGAAATCGACTTTGTCATTGTAAATAATTTTCAATCTCATATCTCGCTGATTAAGCGATAAAGACCCTAACGAAGTAATGACACACTAAAAGCTCCCAGACAGCTTAATTCGCCTTCGGCATCGATACATTATGGCGAAATAAAGGAAAACTTCAATTTAGTTTGTCTGCTTCGAAGATTTAATCACGATAAGCGACTGAAATATGAAACAAAAGCTATGCATGATTTACGAGTAGAGAAGAATTTTGATCCTAACGAATCTATTGGCTTGTTTTCACCAAAGAATTCTAGAAATAGCTAATAAACTATTTCACGAACTTTCTACAAGCCTCAATTTCTTAACAACGATCACAAAGGCTAAAAATAAATACTCGATTGTACCATAACATTACCCTAAGATGCTGCGAAACGTTCTGATTGTGAACAATAGAGCTGTTTTATTTCAAGCCTTTTCCAAGGCAAAATTTTAAGAAAAACATTCGCTTTCTTCGCTACAGTTGATGTAATGTCTCATATAGCCATATTGCTTGATAAAAATGCAATGTATTTTTATAAACTGATAAACCGAATTCTTAGTACATTCATATAGAAAAAAATGTGGAATATCGATTGCTTCATATATCTACGCAGCATTATTCATCCACAATTAGCCGTTAGCGATATGAAAACGCTTCGTTGCTTCGCTTAACTCTTTGCCTACTGAATTGTTTTCAGCCGGAATTACAGAAATATCACTGACATTTTGTGAAGCTCTCCACTGGCTAACATATGAACATTACCCCAGAAAACCCATATATCAAAAAAAAGCTAGTTTTCTTTAGATTTCAAATATGTAAGTCATTTGTTCCAATTCTCGACAGAAAAAATTAAAAAAAATATTGAATATGATAAATAAACCCTGTTACGCTTGTGAAAAATTGTTATTTTCCCATTTACAGCCCTGTAAAAAATACATCACAATGAATTAGGCTTCTTGGCTGCTTTATATTGCTATTTCAGTCTATGTGTGGTTAGCCTACCATGTTTCATACATTTTCAGTGAAAATGCAACAATATATTTAGGTTTAAAATTTTCTATATTTGTGAAATAATTTTACAATGAAGTTCGTATATGTTCAAACAATGCTCTCAGTGAGTTGTCGAGCCATGAACAACATGAGGAATTGAATAAGGCTTTCCAAAAGATGTACCATCCTGGATGGACCTGATTGTAACCAATACTTGCATTAGCATTCTCCTCAGCTTTTGCGACTATTACCACTGGCGGCGTTCAACATCTTTCTGACTTTGTTGCCTAGCTTTGGCACTTCTGCAAACAATTGAAGATTGTGTATTCCTTCTGTTTACTCTTTGAACAATTGGTATATTATTCCTGTTTGATGTAGAGGGAGTTTCACCATTGTCACTGAGTTTGTCTTCACTGTCTTGAATGGGTTGTTCAACAGAGGTGGAAACAGGCTAACAACAAAACAAAGGAAGCCACATTAGAGGATTATTTGGAATATTTAGTTCTACATATAATAAATGCCAAATATTATGTACACAGTATAGCTATAAAATCATATAACAATGTAAGAATGTTTATAGGGCAAATTTTCTTGTTTCAAAAAAAAAAGGGGAAAAATGTTCATTTCACACTGGGACTTACCTGGGTAAGTTAGTCCTCATTCAGTAGTGACTCTCTGAAACACGCATCTTCGACAATCTGTGAACCATTCCACATGTCTAATCATCTTTGAGGTTGCTGCTATCACCAGCGTCGGTTTCAGACTTGGTTTCTTCATTATTTTACGCAAAAATTGCGTTAAGAATATCATCTCTTGTTAACTGTGACATTTGAGACGCCATAATACAACTGCGAATAACGAGTAACTCAAAAAATCGCCAAAATAATGCTGAAAACCTTTGCAAAAAATTATTTTTCACATGGAATTTCAAGCTATATTATTTACAAATATCTGAGCATGCTCAGCTGTGAACTCTGCTGACCACAACAATAAATATATGCTAAAATATACAACCGGGTCAAAACGACCCTGTTCGTAGGCAAAGAGTTAATCAGCTTTAATTAATACGACGAGCCGACACAAATAAAAATAAAACAAAAACGCCAACTGGTTTTGAACGCATAAATCGTTTTTGCTTGTTTCACAAATGCGCGTACGCGTGGAAATTAACTTTTTGACGTGCAGAATGGCCTGCAATAACGGAATTGTCATCACTTTCATTTGTATAGCGTGCAAACAGAACATTATTAACCACAAATTGACAATCAGAAGCGGCTAATGGCGGCTAATGGCTATAAACAACGTATTCTGTTCAAAGATATCGAAATAATATAGACAAAGACCTTTTTTGGTTAAACACATTGTAAATTTTAGGCTCTAATTTGCGGTGTAAAAACCTATTAAAAGTTAAAAGCTAAATCCACGAATGCATAGCTACAATGTTTCTACGAAAATATTCTTTAAATGCATGTACAGCTTGCTACTTTTTGTTGATCGTTTTAGGAACAAGTTTAACAAGATCGAAGAGCTGAAATCACGCCAAAATTTTAAAGCAAAATAAAAATGAAGCTCAGAAAATGTCATCGACTCCAATCTTGACCAGAAAACCCAACTGTATACTTTGTCCTTTACGATAGCATACAATATGAAGAATATAATAGCGTGAAAAAGTTGGCAAGAAACGAACAAGCTTGCGTAAAATTTTACTTGTTACTTTGGGCAAAACTAGTAGCTAATTTCGGACGAAAAGGCCACATATTGCGATATGAAAATATGAGAAATCTCCTGTGTTCAAGGAAGCACGGATTGTAATCGAAGTCATGGTGGGTTAAAAGGTGAGCAGTCAAAAGTCGTTGGCGAGAATAACAAATTGTTTTGATAACGCCAAAGTGACATCTTAATTAATATTACATTAAATTCTCCACCTGCAGCTTGATATAGTATAGTTTGTACGAGTTTTATAGGAGCTCCACTTGAAAACACTACATGTAAGTATGAGTGGTTAGCTGAAGTATATGTATACCGTGTTGAAAATAACTCTGAGTCACGCAGTCGTTGCAAAAATGTCCAGAAATTCAGAAGAAGAAGCGTTCTTAATTGAAAATTATTTCAATTTTTCAGACTGCATATTTTGTGGTACAAAAAGTGAAAAAATTCCAACTTCCTGTGATAGAAGCAAAACAATGGTATAAATAAGGGCAAAATTAAAAACCTTTAAAGCTAAATTATTACTGGCGGTATTTATAGCTTCTACAAACATATGCTATTTAAAGGTCCGCTTTATTGAGACGAAATATTCTGTTTTTTAATATAACATCTTAAATATTTAAGTACCAAATTTTACAATGCTCATAGACTCTGCACGCCCTTGTCATATAGATCAATATTTGTTCCTTTTAACGCAAAACATTAAACAGGCCTTTATTTGGCGACACCTGCCATTTTGTGGCTGGCGTCTATTAGAGATAGGAAGTGATACGTATATTGTCATAAACTATTATCACTTTATCTTACAGATTATAAATATTTAAACGATCTTTGGAGTATTTAAAAGGAGTTGAAAAGAAGGACGGCTTTATATCCAGTTCCTTTTTGCAGAGTTTGGACAACGCATACGTTCAGTAAAACATCAAACTTCAAAGTTTATTTAAAGATATATTATTCTGTCCAGATTGTTAAGGTGAGTTCACGATTTTTTGACGTCTTTTTAAACGGCATAAGGAAGAAGCACCTTTCTAGGCTTATTTTGATCAAACTTGTCAAGTGAAATTTATTTGAGTAATGAAGCTACGTACGCACAAGGCCCTTTGAAAGAGTTTCGTGTGAACTTTTCATCCTTTTTATAAATGAAAAGTATTTAAATCATATGAAATATATAGTTCTAAATACGAACAATTTCATGAATTGTTGTGGTTGTAGAATTGTCGTGGTTTTCTCAAATATTTTATGGGTTGTTTTTTTTTCAGATGAAGGTAAACGTTGGAATCGTATTTTTACTGGTAGTTTTTCTCGTGGTACTTTGTTCCGGAGAGCGTGCAAATTGCCGACCAGGGATTTGGTGCAATGGGGATGAAACCGAAGCTAAACTAGCCAGACGAGAAGGAATTAACAAGGATAGAGAGCTCAAAAACAGATATCGTCGGATAAATTGGGTGAAACGAGGTGATAGGGCGAACAATGCAGACATTAAACGACAATTTGAAGGATATTTTCCCAACTATTAGGACAATATTTCTTGCAGCAAGTTAGTCCAAAAATCTCACTGATAAGTTTAGAACTGATAAAAAACAGAAATATGCATGTTTGAATATGCAAAAATTGGCTTGGTAAACAGGCGCATTTTAGTTACGTAAACATGCACTTAAATTCATTCTGGCGTGTAAATAATGTAGAACTATACACATTTAAAACAACTGTTCAAAAAAATACACAACAGAGAAATCAAATAGATATTTTTCTTCTGGACTATCTATGCTTTAGCATCACATCTACTTTGATTCTGTTGTGTCTTTGAGAGGGGAATGTTTATAATTTCCTATCTCAAGTACTGCAGACGATCCACCCTTCCTCTCCTGTCAAGCTAAACCCACGAACAAGTGCTACTACATCTTCCAATATCCCCTAAATAACAACATTTGTACATTGCACAATCGACAGAATGAGCTATCATGCGGGTTCTGGTATCTTGCATTTGCTTTGGTCAAAATTTATCTGATAAATGATGTATTGATATGCCCCACCTATTCTAAATAATCAGTGTGACTTGGTGTGCTTTCTGAAGTCAAACATATTTTGAAATCTACTTATCGTTTTCTTGCCTCCTTTTCTTAAACCGAGCGAGACTGTTCGAAGGTCTGGTCTCTACGTTATTCTGCTGCCAATAATTACCAGCAGGATACTCATACTGATCTAACGATGACGTCAACATTTCCGTGCTGTAGCCTGGCGACTGGAAACGAAAATGTGGATTTAAGGAGGAAACCAGACATAATCTAATCTTATTCATACTGGATAGCTCTATCAGTTCTAAACTGTTCTTCCTAGAGGTCCAGTAAGGATCATCTCTTATTGATCCAGTGTTACCACAGGATGAAACCTAAACTAAATTAACTTATTTATACTGGATAGCTGTCAACAAATCTTGTTTATTTTCTACCTGAGGTGCCAAATAAGCTCCGTTCTTCACAAGAGCGGGACTCAGAAAATGTTCGTGTAAATGACCGGAATATTCTGTTGCTCTAAACAAATGAAACATGAAGTACAAGACGTCTACGCGAGAAGGAAACCAGTTTAAGTTGGAGCTAACTTTGCTAGTGTATGGGAGTCCACAAACTTACTTGTTTTCCAGTGTCGGTGAAACAGATATATAATCAAACAAAGAAATATGCTGAACCATTTCACACAGACCCAAGCCGCCAGCATGTGGCCATACAGGAACTACAAAGAAACATTCGCAAGTGAAGTTTGATTCAAATTCTGGGTGTTTTATATCATAGATAGGTATGAAGGAGGGAATTTTTGATCCGAAAACCCCAACCACCAACTAGCCAACCTCACAACCAAACCAACTAACTAACCTACTAACCAACCCAACAAACAACAAACCTAACAACCAACCTAAAATCGTAACAACCAACAAACCTAACAACCAACCTACTAACCAACAAACAAACCACAAACTACGAGATCGACGAGTGACGAGATCAAAAGTCTTCAAAAGCGTGCCTTAAAGATCATTTTGCCTAACCACAGCTATACGCTGAAGCATTGAATCAATTAGACCTTGAAACTTTACAAAACCGTCGAGAGAATCTCTTAACCAAGTTTTTCCAGAGCAATCTCGGTAATGCCTATTTTCAAGACTGCCTCCCGGAGAGAAATGCGATCAACTACGAACATCAATTGTACGATTATCGTTGTCACACTGAACGATTTAAGAATTCTTTCTTTTCTCAAAGAACTTTAAGACAATAATTTTTTACTCTTTTTAACACGTATAGTTACAAATATAATTTCTTGCCTCCTGTAATACAGTGCTCTGTTTTATAGATAACTTTCTTTATGTACATCTTAACTCAATTTAACCTTCGGGTTACAATGTTTAGATTTTTTAATAAATTCAAATTCAAATTCAACCTAACAACCAACCTAAAAAGCAACCAACCTAACAACCGACCTAATATCCAACAAACTCACCTAACAACCAACCTAATTCCCATCCTACCAACCAAGAACCAGGACAAAAAATAACAACCTTATACCTTTAAATTTAGCCGCCAACAAAAGTACTGCTAATACTTCATTTAATCCAGCCATACGGCAACTGTCGATTTGACAGTATTGCAGACCTCTGCCTTGTAGATACTGCTTGAACATGACTTGGTTAGGGCACGTTTCTCCCGTAGCTACACCGATCCCCTCGGGATTTAAAGCCTCGGCTATATTAGCATGACCCATTATGTCATCTGGGTGGGTAGGCTCTTCGATAAACTTGGGTTTAAAACGGGCGAGTTTTTTCATGTTAGAAATAGCGCTATTCACATTCCACACTTGGTTTGCATCCATCATCTTAACGAGAAACACAGTAATTACAACAGAGCAAGCGCATCTCTTATCTCTGGTATCGTGAGTTCGATACTCGCATCAGACTCGTGACGCTTATGTGCATGCAAACAGTTATTCAAAGCTCTATTAAATGTTTTCTCTGTTAAAGGTTTTCTCCAGGCACCCCGGTTTCCTCCCACAAGGATGAGTAGAGATTAGCTCTTAACTGATTCCTCCATCGTAGCTGTGCTCCGTGATCAGACATCCTTAACTCAGCTTAGCTCTTAGCTGCAAGTAAGGGTGATTAACACCCTCTCCACCCTCTCAAATAAGATTTCTCCCTTATCCCCTCCCCCACCCAAAAAACATAATTGAGATTTCATGATATCTGTAATAAGACTGACCAAATCGTTTTCCCAGCCAACCACGTCACGAATAGTCGAAGCTCTTTGAATATCATTTTCGATGTCAACACCAACTTTCATTTTAAATCTAAAACAGAAATAACAAAAATCAACTTGCAACAAATCTGTTGACAACTTGCAAACAGACTTGTCGTCAACAAGCTGCCACAAGCCATGCGAACGCATCCTGATATCGGCTTGTTGATGTCAACAGACGTGTAGGTTTCGAGCAGTCCTAAAAGGGCAGAAGTTGATGAAAAGAGGAACTGCAGAAAACACAGGAAGAAACGAATTACCCGTTGCCCAGAGAACGCAAAATTCGCATTGGTCGAAATCGATGTGTCCGTCAGTCAAATCTGATGCGTAATAGTACAAATCACTTTCGCTCAGAGACTGCTTTCCTTGTATTCTCATATTACCCACATCATTTTTCGGGCGGGCACATCGATTTTGATGGGCAGCGCGTATTTCATTTCTTCCTGAGTTGTCCGCAATCCCTCCCTTCATCATCTCATTTCCGTTGCCTGTGTATGTCATGTCTAAATGTGTCATCATTCCTCGTTCGTATTTCATTCATTAACTACCTCGTCCATCCTTCTGCAAGAGCTTTTTCACAAAGCTTTCGTATCCTTTCTTGATCATAGCCCAACCAGCCCACCGAAGTGATGTACGCTGGATAACCATGTTTCAAAACGTGTTGTTCTGATAATATAATTGGGATGTTTTAACATTACACAGAATGCGGAAAGTCGTGTACGCATGTAGAAAGTCGGAACTTGCAACAACTAACTTGTAACAAGGAGTATCACAATTGTTACAAGGTTGTCCTTGCAGACCTGAGACCGGTTGTATCAAAGGTGTTTAGCTTAAACGGTGGATAAGTGAAAAATATAAAACAAGTTTGCATGTTGTATCAACAAACCAGCTAAAGTTATTTGGCCTCAGAAGAACAATTATATATTAAACTAAATATTTATTCTATTAAACTCATAATTTCGGTTCCGTACTAGGTGTAAAAGTGATTTTTAAATTCCATTTGTCCACTGTTTAAGCTAAACGCAACAGGTCCCAGTTGTGACAAGACTGCCCTGTTTTAACAAGATTATCACAAAGTTGCAAGACAACATTGTTGTATGAAGATGGTGTTAGTCTTGCTGGAACGACATGGTAGAACAACACACAGCCTTGTTTCAATGCTTTGGCAAGTTTGTTTTAACTTAGGTGTTTTTAAGCATGAAGTTTCACAAGCTTTCAAAGTGCAGCGCAAAAAAGCTACCAAAGTGCATCTTGCCGTATTACAGATATCATCTGCTACATTAATAGACCGATTGCATTATCGACAGAATTTTGAAAAAAGTTGAAGTGGGAAAATTCATTACCACAGAATTGAAGAGCATCCTAAAATTAGTAAAATCGCAAAGTTTGGTCGCGAAATGTTGTAAAATTTGGAAAATATAGCCCTGCAAAATTTGCGAATTTTGTACACTTTTGTATTACGCACGGAAAATTGATACCGTTTTCTCGATGTTGGTATCAATTTTCCTTGCGTAATACAAAAATATACAAAATTTGCAATCTTCACAGGCTAACATTTTCCACATTTCCCAACGTTTCGCGACCAAACTTTGCAATTTTACTAATTTTAGGATGCTCTTCAATGCTGTGGTGAAAAATTTTCCTATTTCAACTTTTTTCAAAATTTGCCCATCATGCAATCGGTCCATTAGTGCGCTAGCTTGCGTTTCCAGTCCATTCTTTTGATTTGTCTAAAACCCTTTCACACCAGTTTTACATACCTCTTTCCTTTTTCGAAGGCAAATTTTTCCTTAAGATTTCTAAATGGAAAAAGAGGCCATTATCACATACTCAACTAGAACATCGATTTGTTCAGTTAAACATAGAAGTTGCACATTACAAACAGGTTCAAAAGAAATTTACAATGTTATAACAACTACCTAAAGCCTCCTCTTTTGTTAAAGCATCGTCACTAGAGAATTAAACAACTGTATGTTTTGTTAAACGACCAAGCCACATCTTCCAGCTGTGGCAGTTGCATTTGTTGGTGAAGAAGAGACAATTCCCGCTACAGAGTAAATTTTGAACTAAACAAGAGCGGACTTTATCAGCTCAGCAAGAAAGAGCATCTTAAAACGAGTAAGATTGGAAAGTTTGGTTGCGAAATGTTGTAAAATACGGATAGTATAGCCTTGTGAAGTTTGAAAAATTTGTAAATATTTCACAGTATTACAAGCGGACTTCCCCATCAACTTCGGCGGTTCGGCCCAAGTGTGTTATCCTTATGCACGCGTAATAAAAATATTTACAAGTTTTGCAGACTTCGCAATTAGGCTATATTTTCCGTATTTTACAACATTTCGCAAGCTAACTTTGAAGTTCTACTAATTTTGAGATGCTGTTTCTAGCTGTGCTGACAGATTTCGTTCTTCCTGCAATAAGAATTGTCGATCTAATCTACCAACTAAGACAGACAAGTGTATGATGGCTTACATGTAATGGAAATCAATTGTTGAGATCAATTTCACAGGATCCTGCAATGGATATATTCACTTGTTATTCAAGGACTACATTTTTTGCAATTTTTACAAAAACAATCTTTAAACACCCTGTACCACACAATCTTACCATGTCAACTAGCAACTTCCAAAGAGGCTAAATAAAAAATATCATGCATTTTAGTTCATGGTTCATCTCTTAGTCTTCAACGAAAAAAAACTAGTTGGAAAAAATTATCCATAAGAGTACTAGCTAGCATCTCTCTAAAACTATATTCACCCATCAGAAGCTAAACTGGATGTCAATGCATTATGCTACCAGATGTAATTTGCAAATAGCTTTTTAAGTTTATGGTTCATCTCTCCATATAAAAAATCATTAAAAATCATGCATAATGGTTTTACATTTGTTTAAAACTACATTCACCCATCAGAAGCCAAACTGTATGTCAATGCATTATGCTACCAGCTGTAATTTGCAAATAGTTTTTTAAGTTTATGGTTCATCTCTCTAAAACAACATTCACACATCAAAAGCCAAACTGGACATCAATCAAATAGGGAACTATGTGATGTGCAAATGCTTTACCTTCCCTTCAATCTTTGCCCACAAATCCCATAATGCATTAATAATGCCAGCAAGAGCCGTATGTATGGCACCCTTTTCTGGTCCAATCTAAAAAAATGAGGAGATTTCTGTAATTGGAGAGAGTTCAAGCATCATGTTTATATCACGAAAAAATATAGGATTTTTCACTACTTAGAATGATTTTCACATTTCAAGTGAAGGCTGTTTGTTGGAAGATTAGTATAGCATGAATAGTAGACCTACCCATCTTAGCTGACTTTCATTAACCAGTGATTTCCAAAATGATGCAAAGTCAATATATACTTCATCTAGAGATGCTCCAATTACAAACGGTATAAATGCCTTGACTGCAAGCACAACTAGAATCATAAATTTAATCTAATTAGAGTGTTCTTGTTAGAGAAGAAAGCCTTGCTAGATAAGGGATCATGACATTACAGAGAAGGAGTGGTCATATTAGAGAAAGGGAACTTTATTAGAGAGAGGGGTTCTTTTTAGAGGGATATCATTAGAAAGAGATTCGAGTCTTATTAGAGAGAGAAGAGGTCTTATTAGGGAGAGAAGAGGTCTTATTAGAGAGAGAAGGGGTCTTATTAGAGAAAGAAGGGGTTTTATTAGAGAGGAGGTATTATTATAAACATGAGGTTTATTAGAAAAAGGAAGGTGTATTAGAGAGTGGGGATCTTATTAGAGAGAGGGTATCATACGAGGGAGATTCAGTCTTATTTGATGGGAAGGGTCGTATTAGAAAGAGATGGTTTATTAGAGAGAGGGAAATGCATAAGAGAGAGGGTCTTTTTAGAGAGAGAGGGTCTTCTTATAAAGAGGGAGTTGTATTAAGAGAGAGATGACTCTATTAGACAAATAGAGGTATAGAGAGGTCATTTAGATAGGAGGGGGTTTTTAGACAGAATAGCTTACCATAGAGAAGGGACAAATTAGACATAGGTTTCTTGTTACAGGAGGTAGACAATTTGAGTTAAAATTAAAAGAAGCTTATAAGAGTTAGCTTATCAAAGAGAATGAAAGCACTCACCAATTTCGGTGCCACGTCCTAAAGTAAAAGCTAGACCACATCCAGTCAGGTTGTCAGGCCTGTCTGTTTTGATGACAATGTAGGCAGCAGAATAATCTGGGTCTTTATGCTTGGAAAAAAGAAAAACCCCATGAAATAGACTATTCTCAAAAATGACATCAAATGCAGAAAAATTAATGTTACAGTACATGGTTCAACAATTTCCTTGGCCAATAAAATTTAGTGCAACATCTAGGTTTCACACTTGTTGGCAAAATCTATTACGTTGTTTATCGGTGTCTGTAATTTACCAACTCTGCAACTTTGTTCTTTGATTTTGGCAAGAAGGACTGAAGGTCCAAGAAATCATGTTCAGATAGACAAGTAAGGCAATGTTGGCAAGTTGGTTAATTATGGACACAGAGTTATTTATTTACCAGTGTTGTTGAGACCGGAATATAGAGTTACACTCAATAGTTATTGTTCAGAGACACAACAAAAGCTGGGATGTACAAAAACATGGGCGTATACACAGCCATAAATGGTCATAATTTCATCATATGTTCTTAAAAGAATGATGAATTTGTTTGGCAACTGTACTATTATGTGACATATGGAAGTATAACTCATAAATGACACACATACTTGCAATTTACAAACTTGATTACAAACAAGTTGCATCAAGCCTGACGACTTCATCAAGTTGCATCAAGTCTGTAAAAATCAGACTTGATGCAACTTGAAACTTGCTGAAAATTGTTTAAACAACTTGTAAGTACGAAGCTTATCTTGACAATCAACTTGCATCAAGCCTGTTGACAACTTGCAGCAGACTTGTTATCATCAAGCCAGAGTAAGCGATGCCAATGCATACTGATATATCAGCTTGTTGACTGCAGAGCGACAAATCTGCTGCAGACTTGTGTGTTTCTAGCGGTGTAAAGAAAACCTTTTTGTGGTGACAGTTCCATGACACACAGATAATATGTACAGTCATAAAATATAAACCAATCAAATTCGACGTTCTTATAAAAACAGCCAATCAACCATCTCATGCATCTGACGGTATTATTAGGAAACCAGCGTGATTGGATGTAGGCACCCCAGGAAAGTATGTACGAACAGCACCCTGGCATAGCTCAGTGATTAGCATTGACATTGCAGTGTACTAATTGGATTTGACTGAACATTTTATGAAATTCATTTTTCATGTTACAATTGTTTTGCTTCAATAAAGAGACTTAGATGCTAAAATATCTTAACCAAGACGTGGAACAATATTCAAACCAATACAACAACTATATACTCGTGAATGATTAAATATTTAATTGACTGCGCTCACCACTGCATCAGAACCATGTGATTCTTTCGACGTAGGAAAGCGTATATCTCTCACGCTAATATCTGTAATTATCCCCAAAGACATAGCTATGTTAAACGCTGAGGTAAACGAGAAAACTAACGCATCATTTAGTAGAAATATCACAAAAAAATAATATAAAAAGTCAAATGTCACTTGTTCCTCTGCTGATCTGCGCCTACAAGAAATCAAATCTTAACCCGAATCTTAATCCAATCTCTAACCCTATTTTCTAGCTTACAGATTCTCTGATGGTGATTGGTTATACCATATGGTTATTAATCTGTGGATGGAATTCATAAATAGTTATGATTGGGTTACAGATTGGATAAGAATTAGGATTAGGGCATATTTGGGGCACCACATGAGGAATAAACAGTTGGGCCACTTGGCAGTCCAACATGTCCAGCCCTACTTCTATGCAATTGACTGGCCAGAATAATCACAGAGCTTCCATTGGCAAGAAAAGGCGATTGACTGGCCAGAACCTGCGTAATGAACATGCATAAAGCCATGGCCGTAAGAACCACGGGTGCAGGGGGGGGGCTCGAGCCCCCTAACTTCAAAGGCAGGGGGGCTGAGCCCCCATAAAAATCAACCTCGTACCTATAGGGTCTTTCTTTAAGTCTCAAAGTAAATACACGTTTTAACAGTTTACAGTCTTACACAAGTCTTAATCCAATGATTATGGTAAAACTAACCTCAAAAGTGCAGAAAAAATTTTTGAGCATGCTAAGAATAGAAAAAAAAATGGGGGGTGGTGTCCCCGCTCCCCCTTGCAGCACTTGCGCCTTCAGCGCTCGAAGAGCCCCCCCTAACTTTTTTCATCTTCCTATGGCCCGGCGTAAAGCGACATGCATGGGGGCACAAATTTCAACGGTTCCAACTCAAATGGCCCCTTCTGTTTACGTCTACTTCGTCATTTGGAGCAAACTAGTCTCGAAAGTATGATTACCTGTAATTTGATCTTGAGCTGTAGTTTTTGTATAACCTTGCAGTATTTGGTAATCTTGGGGCTCAGCTTGTTCAAAAATGGACAATTTCATCCTTGGCAAAAAGAGGGACCTGCATTCAAACATGGATGGTCTGCTTGACACACCAACACCACTCACAAAAGAAATCAACATTCTTATCACGTTGACACATGGAGTTCTAATTTGCACCAAACTGTGAATGAATTAATTGTGCTCATCAAAAAATGAGATTCTGGCCAATAATTTACACTCTATTTTATAAATATTAGTGTAGATATTATAGTATAAAATGTTATTACCTTATTACTAAATCACTAAAAATATCTACTCTCAATTAATAAAAAGCATTTTCAGACATTGCAATTAGGTTCTACATTCAACTTTTTCCAGGAATTGAGTCATAATTTTGACGAGCTTTCTTGGCCTGTCTAACACAATCGCATGACCACATCTTTCCAAAATGTGCACCTCAACATTTTTGACATGTTCCTTTATCACGTCACAGGCAGATACATCTAAGACCTGAAATAAGATTAGAGCAACACATGACTAAACAACCTTTTGCAATGATTTGCTAAACTCAAATATGTTGCATATAAATAAAAACAAATAAATGTCTTGCTACTGTTCAGTTCACCTGAATCAGCTCAATTCAGCTCAGCTCTGAGCTAATTGTACAGCTCAGCTCAATATAGTCTAGCATAACTTAGCTCAGCTTAGCTGAACTCAGTCTAATCTAGCTCAGCTCAGCTAACCTCAGGCTCAGCTAACCTTAGTTAGGCTCAAGTCGGCTGGGCTTAACTCGGCTAATTCAGCTCTTAAAGCTCATCTCAATTCAGTTAGGAGCTTAGGGCTCAGCTCAATTCAGCCAGGGCTTAGTTCAACTCCAACTTGGCTTGACTCAACTCCACTTTGAATTAGTTTAGCAAGGTTCAGTTCAGTTCAAACCTTATCATTATCACCCCAAACACACAACACTGGATGATGAATTTCTTCGAGAACTGTATCCAACAGCAAATATTCACCATCAACATTCATATCAATCATAACTATAACACATTAATGAAGTTTTTAAACTCACACCAAACTTGCTCAAATTCTCTGGCAAAACACCACAAAAACTTTACCTTTTTTATGAACATCTGCCTTTGCCTGCTTCTTTGCAACAAATGCCATTGCTACATGAGGGGGTAAACTTATTTTATGGTGCATAACCAAATGTAGCATTTCATGAAATTCCTGTGCAGTTCTTGGAATTAGCATATTCTCTTCCTCGTCATTCATACGGGCATCTCGGCTCTTCTGAAGAAATTCAGATATTACCGGAGAATGAATTCCAGCTGGGCAAACCAACACCACGGAGGATAAGGACTGGCCTCCATGCCTTGCCGCATACACTCCGGCAATTGCCCCACCCATTGACGTTCCGATGATGGTGAACTTTCTGTCACCAAAACCATAAGCCATTACGAACTAAATGGAAGACAGATTAAACGTTTTTTAGCAAAACAATGGTTGACTCCTAAAATTCAAGGTATACCAAACCTATGTTTGCAAAATAAGAAAAAACACACTCTGAAAAACAACATCTTGTAAAATCAAGATTCAAGCTTTTAGAAACAAGATAACAATTTTGTGTTGACAACGACTTTCAAATAAGGTTGAAATATCACTGCAAAATTGTTGTCTTGTTTTCAAAAGCTCGAATCTTGAGTTTACAAGATGTTGTTTTTCAGAGTGTGTTTTTTCCTAATGTTTGCAAACCACAGCAAAAACTGACAAGTCATCTTTTTTTATGTCAAAAAGAGATGACTTGTCAGTAAATTGATTGGAAAATTGGTAAATTTATCAACAGAACTGGCAAATTGGTGGGTAAATCACAAAGACTGTGGAGGCCGGATCTCTCTACAGAGACTGTCGGTAATCCCCTCAAAAAGAATTGCTCCTGTCGAGAATTACCTGATGTACAGCATCAATTAGAACAGACGGTCTGTAATCAGATTTATCATCATCTGGTTTCGACTCGCCATGGCCAGGAAGATCAATAAGAATAATGTGAAATTTTGCTGGCAGATACCTAACTATGTCACAAAAAATGTCTTTGTCACCAGTAAAACCATGAACAAACAGCAAAATGTGGTCATTCGGTGCACCTTTTCTTTCTAGATATGAAATTTGCAGATCTTCGGTGATCTTCAGGCAGTGTTTCTTTAAACTTGCACGCCATTTTTGGTACCTAGTGATAATTATAAAATTTTGACAAACCATTACTAACAGTCAAACACTAATAAGCATGCATCATTTCTTGCACCCAGTTATGCCTCCCCCCCCCCTCCCTCCCAGAACGAACAACCTCAATTATTTTCAGAAATAGCTCCTATGATACTGTAAACCTCTGATTATAAGCCAAGGGCTTATATAAGTTTGTAAGCAGTTTTTGATGGGCTAATACATGGGGGCTTATATATGGGGGGGGGGGCTTGTACATCAATTATAAACCAAGTACGGTATTTATTGTTTTTAACGTGATATACAATTTAATACATTAACATGCTAATGCACACAATTTAATATATTAACACATTATAGTGTGATGGGCTTATAGACAGGTGGGCCTTATATTTGGAACAGTTTGAACGTTAGTAATTGGGGGGGGCTTATATTCGGGGGAACTTATATTCGGGGGGGGGGTAAAATTTAGGGGGCTTATATTCGGGGGGGGGGCTTATAATCGGAGGTTAATAGTACACAAGGACCTGTTACGAAGTAAACAAAGAGCACCTTTTACATTTGATTAATTTGAATGCTTGTAAGCTGGCCTTAAGTGATAAGTTTTTATCATACTATAGAATTAAGATTTCTGGCTTTAAAGAGCCGCAATTACTTGCTTCGGCACATGCACAACATATCTATTCTGAAATCTTACCATCTCCAAGCCAAGATCAACCAAATTGGTCGAAAATAATAAATATTCACCAAGATTATTACAGAAACTAGTAATTTTAATAAAATCAGCAGAAAAAATGCCCATCCTGTGTTATATTCAAGCATTTTCTTTGCAAATTTGAGAGCTTTGCAAATTTCCAAAACTTGAGAGCTTTAAAAATTTCTAAAATACCATCGCTGACATGTTAATCTCGTTACGTAATTGTATTAGCTCTCGTGCGCATGCTCGACACCAAAGGCCATGTTCTGATGTTTGATTGGCTGGATTTTTGTATCCTGATTGGCTAGAATCAAGACATGTCAATAAAGACTGACTTGGTCAAACAAGGACAAGAGTTGAGAATTAGCGAGAATTTGTGTTAAAGTTTTCTCAACTCTCTTGTCCTGATCAAACGAGAACAAGAGTTGCAATATGCGACAAATAATGACATATTTCATAAGACTGATGTATTGTCAGTCAATTTCTATCAATCCATATGTTTATTTGCAGTTATTGACACGATGCTTTGTGAGTAGCTGTCCAACTTCGTCTGGCTATTAATCATGCCAATGGATTATTGGAAACCAGTCTGGTCACGATGGCTGAAAGTTACTCGAAACGTTAATGATTAACTGGACGAACGAATAAACGAAACCAACAAAAAGTTTCGCGGCTAGGCAAAGACAAGTAATCCACTGGGAAAACACAAAGAAAAACGGGAGTCTAGCAGCGCTTTTATACTTGAATTATAAATATTGCATGATACAAATCTCCTAACTGCACTTGACTTTTATTGGTTTAGACAACGTTCATTTTGAAATAATTTCGCCAGTTTTTAACTGAAACCTGGGTTTTGGAACATAGAACTGCGAGTGTTTATAAGAACTAACAATTTAGTACTCATATAGAGTTTTCATAAACAGTTACTTCTAAGCCATATAATAAAATACAGCACCAAATACCTGTTTCCAATTTCCTGTATAACTATTGACTATTATGAATTTTTAAGCGCTCCTGCAAGTACCTGCATGAATTTTTAATTAAAGTATTAATCAAAGTGAATAGTTAAACACGATGTTTAATTGTTTCGATCTTGCTTGCGTCTTGATTGTTGACCCGTTATTAAAAACAAAACGCGCACTATGTGTTGGACAATGCATGCTCAATAATCAATAAAACTTTCTTTTGTGAGTGGCTTCGAGCAGATTTGGGCGAATTTTAAAAAGACATGGCAACAAATACATCAAGGTAAGAGAACGGGAAAGCATGATTAAGCGTAAATTTTCGCCTACGAGTATTTTCCTGACAAGTTTTACGCTTTAACAAGCAGACATTTGTCCGTGCGCACAGCAAAAAATCAACACTGTTTTCTGTAAGCCTTTTGTTTTTTGTTCGCGGCAAGAATCTCTGCAACGCTTTTATAGTATCATATAGGCTATAAAATGAAATTGCACAGAACTCTTAAGTTTCAGTGATAAAAAAATAATTTGATAAATGAAATTATGTTTAGTGGTAAAAACCCACTACTCTACATGGCTTGCATGATCAATGCTTCGGTTATAACATACAATGAGTCGATTGTCAGATAGGTTAATACAGCTATATTCACCGGCCGGGACAGTCGTGCATTTTAAACATGTTCATTGACAGGTAAAACCCATATTGAAGTTTCTGAGTGTTCCTCGGTATGCTTTTGTGGAAATTAACACTATGTACATTATTCGTCGCAAAGCATTCGATTTGTAACTAGCTGGGACCTTTATCAGCGTGAATAACGCCAAACCGACGTACAATGAGCGTGTGCTCATAATTGCAGGGCAGTGAGGACATTTTCGAAAACGGGCGCTCTGCGAAATGATATAAAATTAATTTTTGAAGTAACCTTAATAGTTTTGTTCAAATTTTCGCAATCTCGTTTTCTAGTTTTTCGAATAACCTTTATTTTTGCTAATTTCGATTTGCAAAGAGCTAATTTTTGTCCAATGAAAAAAATTTTCGTAATATAAACACACAAACACATTTAGTTTCTTAATTTCCGTTTCTCAAAATTTCAGGTGCTATAAATTATCAATAGCTACTAAAACGTGATTAATTATTGATGAACAAATTCATACGTTGATTCTTTGTCTCTATAAATAATCCATGCAAGAATACATTTATGTACTATTTACAACATGAGCGGCCGTGTTGTATCAGCATATACAAACTCGAGCCGAAGGTGAGAGTTGTATATCTGATACAACACGGACGCGAATTTTGTAAATAGCTTGTAAAACTCTCCAATTTTATAGATCAGTTTGCGAAGTAATTTTGAAAATACATCTCATATAAAACGAGAAAATCAAAGTTAAAAGTAATGAAAATCAACAGAATTCTGTATCAGAGTATACAGACTCCTTCCCGCTCATGATTTCTTTTGTGTTTTCTTCATGAATTATTAATCAGTTTCACAATAATTGTAACTGACATCCGTCTGCGCGTAATTGCGCGCTAACTTTACTTAAGCTAATCAGTTGTTCAATATGTTTATCAAAAACTCTGTTTGAGCAATGTCGCCCCGAAAATTAAAATTGTAACAATTTGTTACCCCACCCTGTGGGAAACAAATTTTGACAATCAACTTGCGACAAATCAGCTGTTGACAACTTGTAACAACAAGCTGTCGCAAGCCATGAGAATGCATCCTGATACCGGCTTGTTGATAACAAGTCTGTTGTAAGATGTCAACAGTCTTGTTGCAACTTGCGCGTTTTTTGGCTGTGGTAACTAAATTCGTGCTATCTTTACAGAATTTTGTGGTTGGTCCTGCTCGTCTTGCTGAAAACTAAACGACTTTATTCGACGCAAAAGTTTACGTTAAAGGCATACGCGAATATGATACAGTCCAACGGCAGAATAAAGGGACTATCAGCTAAATCCATCTCGGAGTGCTTGCAACTTTGTCTTGGCAATTGTTTGTGTTCGTCATTCGACTTTTGTGAAAAAGATCCGAGATGTGTTCTTATTAGATCATACCAGAGTGTTTCAGCTTCATTGACACAAGACGCTCACTGCAAGCATTTCGTGATTAAACAGGTAAATTAAGAATTAGTTGGAAAACTACAAGCTGACTCTCTAAGCCCCTGTTAATTAGCAAGAATTGAAGAAAAAGCTGGGTGTGGTATCAGGTTAGGAAACCTTTTTTAGCATCCACGCATTACACTAGCCAAAAACGCCACAGACTTGCTGTTGTTAGATTTTCATTTTACGGTCTCGTTTTAACTTGTCAGCAAGTTGCAAAAAGTCTGTTAAAATCAGGCTTGTTGCAACTAGCCATTTGCAGAATTGTTACAACTTGTTGAAACAACTTGCAGCAAGCCTGTGGATAACAAGTTTTGACAATCAACTTGCAACAAGTCTGTTAATAACTTGCAACAGACTTGTCGTCAACAAGCTGTCACAAGCCATGAGAACGCATCCTGATATCGGCTTGTTGATAACAAGTCTGTTGCAAGATGTCAACAGACTTGTAGGCTGTGCACATCACTTCTTTTGAGGAGATGTATGATTGACTTTGTTTAAAACAGGAGCCGAGCAACCACTGTACTGCCAGGACGCCGTGTCAACCTGCCATCAATTGCTGTCTGCGTTCAAATCCGTGTTACAACGGTGGTTTGTGCGTTCCCACCGACGACATCAGAGATCGCTTTCTGTGCAAATGTCCGCCGGCATAAACGGGGAAATTTTGTAAAACCTGCAAAAGTGGTTACACAGGCAAAAATTGTGAAATCAAGGCAAGGTCTTGTCGACAGTATGGGAACGGTACGCGAACTCCGGGTCTGTATCATATTCTCGATCAAGCGGACAAGCCGCGGAATGTTTTTTGCGATTTCGAAAAGGACTCAAATCTCGCATGGACATTGGTGCAATCGTATAGCTTCAAAAATCGCGGATCCTTTTTTCAAAAACCGTTTTTCAAAGATGCATCCAAAAATCAATGGGATGCAGTTAGAAACTGGTTCGAACACCGTCACAAGCGAGGGACTATGGAATCGATACAGAACGACTCAACAAAATGGCGGGTTACTTGTGATTTTGACAAGAACTTAGCGGCATTGAGAAACGATTCTATGCAAGGTTCCAAGGCTAGTGTGAATATTTTGACTTTTAATGAGGAGGGAGTGTGCAAGAGAGTGGAATATGTTGACATTCGGGGATACAGTTGTTCCAACTGTTCAGTAATGTTGTATCAAACAGACTCCTATCCTTTTCATGTCGATACAAGAGAGAGCGTGGAATCTTGCGATCTAAAGGTGGAAGATTCTAAACGGTGCCAAGATCAAGGCGGAGAAGATAGTTTTGGATATTATCATTGTCGCCATGAAGGACACCGATGTAGTGCCTCAAATACGTCAACGACAAACACTTGGTTAGGAGGATAAGCACAGTTCCTTCATAAGAACCTTAATAAGAACAATGTTGGGATGAAATTGGCAAAAAAAATTAGAACGAATTATGAACGGATACTGTAGACAATTTGTTTTTGTAGATTAGAGAAAGCTTTGGCGTGAAACAAAGCTTTGTGCCAATCTACCTTTTTTTCAGCGGGCTGGCACAATATTAGAACATGTTCAAGATGAAATTGGCCAAAAAATAAGCCTGCTGGCTCATGATTTTTGGCCGTGTAACACTTAGCCTGGGTAAAAGTTCACTGGTTCTCACAAAAAGTTTATGCTGTATCAGTTTTTGAGTAAAAACGAGAATATGACAGTTGAAGAGATTGGCTCATGTGTAAATTTTGAACCCCCCCCCCCTTTCCGAACTTCTCCCATTTCTCTGAATGGCCAACTAAGAATCGAAGCTCCTCCATGGAAAATGCTTTGGATTAAAAGTAGTTGTAGAAATGATATTACCTGCTTAATACAATTCTTGAAAAGAGAATGGTTATTTATGCACAGTCTGTATATATGTTTCAGGTGTAGTTTGTCCAGTGTGCGTGGAAATAAACTCAGCGTAATGTCACAAACATCTTGAGTATGTTGTTAGCTGGGGCCTAGTTGAATGGCTTTTATTTTGTCAATATAAGAAAATGCCGTGTATAGTGTAAGCAAGAAAGTGTTAGTGCATAAGAAACAGTAAAGCATTTTTCAAAACATTGAAAATGTTTAATTTATTTATTAGCATTTAGCTTATTATATTGTAACGGATCAAAATATCAAATATTGCATACTGACAAATAACCAAAATATTCAGCAATAAATATGATACATGCAGGCGCTAAATCGCCTCAGTAAAAAGCATAGCAAGATGTCGATTCTAGAAACATGTGCAATTTTAGAGATTTTCAAGAAATAGTATCATTTCAACGAGATTTGCCAACTTTCTTTTTTATGAGTTCTGGTGTCAGCAGGACACAGGACAGAATAAGAGGGTTCAAAAGCTGAAAAAAGGAAGGCATTCGGCTAATTTCTCACTAAAGTGATGTCAACAAGTGCGTCAAACAATTTGAATGCAATTTCAACCATTTAAATTTACCAACAATCATTTTTAAAATCGACATGTTGTTTACTAAGGCGAATTAAGTCGTTGCATAACGCAGTTAATCTAAATTAAAAATTACCCTTACAAAAACTATTTACAAAACAAATATCAACACCCTGTGTTGCAAAGTTCGCAAACCAACAACTAACTTGTTGTGTGGATCAATATTTGCAACGCTATAAAAGCACACTCAATTCCTAGAAATTTCAACAAACACAATAATAAATCTTATATATACATATACATAACTTCACTGAGTTGACGAAAATTTTTGTCAAATGCGTGATCATATCATATGTGATCAACTCCCAACAACACTTTCTTTCGTTCGGTTAGTTTTGTCAATTATATAAGCCTCATCAACTCTCACACGTTTGACCGTAGCATCTCTCAAAAAACTTTCATATAAACTCAACTGACAATTGTCATATATACTAGGTACGTTTTTATTGCGACTTGCAACGCTGTTGATAAAATCCATTTACAGTCAACTGAGACGGAATATAATATATTCCTTTGCAATTTCAACAAATCCCTCTATTTTTTTATATCAGCCAAAACCTGAATTCCTCTTGTTTTTAATCCTTTAAAAAATTCCACAAGTTGGAAAATCATATTATGTGATCACATGTGAAAATTCATGTGATCACGTGTAAAATTTATGTGATGACACGTGATTTTGTAACACTTCATGTGAATTTTTATAAGGGACATTTTGGAAACTAGAATTTACTTTTACTCTCCTATGTCATATCTAGTTGTTTGTTCGATTTTCATAGTTTTGGACATTTAACGGGTTTTGGGGGGCGTCCTGGTCTTTTTCTTTTTACCCCTTGTGTTGCTTCAGGTTCCTTCTCATCCTTCTGTGATCCCTGCCGATCCGCCTTACCTCTCTGTAACGCCGGTTGTCCAGGCTTATCCTTCGGAGTTCCTTGCTGTTCCGCCTTACTCCTCCGCGTACCAAGTGGTCCCATCTTATCCTTCGATGAACCTTGTTGTCCTGCCTTATCCCTCAACGTAGCATGCTGTCCTGCTTTTTCTTTCTGTGTATCGTGCTGCTCTATTTTCTGTCTCTGCTGTCGTGTGCCGTGAATTTTTGCTTCAACTTTTCGCAAGGGGCTCTTACTTGGGCTCAGTTTTCTTGGACTCGCCGCTCGTCGTTGGCTTCTCCTCAGATCAAATGGGACGTTCTCGTCAGAAGTCACGGGCTTTTCTTGTGTGATGCCTTTATGAACTGTTCCTTTATCTTGCTCTTTTTCTACAACGACTTTCGCAGCGATATTCAAATCGGTTTCACCTTCTTTCTGTTTTCCATATTTCTCCAATGTTTCCATCTCTTTCTTTGGCGTCTCTTCCTCTTCTTGAACGTCCTCTTTTCTTTCTTCCAATTTTTCATCAGCTTCTTTCGTTACGGCAGAAATGTCTTCATTCCTCGCTTCAAGATTTTTCTCTTGGTCTCCCATATCTCTAACGTCTTCATTATTTCCTCCATTGTCATTCTCTGAAGGTTGAACTTCAGGCAAGTCATCTTTAACAGCAGACTGAAAAACACTGTCGAGCTTTTCCTTGTCCTCCATTTTATCACTTCCAGACATCACATCACAGTCCTTGATGGACTCCACAGCTTCTTGTTCCGATTTGCTCATTTCTTTTAGACTTTCAGCATTCACTTGTGGCAGGTATTCTTCAGAAATTTGACTTTCAAATATATTTTGCTCACAGCTGTTTGTGGACGCTTCCAGTATCCCATCCTGTCCACCATTTGTCACCTGATATCCACTTGGATACATGGTCGCGCCTTGGGTCGTAATATCCGCTGGCCCGCAAAGTACGACTGCGGGCTCGTGTTGAGAATAACCCACCCCCAGGTCTTCGGAGGATAGTATTTGCTCTCCGATAGTTTCATTTGGCTGAAGACAACTACTCTCTAAAATTTTAGAATCAATAACATTCAAATTTTCAGATGGTTTTCCAGACTGTTCCTGTTCAATATGTCCTACATCTTGCTGTGCCCCCAGATGTTCTATCGTATCCACCATGTTCACGTCCTGTTCTTGTCTGTATCCACTTGTCCTCTCAATCAAGGACGCGAGTTCTTCGGTTATTTTTTGGATATCCCCAGTGGATGTTTCCACTTGAGTCGAAGAAATCTCACCAGCTATCGACTGAAGATCAACGGTCGAGGATTCCACTTGAGGCGTGGCGATTTCATCCGTTAGTGCTTGGAAACTACTCCGGGATGGTTCCACTTGAGCAGGAGAAATTTCCTTCGTTTGCGACAGAAAGTTACTTATGGAGGTGTCCGGTCCAACTGACGTGATTTGCACGGGAAGTGTCGGATGTCCAGCGGTCGATTGAGCAACATTTCCAACGTACCCACTATAGGTTGGTACACTGAGACCGGCTTCAGGCTGAATAAAGACTTCATTCTGTTTTCCTAAGAAAAAAATCAAATTCTCGTTGTTAGGTCTGTAACATACTATGGATGGTTACATAGCCTTCAATAAAGTTCTCAATAATAACAAGAAGTACACACAATTGCTTGAAATTTGAAAAACATCGGGGCCATATAAAATTTTGCAAGTCCCAACCACCTTGTCACATCTCCTGTGGGAGGAAACCAGAGACCCGGAGAAAACCAACGACTTTTGGTGGAGCGTTGATTAACCCTTTTTGCACATAAGTATTACAACATTCATGTCAACACTTCTTTTTATCATGTGAGAAACAGGCCATCTGTAAGGTTGCCAATATAATAAAGAACAATATTCACAAAAAGTATTACACGGTGACATCTTGCTAGTAAGCTACACGCTGCGTACTAAACCGACTCAGCCTTCATATAAACATCCCTTTGCCATGAACAGCCAAACGAAACAGGGAACCTACAATATACCACCTCAGAAAAATCGTAGATGGAAGAAATGGTTTGAAAACTCATTAGGGTTACAATATAAGTCATTATCTATGTTTTTGTAATGTTCTGGTTTATTTCGTTTCGAGGAATCCAAATAATGCAAGAAATTTTGAGGGAGAGACGAACTTGGCTCACCTGCAGTGTTTCTGGTCAGATTTATTATTTTGGCGAGAAATTATATGATAGATCAGATGTTGTTTTTAGCGGTTTTGTTAACCAAAGTAAACTTAACCAAACACGAAATTGAAAAAAAACGAAAGACACTTTTCAACACATTAGCAAGGTACATTATTAAATACGTTTAACTGCAATTAGCAATTTGGCCATTACGTATTACCAACCGAAAAACAGGTCGGTAAATTGTAAAGTCCATCTCTCCCTCAACTTTCCCGCATTCTTTCGATTCCTCGGACCGCACAGAGAGACGGACTTGATCCAAATCTATGGTTTATGCGGAAATAATGTTCTTCATCGTTACGTGTGTACTGTATTCTCTAGACTGACTAGCCAATAGCAACGATTTAGGAAAGTTGGCCACCCGGTAATTCAAAAATTGCTATAGATGGTTTTGGCAAAAACACGACACACACGTGACGATGAAGAACAATATTGTTACAGAAAGGTTGACCAGCATAGATGAGTTGTGTTATTTTTCTAACTAGTTTCCAAAGCATCTCTTCTACTATCTGTATATAAAACAATATATCAACACACATACCTTGGCTCTCTGCTATCTTGTTTTTATTATCTTGTCGCCCACCAGATGGGGGATCCCGCACCAACTTCACTCGCTGGATCTGCAGTAACACTGGTCCCTGCCCCGGCAATGCGTTCTGGGAAGGCACCATTATCGCCGGCACCAACTTGACATCCTTCTGGTTCGCTGTTGTGACAAACGTCTGCAAAGGGGCGCCTAGGGGGTCGTGAGGTGCGTGGCCAGGGGAGGTAAACACTATGTTCGGTTGTGTTTTCAGGACGAGGGGGACGGTACTCCAGGGTGGGGTGGGTATGGCATTACCCGCTTCGGTTGCCTGTACAAAACCTGCGGTAGTTTCTGGTGTAACAGCTTGGTTAGCTTGGTTGACCGGTGCAACCTGGTTCAAAACAGGTTTCCACTGCACCGAGTTAGCTCCAACGCTCACGGGGTTGGTCACCTGGTGTCCTAAATTCATAGATGGTGTCACGGGGGTAAAGTTCGCCATCTGTTCAATAATTGGTGTTTTCATAATTTGTTCTTCTGGAGTCGCCATGTCTGTCTTGGCCGCCATGTTGTTTTCACCCGGTTCCGAATTATAATTGGTTTTCAAATTCAGCGCCAGCTTTCTGATGTACTCTATGGCAGACCCTCTGCTTGAATCTACCGATAAGTCTATTTCTGTAGCATCTATCACCTGCTCAGAATTAGTATTCACGTGGACAGAACCAGCAGGCACGTGGATCGGACCGGTGGCCATTTGACCAGACTTATTGTTGATGATACCAGCGACGTTACTGATGTGACCAGCGCCATTGTTCACGTGACCAGGAAGATTGTTCACGTGACCGGTCACGGTGTTCACGTGGCAGGGAGTAGTGTTCACGTGACCAGCGATATTCACGTGTACGTTGGTCTCGTGTTCGGTAGTTTCTTGTCCAGTAACTTTACGGTGGATAGCATTCAGGGTCGTAGCTGAAACAGGTTTGTCAGGTAAAGGGGCTATGGTTATTGGAGGATTAACGCCGGGGTTGAATGCCCTAGGATCATTAGGAAGGGATAATAACCCGGGTTTTAATACCCTGTTGTCCGCCTCGCCTTTTCCCGGTTGTTTTTTGTACGGCAAACATCGACGACATATTTTGATGCGATTCATGCCGGGTGTAAAGAGATGAAGGAGCTTCTCCGGGGCAGTGTCGCGTCGGAAACAGCCGTACGATTTTTGCACGTGATTACCGCACATCGTGCACGTGACTCCAACTGTTCGGCCCCAGGCATTTATGCGTGCGGCCGGGTCAACACCTTTAATAGAAAATTAGAAAATTCATGCTTAATTAACCTCGTTTTTAGGATTGCGTTGCTGCATTGGATCGGAAACAAAAGAAACAAGACGGGGAACACAAGAAACACGAGGGGGGGGGGGAGGAAGGATCGAAAATAAACAGCGTCGCCCGAGATCTAATCTCAAAAGAACACTTCAGGTTGTCTGGGGGGTTGTGCGCTTGCTTGGGGTTACGGTCATGCTTTGGTCAGCAGTGTTTTTAAGTTTGTTCATTAGCATTTTTAGCGCTTCAGGCAACAAGTTGATAAATGAATATATAATGATCTAAGTAACTGTATATAACCCCCCCCCCTTGCAGCTTGTGAACAGGATATGTTTCGCGACATGCTTATAAGCAAAACGTTCTAAGCTACGAATTGTTGGGACAAATTTTGTTGGAATGAGTTTTTTAATCATCTTGTTTCGAAATTGATTAGAATAACAAACTTGCCACAATGATCAAACGTTTCAAACACGTTGTTTCAACAACACAGTTGGTAATTCTTTCATGCGAGGCGCAAGAACGCTACGTTGTTTGAACCGAGTTACAAATTTGTAATAAAATCCAAGGCTGTACATTCGCCACTCGTAACGTGAAAAATAACCAGGTAATTGCATAATTAGCGACCAGGACTTGGCACGGACGCTATACGTGCCTATTTGCAGCTTATACTCTGTGTTTTGTGTATTTGATTTGTGTATTAAATTGCTGAACTGAACTGCTCAAAGCCAACTTAGATGACTCCAGCGCTAACCATCCAGTATTGTGTTTTGTTTTATGCGCAAAACTAGAATATCTATGCTGTGAAAACCTTTAATATCTTTTATGGTATGTGGTATGTTTAAAATTGTAATGTGTCTGCACAGAGCATTTAGAGGTTCAACTTCTCATAGCTAAGCAAGCGTGCTAAGAAGAAGCCTCCTCCCCCCTGGCCATCTTTAATATTCATGATGACTATTTTCAGTGGGGAGGAGTAGAATGTCCCTTTTTAGCGCACTGGCTAAGCAAGGGGTATGCATAATTGAAGCTCTGTATGCTCTGTAGTGTCAGTGACATTGAAGTTGTGGTCAAGGAATTGATGTATTTCTCGTTTTTTAGAAGAAGAATTGTAGAAGTGTTTCAAAATAATGAATAAATCGCGTTTGATTATTTATATAATCATGGCAAGATTGGACATGGATCTTTTAGCTGTAAAATATTTATTTCCCACTTCCATTTGCATTTTGGCACATTGTAACTGAATCAGTTAACAAAACCCTTAGATAGCCAGCCACTTGGCTAACCGACTACTGTTTAGCACTTTAATTGGAGAGAGTGGGGTGGATATTCGTACACTTGTGTTCCACACGACTAATTCCTTTTAAAGTTGACCACATTTAAAAAAAAATTGGTTGGACAGAACATGAATATATGAATATACATCCCAATTAAAGTGCTTGCTTTGTTCCTGGTTGAGCTAGGACTGTCCTCTTGACCCGGGGAATATGAAGTTGGGCGTGTGGCACCCTTCACCTTCATCACAGAGAACAGACTTTACAACATACCCCCCCCCCTGTGATAAGTATAATCTGCCATCAGGCAGAATGGAGCATATTGCAATAGGATTCATTGGTTAATACTAAACATTTCTTACCATCTTTTCCCTCTCGTTTCAATTTTTCTTTCAACTCCTTTTTCAATCTCTGGATTTCTCGTTGTCTGTTCGCAAACTTGATCGATTCCTCGTCAGGTATCTTTATCTTCTTTGCTCGTATTTGCGGTGGTTTTGCCTGCGCCGGTTTCGCTGGTGCTGCCTCCACTTTAGCTTTGGCAGGTTGGGCTTTCTCTTTGGAAACATTTGTGTTTTTCTCCTTCACTTTCTCTGGCGTTCTCCTCTGACGTTTCTCGGGTAATTTTCCACCCTCGGTTGTACCCTTGGTTTCACCACTTGTACCCTTTGGCTGGCCCTTGGATCCTGCATTACCCTTTGGAGAACCTGGTTTACCCTTGCTATCCCCAGATGTACCTGCAATGTTCTCATTTCTTCCTGTATTGCCCTCGACAAACTTACTTGGAGAGGACTTTTTAGGAGTGGCATTCTTTGGTTGGGTATTATTTTCTGGAGCTTCATGCATAACCACATCTTGTGCAGGGCTCGAGCGAGGCGAGCTCTCCCTTACCGGCACTTCGGCACCTGATTGGACAATGCTAGAATCCAACGCTGCTGCAATGGCACTCTTCATATCCCATAAAGAGATCGAGCTGTTGTAAGACGACGGACTCTTCACCTCGACAAATTCACCTTGCTTAAATTTCACAACCGTCACCAAGCTTGCAGGTGCCGAGACAAAAGGATTGAGAGAGTAGTTCAGCCGGTTCTCCTTCAGTGTGTCAAACTCCAAAATCTCCAAATCCATGTCATCTTTGGATATTTTGTCAACCAGGATATTTTGCAGAGACGCATGCTTCTTTGAGACAACTTTGAACCATGGCTGGGTTGTCTCGATAGTTGTAGTAGCTTGTACTGTGGCTGGAAATGGGGCGTGACCATTAGTCAATTGAGCATTGGTATTTCCAATCTCAGGTGGGATTTCTAGGTGACCAATTGAAACAATATTATGGTATGAAGTTTAAAAGATGCAATTAAGAGCTTTGGGGCTATATCATTGTTGGACCAAATGTTGGCAAAGCTGTTTTATACCTTTCTCAGTTTCTGCCAAATTAACAACATCCACCACATCGCACTGGACAGCTTTCTCCCTACAAAATAAATTTTAAAAACATTATAAATACTTGATTGATATAATGCTCCCCCTATAATGGTAAAACCTGGCTATGATCGATGAGGAAGTTCTCCGGTAACTCAATAGGCAACAATTCCCTTTCATTAAGGAATAAAATAATCTGGTATTAGACAGAGTTATGTAATACATTAGGGTCACAGAATACATTTCTTGTAATCAAGTGTAATCCAATCCCCCCCCCCTCTCTCCTATCCTCCCCCCCCCCTTAACTCTGCCATCTACACAGCAAAAAATAAACCACTCGTTGCAATGTTGATAAAAACAAGATTGAACAATGTTTTGCTGCACACAATGTTCAATGCTGTCAACACTATTGTTCAGCTTTGTTACACCTGATTCAGATTTGACAATATTGTTGACACAGACAAACAATGTGGGCAGCAAAACATTGTTACAATGAAGGCTGTTTGCACCTTTTCTCCAATAAGCAGTGATCCTGTGTTTCCATCATATTTCTATAACTTTCCTCTTTAGCTACCCAGTACAGCAATAATTCTCTATTAGTCAACCTAGTACATTCCCAAGTGACCCCCTTCATGAAGACTGCTCTTTGTCAGATACCCCCCCCCCTCCCCCTGATACCCACGCATATTGAACCACATCCTTGGTACAGAGCCCACCATTGCAAAGCAAACTGCAAAAGTACCCTCCCAACAAGAGTGAAGGTATCTGGCGAGGGTCACATTACATCAAAGCTAATCCTTGATTTGAACTGCTAATTTAATTAGTAGGAAAAAAATAAAGCAAAACTCACATCGTTAGAGATGCTGGTCTGTTGTGCAAAGCACAGGACATATTTCAAATACTTGCAGAGACTCTGCGGAAAAAAGAAATTCATGTTAGGCGGAGTGCATCTGTAACTCGGGTCCATTTTGAGACATCCACCCCTGTTGTTGTTCTATAATAGGATTAAAGCGATACATGCAGATCTATTTTTCTGGTGAAATTTGAACGTAAAATGCAAATAAAGAAGCTCTAATTGAGAAATTAGAAAATCGAATTTGCTAAATCGATTTCATTGTTCATACTCAAGGTCCGTTTTTTTCGCTTGGTATAAATCTTCGAATGATATTTTTTTGCCAAAAAAATTATCATCATATTTGCTCGTTGCGATAACTGCGTTCGCATCGATGTTTAAATTATTTGACATGAATTGCTGATAAAATGACCTTGAAATAATGCCCATAAATTTGCCCAGCGGGGAAATTAACGATTTATCGCTTGATATAGAGCAGACACTGTTAGAATTTGTCGGGCAATACATTACTCTGTCACAGTTTTACTTCTAGCTAACAAGAGAACTGTTTGGAAAAACCGTTGTGTCAACTAGTAGACTGACTCAAAGCTTATTTGCGATCAGGTTTTAAAGCGCTGGGATTGACTGAGCGTAAATAAATGCTTTTGCGAGTTCATTAACTTCCACTCAAAAGAAACTGTTAAAAAAGGCGTATCATATGCGACAAAATCGTGCTTTAAATTTATCAACGAGAAAGTCAATAAAACAGTATTTTATTACAGTAAACATTTGATATTTTCATAACAAAGAGAAGCGTAGCGAATTCGCGAAGCGGAACATGCGTCTCGAAATACTTGTGTCGTGTCGTTCGGAAGTCATTTTCGTTTGCAAAAAGATGAAAAACGCCGGTGCTGAAAGACTTAAGTTGTGTGTCGGGTTCTTTTCATTTTAATTTTTTAAAATGTACCCTGTTTTCCTGCTTTCTTGGGAGAAATCGAAAGGGAATGTTCAAAGCGAAATTTGCATGTCGACGGAATATATTACGAAAAAAATTCGAACAAGTTCGCTAGAATTCGTACATTTTGCCCGCTTTAAAGCCTCCAGAAACCAATCGTTTACTGCGAGATGCTCGCTTAATGTTTGCCTAAACGTAGAACGATACTTCGTTGACTTCGTTTTAAGCGGTAAACGTGCTTATAATTATCAAGCCAAAACGCAACAACAATTTGAATATTCAAACGCTTTTGACATGTTGTTGCGTTCGTGGTCTAAAGTTATTTCAAAACGCGAAGCTGTCGTATATCGCATGGTAATTTTTATGCGCTAACAACATGCCAGCCTTCGTGTCCCATACATCGGACAATTTCGCTTAAAAGCACCGTCTTTCATCGAAGAAAATCCAAATTTTCGGTCGCTAACACATTCTAATGTATGCAAAAACTAAGCCAGCCACAAACGGAAAACTCAAACACGAACGTTCACTTTTCAGTATTCAAGGCATTCTCGATTAGCGTCGCAAATGGCGGAGCCGTTTTTGCCTTATCTTAAGCGTAAAACGCTTAAAACTAGAGCGTGGACAACCAGCAACCTTCTTGCAGGCACATGGTCGAGTGCGCGCCATTCGTAGCGAAATTTCGATATTTCTATTTCCCAATTTTGAACTTAAATATCTCGCCGTAAACACAGCGTTTGGGTGCGACGAAAACTGCTCAAATTTCCGAAGAATATTCCCTTTTTCTCACGAACTAAAATGGCCTTGCCGCCTCGCGAAGTCTTGTCAAACGAGCGAGAATGTTAAGCCATGGCATTGCTCAATTCGGCCACGTTGATATGCCCGCACGAACGGCGAAAATATTTGTACTTTATTGTAGAAATTTCGAGGAAAAAATGGTCACCTTGGCGAACGGACATTCTACACAAGTAATTCTTACCTTTCGCAAAAGTTTAGGCGACGAAAATGCTTGCTTTCTCTTATCTTTAACTGCCAAAATTTCGTTTACTTGTGTCGCGATTATAAGCGACGTGAATGTTATATCCGAAATGGCGGATTTTTGACTTAAATCTGCATAAAATTTGCACAAATTTATTTGAAGGAGGGAGGACCGAGGCGAGCACGCGTGTCAATCACGTGTGAAATTACATTTCTGGGCGTTGCCCAAAATCGGGGCGCAAAAACATCGCTTTTTTAGTACGTTTTCTGTGCCTTGGTCCAATCAAAAACTAAAGACTGGATGAAACATGGTTTATAGCAATTTAACAAAATATTACACATCATTTTTAACAAGAACTACGAGCAGTGTGAGTAATTCAGTCAAAAGCGCACAATCACTTTCTGATAAACGATACACACAGAACTCGACGCGTTACAAGGGAACGCTCCTCGGTGGGAAGTTAGTAGGAAGATTAACTACGGCTACGAGAACGGCCGCAAAATTTTCCCGTTGAATATAAACTATTCTCTGAATATAAAACTCGATAATATCCTGGTTGTCTGTTTCCCTCGGCGAAACGTCCGATTCTGTCGTTTGAGGAAGTGAAAGATTTTATATTTTGTGTCTTTTCAAACAAGATACGCAATTATTAAATTTTAACTGCCAGGCCGTTTTGAGACGCCTCGTGTTGGATCAATTAACGAAAAAACGAATTTGCATCAAATTTGCCTGGTGCAAATATGTTGCAAATATGAAATTTGCAAAGCTTTGCAACCAGTACAAAGGTGGCAATGGCCGAATTTGCACAAAAACGGGCAAATTCGGCCATTGCCACCTTTGCACTGGTTGCAAAGCTTTGCAAATTTCATATTTGCAACATATTTGCACCAGGCAAATTTGGGGCAAATTCAATTTTTCATCCAGTGGCAAGGTTGACTTTGTTATAATTTTCGACCAACTCGTTGGCCAAGCTATGCTAGTCCCTCCTCTATCATCCTCTACCCTCCGGCTATCAGATAAAATTTAACAAAAAATCACGCCGAAAAATTTGCAGCACAAATTTTGCGCAAATTATTAGGGAATTGCGCGCGGGATTAATAAAGCGGGAAAAAATGTAATTCGAACTGCAGGTGGAAGCTAGACATGCGAACATGCTCTAATTGGCAATTAGAAATTGACAAGCACGTGTTATGCATCGTGTTTTAGGGTGTGTTTTAGGAAGTTATCTAGGCGGAGGAATGGGATTCGGCGCGCATTTTTAGGGAAAAATTTCAACCGCGTTCGAGTTGGCGCACTATATTTTAATAGAATGTAAACAACATTTTTACGTCGTTTTTCAACACAGGGCCGGAACAAATGGGTCGCGGTTTAAGCAAATGTCTGCACTTAAAGCATTGGAGAGAAATTATGAAACAATTTTAAATTTGGGTAAATCGCGCGTGTTGTTACAAGATTGTGTGCTCGGAGAGATAAACTACATGATCGACTGTACGCTTTTTAGGTGTCAATTTAATGGACGATGTTATTTACGTTTTAAACATGCACTCTCACGCACTAGTGATTGTAAATAACAGGTGCGCAAATATGCAGAAACGTCAAGTTGACGAACTGAGAATTGAAGGCATGAAATATTTAAATATTTTACATCCCGCTACTCCAAAACAAAACCGCGAAGCGCGCGCGCGCTGTGATATCGCAAGGAAGTCTCGTATTTTCATATTCTGTAAAAGAAAACTTCTGCAGTCCATTTTGGAAAAATGTTTATCTAAACTGCTTCCGCCTGCGAGGTTGACTCACCGCAGCATATCACCATAAAATCCAGCCGTGTTTCATTTCTTTACAAGAACAAAAACATTATCTTCGAATTCGGATTAATACCAAGCGACAATTGTCAATTCAGCAAGTCATTTTGTCAATAACTTTTATATTTTTTAAAAAGTAAAGCGCATTTTGCTTTCCAAAAGAATAAGGTAGATATCGATTGAATCCCATCCAGTTTCGTCGATTTCTATGTTGAATGAGAAAGCGGCAAAATTTCGCTTTGCAGTCGTGGATAGCGCGTTTGCTAAGTCATACTGAACCCACCCTTTAAATACAAGTATATTACTATTGAATATCGCTCGACGCTCGGCGCCGAACTTTACACAACAAACATAAATTTCTGGAAGAAGTTTTAATAAAAATACCTTGTAAGGTCCACAAAGTCTTTCCCGCCTCGATATTCTCCACTCTTACGTTGCGCAGATTTCCCCAGTTAAAATCCTCTTATTTTAAGACGTTCGAACCGAAGATCGATGAACTCGTTCAGAAGTGATGCTACCGCACGACGTGGCTGTGCTCACAGTTTACACAGCCAACTACTGGGCGAATACCAATCCAATTCTGCTTATTTTGAGTAAACATAAAATCCCAAAGCGAGCTGTTAAAACACCTTTAAGTAGGCTCTGAAAGATCGTAGTAATACTGACATGCATAAGATAAAATCTTCATGAATATTAATTAATAACACCTCGATGAGACTTTCCAATTAGAACAATTGAAACTGCATTACATTCTCGTCGCTCATTGGATGTGCGTTAGCGCGCGAGTCACGTGCTTGCGCGAAATTTTACTTGCGCGATGCAGGTCATATGCCGAGGCTTTTTGGTTGGCAAAGTAGGATATAAGTAGCAGCAGGATCCTAAAGTTGGTTAGCGAAGGGGTGTGGTGTTCTAATTCCATTTCCCTGCGAGAATTCTGACTAAAGCCCGTTTTCTACCAGGCGAATTTTTTCGCGCGATGCGAAAACAAGAATTCGGCAACTACGATTGAAGTGGAAAACGGCCTTAATTTAAATGCCATTGTCCTTAGCTGTCTTGCTCAAGGGCAAATACCAATCTAAATTGATCGGGTTTTGTAATTGGACTTTTAAAAAAAGGTTTTTGCTGTTTGTTATTGGTTCTTTAGAAATCTAATTTCTATAGTTCATTGTCTTTCATTGTTATAACCAACCACTCACAAAGCTCGCAAGCGTTGATGGTTTGCATTTAACGGCGGCCATGTTGGAGTATAACACAAAACAATGTTATGATTAGTTCCATTGTCGGTCCAGCCGGCGTGGATGCTGACATTGTCTGCCGCATACCGAGAGATTGAGTGCAAACCAAGAATAGGTGGGTGGCGACCCTTGCCCAAATCTTAATCACATTCATTTTCCACTGTTTTTGGTCAGAGTCCAAATCTCAGTGCGTGAAATTTCCCTTTTTCCACCACAAAATTGGCAATTCCCAGCCTCCATTTTACCTCTTCAGCGTGCGCTGCCTAAATTTCCCCCTTCATATGCTACTTCCCAACCCAGCCAAAAAATACTCCTATTTAACGAGCAAAGAAACGACGTAGACAACATGTGTATTTAATTAACCCCACCCAAGGAAAATTTATTACCACAGCATTGAAGAGCACCCTAAAATTAGTAAAATTGCAAAGTTTGGTTGCGAAACGTTGTAAAATGTTGAAAATGTAAGCCTGTGAAGATTGCAAATTTTGTATATTTTTGTATTACGCACGGAAAATTGATACCAACATCGAGAAAACGGTATCAATTTTCCGTGCGTAATACAAAAGTATACAAAATTCGCAAACTTTGCAGGGCTATATTTTCCTCATTTTACAACATTTCGCGACCAAACTTTGCAATTTTACTAATTTTAGGATGCTCTTTAATGCTGTGGTAATAAATTTTCCCATTTCAACTTTTTTCAAAATTATGTCCATAATGCAATCGGTCCATTGAAGGCAAACAGTGAAATTTGTTTTTCTAGCGAAGGACCAGATCAAAAAATTGTTTCAACCAACTAATTACAAAGCCCGAACTCTCGAGAAATTTTTATCAATAGATTTAATCAAATTTTGTCATTTTTTCTCCAAAGGCAAAGAGTTTAGTTCGAATAAAAACGAATTGTCTGGATTTAGAAACCCTGCTGAATTCAACTCTTCCGTAAAAGAAATGTTTTAATTCACTTTTTCCTGGAAAAACATCACAAAAAAGATGTTTGAATTTATAAAACACCATGTTTTGGGCTACTAGGTTTTAACACAGTAAATTAGGACTCGAGTTAGGCAAACTAAAAATAGTTTATAAAACTTTTTACAAAAGGAAACTATACGAAAATCGTTTACAAAGAGAAAAAACTAGCTACCTACACGTATAATAATGTAGAACTACAGATTTTACGTTTTTGAACCTTGTAAAAATGTATCTGGATAGTATAAAACACTTGCAGATAACCTATGAACGGTGCTGGCCAAAATGCGTCGAATATGTACAATGTAGTTCTACAAATAACATCATCCCAAACTGTTTATTCTATATTTGTTAATTAAACAGATTAGAAATTTAGGTCGAATTCCAATTTGTGTGACGTGGTTTGCTGTGTGCTTGCCATCACTCCGCTCTTCTGGTATTCTCCAACACGTTTCTCGAAAAAGTTCGTTTTCCCAGAAAGGGAAATAAGTTCCATGAAATCGAAGGGATTCTCCGCTTTGTAAATCTGAAAAAACACAGACAGATATTTTAGCTGGTATGTGGAAAGCAGGGCTTCTGCCCACCCTCCACCACCATCTTCATGCAAATAATGCTTTAGTAGGCCTGAGTTGCCAGGAGGTTGTTTCTGCTTGTTTACAAGCAGTCTTCCTACTTTCATACTTAAATTCCTTCCAAAATTTGCAACACTATACCATTTATTAACGCTTGCATATATTACCTTTGAGTACCCAAGGGCAACCAGTAATCTATCAGCAACAAACTCTATGTATGTTTTCATCAGTTCATCATTCATTCCAATCAACCTGACTGGCAAAGCATCTGTGAGAAATTCCTGTTCAATTTTAACTGCGTCCATTATAATCTTTTTGACCCGTTCTTCCGACGGTTTGCTTTTCAAATGTTTGTACATCAGACAAGCAAAGTCGCAATGCAAACCCTATCATGAACAGAGAAACAGAAATTGGCAATTTAGTGTTGGTATGAGAAATGGCAAACATGCCAAATATCCAGACACCAAAAAAAAAAAAAACATAAAAATGAACATCTTGGATACTTGATATTCAAGAAAAACAACAAAACAATAGAGTTACCGTAATCTATCTATCTAGCTCCCCTCACGAATAAGCCCCCCTTTTGAGTGAAAGAATTAAATAAGCCCCCCATAATATATATTATATGTTGTTATATTGTTAATATAAATGTTGTTGTTATACGATATATACTGTGTAATGATTTTGAGTTTATTGCAGTTCAAAGAGATAATCCCCCTCTCAATTAAGCCCCCCCCCAAAGGTCCTGAAATGAATAACCCTCCCTCCAGGGGGCTAAATAGAGAGAATACTGTAGTGATATTTTGTCTCCATCCCAAAAACACTACTAAACCATTGGAGTTACTGTGGTATCTTCTTTTGACACCACTAATTACAGTATACTATCTATTTATCAATGTGTTACAAACAATATACCTCATCCCTGCTGATGAGTTCGTTTGAAAAGGTCAAGCCCGGCATAAGACCTCTCTTCTTTAACCAGAATATCGAAGCAAACGAGCCTGAGAAGAAGATCCCTTCGACTGCGGCAAATGCAACAATGCGTTCACCAAAAGATGCCTGCAACAAAAAGTAAATATCCAGTGAGTATTGTTTATAGCCTCTCCCTATCTACCACTCTGCACCCTCCTTGATCAAGTTAGATCCACCCCTACCCCCTATTTTTCTTTCCTTTAGAAGTATTTAGACCAGACATCATCCAACACTTACTTTATCAGGGTTGATCCAATCCAAAGCCCAATCAGCCTTCTTCTTGACACACGGCAAATGCTCGATAGCATTGAACAATCTCTCACGTTCACTTGGCTCTTTGATGTATGCATCAATTAACAGACTGTACATCTCCGAGTGGATGTTCTCCATCGCAATTTGAAACCCGTAGAAACACCTTGCTTCGGGAACTTGCACTTCTTGCGAGAAACATTCAACTAAATTCTCGTTCACAATGCCATCACTGGCAGCAAAGAATGCCAGAATGTGTGAGATGAAATGTCTCTCTTCAGGCTGATGAAACAATTAAACATCTTATTACTGTCTGAAAATTCCACAAATTGGAGAGATTGGAGAAATTTTTACAGACATGATAAAGCCAAAGTTCAAACATTCAGTGTTTGCTTATATCAGCTTGTCATAAGGATGGTAAAGTTCAGTCTGTAAACATTGTTCTAGATGTAAAATGGATTCATTCCTCAGTCTATTAAAACATACCTTAAGATTTTCCCAATGACCATAATCTCGGGATAGATCTACTTCTTCGGCTGTCCAAAAAGATGCTATAAAAATATAGAATGTTTTGCAGTTAGAAACAAATTGATTTCTGGTTTTATGACAAAATATAAAGTGAACACAGCAAGCAAGTTCAAGAGGATTAAACTGTTACACCTACCTTCTGCTTTTTTGTACATTTCCCAAATGTCTCGAAACTGGATTGGCAAAATCACAAATCTTCTAGGGTTATCTCTTAACAGGGGTTCATCCTGGACATTCACTTTCTTTGATAGTTTCTAGACAGAATTCAAAAGGCAATTAAACCACATTTGGCCTGAATTCAGAACAGTGGTTTATAGAAAATGTGTGCAGTGTGTCTATGAGAACAGGGTATGGCTGTATGGAAAACATACCATTAAAGCAAATGATTAGGAACTGGCAACTTGTCCAGGTCTTTAGCAGCTTCAAAATATTCTTCAGCACTTAAAATGTAGTTGCCGAAACGGGTGTTATTGCCAATATGAAGACAGCAACTTTCCGAATGTCTCGGCAACATCAATTTTGGCAACAGGGAACGAGCAGATAGACATGAAATGGTCCTACCTACTAGCTAATGGTTGCCTAGCTGATGAGCTTATCTTAATTTCAAATAGGCTGAGTGTAGCTTAGTATGTGGGTGGAGTGTTTGATCAATCAATCAATGCCAATGCAAAATTTGAACCAAATTTGAACACCCTTCCAGCCAGGGTTGCTTTAAATTCATGCTCTTCGATTCCTTCTGAAACTCCCAAATTATCAGTTTTAGCTCTACGTACACATTTACCCAAATTTACCCTCCAAAGGACTAAAAATTTTAAAGCAGGAAGAATGCTAATTAAAATTCATTTGAATGACTTTTACTCTTTTTTTTTTTACTAAAATCGCCTGGAAAGCTTCCTCATGCAGGTGAAAAGAAAATAAATAGGCATGTATCCGATAAGATTGCTAAACAACTCAGTTAATTAGGGTTATCCAAGCAAATTACTTAAATTTCAAACAGACATTGCTCAACCTTGCGTTAACTTGGCGCCAATTTTGAACGCATCAATACCAACACTCATCACTCAATTTTTTTAAGCAAGCGACTGTTTCGTGCATTTCAAAACCACCTATAACATCATTAAATTACATCTAGCCATTCAAATAGCTTGCCAGTACTAGTATTTGATTCATGAATTTTACATGCATTTGGCGACATGGAATTACAGAGAAGGCGAAGTAAGCTTACATGCGATTCAAAGCAGTAAAGCTTCGTTTTGTCTCGGTTTTTACGCTCTGCTAGAGTCCTAGATCTTTACTTAGCAAATTGAGGAACAAATTCTTAAAGCAAGCTGGATAAAACGTGCGTTAAACGCATGCATTGGCGGTCGCTTCCAGCTCATACTCACCTTGTTGTTATTCTGCTCTTTGATGCTCAAATTCTTTATGTTTTTGTTCATTTCCTCGACGTTCCTGTTGTCTGTGTAGTCCATACTCGAAAGCATTTTGAATTGGCGGAAAAATATATACAAAATTCGTTAAAAATATAAAAATATTTCGAGAGAGAAGCAGCAGCAAGCAAGACACCAAAACGAATGTGAATTCGTTGGCGGCAAAATTATATATTATTTTAGTTTTGGCGCTTTTAGAACGTTCTTCAGATTCTAGCCAATCAGATTGAAAATTAACGAAATGCACGCAACTGATTGGTCAATTGTGCACCAGGGAACCTTGACCTTGGGGATATGTCTTCCTGTGAACGTAGCCTGCATTTGCCTGTGCGAAAAGAAACACGCTTATAGCACGTGCACAAGGCCATACATAAATATGCATAATCAATCAATGTTCAAATTTTGGGCCAAATTACTGAAATTAGTAACTGCAGACCTTGATTTCAATCAAAACAAATAATTCTCTCTCATTTATTGATAAGTTTTAGTTAAATTATTACATACTTCATAAATTTTGATGAAGGAATTATAAGCAAATTTGGTGGGGAAAAATTCCGCCAAAACTGCCCGCAGATTTAGGGATTGTCATCGAAACTGAGCCCACTCAATCATACTCAGCGTTATTCCACAATACAACAAAAATATTGAAAAGTTTTTTGAAACGTTTTTCAAAATTACTCAAAAAATATCTAATATGTAAGTTCTTTTTTTCTCAGTTACATGTAGTTAAATTTAGTGTATTTATGAGCATATTGATCGTTGTATTTTGTGCAGAAAATGTCTCAAAATGTCAGCAATGATGGGGACTATGGAAGGTGTTTTCAATTTTGGCAAGAGTTAGTGGATTGTTTTGAGGCACACGGTCGATACGGGCAACACACAAAATGTGTCCAGCAAAAAGAAGATTATGATGAGTGTCTCCATCATACAAAACTGGTCAGTTGAAGAGATTATAACGTACCATTGTGTACATTTTAATATACCAGGGGGGGGGGGGTAGGGAAGGTGATGGGTTAGAGAGGGGGTGGCACTACTTTAGTGGCACTAAGGTCCACACTCTATCCCCCCCCATGGTGCCCCCAAAAGTAATTTTCATCCACAAGGGGGGGGGGGGCAAAAATCTATTTCCAATGTCAGCAAGTGTTATTGGAAATAATTCTAAATAGACCCAATACAGAAACACTAACTTAATTGCAATTGTAATTTCATTACCAGGCGTTTCCACAAAATTATACTGATGCTTATAACTATATTATACTTACTATTAAACTTCTAATTGGATTCCAGTTGTCAATCAATCAATGTTCGCAACACTTCTTATTCTGATTTTAGTATGCCAGATTGGAAAGAATAAGAGAAGAAAAAAATCGGCTCATCAAAGAGGGAAAATGGCCTCAATGATTTGTGACTTCAAATTCTAAACTGCCTGCAAAAACTATATAGTTTTGTATATATTTGATAAAAATGTTCAATAAAATTATTTGTCATGTTGTATATCTATTGCCCAGTTTAATTAAAATTATTTGGCCAGTCCGACGATTTAGTCCTGCTGTGCAGATATTTCTGTTTATTGACTGTGAAAACAATTTCAAAATAAATGAATAATGGCAATACAGTTAAAACTGGCGTAGCAGGACTAAAATCAAGATTGTCAGGCTAGCTACAGTACTGACTAAAATTAACTTTTTTGGTAACATATATTACCTATTAAAGAATCCTAAATGGTTTAAGGATATCTAATACAGAAGAAAAAATCAGTTCACAAAATTGGTTAGTTGTTTAGATCACATTCCTTTATAGTGCATTTTCAGTAATGCTTTTTCAGATATTTAAAGTTGTTACAGTCGCTGGAATGGAAGTGTTCTGAATACATTTGACCAATTCATTTGCTCAGGTTTAGCAGTTCCTCTGATCAAATTTTGAAATTTGCAACTTCCTGTTAATTGACCAATGGGAATGCTATATCTTATTTGTGAGCATTCTAATCGGTCGATAAACGGGAAGTTGTGAACATTTTAACTAAATTTTCAAAATTTGAGGAATCAAGGAAGGAAATTGATCAAATATTTTCGGAAGGCTTCTATTGCCGTGACTGTGAGCAATTAATCATTATTTTGCCATTACATTCTTTTGGTGAGCAGTCAAAGTTGTCATGACAAAATGAACATATATAACCAATATAATTTCAAAATGAATTTGAAAGCCCAAATCTGGATTGAACTAAAAGGAATGCAACCTTAAAAATATTACACTATAAAGTCATATTATGATTGTCCATTAAAATATACATAACATATTTACTTAACTATGCAGTCATGAATTATATCTTATTGACATTCTACACAGCTAGACATAATATTTGTTATAATGACATTTTTTCTTCACTTCCAGATGAATATGATTCTGTTCTGAAACTCGCTTCCGAGCGCATGCTAGCACGCGAGTTACGAAAAAATACATCATCATCTGTAGACTTTGGCGAAGTCATACTGATTGTACTGCTTCGATCAATTGAAGTTGGCTGTTCATCCTTCAGCACGTTGATTTTTGAACGAAGACTCAAAAACTGGCGCATGAGCGATTGGTCTTGACATTTTAAAGTGTTCTAAAACAATATAAGATTGTATGGTGGTCATTGTTTGGCAATAATGTTTCATTTACGTTTGGCAATTATATTTCATTACGTTTGGGCAACGTTGTATTGTTATACAACAAAGTACATTGCACGGGTTGGACTCTGGAAAGAAAATGAACAGTTTGTCCACAAAATTTGCCTAAACTTTCACCACCTTGCCCTGGTTAGAGAACGGTCAGTATTTCATTTGTGAAGAGGGTTCTCTATATTTACTTAATGAGTGGCACAACTCGGTCTTGCCAAGTAACGAACTTTGTTAATGTTTAATAATAAGGGCACATTGCCATTTAATAATTAACACATGTGAGAATAGATTCGAAAGGTTTGTGGCATTTGATATAACACATAAAAGAAATATCTTCGAGTTCCTTCACTTGAGTTACAAAGCATTCTTTCTTATATATATTCAATGTCGTATAAAAAACAGCGTATATTTCTCATATAGCATTGTTGTTTATTTGTTTACAACATATATTAACAATTGGGTGTAAAAAACGAGAAATGATTCAACATATAATGCCATATTTTCAAACATTGCACTTACTAATTCGTCTCTGACCCACTGCAAAGCTTTATACAAGCTATCCTCCCGCTGCTCTATCGTCAAAGCTTCTCTATCGCCTGAAAAAATTGGAACAGGAGCACTACACATTGTCGCTTCCGACGCCATTAAAATTCCACAAGGTTATCCTTGATTGCACTTTGCCTTAAATATAATCTCTTCTTAGTTCTGAACGTTTTGTCCGAGAGAAAATAACAGTGCCGTTGAGTGTAGAATTGTTTTTAATATTTAAAAATAGATAGAGAGTCGAATATAATATATCAAACCAATATCAAATTTGACTCATAAAAAATGTTTCCCGCAAGGAAGAGGCGGAGCCAGACAACGGTTGACGAAAATTAATGCGGAAATGCATTTTTCAAATTTTTAAAAATGCTTTGTGAGTACAAGAAATTTGCTAGAAAATGAGCCGGACATTATAGCATTTCTAGACCGTCATGACTGCAAAAAATGCTTGGATCATTTCACACAATTGAATAATTGAGCAATTAAATATTTCCAGACTTTTTGCAGTAAATTCTCCCTTTCTTTTCCCAAACTACGAGGGTTTTTTATTGGATTCGTAGTTTTTCTTCAAAAAACAATGCTTATTATCTGTTGTGTTTACAACTTTGTTGCTCAATTACAGCTTGAAATACAGGTCTGTTTTCTGTAAAAAAAAAGTCCAGCTGGGTTCAGCTGGGTAATTTACGGTCAAAATGTAAGCTCAAAAATATAGGGTTAGAAAATTTACCCGAAAAGAGGTCAATTTCATATAAACAATGTATATACAATATGATACAAGGGATACATAAAAGTTCTCAGAAAAATTGTTGCAAAATTAGCTATTCTGTGACGTAACACGAAGTGTAGCAATTATTGTAATTCCTGAAAAGAAATACAATAATAATAAATAGTTCTTGGAAACTTTAAATATCAAACTATATTCGTTTGTGTCTAAAACGTGCCAACGAGGGTCAAAAATTTTAAAAGAAAGTAATTTTGCTTCATATTTGTTGTAGCAATGTGTCTGGTTGTCTTCTTAATCCCATTCTTTTCCAATATCGGCCAAACATGGCGTTGATTTTGTCTTTGTTTTTGCTGTAAACATTTAATGCAATACCGAGCAGCACAATGGCGCCTGACCAAACGTACCTAAAGTTTAAAAAAACGCCAACAAATTGAACAAGAAGATTTGCTGCTTGTTTTTGTTTGAACTTTTCAGAAGTGAATATAAATATGGATATTCAGTCTTTAACTTACCGAAATGTAAAAGGTTTGGTAAAAAACAAGAAGGACAAAACAATGCTTATGGCTTTCCGACAAGTTGTGACTGAAAAGATAACACAAGGTAGAAAATAGTTATACATTTGGTGATTTGGACCAAAAGCTTGTCGTTGGTAACTGCATAGTACTTTGATAAAGTAAAACGTATAAGTAAAGTTTTCATGCATAGTTATGCAGAATAACTACCAATACCAGTAGTAAACTACAAATAATGTGGTATTAAATGATTGTTTACCAGTAACAGCGAGCAAAGCACCGTAACATTTGACCAAAGACAGAACGAATGCAATTCCGAGATAACCAGTGAGAGAAAAAATAATTGCCAAACCATATGTACGTCCCGGATGCTATACAGAGAATGCAAATAAAACGGCTTGCATAAATCAGACAAACGTACTAGCGACTTTTTTGAACTAACATTTGCAAAACTAAAATATAACCCTTATAGTAATGTGTACAAAAAGGTGTTCTAGTCACCTAAAAGAGCTGCGATGGTTAATAAGAGGTCGAGAGATATCAACCAGGAAAGAAGTTGAATGCAAGCTATTGATGCAGTCAATACCAAAAAGGTTGCCAGCATTCATTGATGCTGACGGCAGGCAGACACCCGAAGATTGTCATTTCAATGTAATAGGAGCTGGAGGATGAATTTCTGTCAAACCAATGACAATGTCTTTGGAATAAAGACGAAATATCACTGACTCCGTCTTTTTCTCGTTTTTTCTTGGATATCAGGAATACAAGATGTCTATTTTCGGAATTTGTTTTATTTTGTTCCATCTTACCTGAGCACAAAACTCGAAGGGCTCTCTTAAACCACCGGATAATGCCAAACCAGCCAAAATATAGAAAAAGCCGATGCCGTAGGAAAATAAAATCTACATGTGTAGATGGGAGAAAATTAGAAAAAGTTTGGCTCCAAAAAAAAGTAGAGCTTTGACCAACTCTTTTTACAGAACTGTCCGATGTGAGGATCAAACCAACGATTCAGAGGCGAAAACATGCAAAATTAGAGTAAGCCATGTTGAAAATCCAGTAAAAAGTTCAAAGCTTCTGAATTACCACTTCCGTATTCGTGCTCGAGTGAGCTTTCATAGCCTTTTCTTGAACGTTTCCAATCACAGCGTCAGCACATAGTGCCAAAGAGATTAAAATTATACCTGAAAATAAAATAACGTTTAACTATCGTTGGCGGTAAGCTGTTAAAATAATATTCTCAGAGAATTATATGTCAAATGATACTTTCACCTAAGTGATATTATTCTTCATGAAATGTTGCGACTAACCAGTTTGATCAAATTTTGGCGAAATTTGACTGTCAGCTAATGTGAACAGAATTAAACCAACACTCATCAGAACGCAGGCTCCTACATCTACGATACCATACCGTTTCCCTAAGATCAAAAACAGCAAGATTTTAAAACAATGACAAGATGGAACATTCTGATTATTGGATCATGACTGGATAACTGGATGACATGGAGAACAGCGAGATTTTAAAACAATGAAGACGATGGAACATTCTGATCACTGGATCATGACTGGATGACACGAAGAACAGTGAGATTTTTTAAACAATGAAAAGACAATGGAACATTCTGATCACTGGATCATGATTGGATGACATGGAGAACAGTGAGATTTTTAAAACAATGAAGACGATGGAACATTCTGATCACTGGATCATGCCTGGATGACATGGAGAACAGTGAGATTTTCAAGACAATGAAAAGACAATGCCATGGAACATTCTGATCACTGGATCAGGACTAGATGACATCGGGAACGAGATTTTTATAGACGTACAGAAAAAACAATGGAACATCTTATTACTGGATAATGACTGGATGACATGGAGAGCAGTGACATTTAAAAAACAATGAAAAAATGGAACATTTGGGTCAGTACTGATTGACATGAAGAACAGTGAGATTTTTGTAGCAATAAAATTCAATTTTTTCGAAATTCCAGCCATTTGGACTGGACAATTATCATTTTTGTCTTTAATCTTATGTACCTTGAATTAAAACACCTCCTATCATAACAGGAATAAGTTTACAACATTTGAATATGACCTGCAAAAGATACATTCAAAATTTTAGAAACTGGCTTTTTGAGTGCAGTTGGAGGAAGAAGGAAGAACTTGACAAGTCTGTGAAGTCTCAAGCAGTTTTTGAGGAATTATGTGAAATTTTATAAAATGTGTTTTCAACTTAAGATTACACTATTGCTCAATTAAGTGACTTACTTGTGTTGGATAATTAAGATATCCTAATGCCGTGTTGGATAGTCCCATTGTTGATACAGTTAATAACGCGAGCAGTGCATAAGTTTGCATTGGTATCCTGAAAACCATCATCAAATTTAAATTATAATGTTTTTAAACAGAACACTTGTATGCCATAAGTAGAAGAGCTTCAATATTTATTTAAAACTGGGCAAAAAACGAGTATATGAAAGTAAGAGCACACATCAGTTTAAAATATGATTAGCTTGCTTGTTTATAACAACTAGGAGTAATGATCATATCTTGCTTACTATTTAACATACAATTAGATTATGAGCACGAGATTTCTACGCGGTGATAGATGATGAGGAAGCCCGAAGCAACTATTATGGCACAGAAATTGACAGCGAGTATTCTAATTGTTTTAGTAGAATCTGAGATAAATAATTGATTTTTAAGTTGTTTTGTCAGGAAGTCCTCCCTGGGCATCCTGTACAAATTTAATACATTTTTCAGATGATCCTCTGTAGGCTGGTTATGGATACTTTTGGAATGACCAATTTTAGTATGATACTATAGTGGGCCATAGATGTAGTTTGATCAGGCTTTGCATTCACTTAAAGTTGAAATAACCACAGCATCCAAGCAAAATATAAGTTGGTGAAATTGTATGTAGTCCAGCTCAAACAAACTTTAAAACTCACTCACCTCCTATTAAAGTCCTTCTGCCAGTTACTTTCAACAATCCCAAAAATTCCATAGCATGCAAACTGTACTAAAGTAAGATACCAGCCAAATGGTTGAAAGCCTTCCAAACTAAATATCAATTCCTGTGAAAGGTGAAAAATTTGAGTAGATTATGGGCTGTCAACAAATGGTCTATTGTGGAGCAGAACAATGGATTTTTAGCCTGGTATGTGACATTTAAATATGCTGTAAAAGCCATGCATTAAACTCCGAAATGACAAAAACACCCGAAACTGAGTAAGTCGAATGAAATGGCCAAAACAAACATAACAACCAAACCAGAAGAACACATGACATACACTTCTTGTCCCTGTTTTTTGTGCAACCTTGTAGCAAGGCTCTCTTCTCTACACTCCTTGCTGAAGAAAGAGATCCCAGTGAATGCTGGTGACATGGTTCCCAGATTTTGGAGACTGCTCAGATATCGATTACAAGTTAGGAGAGGAATTGTACATTATTTTGTGTAAATGTAACTTTTGTTACACTTCTCATCAACTGTAGGACTAAAATTTCCCACATTAGGGACTGGTCATAAAGTACAGCGGGGGGGGGGGGGGGGCAATAAAAATTTAATTATTAAAAGGCTAATTTTGTGTGGCACACCCCTGATTTTCCTACAAAATATACATGACTCACCCCCTATTTGGCACTAGAAATCCTTAAATATCCCCCAGTATATCCTTAAAATTTTCATGACCCACCCCTATTTGTGACTTGAAAAATTCATAACCCACCCCTCAATTTTCACAGCCCCCCCCCCATACTTTATGACCAGTCCCTTAACAAGTACTACTTGCAATTCCTCACAAGCTGGCTCCGAAAATCTGGAAGCCACGTGACCAGCATTTACCAGGGTCATCAGCAAGGAGTGAAGAGAGCCTGGGTACAAGGTTATGTTTTATGTTCGTCACTTATTTTGGAGGTATTGATTTTTTGTTTCGGTTATTTCGGTATTTAAAGATTTGTGCCTTCTACGCACCCCACCCGAGATCTTGTCAAAAACTGCCATACTCTGCAGACGTCTGGTATAAATATAGCATCGTATTACTTTTCCAAACCAGAACAGTGTTAGATATTTTGTGCATCAGAATTTACAAAAGGTTCAAAACAAAAGGTTCTAATTGTACATTTAGTACGGAAGTACTTTGTACCACATCTTAAAATAAACAAAAATGACACGATGCAGGGTTGGATATAAGAACATTTTTTCGAAAATATAATTTTCTTATTTCTTATATTAATATAAGAACATTTTTTGTAGTATAAGAACATTTTCAAAAACCTTGCCATCCAAAATCAAAAACCTACAAGCTGGTTGCATTAGGTATAATGGGCTTTTAAAATTATAAAAATAGTTATTATACTGCAGTATTTACTAATTTACACGACTATCATTTGTATATCTTATTTCAAACATGGTTGTCAAATAGTGGAGATTTACAACCTCGAAGCAAAATAATTAATGAGAATAACATAAGAAAATATAAGAACATTTTTGATTCCACAAAAAAATTTCTTATATAATATAAGAACATATAAGAACAACTAATATAAGAACATTTGCCAACCCTGACACGATATGTTATAGCTACCTGTACATAACCGTAGATTAGATAGAAAACAAACACTCCAGTACAACAAATAAATAGCTGTGTACTCCGAGAGAGATGGTCAAGAGACACTCCAATGACAACAATCTGTGGTCTTCCAGGTTTGGAGATGTTTTTCTCAGAGCCATATTGCCCTAAACCGCCATCTCCTGGATCTACGTCAATTTTAATGCTGGTTGATTTAGGATTTGATCCATTTTTCGGCATAAAATTCATATTTCCATACTTTTTCGCAGCTGCTGTTGCAGATACTTGGAACATTTCTCTGCTTTGTTTGTATTTGTTGGTACTTTCAGGGGGGAGTGCGAACTTAAAAATTTTAAGAAGGGTGGGGGGAATTTCTGTGCATGGGAGGAACCTTTCCCCGATCGGTTTTATAATCCTGGGCGTTTTGAAAGTTGCCATGGCGACATAGCGTAAACAATGGTGTCAAAGAATCATTCATGCATAGTTGGAAAGTTAAAATTTTGGTTTTTTTGTGTTTTTTGTTGAAAATGTAGATGTAATGTAGTTTATATTTGTCGGAGAGATGGTTAAGATCACACCAGAGCTTGTGACAAAGTGTCCTAGCCAAACAAAAAAGAAGAAAAGTGAATCAGCGCAGCAATACTTGAAACGATTAACACATGTTTACCTCGCTGAGAAAAGCATAGATGAAATTGTAAGTAATACTCCCCTCTTCTTGGTTTTATTGTGTCTGTTTATGCAGGAAATCGAATCAAGCGATAGTTACTCTCAAAAACGAACTGAAAATACCCTGACAATGGTTTTATGACCATCCAGAAGATAGGAGTTTGTTCAAATCAGACGTTGATTTTTCTAATATTAATTTTGTGGAATATTTGCTTAGTGGGGTTTATACTGTAATTTGTATCTGTCATTAGAAAGTATTCATAAAAACTGGTATTTGAAAAGGATGCAAAAATGCTCTCCAATACGTCTGACTTTGTTATTCAACTCCGTTTAATGCCTGATGTTGTAGGCTGTTTTCCACTTCATCCACAACTTTGTTAATTAAACAATTTTTAAAAATATGGTATGTTTTGCTACAACATAACCAATGGCATTACTACCTGTGATGAAAATCCAAGCTTATGGATCGAAAGCTTTGCATTAAATTCATGTGGTGTTTTCACATACTTTTAAGCTTATAATTTCACTGCAATTTTTTCTTGCAGAATAACTTGTCACTTTGCCGAAATCTATCGGTTTTGTACTTGTATGACAACTGCATCAGCAAGATAGAAAATCTTGGATTTGCTGTGCATCTCACACATCTGTACCTGCAAAACAATAAAATTACAAAGATAGAGGGATTGGAGCATCTGAAAAGACTCTCAAAATTGTATGTAGTAACGATGGCTATCTAACTGTGTGTAAAACTAGACTCATATTACTCTGATGCTGCAGAGAACATTGAAAAATTTATTGTCTTGAGCAGGATTTGAACTTGCATCTTCTCGTTTCTAGCTCCTTACTCTAGCAATTGAGCTATGGAGTGAAATAATGCTTGTCTTTGAGGACATGCAGTGTTTCAATTATATTTCAGAACTATTGTCTGAGACTGAAAACTAAATGCAATTATTCACATATCTGACCATGCAGAAATTTCTTATTGTTCTAAATCTCTGAGGTGAAATATCTCATTGTTGTGAATCTCTGAGGTGTTTGATTAATATGAATCTAGTTTTTCCTATCTCTAAGGATGGACAATAATGCTCAAATGAAATCTAACTGTGTGTTTACAACATAATAATTTAATGCTTATTCTTGATGCAGGTACCTAGGCCACAACTCTATCACTGTAGTGGAAGGCTTGGAAAGACTTGAGAATCTCAGTGAATTTCACATTGAAAATCAAAATTTACCAGTTGGAGAAAAATTACTTTTTGATCCAAGATCTTTGAAAGCTGTTGCGGTAATTTGAATCCTATACAATCTTTCCGAAACTCTTCATTCCGTAATGTCTCTGACCAGTTCTCCTTCATTTCTTCTTATTACATGTCCATATCATCTCCATCTTCCATGATCGTCTCTGCAATGTCTTCCACTTAACATCTTCTGATCTCTTCTTTCCATAATGTCTCTAACCAGTTCTTCTTCATTTCTTTTTATTACATGTCCATATCATCTCAATTGTCCTTCATCTTCTCTACAATGTCTTCCTCTTCACATCTTCTGATCTCTTCATTCCGTAATGTCTCTGACCAGTTCTTCTTCATTTCTTCTTATTACATGTCCATATCATCTCATCTTCCTTCATCTTCTCTACAATGTCTTCCACTCGACATCTTCTGATCTCTTCATCCCATAATGTCTCTGACCAGTTCTCCTTCATTTCTTCTTATTACATGTCCACATCATCTCAATCTTCCTTCATCTTCTCCACAACTCTCAACTTCATTCATTTAAAATTTTCTACTTTCCATAGCTGTATAATTTTCATTCCCAAAGCCAAGTCTGTTTAAGAATCGTTTTCAGATACATATTATTTCTTACACAGCCAACGTTGAACGTGCTAAACATTTCTGGAAACAATATTGAAACCCTGGAAGATTTGCACAGTCTGTCCAACCTGATTCAATTGAATGCCCAAAACAACAACATCAAACACACGAAGGTAAGATATTGAACAGGACATGAGAGTTGAGAAAACTTTCATACAACCCCTCGCTTGTCAACTTTCATCAACTCTCATGCAACTCTTGTTCCCTCTTGACCAGGACAGGACAGCTGAGAAAACTCTCATACAAACTCACGCTTGTCAACTCTCACGCAACCCTTGTTCTCGTTTGACCAGGACAATAAAGTTGAAGAAAACAAACTAAATATTAATTTTCTTACAGTGCCAGTATAATTGTTTGTCCAGCGTTTTATTCATATCATTCTTTACGTTCTCAACTCTAGGGTTTAATGAAAGCACTGAACATTTGGCCAGCCATCATAAAACTCGACCTCACAGGAAATCCGATTTGCGAAAGAAAGAAATACAGAGATCGTGTTTTTGTGATGTCAAAAAGTTTAGGTAAAGACTGTCGATCAAGTTTTGCGCGTGATTATTACCGCTTGCGTCTAGCCCGTTAAAATCTGACTAGACGCAACATGATATTTATGTTTTGCAAACAACTTGCAACAAGCTTGTGCATAAAAAGTCTTAACCACCAGCTTGCATCAAGCCTGTTGACAACTTGCAGCAGACTTGTTATCATCAAGCTGGAGCAAGGTAACAAGCATGCAGCAGATTTGCTGTAACTTCTAGGTGATCTGAAAACACGGAAAAGTTCTGGCACTTTTTGTCAAATAGAAATCCATTTTTCGAGCCAAACGAGCAAATTTCTCATTAAGTATAATTTACTTCGGTCCCAAATTTCTGGTGGACTTTTCTTTACTGAACATGATTACAAAGTTTCAACAAGTTCCATAAAGGAAAATAAAAGATACAAGTGATTAAAAACAGCAAAATGGATTTTTATTCATAAGCTAGTTCCACGCCTTTTACTCACGGTCAGATCAGCTAGATACATCTAAGATGAATGAAGAAAAGGATACAACCAAGTATGTAAAATATTATCCATTTTAGTGATGCTTGACGGCAAAGAAATAAGCGAAACAGCGAAGAAATTCCTCCTAAACTGGAAAGCAAATCGCGAGGCGAGAAAACGCCAAATGTTGGAGAAGGAGAGACGAGACAAAGACCTTGAAAAAGCTTCAAAATCCGAACCTGATATGAGCAGCGTATATTTCCAGGCTGTTCCACCTCTGTTACCTCAGCTAACCACAGGTTTCTCTGGCTCGTACCCGCGCAGGATATCCTCTGGTACCACGTTTACTAGTAACATCTCTGGATCTAGAATACCACAGAATAGCAGGTAAGAATACCGTTAGTATAGTAGTACATTACACCACAGTGCAAAGATATGAAATTTATCTTCGAAACCGGGCGATGAAAACAACATTTCAAGAATGAACGCAGCGAATTCACGAGTAGGTTGTCAACAGACTTGTTGCAAGTCGATTGTCAAAACTTGTTATCCACAGGCTTGCTGCAAGTTGTTTCAACGAGTTGTAACAAGTCTGTAAATGACAAGTTGCAGTTTTGTTATACGTTTTTGTAACAAACAAAATCTTCTTCATTTTAGGTTGCCGAATATCTTTTCTTCCCATTCACAGTTGCCGTCAAGAGGCCAATCATGGACTTCCGAAGGAACCAGACCTCCGATTCCTTTGCAAACTGTCCAATTTTAGCATCACGTTAATGTGTATCTTAAATATATTTTGTAATGAATGTGCGTTGTAAAATAATTGCCGCAAAATGGCAGTTTTTATAAGAAAGTAAATATATTATATGTAATTTAAAGTTGTACCAGAGTATTAATAAATTTTAATAAATGTTTCTAGTTTGTCAAGCACCTTCAGGAAACATGGCTAGAAAAAATGTTTCCTGGTTTATCCACCTTCAGGAAACATGGCTAGGTGAGGAAACAATGTTTCCTGGTTTATCCACCTTCAGGAAACATGGCTAGGAAACAATGTTTCCTGGTTTGTCCATCTTCAGGAAACATGGCTAGGAAACAATGTTTCCTGGTTTGTCCACCTTCAGGAAACATGGCTAGGAAACAATGTTTCCTGGTTTGTCCATCTTCAGGAAACATGGCTAGGAAACAATGTTTCTTGGTTTGTCCACCTTCAGGAAACATGGCTAGGAAACAATGTTTTCTGGTTTGTCCATCTTCAGGAAACATGGCTAGGAAACAATGTTTCCTGGTTTGTCCACCTTCAGGAAACATGGATAGGAAATGTTTCCTGGTTTATCCATGTTCAAGAAACATGGCTATAGAAAACAATGTTTTCTAGTTTGTCTAAGGGTCGAGGATCAACAATTATTTCACCATAACCAGGAATAAAATATAATGTGTAAAAATTAATTTGCATAAAAGTCATTTATAAAAATATTAATTTTGACAGTCAGTTGCTATTAACGAATCATGAAATCTATGAAAATTAATGTTTTTAAGGTCATTTTAGAAAACTCAATGTTAAACGTCACTTCCTAACTACAATTAATGATTGCGTTACGAAGGCGCTGTGAATATTTACACAGATTGCAGAACTGATGTTCATAATGAGGTCTGTTCACATTTACTGTGGTTGTTTATCACCGTCTCTCTTTCCTCGTCAGTGTCCTGATCAAATTCGTTCTGGAACCAATGCGACATGACACCAGAACAGTAACAATCTCCCATGACGTTAGCTGCCGTCCGAACACGATCTCTGAAAAAAACGAATTTCAATTCATTATACTTGCATGATTGTCATATTTCAGAATTGATGGTTACAGTCATATATAAGAATTAATGACTACGCTATAATGCTGACGTCATAGGTGTAAGTAGTTAATATAAAATTATATTAAGATTGTAAATAGTAAACTCAGTAATATGTTGTGTAATCTGTCAGGTCTGTTACTTCACTAAGACGTATTTATGTTAATTTTACCTATTGTAGTTAGTTTAGTGCATGACCACATCAGCTATGCTGTTAATTTACTATCATGTTTAGATATATGCTTTATTATTATTACTATTATTATTATTATTATTATTATTATTATTACTATTATTATTATTATTATTATTATTATTATTATTATTATTATTATTATTATTATTATTATTATTATTATTATTATTATTATTATTATTATTATTATTATTATTATTATTATTATTATTATTATTATTATCATTATTATTATTAATGATTAAAAATATCGAATGCATGGGTTCCGTGTTCAGATGGTCTGATCCAAACGAGAGAAAAGCTTGAAAAGTTGAGAAAAGCTTGAAAAAGACGAACGTTAGGCGAGCGTTTTTCAAGCTTTTCTCAACTCGAGCAATATCTTGTATCTGGGACAGCCATCCAATCACGGAACCTATTTAACAAATAGATAACATTTTGCCGTTGTCTGTTCAGTTTTATATAACAATCAGAGTTCATTCTGGTTTTTCATTGGTCGAGAACCGTGGTCTTTAGAGAAGACGAATGACGTGCTAAAGTCTTTTCGTTGCACTATAAATTTACACTTTTTTATTATAAAACAAATACATAACATTTTGCCGTTGTCTCTTCAGTTTTATGTAATAATCAGAGATCATTCTGGATTTTCATTGGTCGAGAATTGTGATCTCGTCTGGGCGGCTCGTGGCCCACTTTTTTGTTCTTACCGCATTATGACGTCATACTGTGTATCTATAACTGAACAGACAACGGCAAAATGTTCTCTATTTGTTAAATAGATACACGGCAGACATAGTAATGTGGTAAGAACATCAGTGACCCACGGCTCGCCTTGTTCTTACCGCAAACATTACGACGTACTACCGTGTATCGATAACTGAACAGAAAACAGCAAAATGCAATCTATTTGTTATATAGATACACGGTATGTACATCATAATGGGGTAAACTGGCCCACGAGCCGCCGAAGCAAGTTTTACACTTTCCATAACTTTCAGTGGAGGAATACTCACAAGAACCACTCAACAGCGAGTATTGGCCCAATGTCATTTGTAGGTAATCCACAAGCTTCTAACACAACGATAACATAAACTAAGCCCCCAGCAGGGACTCCAGCCGCGCCCATAGATACGACTGTCGCGACAATTCTACATAAAAAAACATGAAATAATGTATTAAATGGTTGCCTTAACACGCACGTTAAGTGTATGTGACTGGCATATAAACCGTTACAGAGCCAAAAACGCTGTCACTGACCCAGTATAGGGAATGGACAGCAGAGTTACTCAATTGGAGTTTGTGTGTCCACGCATATCGCATTACGCATCTCATTACCATTATGCCAGCCAGTCAATTGCATTTTCTGGCCAATAAAAACGCTGAACTGGCTGGTGGAGCCAGTAAACTGCATAATGATAAGGCGCCGTGTTGCACTGCTGAGCGGCCCTACTGTCCATTCCCCATACTGTGCCATAGACTTGTTGTAAATTTTATCGGCTTGTTACGACCTGTCAGCAAGTTTTAACAAACTTTTCAATTTCATTAAGTTGCAACAAGTTTGTCAAAATCAGGCTTGTTGTAACTTGTCATTTGCAGACTTGTTACAACTTGTTGAAACAACTTGCAGCAAGCCTGTGAGTAACAAGTTATGACAATCAACTTGCAACAAGTCTGTTGACAACGTGCAACAGACTTACCGTCAACAAACTGTCGCAATCAACGCATCATGTCACAAGTCTGTTGCAAGATGTCCGTTGACTTGATGCAACTTGCGCGTTTATGGCTTTGTGGCCCCTTTAATCGTACACTTACACAATTAAAAGAATTCTTCCAAACGTCAGTTCGTAATTATTCAACTGCGCGACGTATATGGCGGTAACGGCATCATACAAAGCACCTCCGTCCATGTTGAGAGTAGCGCCCAGAGGAAGCACAAACCTCGTGATTTTCGGACTAATTTTGTTATTCTTTTCCATACAAGTTATCGTAACTGGCAAAGTGGCAGCGCTGGGAAAATGATGAGAATAGATGAAAATATCATGCAGGTATTATTGCCTAAAGATGTTACAATACCCTTCAAAAAAGTCGATCAATTCCGTGCACAAATTCTTACAGCAAAACAAATTACCTTGACGACGTGCCAAATGCTGTCACGGCCGGTTCGACCATTCCAACAAAAAATTTTATGGGATTTTTCCTCGTGAATATAAAGTACAATAATGGATAGACAAAGAAAGAGTGAACCACAAGACCTGTCATACAAGTGCCAATGTAGAGCGCCAAAGACTCGAAAACAGCTCCAATGTTTTCGGCACTTACAATTGCACCGGCTACCAGAAAACAAATGCCTACAGGGGACATCCTACAAAAAATAACAACAGAAATTGATGCAGAACTTGGTGTACGTGGATAGTTCTGAATAGAGCTCAGAATAAATGGATTTGGACAAAGTGTGAATTTGGACAGAAAATAGAATAGAACCAGTTAGTCAAAAACACAGTCTAGCCATAGACGATCAAAAGAATGGACTGGAAACACTAGTTCAAAGCGCTGCTTACATCCGTGTTACAACCTAGTACGTTTTACTGCACTTTGGAATGCTGTATAACTTCACCTAAACAACATTTGTATTTAGATTTTTTTAAACAAAACGTCGGGCAATGCCTGTCCAACTATCAACCTTAAAACTTTTCCAGTAAACAAGGCGAAACGACCTTAGCTGTTTTGTTAACTTATTTTAACTTCAGTAAATTATGAGGGAGCGTTGCGTCTGTGCACAGGCTAGAGTAAACCTGCATTGGCGACATTTCTACACAGTCAAGAATAACTTAAACATTCAGCGCTGGATTTTAGCTTTGTTCTACCCATATAACAAGTTTTAAAATTCAATAGCTCCGTAAATATTGCAGTTTTGTTTAAAATATGCAAATTTAAAGTCCTGGAATATATTTTTAAGGTGGAGTTACAGGGTTCCAAAGCATACCAGGCCGAATTACAGATGTAACAATAATCAGTAACATTTTAGCGCTTTGATGTGCGTTCTCAGTACCAATTAGGGCAACAATATAAGGTCACTACTGCCCCCACGATTAAACTGTACGTCTTACCATATAACCAGGGACACCATTTGCATGGTGACTTCTAACAAAATTCTAAAAAACACGACCATAGGCTGCCCTGTTTCTCCTAGTTGTCCCAAAATGTACCCAAACACGATGGAAAACATCACCAAACCCAACATATTCGTTCCTCCGACTTTTTCAATTCCATCAAACTCGTATTTGACTTTCATTCGAATTTCCGTCGCGTTTCTCTTAGTGTCAAACATCCACGGATTCAATTTCTTGGAATTTATCATCTCGTACATGTCCACCGCCGAGGAATTTGGCCCGATATTTGTTTCCTCAAAACTGTAGTTTGTCGCGATCTTCTTGTATTTGGTTTTAACCTGTTCGAAAAGATGGCTTCAGATTATATTCCTTTTTTTAAAATATTTCATCAAGTTTACTTCAAAATTTAATTCTTACTGAAACGAATGCAGCATCAACCAAGTTGTCAGGGAACAAATTCCTATTGAAAAATGAGATAATAACCAACATCAAGTCATCTATTTGATGTGTGCAGGCAATTAAAGCCAAGCCTTGGCCTCTTTATGGCCAAGCCATGGCCTCTTTATGGATATCTATATTTAGTGCAACATTTTGGGCGAAATGGAGTCAACGTCAGTAAGCGAGGTTTCCGGTTGCAAATAATTTACGTGAAATTCTAAACTAATCACTCTAATTTTTAAAAGTCAGCGTTACCAACGCAAGCAATCCAGCAAAACTTTCAACGCTCCTCATTTTCAACGCCCGGTGTCCCAAGAAATATGCCCCCCTAAAATGCCCTCGGGCCATATTTCCTAGGAAATTGGGCATTTCCCAGAGAGAGAGCTATCTAAATGGAGGCATAACAAATGGGGTGTAACAAAACTTATATATTAAAATGTTTTCCTGCAGGTGCATGGTCAGGTGACTTGTGCTTTTGGCACTCATACCACGGTAACCCGGCCAAGATCATGGTCCTTACTAGGTAGTAGAAACTGATACAATTCTTAATCCGATTGCCTTCCACCCACATTATGGCAAGTTTTACAACAACAACAACAACTACAACAATCTAATAATAGCTACAATGACTAAATATATCTGTTCTAATTAGCATTAAGCAATCAAAATTGTAGGTCGAGTGTCACATGATACTCTTGCTTGAAATGACACACAGTTTTGACAGCATTTGCATCAGCATTTGTATCTACAATACAATTCTGGTTGCAGGTTAGTACCAGAAGGCCTGTACAAATTTCTGACCTGCCCCCACCCTCTGATACAACATATGCCACCTTGGGTTTTACTACACGTTTTGCTATGGCAAAATTATGCAGTGAATATTGGTGGCGGGCAGTACCCTCAATTGTATTATGCCTAAGCTGTAGTATGAAATAGTTGCATGTTTTTGCTACCAAACACAAGGCCAACACATATTATAAATTCACTCAAATAGCTGCTTCTCAATTTACAGTTGTCCCCCACTTACAACTATGAAGTCATATGAAACCTAAGAAGTAAATATTTTTGTGATTCCCATGACATTTAAGAAGATTTGTAAAAGTAGGTATTAATTACAAGGGTAAACTTACAACAAACGGTTTATTAGCAATACGGAACAATCAGTACGCCTCATGCATGACTTATTCCTGCAAAGCAATTGAGTAAATGCAGCATTTCAAATTTTGCCTGAAGGCTGAAGCTGTCACACACAGAAAATGAATTAATGACATTAGCAGTTGTTTTTATTGACCAGAATAAGAATGATCTCAGTGACTTTTCCTATTGTGCAGATCGACCTTTATTAATGAGCTTGAACTTGGACTATAACAATTTCGAATGTCATAATTTTCTCAAATCACATTCGTGTCGACGTGTGGTTAGCTTGACAGAAAGGCGACAATAATTATACATAATTTCTTGTTAAAATATCACCCCCATTTTGTTTGCAGTACAAAAAATAAACACTTTGAGTAAGATGACTATTCATTTCTGACATTCGCTTAATATATATTACTGAACAAGGACTTAGGGCCTTAGCTAGGTCCCGTCATACAGAACGGTTGTCGGTTGTGCACAACGTGAATTTATTAATATGCATCCCCCTATTAACACTCTAGCTACGGCCCGGCAAGGAGCTTTGCGTCGACAGCAAGAGCCAATCTCAATACTCATTGCATCCACTGTTTTCACAGTTAGTACCCACTGGCACAAGCAACAGTTTCATTTATATACCAAATTTCTTCATCTGTATATGCCATCAACTACATATACATATGCCATCAGAGAAATAAAAAAAATATAGAACTACCAATTAGAGTTGGTTAGCAGATGTCAGGATGTGACGATCATTGTGTGATGACCTATTCTATAACTAAAGGTACAAAAAAGTTCACTAAAATCCGATTCTAAACAACCTTATAGAACTCATTATCTATGCGGGTCAAAGTATCACATACAATAAAAATGGTCTTAGATTGTCTCATTTGTCTGGTGTTTTTGCCAAGCCACCGAACGCCGGTATAGTAATTGAATAAATTACGGGAACCCTGAGTATTTTGATAAAATACAAAACAATCGATTCTCCGAAGATCGATAACATATTGAAAATATATTTCGACGTTTCAACTAAACTATAGTCATCATCAGGAAATCAATTGATTCATTCAGGAAATGTTCATTCATTTCCTAATGATGATTATAGTTTAGTCGAAACGTCGAAATAAATTTTCAATATGTTATCGATCTTCGGAGTATCTATTGTTTTGTATTTTGTAATTGAATAAATTATCCAATTTATAAGTTAAATCCTAGACTGTTGCTATTTAATTACATGTCAAAGAAAGACGTTTTTTATTGTCAACCAAAACACTGCTATTAATGATTTATATATTTGTGATTCTAATGAGCTTCCAAGCTCGTTTTAAACCCGCTATTAAACAGCTTTAAGTTGAACAATAACACAACATAATCCTGTTCTATTTACACCTTATATAAATTCGCAAAAAAATCCGGCTGGCTAGACCGAGTAACGGAGATATACTAGTGCAGTTGGTATTTTAAAGAGATTTTAAATTAGTTTTGATGTTTGTCTACAGATAGGCAGGTAGATAAACATGCAATACCATACCTGATTAAATCCAGTATTGAGTCAAGCGGCTCAACATTGCCTTCATTCGGTTTAACGTTTTTAACGTTTGCATCACCAGGTTTTATACTGACCACTAAAACAACTCCCAATATTGCAGCCAATATTGTAGTTATTAAATAGTACAAAAGCGTCCATCGGCCTAACTTGCCGCTCTGTTTTGAGTCAAGCTCTGCTACGGCTAAAAGAACGCTAGAAATGATCAGAGGTAACACAAGTAGTTTCAACATCCGAATCAATATTTCCCCGGCGAATGACAGCAACATCGCGAACTCTTTGGGCGATGGATCTGTGGACGATTGAACGGTGCTGTGAAGCAAAGCTCCGAGCAAAAAACCACAAAGAACACCGACAAGGATAAGGAATAAGATCAAATGCTGCTTCAGAAATTGCAACATTCTGCTAAACCTCGACTGTCTTCGAGCCATCTTGAAGATTGCGCAGTGCTGTCACAGTGACTTGTGGTTGGTACACGACAGATTGCCGATGAGCTGAATTTGTCTTCAGAGAGTTTTGTACGTACCTTACGAACGCGTCCACGAAAACAAACAGTTTTTAGAGTAAACACAGTAAAGTTGTGTACTTTTTATTGGTCACGCGTGACGTCACATCCTGTGTTTGTGGTGTAGTGTTGGATATTGTGACAGTATTGGGAATGCATAGTATATCTCATTACCGTTACCGTTAGGCCAGCCAGTCCATTGCATTTTTTGCCAGTAAACTGTATAATAATAGGACGCGTGCTACAGTGCTGAGTAGCCCTACTGTCCATTCGCTATCCTGTCACCCAGCAGGTTTCATTGTATTATCATTCACCTCTAGCCAGGCAGCCGGCCGTGTCATTGACGTAAGACATGTACAATCACGTATCAGGTAATTAAATAATCGTACCGGACCACAAATTGACATAACATCATACAAAGACAATTGAATGAACAATTTGGTGTCTTACACGGGTATTGTTTCCTCAATTGTTCTTGGATAAAGAAAAGTTAATGATCTAACGTTCACTCATTCAGTAAACAGTACAGGGCAGTGATGGGTACGTCATTTAGACTGATACTATTTACTTTTCTTGAACGAGAAATCATTTCTTACAGTGATTGAGAGCGAAAAATGTCATGGATGCAAGCAATATGGCGCCTACGTTAAATTTGTTGTTTATCAAGTTGGCATAATTTATTTCTCAACATCATATTATGGATAGTTAAATTGAAGAACAATTGTTGAAGAACTTCGTTAACTAACCATTAACTCACCGACAATGCCAGGAAATGTTTGAGTTACGGAATGCAACCACTTAAAAAACTTACCGGCAAACACAAAAACAAGATGAAACTTATAAGTGTCCAAGCACTACCTTTGCGTAAACGCGTCTACGTATTTCAAATATCTTTGTTTGTCGCAAAAGACAAAGAGCTGGCAAACAAAAAGATGAGATGTTAAGATTTGTGTAGTCAACATTGTGATAAGCAGCGGTAAAACAAATTCAAACAAAATTTGCTAAAGAACAAATGCTTTGGCATTTTAACTACGTATAACTACAAAGATTTTTTTCTGCAAAAGAAAATGACGAAAAATATTGACTTGTCTTTTTTGAAACTAGTGTTGATATTATTATAATATTATTATGGATAAAACCGTTCTGAAACTTTTGCGATATTTCAATCAATCAAGTCTGTTGACAACTTGAGATAGACTTGTCGTCAACAAGCTGTCGCAAGCAGTGCGAACGCATCCTGATCGATATCGATGTGCTGGTAGCTAATTCCTATACATGCAGACTCTACTATTCAAATTAAGGTCTGTTTGGATCTGTTGACGTTATGCAGAACTCTATTTCCCCATAAGAGTCCTATCCAAATCATCGAACAGCGGCAACCTCCCATGACATTAACGGCCGTTCGAAGACGACCTCTAAACACAAGAAAGTTCATTCATGGACGATAAGTTTTGCGAAAACTTGCTCAATAGGAAGCGATGGTTTTGCTAACAGGTTGCGGTAGCAAAAGATTTTAATATTTTTGTGGCATGGTGTTTTCTCTCTACACTCACTAGAGACTGCATCCTGCATGAAAAACAAATGAGCAATACACTTGACTATAATGACGTCAATGCGGATTTAAGATGTTATAATAAATTTGATTGGCTGAGGAGAATGGCACCATTTATATTTTACCATAACACATTGGTCTTCAAGCAAAAACGACTGAAAAAAGATGACAATAAAAACAAATAAGGGCATAAAACTTTAAAAACCCAAAAAACTAACCTCTCCTGTTACGCCTGTCCTTCAATTTGCTTTTTGAAACAATACCTGGCCGCAAAATCTACATCCGCCATCCGGTGCGGTCAAATGTCTTCGACCGAGTGCCGTTCCAGGACCGGAATGAGGATGTCAAAAGTCATTCTAAACCAAATTCTGTAACACAAAATATTCACGTGGCTAATAATAGTAATCTAATCATTTATACAGCACCATTTCTTCTACACCTGAATGCCATCTAAAATGTCTCTAAGTAAGAAAAAGTTTTTCTAAGAATCTTCGCAGCGCAATTTCTAAGAATTTTCTAAGAATTTTCAAAGTTCTTTTTGCCGATAATAATCATAATACTAGGATTAAGGTTACATCTACTGTAAATAAGAATGCATTCAGTTCTTTGTTGAAAGTATTTATCCATATATAGGATCACCCACAGAAAAAGCACTTCTTCTACTGAACAAATACAGTAGAAAGTTATATATTGCCTCTGTCCTCGGAGAGAAGCTTTCTGGCATACTGTGGAAGTCGAACATAATGAGAGCTTACGTAGCCGACGGTACAATTATACCACAGTTCGGATAGTTCGGAAATGCAGCTCGATACAAGATACCAGCCCGACGTGAATTCCTTGAGCAAAGTAGAGTTGATGTAGCCAGAATCAAGAAGATGTTGACGGCTTCCGCTTATGCTGTAAAACGCGACTTTTTGCCGATCTCCTCCGGTTGGTCCAGCAGCTCGAACACAATAGCCTTTAGGAAGAGGATACGCATCTGACGAGCTCTCAGGTTGGAATAAAACACGTTCGGTTAGAACAAAATGATCAAAGGATGGTATCCACGAGGAAATAATATAATATTTCGTTGCGTTGTTCATATTTGGATCAGAACTATTGCAGTTTTGCCAGTTCGTCGTGTAATATGCTTGCTGATGGTTAGCGTTGAACGTGAGGCATATGTACCGAGGTGGGTTGTCGAACGTTGAACACGAGGGCGTAGGTCGAAATATAATGCGATCTGAAGCCAAAGCAAGAACAGGCTTCAAAAGGACAGATGTGATAATGGAAAGAGCGAATATAAACACACATGAAGCCAGCCATCTCCGGCCTTTCGCCGCATCAGCTTGATAGAACTCGACCGGGAACAGGACAAATATTATTAAAGATAATCCCAACGCACAACTGAACGGATACTGAAGAAATTTGTCGATAAATAACACCTTAATATCGTCTGGAAGTGGAAACAAATTCATTTTGACCATCACTAAAACAAGCGTCGAGTCAAACTGTGAGAGCACGGAGTAAAGAAATAATTAATAATACTCCCCAAACAGTTGCAATTTCACGCGTGTAGCTTGCCTATTGGCTGCCACTTGAGCCCCCGCCGGCGAAAAAATGACCAATCGTGCAAACATTGCCATCGATCACTGCTCAGCTGCATTTAAGAAATCCAAAACACTTGAGACAACCTTCTCCGCTTCTAGGAAAAGAATACCAGAATTCTGCAAAACGTTGATTTCTAAACAGAATTCCATGAATCAAGCATTTCCAAGCAAAAAAGCTTACTGCGAGATAAAACTGCGAGATAAAATTGCTAGTTCTTGATAACCAAATGGGTGAAGCATTGTTTTGGAAACCCGCAACGACCGCACGACCTTAAGATTAGCATTTTTTACCCATGAGATTCACTCCAAAGACCAAAAACTATGCATAGAGACACCTTGTTTAACCAATTGAAACTTGGTGGTCGACTTTTTGGTTTTACAATTGAACGGCTGGTTCACAGCAACCAGGTGTAATAACCGTAATTAAAGCAAAACTAGGGTACCAAGCAAGACGTGAAAAGCAAAATTTTCAATTTATATTTCGAATGCATGGCAAAAATAATAAATCTACGAAGTTTCTCTTAAGGTTGATCTTGTTCGTCCTCGTCATCTGGATTATCATCATCGCCATCCACTTCTTGGTTCTCTCTTCCAAGTTTTTCTAATTCCTTAGCAAGATCTGCTTCGTCCAGATCCGTCACAACTTTAGGCTGAAATTTTAAGGAAAAAAATAGACGTAGTTGTGTAGAGCTACACCGCCGAAAAAAACATGCAAGTTTCGACAAGACTGTTGACATTTTACAACAGACTTGTTATCAATAAGCCGATATCAGGATGTGTTCGCATGGCTTGTGACAGGTTGTTGACGACAAGACTGTTGCAAGTTGTCATTGAACAGACTTGTTGAAAGTTGATTCTCATAACTTGTTATCCACAGGCTTGCTGCAAGTTGTGACAAGTCTTCAAATGACAAGTTGCAACAAGCTCGATTTTATAACAGACTTGTTGCAACTTCATGAAATTGACAAGTTTATTGCAACTTAAATTAAAACATAATTTTGCGGAAACTTCAGGTAAGTTTATGATCGCAAACCTTTCGATCCGTATAAGCTCGGATCTTCATCAGAGCTAATAACAATGCATTATTTATTCGCACTGATGAAGATTCAAACTTACAGATCAAAGGCTTTGCGATGATAAACTTACGTGGTGTTTTTACAAAATTATATTTTAATTTGATATTCACCATGCAAACATACAAAGAACTTATCATTGCAACTTGTGGACAAGTTGGTAAAATTAACAAGTCTGTGGGGCTCATGGCTGTGAACCAGTCTTAAGCGAGGATGAAGCTGACGATGTTAAATTGTAGACAATCCAAATTCGTACTTACTGCTTGTTGTAACACGAAAGTTCCTTTCTTGCTAAGAATGACGTCTTCTATTGCCCTAATTGAGGTTTCTAATGCTTTGAGGCCTTCCTCGCGGTTCATCGTGGTCGTGGTGACGACATACGTTGGCGGGGCAATCAAATTGATCTAGGAAAAAATATTGGTAGTTTTAGTCGAGACACGACATAGCAAATATCCAGAACTTCTTCACACATTGGATAGGTGTAGTAGGATTTTAGTGGCGGTGACCCGCAGCAAACAGGTGAGTTAACAGCAAGGACCGGTTGTATAAAAAAGTCATTAAAGTTTAACTATGATTATTAGTGGAAACGTCGACCAATTAGAACAACGTATTTTGTACTTGTCACTACTTACTAAACAGTGATTAAAAAAGTGATCAAGAATATTATATTATACAACCGGCCCCAGCACGATTGATGGGAAGAAGACAACATCATATCAGCATTATATGTTTCGTAAAAATAGACTCATACATATTAACCTCATTGTTCTGTTGATGTGCTCCGACTATGACGTGTACATAGGTTATCTCGCCGGGGGGGGGGGTTATGTTAAATATTTAGTAAGTTTTATGTGAAATGCATTTGTTTAAACCCAATTCCCATTTAAAGATCACTCACATGCCTAGTTACTATTATATTAGCTTGCAGCCAGCGTAACGGAGAACAAAAGTAACCACGCACTTAGAAGTATGGACATGGGTGAATAACTCGTATTCATCACTCATACACCAGGTTACTTTTGTCCCAATGTACTACTTCGTAAACCAGAACAGTGGTACCCAACCATGTAAATAACCCAAAGATGGAAATTGGGTGGCAACAGTGTGAACAATTAGCCAATTGTGTCTAGTACAAAGAACGCAGCTCAAACTGATCCAGTCGAAGGCTTTCTAAGAGAACCTCTGACAGCCACCTTATGTCTCATGTCTGATCACGGAGCACAACTACGAAGGAAGGATCAGTTAGGAGCTAATACCAGCCCACCCTATCAACATTCTCTGTGGGAGGTAATTGAAGTACCCAATCCCAACAGGTTTAGTTAAAGCTTAAACTCTTTTGAGTTACGATACCTAGGGTGTCCATTCCTAAACAAGGACCAACACAACAATTTGGTCTAGTTAAAATATACATTTTTAACAACACCTTGCTCCACACAATTATACTTTGTTCCCATCTATATTTTTGACAACCGCCTTATATATTATACCCCATATATATTTTCATAACACATTGTTCAACAAAATTGTTTTTATTTACATCAAACTCAAAGAAATTCGCCTTCCTGCAGTCCCCCCCTGCCATACCTTGATCGGCATGTCTTCGTTCTCATTTTCCAAGCCTTTCATTAAGGCTTCTTTCACCGCATCGATTCCCTCGTGTGTGAAACACGAGACTTGGACATCTGCTCTACATTTAACCGCTTGTGGCATGAGCCTCTGAGTGATGTTAGTTAGGAGAACTTTCTTCGTATTTTCATCGAGATCGAGGTCATCCAATACAGTTTGATCCCTGGAAATATGAAGGCACATAATGAAACTTGCACATGATTGATCACCTCCTACATTTCCAGTAAACTTACAAACTCTTATTGGTACTGACACTTTTATAATCATATCTCCTGCTAACTCTCTGATAATTTACAAAAAAGGTAATGTGGTAATCTTAAGTGGTCTTGTTGAACTACACAACCACAAAAAAACTTACGTAACAGCTTTCTTGAAAGCCTCAAAGGCTTTACCAACTCCTTTGAGATTTGTGTCTAACGTCCAGGCCGTTTTGATATAAAGATCTTCAAGTTGTTCATCTGTTTCATATTTCAAAATTTCAGCAGTGTGTCGCAGAATGCTATGAACCTAGATGGAACAGACATTCAATAAAGCTCCACACTTTGAGAGATTGGGTGTTTCAATTTCAATTTGGTAATTAAATTGAAATGTAATTTATAGTTAAAATTAAAATCTAATTATTCTTATGGCCAACTTACTGTTTTTGCATTTGAATATTTTGCCTCACATTTTTTAACTTCCTCTGGCGATACCCTCCTTTTTGAGAGATCAATATAACCTATAAATAGTCCATAATATCACTATTAAAATTATATAATTAGTAATAATTATATAGACATATATAATTATATTATACATAAACAATAATATCAATTAGCAATCAATAATAATGATTACCAATAATATCATGCCTGCTTCAGAAACATACATATTACTGAAAGTAATACAATAAACATAATCAATAATATCGACTGACAATCAATATAATAAATAAAGATGATTGCCTATTAATTACCACCAAAAATAGACACTTTGAAAATCATCAATCAAACATACCTTTTTCTTTATCTACACGGATAACGACAACACACTCATTCTTTCCAACCCTGATCAACTTATTTATCGACCTGATTCTTCTCCGCGACAGCTCGCTAAGCAATATCATTCCCTCTATGTTGTTATATTCCAGTAAATTTACATAGGCTCCCATTTCCGCGATATTCCTAACATTTACCATAACCACATCGTCCACTTCGGGATATTTATGTTCATAAAAACGACAGGACAGGGGCATTTTAACACAAACTTTTTCTAAAAATCTTCTACAATAACATGTGGCTCTCGAAAGATGATGCAACATCCAGAACACCCGACATCCGATCGCGCGCTTTCGGGGGCCTGGGCACTGAAATGACATTTTTCATCATTTGTGAAGAGTGTTTATATATGTTCAAAGTATTATCGACTGAAACTTATGCTGACAACTCCAACTTCTTGCAACTAACATTAAAACTAATTTAGATTTCTCAAGGATAACAGGAAAAATGAGTTCAGCGTTTCTATTGGTCAAAAAGTGCAATTGACTGACCAGAACCATGGGTAGAGGACGGTAAATGGGGGTTGTTTCGCAGTGGGGGAAAAGCAGTTTCATTTGTCTTCAGGTTTCATCTACATAACAGTTTGTTTTCAGATCTATCACGCTCCTTTAGATAGACCAGATCTTACTTCTTTAGTATGTATAATGAATAATCCTCCAATATGTATCAACCTCTGAAAGGCCTCCGAGGAAATCTTACTCTTATTTGAACAATCGACTCATAGTTCAGGTGCTCGACACATATTATTCACATTTCAGGCAACATTTCTTAATTTTTATTGAGGATCGTGGGCGTGGAGCAAATCACATTTCACGGCACCCAAATCAAGCATTTCACACGTGCAGATACTAGCTAATCACGGCTCACGAAAATACCCTTTACCACTCTCTAGATATAGATAGCCAGAACAAGCCAGGACCAGCGAACTCTAATACAACTGGAACGATAACTCCTATGTTTTCGTCCTATGATCGGATGAAGCCAAATTTGAAGCAAAAGGCGGGAACCGCGCGGGGAAAATGGCTTGTTCGAAAGGACTGGGGAAAGTTACGAGGAGTGAAAAGTTTGTTTTTGAGCGAAAATATGCATGAAAAATGAGAATTTTCATCACAAGACTTCAATTTTAAAGATTTGATCCTGGTTTTCTGGATAGTCCTGACTGCTCTACACTTAGTTACGGAAAAAATTGAAGGCTATCAGTTTTTTACTCTGGAAAATGACGAAAGTTTCAACGTGCCGAAGCAAACTACGAAGCAAACTACGCTCTTCAACTCAAGAATATATTGCTTTAAAACATTTCAACACTTCCAAAACTTATCTTGTGCTAAAGTCCAGGTATCGTTGTTTATTTTGAGTATTTAGTCTTTGCTGTAGCCCTTCTAAAACGTGAGTAAATCGAGGTTTTCAAAGTGGTGTATTTGTATGGTTGATTTAAAAATACGTATAAAACTTATATTTTTCGTCAGATAGCATTAGTTTTAAAGCTTTAAACTTCGGTTACGGATAGTTCTTGGCAGCCTCTTCCATCTAACTGTTAAAACTCGAAAGGTATCAGTTGTTTAAAAAAGATATTTCGTGACAAAGTTTTCGCCAAAACTGTTTTTCATTTTTAGCAGCCAAAAAATATTTTAAAATCTTTCTCGACGTCGTAGAAAGTTGAGGTACATGAAATTTCAATCTATCTAGAAAATATTTAGCACCTAACTGGCTCTAAAACATGAAGTTTAAGGGTCGAAAAGAGCTTTTGAAAATAGGTCATATTTTGGTGGCTTGGCCTTCATGGCGGCCTTCAATTTGGCTTCAAAGTACTGGCGGCCAAGTTATCGTTCCAGTCTTTTTTGAGTTCACTGGCCAGGACCAAGCCACAGATTACTATTGTACCAGATGTCTATCTTCGCCAAATATCTGTTACAAGTTTTTGACTGCTTACGCGAGCTGACGAAAGATTTCCGCCATGTTCTTAGTAAGCGCAATCCACGCCATACAACGTAAGCAACAGTCTAACCGAGTCTAAAACCTATGCATGTCTGACAAAGGCCTGGCCTGGACGCGAGTCTGACGCAAGTGTCCGCCATGTTCTTAGTAAGCGCAACATACGTGATATTGCGAAAAATGACGAGTGCAATTCGTGATCAGAGTGAAAATCGAGAACACAAATTTACCTTGCGAAAACACGAAGATAGACATCTGGTACAATAGTAATCTGTGACCAAGCCAGGACCCATATAAACATGTGTAATGCAGCGCATGCGCGGCGACGCAAACTTCAAAGGTTCCGACTCGAGTGGCTCTTCTGCTTAATTGTTATTCTGTGCCTTCGATATCAGATATAAAGTTTCACGATGACTAGACCGCCTAAAAGAACATGAAAATTTATAGATATTTCAATATTTATGCCAATATCGGCTGATAACTTATATCGATAATACATTTTACTTCGAATATCAGACTAAAAAACCTGTTCGACAAATGACAGCTACGAATAAAAGTGGTCAGTCATATCTCGACACTTACACATAATGAAGTGATAGCAATCTTAAAATGTGGCTTACATATTGAATTTATATTGACGCACATTTGGGTCCGAAAATATATAATTAAAACTCAACGTTTATTATATAACCACTGCAACAATTTTCATTATAAATTCTCTTTCTGACGTTTGTAAAATGTCTCGTGTGAAAAATACAAAAATTTCTGAACACTTCACGACATTTGTTTTTGGCAAAATGGCGATATAATCGAACCTTGTCGCAAAGAAACCCTATAGGGACTCAAATATAGGGGCACACATTTCGACCGCATCAATTGTTATGACCCAATCTTGCAATCTCGGTCGTGTTTATATCGGATCATGCTGTGAAGACGTGTCTTGGGTCAGTCCAATTTTCAAAACATTCCCGTTGAAATTCGCGAGTTTTTGCCTTCGTGGATTATCTTAGTATCTGCGGGTGCAGCTCCCAGGGACCACAGCGAAATTCTGGTCGACTGAAGGGCCCAAATTGTTTGCATGACTCTGCTCGCTTGTAATCTTTGTGCAATTCGTATGTTGCAAACAATAACGAAGTATTATAAGCACGCGTATGGCACATGTGTGATAATAAATATGCACTCGTGACGATAATACAAGTAGTCATAATAAAGAGACGTTAAAATAAATATATACTGTAAAAGTTTTAAAAAACCTAATTCCTATCTATATGTTTTGAAGTTTTGCAACATGCAGCAAAGTAGCATATTTTGGCGTTCTTTGTTTAGAATATAATAATGTCCGGCTTTGTTCAAAGACCAAGCGCTTGACAGGTCAATTCTTCTCGTAATTTTGTACAATTTTCTAGAAAACAATGATATTGCAACCGCTAAACCAACCCGAAGAAAACAATATTGAACACAGCTGTGGAATATAGCTGAAAAAGATAAATAATGAAGGTCCTATATTGCGACATATTACACAGTGTCACAAAGCGACATGACGGTTGGGGTGTAAATAGCTTTTGTCCATGTTAAGTTACAACACAAAAAGTAGTATACAGAACGGGTTATAACTTATAATGCTCTAAGCGGAATAATTTAATCACAAATACGGTACAAAATGCGAACTGTTAATGCAGTGCTTAGGCTTGAAAGGTTTATTTTTTGCTCTTGACTCAAAGTGAATATTTCATAATTGAATATAAAAAAGTATTTTAAATAATCACTCCTCGACGTCCGCCTGGCAGGAAACAAATTCTGCTAAACATCTGTCGCTTTTGTCAACCTGCTTCGACCAATGAAAACGCGCTGCAGGAATCGCGCAGCCAATCACAAGCGTCCCCGTTGATCGATCCATTCCATCATCGGTGCCTGAAGCCGGATAGTCGATGACACGATAAATGATTAAATATGAGATATATACGTCAGATGAAATGGAAACTAATTAGTAATTCAAACAGAATTCAAATGCCACATTGTTTTGACGACCCAGAGGACGCTCAGTTTAAAAGAATTGTCAGCGTGGGTAGCAAGCGACAATTGAAAGCAGTTTGCATTCGATTGTAAGCGTTTTAACCTTTTCTACTCGCAGCGAAACACGTCGATTCCGTTTTACAGAAAGTTTTCTGAAAAAGGAAGTTGCTCACGTCGGAGAAGATGAAGAATTCGTCGGCTTTTGTCGCCAGACAAGAAACGTCGCTTTTCCAGAAAGATCAAAAAGAATCTAGAGACGTTTAAACAAATCGAGGGCCAGCATTAGAGTTGGGCAAATTGTCAAGAAATTTAAAAAACCCCAAAAGGAAATGCCGCAATTTAAAAGGCATAAAAGATTAAAACGAATCTCGTCGAAGCAGAAGTTTGGTGTGCGTTATCTTCATCAGCATTTATTTAAAGACGACCCGACGAGCGAGGAAGATTCCGCGGTTGAAGATACTCATCGCCTTCTACCACACAAAGCAGATGGCCGTTTGTGCTTTGTACGCGCCATTTCCGGTTTAATGCTTCTCGCCGGGCTCGTGCTTGCACTCGTCGGAGGTCTGGTGAAGAGGCGGGAAATTGACTACCGGGTTCATACTGACGGCAACGAAGAGCCGGTCGGGCAAGCGGTCCAGTATAATTCAATGTTAGACGCACTTGTTTTGATTGGAAGCGTGTTGATGATGTTGGGCGGTGTAATGATGGCCGCTGTACAAATTTTGATTTGCTATCCACGGATGAAGTCAGGTACAAGAAAACCCCGGGTAAAAGACCCCGAGAGCTTTTTATACCCGGAGAAAACGGGCGAAAGCGCGATTGCCGCAAAGAAATTTGAAAAAGTTCCCGTTTATGCTTTAGTCCATAAAGTCCAACCGAAGAAAAGGGACGGAAGTAGGAAAGAGAAGGGAAATAGCAGTATTAAAAAACCTTTATTTAAATCATCCATTGACGAAGAAGATAATGAGCATCAGGATAATTGAAGCAATTATATTTTTAAACAGGAATATCAACTAATAAATAACTATTTATGTATAAAGCGTTGGTAAATTAAAACTGTATCCAAGGAAAAGGGTTTTGTGTAAAATATCGTTGATAACTGACTACTGCCATCGCCTTTTATTTTAATATGTTGTTAAGGCTGATGTTTGAGGAGTCATTCTGAGTCCATATTCACACTGGGAAAGCTGAAAATATGCCTAGCCAGTTTGGGAACACTAACCTACGAAAGGTTTAGTTTTCTTTCACTAGGCGAAACGATAAACATAGAAAGAAACAAATTCCGAAAAATAAAGCCATCTTGCAATTCAAACATTCAGACATTCTGTCTGACGATGACTTTGAAACCATTAGTCGAAAATTGACAGTTTCAATTGTTTGTCTTGTTTTTATTCATATCTTGAATTGCAAGATGACTTTTTTTTCGAAATTTATTTTTTTTTATATTTTCTTAAATTGTTGGCTGGCCGTGGTTTTTGAAACGATAAACGGTGAAGTAAAGTTTTCACTTTTGATTGCACTACCTGCACCGGCATCGTTAGCCCGAGATAATTATCAAACAAACGCACGATCTTTGGAATGCTAACCCAATGCCTTGTCAACTGAACTACGTTACCAAGTCGGTTCGACCCCAGGTAGCTCAAACTTGGTGTTTTTGAAACACATGAAACGGAGTGGATTTTTGAATTTATCAAAAACACAACGTTTTCGGCTACCTAGGGTTCCACGTGCAGCTAGCGAGCGTCGTCGCCATCACAGGCAATGAAGCAGACAAAAATTATAAAAGTTGGTAGCAGAATCAATGCCGCCCTTCAAAACGTGTTTAACATGTTTGCCCGAAGACATTTATAAATACATACATACATACCCTTTATATTGAGGTTCGCCCTTTATATCGAGGTTCTCATCCTGTAATCAAACCCTAACGAAAGCATTTCAAAGTAACCAAATTTTCTTTGAATGACGATTACGTCATCACATACCAAAATTTCAAATCAGGAGTTTAGCCGAGCATGCGCACAGGGTTGGTAGATTTTATGAATAAATAAGCCATACAGTCATTAGTATCATCAAAATGACAAAGGGAACAAAAGGCAAATACAAAGGAAAACAATGAGCATTGTTAAAAATTTGGCTTATTTATGCAGGAAATCTACCAATCCTGCATGCGCACATACTGTACAGTAACACTATTGAAATTCAAAATGGCGGTATCCATTGATCATTATGTCATTTGATATGCCACTTAGTACGGTGGCCCACAAGGGTCACGGCATCTCAACCACACTATTTCGGAGCAAAACCACACTAAATTTCACGGCAAAACCACACTAAATTTCACGGCAAAACCATGCTAAACTTCACGGCAAAACCATGCTAAATTTCACGGCGAAACCACGCTAAATTCCACGGCGGAAGTAAAACTTGCGGCGGAAGTACAACTGGCGGCGGAAGTAAAACCCATGCGGAAGTGAAAACACGGCAAGTGTCAAAAAACATGGCGGACGTCGAAGAAAAAATAGCATACTTGTTTTATAAAGGATATACCTACGAAGAAGTTGTTGGATTGCTTTCAGTGGATTATGGTCCATGGCTGGCATTCATTGTTTTTTCCTTTGGCGGAAATTAATTTCCTGCGCAAAAATTTTTGTAATTGCAAAAATCTGCGCAAAATTCCTAAGTGTAGATAAACTACGCAGAAAAGTCTGCACAAATCATCAGAAAATCTAGGCTAACCTGCCAACTGTGCTCAATATTGATAATGATAAATTGATGATGATAAATTTATTTACTGAGTCTGAGACCCCGTTCACACGGGACCGGATCCGTATGGTGACCATATCAATTTTACAAGTTTCAAGACGAGCATGACTCTTAAATTTGTGATAATATTACAGAACTTAATTAAAACGTACCATAGAAAAAGTGGTAAGAGTAAATGTGACCGTAAGGTGACCGAACTAAATGTCGAGATCACACGGATCCGGTCTCGTGTGAAAAGGGTCTGAGGGTCATCAACTAAACTGAACCCAGACCACCTGATTAGACTCATAATTATCTGCTAAAGTTTTCTACATTTCTGCGCAAAGTTCTCTGGTGAAAAGGATCTTTTATGCGCAAAATAAAACTTTTCAGTCTGGAGTACGTCACCTTACCAAGAAATCAAAGAATCGAGGCATGGTGGTCTTTTCTGAGAAAGAATTGGAGTAATTGGTGGATAAATTTTTTCAAAGATTCAATTGAAAGAGAAAACTTAAATATTACTGACCCCATTCAAAGAGAATGCATCTGGTTTTGCTTTTCAAATTTGATTCAATCCAGTTTAGATGAGGTTAAAGAATCCTGGAACACCCATAATTTATATACGCAAATCTAGACATGACACTGTTTGTGGGAGGCCAAATGCAATGCAGTATATTCGTTGCCAGAAGCCCATGGAGGAATTAGAGGATTAATTGTGGATGTTACAGATAATGAACTGGAATATGCAAGTGAACACTTGACAGAAAAGCCTAGCTGGGCACTGGAGGGAAGCTTTACAACTAACTGTATGAAAATTTAAAATCAATTGCAGTTAATGGAATGTGAATTTAACAAAAAACAGTAATTAATAGTATACATCCAACTCTTCTACCTGCCATACACTGTTTCCTTCACAAAATGTAAAAGTATAAAACACATTCTGAATTTATGGGCGTGAAATTTGCTCCAGTATCAATACCATCTTCGCCAATAAATTTTACACAAAGGGTGTGTTCTGGTGTTACTTTATTGGTTGCCCTTTTCCAAAGATTCAGCTTTCTTTCCAACTGTGCTTTTATTCGGACAACTATATATAATGAATCCGTACCATCATCCGTGCCAATGACCTTTTCTTCCAAGGCCAAAATTACCTGAGATTCGTTTGTAAAAACATCCTCCCGTTTATCAAGTTCACTCTGTAAGGCAATACCAATTTCTTCGTCATTCTTAATTTGTATTTCATCTTCTTTACAACGGGCTGTGTCATCATGTTTTTCTTTCCTTTGACGTTTTACAGCAGCATTTCCTTCATCTTCACTGTCTGAATCGCGTATATATATACCTGGTTCTGTGAAAGAAAATAAGTTAATTGGTTTTTAACATGCGTGCTTGAATGTAGGAAATAGCTGCTTCACATATGAGAACAAAAGTAGTAACCTCCTTCTCAGTATATATTTGTGAGAAAGTGCCCTGGTTATTTCATATTTGTGATAATGTGACTTGCTCTGAGTTCTATTGATGGATCGTGGGAAATTACTTTTTTACACTGAAAATGTATGGTCTTATATAGATGAATGATGATCTGCATGCATAAAACCATTCTTTTCTACATCTGAGAATTACGGATCGCTACAACTTAAGGACATATAATATATTATTATAAGTATATAAGTATCAAAGTTCATTTATTGCAGCATCTTATTAGTTAAAGGAGGATCACGTGATAGGCGCGAAATTCGACTGTTGCCAGCGAAGCAGTTGGGAGGGCATTAATGGTATTAATAGTCCGGCAGATAGGGGTACCAAAAAGCATGTTTACTTACCATATCGGGGGACAATTTCATTTTGGTTTTATCTTGTTCCTTTAAGGCTAGTAAGTATATTTCTGAATGTTGGCTACGTTGAAATTTCTTGTGGGCCCTTGCCAACACGTTTTTCTACGATATTACTATAAAACTGTATTACTGTCAAAAAATTGTGATATTTCAAGTTCAATTTTAGAAAAAATAACTTGCATCAACAGAAAGCTCGTAAAAAACTAAGGGCAATGTTTATATCTTCGTCATCGGAACAGAATGTCTTACTGCAAGACAGGTGTTCAAGGTTCTTAAAATGTTATTCGCTTGTAATCCTTCAACACGTCCTCTTTGTACCTTTTAAGACTGAAAGCTTCCTGATTAGATCCAGGTAGAAACATAGCAATCTGACCATCTTCGTACAGCAGAGCATATTCTTTTCCTTCCTGATATAGATTTTTCCAATAACTCTTCCACCTCTCTCAGCATTTTCGAGAATTGTTTTATAGTCTGATGAAGTTGAAACTCGCAACGCTACACGCTTTGCCATTCGTTCTTTGAGTTTTTCATCGTTTGCATTCCAATGCATCAAACCAATCTTAATCACTACCTCTTTTTCATGTTTAATTCTTTATTAATATTGCTTTTTTGGGCATTTTCCCTCTGTTTATTGTTGCCTTGCTTGGTCCTCCAATGGAATTTTTGTACTCAATAAAGCTCTTGACGCCAACACGACCAAATTGGCCAGTAACATCACTGAATTCTTGAGCATCTAAAAGTCAGTGGAAATGTTACTAACAAATTTGACCAGTTAAGACTCGTGTTGAATTACCTCTATTGCATACAGGGGCGGATTAACCATCTTGGGGCCTTTTGGGACCTCGTGCTGGGCCACGTCCATTTTTCTGTCACACACCCGTTTTCTATTAGGACACGCCCATTTTAGGTGCGCCCTAAATTTAGGGGCCTCTCGCATTCAGGGGCCTTGCAAAATTAAGGGCCTCGCTCTCTTGGCTGTACATATCCTGTTTATTCGTGTTGACCCAACAACATGGCCAGACAGCCTGAGACAGGCGTCTCAGAAATCCTAGTGGAGATACTAGATTGGCTGCGAAATGGTGATGATTTGCGGATAAAAACGATTATTTAATTAATAATTTGTGTCTTTAAATTCAATATAATTAGCTAGATTTTCATAATGGAGAGAGGGGGGCTCAAACATGCTTTTCTGCCCTTTTGAGGTTAGTTTTACCATAATCATTGGATTAATACATATGTAATACTGTAAACCGTTAAAACATGTATTAACTTCGGGACTCATAGATCTTTTTTAGGGGGGCTCAGCCCCCCTGCCTTTGAAGTTAGGGGGCTCGAGCCCCCCCCTGCCCCCGTGGTTCTTACGGCCATGCTCTAGCCTATAATTTATCCTAAAACATAAAAATAATTCCGAGCAGGGGAATTATAGTTCAGCTGCGTTGTTTATTTACACCTCTTTGCCTGACCACCAGACCGCGTTGGCTATTACACTCGCCCTATGTGGTTTAAATTATTTACCCGTTTTTAACTGAATGAGCTTTAAGAAATGGTTAAACAATATAAACCACTAAAAATCGTAGATGTGTAGCCAGGATTAGACATAAATGAAAAAGGTGAGACGTTCTCTGACTAAAATATATTTATTTGTTTACGAGCTTTTGGCCACCAGTCTGTTGCTTTCAACAGGTTCATTTATAATGCTTTATAAACTGTGAAAGTGTCAAATGAAGCTAGATATGACGTGTATACATGTGCACTGGGAAATACGATAAGGTGATACTGTTTTCTTTATTAAGATTGTACATTGTCGAGGAAGCGGTTTTGAGTTGTTATCGGCATTCCTGTCTTTGGTTGTATGCCATGATTCTAGTGTTAGAAGACTACGGAAATTCCCTGTGTCAATGATCTTCGCGTTGTCAAAATCAATTACATGACCATTGTTCCATGCATTTTTCGCGATATGTTTGAACCATTATTATGTTTCTTAACGTTTCTGATGTGTTCAGCCTTTCTTGCTTTCAGAGATCTGCCTGTGTCCCCTAAATACAGGCAGATATTTGAAAACAAGTAAAGCAAATGATCACGCATGGCAATAGTGCTCTTACCTGGTCGTAATTCAACCACAATCACTGCAACAGCTGAGCATGAGGTATATATATACAAATCGGTGATACTATATCTTGATGGTCTGATTCGAAGACACAGGGTTTTAGCACTTGGGGTTTTGGGGGCCGCTTCTACCCTCCCCTATACTTCGAACCAGAGGTGGTGGACGGTTGAGGGAGTCAATTCGATGCCGTTGTCGAAAGACATCCGCATTGGGTTACTTGTCGAAGCCAATTGTGCGAAGCCATCCGTGTGCAAACTTTTATTACAATACCTGGTCCTTTTTACCATCGTTATACCATTCCAAGGCTAATCCTTCGAAGGTAGCAGAATTCCTGACACCTTTTGGAACTTTTTAATTTCTGAAATTGATTACGCTGGCGTACAATCTGTTATGACGCTTTTCAATAGCCCTAATGTAAGTGGTAAAGCGTAATTCTTTTCAATTATTTATTTGGGGTTTTTTCGCCAAAAACGATGGTTCCCACCGTTAAGAAAAACTATAGCATTTTGAGCACGGTTTTTTGTTCAATTTTTTTCGATGATTTTTTAGAACTTTTATTTTCTCCATTTACCAAAAATTTTGCCAGTGCGGTTAACAAGGAAATAAAAATTTTTCTTTATCAGACTGTATGATAAGAACAAGTTGTCAAATTTTGACGAATTTTTTTCTAAAAAAATTTGCAAAATAGACGAAAAGATACTTTGGAAAGGGTTGTAATTCTGACACAAGACGAAAACTATTTAATGCATGGCAAGGGCAGGAATTTATCCTACCCACTTTTGTTGAGTAATTTGTATTTTTCCACTGCATTACGTTGGTTATGAGGCTTCGGCAAGTTGGTTTAAGTTGTCTATACGTTCTTCTACCTTATGCTTAATTCTTAAAACTGACCAAAGCCAGAACGATTTTTATCAAAGGCAGGTCAATTGTTCCCGGACTCAGTGATTGATTCTGAAGAGGCACACATTGTCTTTACCACCAGACTATGTTAGTTACCACTTTCTATGTTAGTTAGGAAGATCTTGAAGTAGCTTTTGAGTGATATTATACCTCAAATTCAACTTGTCCAATCAAAATATCGTATTGCTACCACGTGATGAGGAGATTTCTCACTGAATCTCACTTTTAAAGTGAGATACCACTGAATCTCATTTTTAAAGTGAGATACAGTAAATATCTCACGCTGTCATGGCAACGCTTGTACACGCAAGCACAGATTGGCAAGTTTTCGTAAACAAAAATGGCGGAATGTGCGAAAAGTTTGATGAACTTCACGAAGAATTATAAAGTATTTTGGAGGACAAGGACGTTGAAAACACAAATATTTAAAAAATTAAAAGGAATTTTCTGTACTTCTCGTTATAAAAATAAACAAAGAACTGGCTATTTTGTATTTTAGAGCATCATATTCACGAAGGTATGTTCAACTTGAAAAACTTAAAAGTTTGCTAAAGCCCTCGGGAAATATCATCACTTCAGGAAATATTTCACTGAATCCCCCTCGTTCCGGGTATATAAATGATAATAATTACATTTTTAAATGTATGTACAAATTTATTTCTAAGTAAATCCAATTGAGTCTTTTGCAATATCACAAATAACAAAAATGGGTAAGATCACAACTTGAGCATACAGTAGGTTTCTGGTGCTACGAATTTTAAAATCCCATACTTTTGTAAGTAATAAAACATTTGAAAAATAAATGTGTGTTGAAATCAGCCTTCTCTTATACTCAGAGAAGACCTTGTAAATTCTGATCAAACATACATTTCCAAATTTAATGACCCAGCTTTAGGCGCTCAATATATATCATTGAACAAAACAGATCACTATTTAAATCTAATGTCGAAGAACAACATTATTGCTGAGGCACTACAGAGACGATAAGTATTAAATAAATGGAAATGTTGTTCACTGATTGCATAAATGATCACGCAAATTATATTTTGATGTTTATGATAAAACTTATACAGCACGTTAATAACAGCAGACTATATATAGATGCATGTGCGCATGGCAGTAGTGGCTACCTGGTCCTAATTCAACCACAATTAGTGCAACAGCAGAGCATGACGTATATATATACAAATCGTTGCTACTGTAGTATCACCGATTTGTATATATATACGTGATGCTCTGCTGTTGCACTGATTGTGGTTGAATTACGACCAGGTAGCCACTATTGCCATGCGTGATCATTTGCTTTTCTTGTTCTCAAATATCTGCCTGTATTTAGGGGAAACAGGCAGATCTCTGAAAACAAGAAAGGCTGAACACATCAGAAACGTTAAGAAACATAATAATGGTTCAAACATCGCGAAACATGCATGGGACAATGATCATGTAATTGATTTCGACAGCGCGAAAATCATTGACACAGGGAATTTCCGTAGTCGCCTAACACTAGAATCATGACATACAGCCAAAGGGAGGAATGCCGATAACAACTCAAAACCGCTTCCTCGACAATGTACAATCTTAATAAAGAAAACATAGTATCACCTTATCGTATTTCACAGTGCACGTGTATAACGTCATATCTAGCTTCATTTGACACTTTCACAGTTTATAAATCATTATAAATGAACCCGTTGAAAGCAACAGACTGGTGGCCAAAAGCTCGTAAACAAATAAATATATTTTAGTCAGAGAACGTCTCACCTTTTTCATTTATGTCTAATCCTGGCTACACATCTACGATTTTTAGTGGTTTTTATTCTTCAACTATTTTTTAAAGCTCATTCTGTTGAAAACGGGTAAATAATTTAAACCACATAGGGCGAGTGTAATAGCCAACGCGGTCTGGTGATCAAGCAAAGTGGCGAAGGCAACATTATTGCTGGGGCAATCCAGAGACGATAAGTATTAAATAAATGGAAATGTGTTTCGCTGATTGCATAAATGACCACGCAAATTATATTTTGATGTTTATGATAAAACTTATACAGCACGTTAATAACAGCAGCCTATATTTAGATGCATGTGCGCATGGCAATAGTGCCTACCTGGTCGTAATTCAACCACAATTAGTGCAACAGGAAAGCATGACGTATATATATAAAAATCGATGGCACTATAGTATCACCGATTTGTATATATATACGTCATGCTTTGCTGTTGCAGTAATTGTGGTTGAATTACGACCAGCTAGGCACTATTGCCATGCGTGATCATTTGCTTTTCTTGTTTTAAAATATCTGCCTGTACTTAGGGGAAACAAGCAGATCTCTGAAAACAAGAAAGGCTGAACACATCAGAAACGTTAAGGAACATAATAGTGGTTCAAACATCGAAAAACATGCAACGCGAAAATCATTGACACAGGGAATTTCCGTAGTCGCCTAACACTAGAAGTCCAGAATCATGTCATACAGCCAAAGACAGGAATGCTGATAACAACTCAAAACCGCTTCCTCGACAATGTACAACCTTAATAAAGAAAACATAGTATCACCTTATCGTATTTCACAGTGCACATGTATACACGTCATATCTAGCTTCATTTCACACTTTCACAGTTTATAAATCATTATAGATATACCCGTTGAAGGCTACAGACTGGTGGCCGAAAGCTCGTAAACAAATAAATATATTTTAGTCAGAGAACGTCTCACCCTTTTCATTTATGCCTAATCCTGGCTACACATCTACGATTTTTAGTGGTTTATATTGTTCAACTATTTTTTAAAGCTCATTCAGTTGAAAACGGGTAAATAATTTAAACCACATAGGGCGCGTGTAATAGCCAACGCGGTCTGGTGATCAAGCAAAGTGGTGCAGTAAATAAACAACGCAGCTGAACGATAATTCCCTTGCTCGGAATTATTTTTATGTTTTAGAACAATTATAGGCTAGAGTAAACCCCGCTTAAACAATTTAAGTGGCAAGGGCGTGAAAGGATTCATGTAGTCTAGTGGCCAATGCAAAATGTCTCAAGTCAACGAGTTTTTGGTCAAATCTTGCCCTTGTCACAAACCCCATAGGCTTTTGTCTGGGGTAAGAATTATAATAAATATACACGCTAGATTAATTCAAAGTTATTTGAACCCATTCGCGAGCTTTTGTTCGCATTTCATCGAATAATATTTAATCATAGTCTGTCGAGGAAGATCTTGAAGTTGCTTTGAGTGTAATTACATTTTTAAATGTATGTACAAATTTATTCCTAAATAAATCCAATTGAGTCTTTTGCAATATCACAAATAATAAAAATCGATAAGATCACAACTTGAGCATACAGTAGGTTTCTGGTGCTACGAATTTTAAAAGCCCATATGTTTGTAAGTAGAACATATGAAAAATAAATGTGTGTTGAAATCAGCCTTCCCTTATACTCAAAGAAGACCTTGAAATTCTGATCAAACATACATTTCCAAATTTAATGACCCAGCTTTAGGCGTTCAATATATATCATTGAACTAAACAGATCACTATTTAAATCTAATGTCGAAGAACAACATTATTGCTGACTCTGAGGCACTACAGAGACGATAAGTATTAAATAAATGGAAATGTTGTTCGCTGATTCCATAAATGATCACGGAAATTATATTTTGATGTTTATGATACAACTTATATACAGCACGTTAATAACGGCATCCTATACATGGTGCACGTGCGCATGGCAATAGTGTCTACCCGGTCGTAATTCAACCACAATCACTGCAACAGCAAAGCATGAGGTATATATATACAAATCGGTGTTACTATATCTTGATGGTCTGATTCGAAGATACAGGGTTTTAGCACTTACGGCCTGGGGGCCGCTTCTACCCTCCCCTATATTTCGAACCAGAGGTGGTGGAGTTATAACACAGACGGTTGAGGCAGTCAATTCGATGTCGTTGTCGAAAGGCAACCGCATTTGGTGGGTTGTCGAGGCCAATTGTGCGAAGCCATCCGAGTGCCATCCGTGTGCAAATTTTTATTACAATACCCCGGTCCTTTTCACTATCGTCATGCTGTCTTTTATACCATTCCTAGACTAATCCTTCGAAGGTAGCAGAATTTCTCAGCTGACACTTTTTGCAACTTTCTAATTTAAATTGGTTACGCTAGTGTGCAATCTCTTATCATGCTTTTCAATAGCCCTAATGTAAGTGGTATAGCATAATTCTTTTCAATTATTTATTTGGGCTTTTTTGCAAAAAAAAAAAGATGGTTCCCACCGTTAAGAAAAACCATAGCATTTTGAGCACGGTGTTTTGTCCAATTTTTTTCGATGATTTTTTAAAACTGTTATTTTCTCCATTTACCAGAAATTTTGTCAGTGCGGTTAAGAACGAAATAAAAATTTTCATTTATCAGACTGTATGATACAAAGAAGTTGTGAAATTTTGACGACTTCTTTTCTAAAAAAGATTTCAAAATAGACAAAAAGATACTTTGGAAAGGGTCATAATTCTTCCACTTGACGAAAACTATTTAATGCATGGGCAGGAATTGATCCTAGCCACCTTTGTTGAGTCATTTTTACTTGACCACTGGATTACGTTGGTTATGAGGCTCCGGCAGGTGGGTTTAAGTTGTCTAAACGTTCTAGCCTATGCTTAATTCCTAAAACTGACCAAAGCCAGAACGATTTTTGGCAAAGCTAGGGAGGTATTGTTCCCGGACTCAGTGATTGATTTTGATGGATACATATTGTCTTTACCACTAGACTATGTTAGTTACCACTTTCCATGTTAGTTGCCACTTTCAAAGGGTTAAGAATTATCATAAATATACACGCTAGATTAAATCGAAGTTATTCGAGCCCATTCGCGAGCTTTTGTTCGCATTTCATCAAATAATATTTAATCATACTCTGTCGAGGAAGACCCTGAAGTTGCTTTTGAGTGTAATTACATTTTTAAATTATGTACAAATTTATTTCTAAATAAATCCAATTGAGTCTTTTGCAATATCACAAATAACAAAAATGGGTAAGATCACAACTTGAGCATATATTTTTGTGAGTAATAAAACATTTGAAAAATAAATGTGTGTTGAAATCAGCCTTCTCTTATACTCGAAGAAGATCTTGTAAATTCTGATCAAACATACTTTTCCAAATATAATGACCTAGCTATAGGCGTCCAATATATACATCATTGACAAAGCAGATCACTATTTAAATCTAATTTCGAAGGCAACATTATTGCTGGGGCACTACAGAGACGATAAGTATTAAATAAATGGAAATGTGTTTCGCTGATTGCATAAATGACCACGCAAATTATATTTTGATGTTTATGATAAAACTTATACAGCACGTTAAAAACAGCAGCCTATATATAGATGCATGTGCGCATGGCAATAATGCCTACCTGGTCGTAATTCAACCACAATTAGTGCAACAGCAAAGCATGACGTATATATATAGAAATCGGTGGCACTATAGTATCACCGATTTGTATATATATACGTCATGCTTTGCTGTTGCAGTAATTGTGGTTGAATTACGACCAGCTAGGCACTATTGCCATGCGTGATCATTTGCTTTTCTTGTTTTAAAATATCTGCCTGTACTTAGGGGAAACAGGCAGATCTCTGAAAACAAGAAAGGCTGAACACATCAGAAACGTTAAGGAACATAATAATGGTTCAAACATCGAAAAACATGCAACGCGAAAATCATTGACACAGGGAATTTCCGTAGTCGCCTAAAACTAGAAGTCCAGAATCATGGCATACAGCTGCCAAAGACAGGAATGCTGATAACAACTCAAAACCGCTTTCTCGACAATGTACAATCTTAATAAAGAAAACATAGTATCACCTTATCGTATTTCACAGTGCACATGTATATACACGTCATATCTAGCTTCATTTCACACTTTCACAGTTTATAAATCATTATAAATATACCCGTTGAAGGCTACAGACTGGTGGCCGAAAGCTCGTAAACAAATAAATATATTTTAGTCAGAGAACGTCTCACCATTTTCATTTATGTCTAATCCTGGCTACACATCTACGATTTTTAGTGGTTTATATTGTTCAACTATTTTTTAAAGCTCATTCAGTTGAAAACGGGTAAATAATTTAAACCACATAGGGCGAGTGTAATAGCCAACGCGGTCTGGTGATCAAGCAAAGTGGTGCAGTAAATAAACAACGCAGCTGAACGATAATTCCCTTGCTCGGAATTATTTTTATGTTTTAGAATCAATTATAGGCTAGAGTAAACCCCGCTTAAACAATTTAAGTGGCAAGGGCGTGATAGCGCTCATGTAGTCTAGTGGCCAATGCAAAATGTCTCAAGTCAACGAGTTTTTGGTCAAGTCCTGCCCTTGTCACAAACCCCATAGGCTTTTGTCTGGGGTAAGAATTATTATAAATATACACGCTAGATTAATTCAAAGTTATTTGAACCCATTCGCGAGCTTTTGTTCGCATTTCATCGAATAATATTTAATCATAGTCTGTCGAGGAAGATCTTGAAGTTGCTTTGAGTGTAATTACATTTTTAAATGTATGTACAAATTTATTCCTAAATAAATCCAATTGAGTCTTTTGCAATATCACAAATAATAAAAATCGATAAGATCACAACTTGAGCATACAGTAGGTTTCTGGTGCTACGAATTTTAAAATCCCATACTTTTGTAAGTAATAAAACATTTGAAAAATAAATGTGTGTTGAAATCAGCCTTCTCTTATACTCAGAGAAGACATTGTAAATTCTGATCAAACATACATTTCCAAATTTAATGACCCAGCTTTAGGCGTTCAATATATATCATTGAACAAAACAGATCACTATTTAAATCTAATGTCGAAGAACAACATTATTGCTGACTCTGAGGCACTACAGAGACGATAAGTATTAAATAAATGGAAATGTTGTTCACTGATTGCATAAATGATCACGCAAATTATATTTTGATGTTTATGATAAAACTTATACAGCACGTTAATAACAGCAGCCTATATTTAGATGCATGTGCGCATGGCAGTAGTGGCTACCTGGTCCTAATTCAACCACAATTAGTGAAACAGCAGAGCATGACGTATATATATACAAATCGTTGCTACTGTAGTATCACCGATTTGTATATATATACGTGATGCTCTGCTGTTGCACTGATTGTGGTTGAATTACGACCAGGTAGCCACTATTGCCATGCGTGATCATTTGCTTTTCTTGTTCTCAAATATCTGCCTGTATTTAGGAGAAACAGGCAGATCTCTGAAAACAAGAAAGGCTGAGCACATCAGAAACGTTAATGAAGGAACATAATAATGGGTCAAACATCGAACTAAAACATGCAACGCGAAAATCATTGACACAGGGAATTTCCGTAGTCGCCTAGCACTAGAATCATGTCATACAGCCAAAGACAGGAATGCTGATAACAACTCAAAACCGCTTCCTCGACAATGTACAACCTTAATAAAGAAAACATAGTATCACCTTATCGTATTTCACAGTGCACATGTATACACGTCATATCTAGCTTCATTTCACACTTTCACAGTTTATAAATCATTATAGATATACCCGTTGAAGGCTACAGACTGGTGGCCGAAAGCTCGTAAACAAATAAATATATTTTAGTCAGAGAACGTCTCACCCTTTTCATTTATGCCTAATCCTGGCTACACATCTACGATTTTTAGTGGTTTATATTGTTCAACTATTTTTTAAAGCTCATTCAGTTGAAAACGGGTAAATAATTTAAACCACATAGGGCGCGTGTAATAGCCAACGCGGTCTGGTGATCAAGCAAAGTGGTGCAGTAAATAAACAACGCAGCTGAACGATAATTCCCTTGCTCGGAATTATTTTTATGTTTTAGAACAATTATAGGCTAGAGTAAACCCCGCTTAAACAATTTAAGTGGCAAGGGCGTGAAAGGATTCATGTAGTCTAGTGGCCAATGCAAAATGTCTCAAGTCAACGAGTTTTTGGTCAAATCTTGCCCTTGTCACAAACCCCATAGGCTTTTGTCTGGGGTAAGAATTATAATAAATATACACGCTAGATTAATTCAAAGTTATTTGAACCCATTCGCGAGCTTTTGTTCGCATTTCATCGAATAATATTTAATCATAGTCTGTCGAGGAAGATCTTGAAGTTGCTTTGAGTGTAATTACATTTTTAAATGTATGTACAAATTTATTCCTAAATAAATCCAATTGAGTCTTTTGCAATATCACAAATAATAAAAATCGATAAGATCACAACTTGAGCATACAGTAGGTTTCTGGTGCTACGAATTTTAAAAGCCCATATGTTTGTAAGTAGAACATATGAAAAATAAATGTGTGTTGAAATCAGCCTTCCCTTATACTCAAAGAAGACCTTGAAATTCTGATCAAACATACATTTCCAAATTTAATGACCCAGCTTTAGGCGTTCAATATATATCATTGAACTAAACAGATCACTATTTAAATCTAATGTCGAAGAACAACATTATTGCTGACTCTGAGGCACTACAGAGACGATAAGTATTAAATAAATGGAAATGTTGTTCGCTGATTCCATAAATGATCACGGAAGTTATATTTTGATGTTTATGATACAACTTATATACAGCACGTTAATAACGGCATCCTATACATGGTGCACGTGCGCATGGCAATAGTGTCTACCCGGTCGTAATTCAACCACAATCACTGCAACAGCAAAGCATGAGGTATATATATACAAATCGGTGTTACTATATCTTGATGGTCTGATTCGAAGATACAGGGTTTTAGCACTTACGGCCTGGGGGCCGCTTCTACCCTCCCCTATATTTCGAACCAGAGGTGGTGGAGTTATAACACAGACGGTTGAGGCAGTCAATTCGATGTCGTTGTCGAAAGGCAACCGCATTTGGTGGGTTGTCGAGGCCAATTGTGCGAAGCCATCCGAGTGCCATCCGTGTGCAAATTTTTATTACAATACCCCGGTCCTTTTCACTATCGTCATGCTGTCTTTTATACCATTCCTAGACTAATCCTTCGAAGGTAGCAGAATTTCTCAGCTGACACTTTTTGCAACTTTCTAATTTAAATTGGTTACGCTAGTGTGCAATCTCTTATCATGCTTTTCAATAGCCCTAATGTAAGTGGTATAGCATAATTCTTTTCAATTATTTATTTGGGCTTTTTTGCAAAAAAAAAAAGATGGTTCCCACCGTTAAGAAAAACCATAGCATTTTGAGCACGGTGTTTTGTCCAATTTTTTTCGATGATTTTTTAAAACTGTTATTTTCTCCATTTACCAGAAATTTTGTCAGTGCGGTTAAGAACGAAATAAAAATTTTCATTTATCAGACTGTATGATACAAAGAAGTTGTGAAATTTTGACGACTTCTTTTCTAAAAAAGATTTCAAAATAGACAAAAAGATACTTTGGAAAGGGTCATAATTCTTCCACTTGACGAAAACTATTTAATGCATGGGCAGGAATTGATCCTAGCCACCTTTGTTGAGTCATTTTTACTTGACCACTGGATTACGTTGGTTATGAGGCTCCGGCAGGTGGGTTTAAGTTGTCTAAACGTTCTAGCCTATGCTTAATTCCTAAAACTGACCAAAGCCAGAACGATTTTTGGCAAAGCTAGGGAGGTATTGTTCCCGGACTCAGTGATTGATTTTGATGGATACATATTGTCTTTACCACTAGACTATGTTAGTTACCACTTTCCATGTTAGTTGCCACTTTCAAAGGGTTAAGAATTATCATAAATATACACGCTAGATTAAATCGAAGTTATTCGAGCCCATTCGCGAGCTTTTGTTCGCATTTCATCAAATAATATTTAATCATACTCTGTCGAGGAAGACCCTGAAGTTGCTTTTGAGTGTAATTACATTTTTAAATTATGTACAAATTTATTTCTAAATAAATCCAATTGAGTCTTTTGCAATATCACAAATAACAAAAATGGGTAAGATCACAACTTGAGCATATATTTTTGTGAGTAATAAAACATTTGAAAAATAAATGTGTGTTGAAATCAGCCTTCTCTTATACTCGAAGAAGATCTTGTAAATTCTGATCAAACATACTTTTCCAAATATAATGACCTAGCTATAGGCGTCCAATATATACATCATTGACAAAGCAGATCACTATTTAAATCTAATTTCGAAGGCAACATTATTGCTGGGGCACTACAGAGACGATAAGTATTAAATAAATGGAAATGTGTTTCGCTGATTGCATAAATGACCACGCAAATTATATTTTGATGTTTATGATAAAACTTATACAGCACGTTAAAAACAGCAGCCTATATATAGATGCATGTGCGCATGGCAATAATGCCTACCTGGTCGTAATTCAACCACAATTAGTGCAACAGCAAAGCATGACGTATATATATAGAAATCGGTGGCACTATAGTATCACCGATTTGTATATATATACGTCATGCTTTGCTGTTGCAGTAATTGTGGTTGAATTACGACCAGCTAGGCACTATTGCCATGCGTGATCATTTGCTTTTCTTGTTTTAAAATATCTGCCTGTACTTAGGGGAAACAGGCAGATCTCTGAAAACAAGAAAGGCTGAACACATCAGAAACGTTAAGGAACATAATAATGGTTCAAACATCGAAAAACATGCAACGCGAAAATCATTGACACAGGGAATTTCCGTAGTCGCCTAAAACTAGAAGTCCAGAATCATGGCATACAGCTGCCAAAGACAGGAATGCTGATAACAACTCAAAACCGCTTTCTCGACAATGTACAATCTTAATAAAGAAAACATAGTATCACCTTATCGTATTTCACAGTGCACATGTATATACACGTCATATCTAGCTTCATTTCACACTTTCACAGTTTATAAATCATTATAAATATACCCGTTGAAGGCTACAGACTGGTGGCCGAAAGCTCGTAAACAAATAAATATATTTTAGTCAGAGAACGTCTCACCATTTTCATTTATGTCTAATCCTGGCTACACATCTACGATTTTTAGTGGTTTATATTGTTCAACTATTTTTTAAAGCTCATTCAGTTGAAAACGGGTAAATAATTTAAACCACATAGGGCGAGTGTAATAGCCAACGCGGTCTGGTGATCAAGCAAAGTGGTGCAGTAAATAAACAACGCAGCTGAACGATAATTCCCTTGCTCGGAATTATTTTTATGTTTTAGAATCAATTATAGGCTAGAGTAAACCCCGCTTAAACAATTTAAGTGGCAAGGGCGTGATAGCGCTCATGTAGTCTAGTGGCCAATGCAAAATGTCTCAAGTCAACGAGTTTTTGGTCAAATCCTGCCCTTGTCACAAACCCCATAGGCTTTTGTCTGGGGTAAGAATTATTATAAATATACACGCTAGATTAGTTCAAAGTTATTTGAACCCATTCGCGAGCTTTTGTTCGCATTTCATCGAATAATATTTAATCATAGTCTGTCGAGGAAGATCTTGAAGTTGCTTTGAGTGTAATTACATTTTTAAATGTATGTACAAATTTATTCCTAAATAAATCCAATTGAGTCTTTTGCAATATCACAAATAATAAAAATCGATAAGATCACAACTTGAGCATACAGTAGGTTTCTGGTGCTACGAATTTTAAAATCCCATACTTTTGTAAGTAATAAAACATTTGAAAAATAAATGTGTGTTGAAATCAGCCTTCTCTTATACTCAGAGAAGACATTGTAAATTCTGATCAAACATACATTTCCAAATTTAATGACCCAGCTTTAGGCGTTCAATATATATCATTGAACAAAACAGATCACTATTTAAATCTAATGTCGAAGAACAACATTATTGCTGACTCTGAGGCACTACAGAGACGATAAGTATTAAATAAATGGAAATGTTGTTCACTGATTGCATAAATGATCACGCAAATTATATTTTGATGTTTATGATAAAATTTATACAGCACGTTAATAACAGCAGCCTATATTTAGATGCATGTGCGCATGGCAGTAGTGGCTACCTGGTCCTAATTCAACCACAATTAGTGAAACAGCAGAGCATGACGTATATATATACAAATCGTTGCTACTGTAGTATCACCGATTTGTATATATATACGTGATGCTCTGCTGTTGCACTGATTGTGGTTGAATTACGACCAGGTAGCCACTATTGCCATGCGTGATCATTTGCTTTTCTTGTTCTCAAATATCTGCCTGTATTTAGGAGAAACAGGCAGATCTCTGAAAACAAGAAAGGCTGAACACATCAGAAACGTTAATGAAGGAACATAATAATGGGTCAAACATCGAACTAAAACATGCAACGCGAAAATCATTGACACAGGGAATTTCCGTAGTCGCCTAGCACTAGAATCATGTCATACAGCCAAAGACAGGAATGCTGATAACAACTCAAAACCGCTTCCTCGACAATGTACAACCTTAATAAAGAAAACATAGTATCACCTTATCGTATTTCACAGTGCACATGTATACACGTCATATCTAGCTTCATTTCACACTTTCACAGTTTATAAATCATTATAAATATACCCGTTGAAGGCTACAGACTGGTGGCCGAAAGCTCGTAAACAAATAAATATATTTTAGTCAGAGAACGTCTCACCCTTTTCATTTATGCCTAATCCTGGCTACACTTCTACGATTTTTAGTGGTTTATATTGTTCAACTATTTTTTAAAGCTCATTCAGTTGAAAACGGGTAAATAATTTAAACCACATAGGGCGAGTGTAATAGCCAACGCGGTCTGGTGATCAAGCAAAGTGGTGCAGTAAATAAACAACGCAGCTGAACGATAATTCCCTTGCTCGGAATTATTTTTATGTTTTAGAACAATTATAGGCTAGAGTAAACCCCGCTTAAACAATTTAAGTGGCAAGGGCGTGAAAGGATTCATGTAGTCTAGTGGCCAATGCAAAATGTCTCAAGTCAACGAGTTTTTGGTCAAATCTTGCCCTTGTCACAAACCCCATAGGCTTTTGTCTGGGGTAAGAATTATAATAAATATACACGCTAGATTAATTCAAAGTTATTTGAACCCATTCGCGAGCTTTTGTTCGCATTTCATCGAATAATATTTAATCATAGTCTGTCGAGGAAGATCTTGAAGTTGCTTTGAGTGTAATTACATTTTTAAATGTATGTACAAATTTATTCCTAAATAAATCCAATTGAGTCTTTTGCAATATCACAAATAATAAAAATCGATAAGATCACAACTTGAGCATACAGTAGGTTTCTGGTGCTACGAATTTTAAAAGCCCATATGTTTGTAAGTAGAACATATGAAAAATAAATGTGTGTTGAAATCAGCCTTCCCTTATACTCAAAGAAGACCTTGAAATTCTGATCAAACATACATTTCCAAATTTAATGACCCAGCTTTAGGCGTTCAATATATATCATTGAACTAAACAGATCACTATTCAAATCTAATGTCGAAGAACAACATTATTGCTGACTCTGAGGCACTACAGAGACGATAAGTATTAAATAAATGGAAATGTTGTTCGCTGATTCCATAAATGATCACGGAAATTATATTTTGATGTTTATGATACAACTTATATACAGCACGTTAATAACGGCATCCTATACATGGTGCACGTGCGCATGGCAATAGTGTCTACCCGGTCGTAATTCAACCACAATCACTGCAACAGCAAAGCATGAGGTATATATATACAAATCGGTGTTACTATATCTTGATGGTCTGATTCGAAGATACAGGGTTTTAGCACTTACGGTCTGGGGGCCGCTTCTACCCTCCCCTATATTTCGAACCAGAGGTGGTGGAGTTATAACACAGACGGTTGAGGCAGTCAATTCGATGTCGTTGTCGAAAGGCAACCGCATTTGGTGGATTGTCGAGGCCAATTGTGCGAAGCCATCCGAGTGCCATCCGTGTGCAAACTTTTATTACAATACCCCGGTCCTTTTCACTATCGTCATGCTGTCTTTTATACCATTCCTAGACTAATCCTTCGAAGGTAGCAGAATTTCTCAGCTGACACCTTTTGCAACTTTCTAATTTAAATTGGTTACGCTAGTGTGCAATCTCTTATCATGCTTTTCAATAGCCCTAATGTAAGTGGTATAGCATAATTCTTTTCAATTATTTATTTGGGCTTTTTTGCAAAAAAAAAAAGATGGTTCCCACCGTTAAGAAAAACCATAGCATTTTGAGCACGGTGTTTTGTCCAATTTTTTTCGATGATTTTTTAAAACTGTTATTTTCTCCATTTACCAGAAATTTTGTCAGTGCGGTTAAGAACGAAATAAAAATTTTCATTTATCAGACTGTATGATACAAAGAAGTTGTGAAATTTTGACGACTTCTTTTCTAAAAAAGATTTCAAAATAGACAAAAAGATACTTTGGAAAGGGTCATAATTCTTCCACTTGACGAAAACTATTTAATGCATGGGCAGGAATTGATCCTAGCCACCTTTGTTGAGTCATTTTTACTTGACCACTGGATTACGTTGGTTATGAGGCTCCGGCAGGTGGGTTTAAGTTGTCTAAACGTTCTAGCCTATGCTTAATTCCTAAAACTGACCAAAGCCAGAACGATTTTTGGCAAAGCTAGGGAGGTATTGTTCCCGGACTCAGTGATTGATTTTGATGGATACATATTGTCTTTACCACTAGACTATGTTTGTTACCACTTTCCATGTTAGTTGCTACTTTCAAAGGGTTAAGAATTATCATAAATATACACGCTAGATTAAATCGAAGTTATTCGAGCCCATTCGCGAGCTTTTGTTCGCATTTCATCAAATAATATTTAATCATACTCTGTCGAGGAAGACCCTGAAGTTGCTTTTGAGTGTAATTACATTTTTAAATTATGTACAAATTTATTTCTAAATAAATCCAATTGAGTCTTTTGCAATATCACAAATAACAAAAATGGGTAAGATCACAACTTGAGCATATATTTTTGTGAGTAATAAAACATTTGAAAAATAAATGTGTGTTGAAATCAGCCTTCTCTTATACTCGAAGAAGATCTTGTAAATTCTGATCAAACATACTTTTCCAAATATAATGACCTAGCTATAGGCGTCCAATATATACATCATTGACAAAGCAGATCACTATTTAAATCTAATTTCGAAGGCAACATTATTGCTGGGGCACTACAGAGACGATAAGTATTAAATAAATGGAAATGTGTTTCGCTGATTGCATAAATGACCACGCAAATTATATTTTGATGTTTATGATAAAACTTATACAGCACGTTAAAAACAGCAGCCTATATATAGATGCATGTGCGCATGGCAATAATGCCTACCTGGTCGTAATTCAACCACAATTAGTGCAACAGCAAAGCATGACGTATATATATAGAAATCGGTGGCACTATAGTATCACCGATTTGTATATATATACGTCATGCTTTGCTGTTGCAGTAATTGTGGTTGAATTACGACCAGCTAGGCACTATTGCCATGCGTGATCATTTGCTTTTCTTGTTTTAAAATATCTGCCTGTACTTAGGGGAAACAGGCAGATCTCTGAAAACAAGAAAGGCTGAACACATCAGAAACGTTAAGGAACATAATAATGGTTCAAACATCGAAAAACATGCAACGCGAAAATCATTGACACAGGGAATTTCCGTAGTCGCCTAAAACTAGAAGTCCAGAATCATGGCATACAGCTGCCAAAGACAGGAATGCTGATAACAACTCAAAACCGCTTTCTCGACAATGTACAATCTTAATAAAGAAAACATAGTATCACCTTATCGTATTTCACAGTGCACATGTATATACACGTCATATCTAGCTTCATTTCACACTTTCACAGTTTATAAATCATTATAAATATACCCGTTGAAGGCTACAGACTGGTGGCCGAAAGCTCGTAAACAAATAAATATATTTTAGTCAGAGAACGTCTCACCATTTTCATTTATGTCTAATCCTGGCTACACATCTACGATTTTTAGTGGTTTATATTGTTCAACTATTTTTTAAAGCTCATTCAGTTGAAAACGGGTAAATAATTTAAACCACATAGGGCGAGTGTAATAGCCAACGCGGTCTGGTGATCAAGCAAAGTGGTGCAGTAAATAAACAACGCAGCTGAACGATAATTCCCTTGCTCGGAATTATTTTTATGTTTTAGAATCAATTATAGGCTAGAGTAAACCCCGCTTAAACAATTTAAGTGGCAAGGGCGTGATAGCGCTCATGTAGTCTAGTGGCCAATGCAAAATGTCTCAAGTCAACGAGTTTTTGGTCAAGTCCTGCCCTTGTCACAAACCCCATAGGCTTTTGTCTGGGGTAAGAATTATTATAAATATACACGCTAGATTAATTCAAAGTTATTTGAACCCATTCGCGAGCTTTTGTTCGCATTTCATCGAATAATATTTAATCATAGTCTGTCGAGGAAGATCTTGAAGTTGCTTTGAGTGTAATTACATTTTTAAATGTATGTACAAATTTATTCCTAAATAAATCCAATTGAGTCTTTTGCAATATCACAAATAATAAAAATCGATAAGATCACAACTTGAGCATACAGTAGGTTTCTGGTGCTACGAATTTTAAAATCCCATACTTTTGTAAGTAATAAAACATTTGAAAAATAAATGTGTGTTGAAATCAGCCTTCTCTTATACTCAGAGAAGACATTGTAAATTCTGATCAAACATACATTTCCAAATTTAATGACCCAGCTTTAGGCGTTCAATATATATCATTGAACAAAACAGATCACTATTTAAATCTAATGTCGAAGAACAACATTATTGCTGACTCTGAGGCACTACAGAGACGATAAGTATTAAATAAATGGAAATGTTGTTCACTGATTGCATAAATGATCACGCAAATTATATTTTGATGTTTATGATAAAACTTATACAGCACGTTAATAACAGCAGCCTATATTTAGATGCATGTGCGCATGGCAGTAGTGGCTACCTGGTCCTAATTCAACCACAATTAGTGAAACAGCAGAGCATGACGTATATATATACAAATCGTTGCTACTGTAGTATCACCGATTTGTATATATATACGTGATGCTCTGCTGTTGCACTGATTGTGGTTGAATTACGACCAGGTAGCCACTATTGCCATGCGTGATCATTTGCTTTTCTTGTTCTCAAATATCTGCCTGTATTTAGGAGAAACAGGCAGATCTCTGAAAACAAGAAAGGCTGAACACATCAGAAACGTTAATGAAGGAACATAATAATGGGTCAAACATCGAACTAAAACATGCAACGCGAAAATCATTGACACAGGGAATTTCCGTAGTCGCCTAGCACTAGAATCATGTCATACAGCCAAAGACAGGAATGCTGATAACAACTCAAAACCGCTTCCTCGACAATGTACAACCTTAATAAAGAAAACATAGTATCACCTTATCGTATTTCACAGTGCACATGTATACACGTCATATCTAGCTTCATTTCACACTTTCACAGTTTATAAATCATTATAAATATACCCGTTGAAGGCTACAGACTGGTGGCCGAAAGCTCGTAAACAAATAAATATATTTTAGTCAGAGAACGTCTCACCCTTTTCATTTATGCCTAATCCTGGCTACACATCTACGATTTTTAGTGGTTTATATTGTTCAACTATTTTTTAAAGCTCATTCAGTTGAAAACGGGTAAATAATTTAAACCACATAGGGCGAGTGTAATAGCCAACGCGGTCTGGTGATCAAGCAAAGTGGTGCAGTAAATAAACAACGCAGCTGAACGATAATTCCCTTGCTCGGAATTATTTTTATGTTTTAGAACAATTATAGGCTAGAGTAAACCCCGCTTAAACAATTTAAGTGGCAAGGGCGTGAAAGGATTCATGTAGTCTAGTGGCCAATGCAAAATGTCTCAAGTCAACGAGTTTTTGGTCAAATCTTGCCCTTGTCACAAACCCCATAGGCTTTTGTCTGGGGTAAGAATTATAATAAATATACACGCTAGATTAATTCAAAGTTATTTGAACCCATTCGCGAGCTTTTGTTCGCATTTCATCGAATAATATTTAATCATAGTCTGTCGAGGAAGATCTTGAAGTTGCTTTGAGTGTAATTACATTTTTAAATGTATGTACAAATTTATTCCTAAATAAATCCAATTGAGTCTTTTGCAATATCACAAATAATAAAAATCGATAAGATCACAACTTGAGCATACAGTAGGTTTCTGGTGCTACGAATTTTAAAAGCCCATATGTTTGTAAGTAGAACATATGAAAAATAAATGTGTGTTGAAATCAGCCTTCCCTTATACTCAAAGAAGACCTTGAAATTCTGATCAAACATACATTTCCAAATTTAATGACCCAGCTTTAGGCGTTCAATATATATCATTGAACTAAACAGATCACTATTCAAATCTAATGTCGAAGAACAACATTATTGCTGACTCTGAGGCACTACAGAGACGATAAGTATTAAATAAATGGAAATGTTGTTCGCTGATTCCATAAATGATCACGGAAATTATATTTTGATGTTTATGATACAACTTATATACAGCACGTTAATAACGGCATCCTATACATGGTGCACGTGCGCATGGCAATAGTGTCTACCCGGTCGTAATTCAACCACAATCACTGCAACAGCAAAGCATGAGGTATATATATACAAATCGGTGTTACTATATCTTGATGGTCTGATTCGAAGATACAGGGTTTTAGCACTTACGGTCTGGGGGCCGCTTCTACCCTCCCCTATATTTCGAACCAGAGGTGGTGGAGTTATAACACAGACGGTTGAGGCAGTCAATTCGATGTCGTTGTCGAAAGGCAACCGCATTTGGTGGATTGTCGAGGCCAATTGTGCGAAGCCATCCGAGTGCCATCCGTGTGCAAACTTTTATTACAATACCCCGGTCCTTTTCACTATCGTCATGCTGTCTTTTATACCATTCCTAGACTAATCCTTCGAAGGTAGCAGAATTTCTCAGCTGACACCTTTTGCAACTTTCTAATTTAAATTGGTTACGCTAGTGTGCAATCTCTTATCATGCTTTTCAATAGCCCTAATGTAAGTGGTATAGCATAATTCTTTTCAATTATTTATTTGGGCTTTTTTGCAAAAAAAAAAAGATGGTTCCCACCGTTAAGAAAAACCATAGCATTTTGAGCACGGTGTTTTGTCCAATTTTTTTCGATGATTTTTTAAAACTGTTATTTTCTCCATTTACCAGAAATTTTGTCAGTGCGGTTAAGAACGAAATAAAAATTTTCATTTATCAGACTGTATGATACAAAGAAGTTGTGAAATTTTGACGACTTCTTTTCTAAAAAAGATTTCAAAATAGACAAAAAGATACTTTGGAAAGGGTCATAATTCTTCCACTTGACGAAAACTATTTAATGCATGGGCAGGAATTGATCCTAGCCACCTTTGTTGAGTCATTTTTACTTGACCACTGGATTACGTTGGTTATGAGGCTCCGGCAGGTGGGTTTAAGTTGTCTAAACGTTCTAGCCTATGCTTAATTCCTAAAACTGACCAAAGCCAGAACGATTTTTGGCAAAGCTAGGGAGGTATTGTTCCCGGACTCAGTGATTGATTTTGATGGATACATATTGTCTTTACCACTAGACTATGTTTGTTACCACTTTCCATGTTAGTTGCTACTTTCAAAGGGTTAAGAATTATCATAAATATACACGCTAGATTAAATCGAAGTTATTCGAGCCCATTCGCGAGCTTTTGTTCGCATTTCATCAAATAATATTTAATCATACTCTGTCGAGGAAGACCCTGAAGTTGCTTTTGAGTGTAATTACATTTTTAAATTATGTACAAATTTATTTCTAAATAAATCCAATTGAGTCTTTTGCAATATCACAAATAACAAAAATGGGTAAGATCACAACTTGAGCATATATTTTTGTGAGTAATAAAACATTTGAAAAATAAATGTGTGTTGAAATCAGCCTTCTCTTATACTCGAAGAAGATCTTGTAAATTCTGATCAAACATACTTTTCCAAATATAATGACCTAGCTATAGGCGTCCAATATATACATCATTGACAAAGCAGATCACTATTTAAATCTAATTTCGAAGGCAACATTATTGCTGGGGCACTACAGAGACGATAAGTATTAAATAAATGGAAATGTGTTTCGCTGATTGCATAAATGACCACGCAAATTATATTTTGATGTTTATGATAAAACTTATACAGCACGTTAAAAACAGCAGCCTATATATAGATGCATGTGCGCATGGCAATAATGCCTACCTGGTCGTAATTCAACCACAATTAGTGCAACAGCAAAGCATGACGTATATATATAGAAATCGGTGGCACTATAGTATCACCGATTTGTATATATATACGTCATGCTTTGCTGTTGCAGTAATTGTGGTTGAATTACGACCAGCTAGGCACTATTGCCATGCGTGATCATTTGCTTTTCTTGTTTTAAAATATCTGCCTGTACTTAGGGGAAACAGGCAGATCTCTGAAAACAAGAAAGGCTGAACACATCAGAAACGTTAAGGAACATAATAATGGTTCAAACATCGAAAAACATGCAACGCGAAAATCATTGACACAGGGAATTTCCGTAGTCGCCTAAAACTAGAAGTCCAGAATCATGGCATACAGCTGCCAAAGACAGGAATGCTGATAACAACTCAAAACCGCTTTCTCGACAATGTACAATCTTAATAAAGAAAACATAGTATCACCTTATCGTATTTCACAGTGCACATGTATATACACGTCATATCTAGCTTCATTTCACACTTTCACAGTTTATAAATCATTATAAATATACCCGTTGAAGGCTACAGACTGGTGGCCGAAAGCTCGTAAACAAATAAATATATTTTAGTCAGAGAACGTCTCACCATTTTCATTTATGTCTAATCCTGGCTACACATCTACGATTTTTAGTGGTTTATATTGTTCAACTATTTTTTAAAGCTCATTCAGTTGAAAACGGGTAAATAATTTAAACCACATAGGGCGAGTGTAATAGCCAACGCGGTCTGGTGATCAAGCAAAGTGGTGCAGTAAATAAACAACGCAGCTGAACGATAATTCCCTTGCTCGGAATTATTTTTATGTTTTAGAATCAATTATAGGCTAGAGTAAACCCCGCTTAAACAATTTAAGTGGCAAGGGCGTGATAGCGCTCATGTAGTCTAGTGGCCAATGCAAAATGTCTCAAGTCAACGAGTTTTTGGTCAAGTCCTGCCCTTGTCACAAACCCCATAGGCTTTTGTCTGGGGTAAGAATTATTATAAATATACACGCTAGATTAATTCAAAGTTATTTGAACCCATTCGCGAGCTTTTGTTCGCATTTCATCGAATAATATTTAATCATAGTCTGTCGAGGAAGATCTTGAAGTTGCTTTGAGTGTAATTACATTTTTAAATGTATGTACAAATTTATTCCTAAATAAATCCAATTGAGTCTTTTGCAATATCACAAATAATAAAAATCGATAAGATCACAACTTGAGCATACAGTAGGTTTCTGGTGCTACGAATTTTAAAATCCCATACTTTTGTAAGTAATAAAACATTTGAAAAATAAATGTGTGTTGAAATCAGCCTTCTCTTATACTCAGAGAAGACATTGTAAATTCTGATCAAACATACATTTCCAAATTTAATGACCCAGCTTTAGGCGTTCAATATATATCATTGAACAAAACAGATCACTATTTAAATCTAATGTCGAAGAACAACATTATTGCTGACTCTGAGGCACTACAGAGACGATAAGTATTAAATAAATGGAAATGTTGTTCACTGATTGCATAAATGATCACGCAAATTATATTTTGATGTTTATGATAAAACTTATACAGCACGTTAATAACAGCAGCCTATATTTAGATGCATGTGCGCATGGCAGTAGTGGCTACCTGGTCCTAATTCAACCACAATTAGTGAAACAGCAGAGCATGACGTATATATATACAAATCGTTGCTACTGTAGTATCACCGATTTGTATATATATACGTGATGCTCTGCTGTTGCACTGATTGTGGTTGAATTACGACCAGGTAGCCACTATTGCCATGCGTGATCATTTGCTTTTCTTGTTCTCAAATATCTGCCTGTATTTAGGAGAAACAGGCAGATCTCTGAAAACAAGAAAGGCTGAGCACATCAGAAACGTTAATGAAGGAACATAATAATGGGTCAAACATCGAACTAAAACATGCAACGCGAAAATCATTGACACAGGGAATTTCCGTAGTCGCCTAGCACTAGAATCATGTCATACAGCCAAAGACAGGAATGCTGATAACAACTCAAAACCGCTTCCTCGACAATGTACAACCTTAATAAAGAAAACATAGTATCACCTTATCGTATTTCACAGTGCACATGTATACACGTCATATCTAGCTTCATTTCACACTTTCACAGTTTATAAATCATTATAGATATACCCGTTGAAGGCTACAGACTGGTGGCCGAAAGCTCGTAAACAAATAAATATATTTTAGTCAGAGAACGTCTCACCCTTTTCATTTATGCCTAATCCTGGCTACACATCTACGATTTTTAGTGGTTTATATTGTTCAACTATTTTTTAAAGCTCATTCAGTTGAAAACGGGTAAATAATTTAAACCACATAGGGCGCGTGTAATAGCCAACGCGGTCTGGTGATCAAGCAAAGTGGTGCAGTAAATAAACAACGCAGCTGAACGATAATTCCCTTGCTCGGAATTATTTTTATGTTTTAGAACAATTATAGGCTAGAGTAAACCCCGCTTAAACAATTTAAGTGGCAAGGGCGTGAAAGGATTCATGTAGTCTAGTGGCCAATGCAAAATGTCTCAAGTCAACGAGTTTTTGGTCAAATCTTGCCCTTGTCACAAACCCCATAGGCTTTTGTCTGGGGTAAGAATTATAATAAATATACACGCTAGATTAATTCAAAGTTATTTGAACCCATTCGCGAGCTTTTGTTCGCATTTCATCGAATAATATTTAATCATAGTCTGTCGAGGAAGATCTTGAAGTTGCTTTGAGTGTAATTACATTTTTAAATGTATGTACAAATTTATTCCTAAATAAATCCAATTGAGTCTTTTGCAATATCACAAATAATAAAAATCGATAAGATCACAACTTGAGCATACAGTAGGTTTCTGGTGCTACGAATTTTAAAAGCCCATATGTTTGTAAGTAGAACATATGAAAAATAAATGTGTGTTGAAATCAGCCTTCCCTTATACTCAAAGAAGACCTTGAAATTCTGATCAAACATACATTTCCAAATTTAATGACCCAGCTTTAGGCGTTCAATATATATCATTGAACTAAACAGATCACTATTTAAATCTAATGTCGAAGAACAACATTATTGCTGACTCTGAGGCACTACAGAGACGATAAGTATTAAATAAATGGAAATGTTGTTCGCTGATTCCATAAATGATCACGGAAATTATATTTTGATGTTTATGATACAACTTATATACAGCACGTTAATAACGGCATCCTATACATGGTGCACGTGCGCATGGCAATAGTGTCTACCCGGTCGTAATTCAACCACAATCACTGCAACAGCAAAGCATGAGGTATATATATACAAATCGGTGTTACTATATCTTGATGGTCTGATTCGAAGATACAGGGTTTTAGCACTTACGGCCTGGGGGCCGCTTCTACCCTCCCCTATATTTCGAACCAGAGGTGGTGGAGTTATAACACAGACGGTTGAGGCAGTCAATTCGATGTCGTTGTCGAAAGGCAACCGCATTTGGTGGGTTGTCGAGGCCAATTGTGCGAAGCCATCCGAGTGCCATCCGTGTGCAAATTTTTATTACAATACCCCGGTCCTTTTCACTATCGTCATGCTGTCTTTTATACCATTCCTAGACTAATCCTTCGAAGGTAGCAGAATTTCTCAGCTGACACTTTTTGCAACTTTCTAATTTAAATTGGTTACGCTAGTGTGCAATCTCTTATCATGCTTTTCAATAGCCCTAATGTAAGTGGTATAGCATAATTCTTTTCAATTATTTATTTGGGCTTTTTTGCAAAAAAAAAAAGATGGTTCCCACCGTTAAGAAAAACCATAGCATTTTGAGCACGGTGTTTTGTCCAATTTTTTTCGATGATTTTTTAAAACTGTTATTTTCTCCATTTACCAGAAATTTTGTCAGTGCGGTTAAGAACGAAATAAAAATTTTCATTTATCAGACTGTATGATACAAAGAAGTTGTGAAATTTTGACGACTTCTTTTCTAAAAAAGATTTCAAAATAGACAAAAAGATACTTTGGAAAGGGTCATAATTCTTCCACTTGACGAAAACTATTTAATGCATGGGCAGGAATTGATCCTAGCCACCTTTGTTGAGTCATTTTTACTTGACCACTGGATTACGTTGGTTATGAGGCTCCGGCAGGTGGGTTTAAGTTGTCTAAACGTTCTAGCCTATGCTTAATTCCTAAAACTGACCAAAGCCAGAACGATTTTTGGCAAAGCTAGGGAGGTATTGTTCCCGGACTCAGTGATTGATTTTGATGGATACATATTGTCTTTACCACTAGACTATGTTAGTTACCACTTTCCATGTTAGTTGCCACTTTCAAAGGGTTAAGAATTATCATAAATATACACGCTAGATTAAATCGAAGTTATTCGAGCCCATTCGCGAGCTTTTGTTCGCATTTCATCAAATAATATTTAATCATACTCTGTCGAGGAAGACCCTGAAGTTGCTTTTGAGTGTAATTACATTTTTAAATTATGTACAAATTTATTTCTAAATAAATCCAATTGAGTCTTTTGCAATATCACAAATAACAAAAATGGGTAAGATCACAACTTGAGCATATATTTTTGTGAGTAATAAAACATTTGAAAAATAAATGTGTGTTGAAATCAGCCTTCTCTTATACTCGAAGAAGATCTTGTAAATTCTGATCAAACATACTTTTCCAAATATAATGACCTAGCTATAGGCGTCCAATATATACATCATTGACAAAGCAGATCACTATTTAAATCTAATTTCGAAGGCAACATTATTGCTGGGGCACTACAGAGACGATAAGTATTAAATAAATGGAAATGTGTTTCGCTGATTGCATAAATGACCACGCAAATTATATTTTGATGTTTATGATAAAACTTATACAGCACGTTAAAAACAGCAGCCTATATATAGATGCATGTGCGCATGGCAATAATGCCTACCTGGTCGTAATTCAACCACAATTAGTGCAACAGCAAAGCATGACGTATATATATAGAAATCGGTGGCACTATAGTATCACCGATTTGTATATATATACGTCATGCTTTGCTGTTGCAGTAATTGTGGTTGAATTACGACCAGCTAGGCACTATTGCCATGCGTGATCATTTGCTTTTCTTGTTTTAAAATATCTGCCTGTACTTAGGGGAAACAGGCAGATCTCTGAAAACAAGAAAGGCTGAACACATCAGAAACGTTAAGGAACATAATAATGGTTCAAACATCGAAAAACATGCAACGCGAAAATCATTGACACAGGGAATTTCCGTAGTCGCCTAAAACTAGAAGTCCAGAATCATGGCATACAGCTGCCAAAGACAGGAATGCTGATAACAACTCAAAACCGCTTTCTCGACAATGTACAATCTTAATAAAGAAAACATAGTATCACCTTATCGTATTTCACAGTGCACATGTATATACACGTCATATCTAGCTTCATTTCACACTTTCACAGTTTATAAATCATTATAAATATACCCGTTGAAGGCTACAGACTGGTGGCCGAAAGCTCGTAAACAAATAAATATATTTTAGTCAGAGAACGTCTCACCATTTTCATTTATGTCTAATCCTGGCTACACATCTACGATTTTTAGTGGTTTATATTGTTCAACTATTTTTTAAAGCTCATTCAGTTGAAAACGGGTAAATAATTTAAACCACATAGGGCGAGTGTAATAGCCAACGCGGTCTGGTGATCAAGCAAAGTGGTGCAGTAAATAAACAACGCAGCTGAACGATAATTCCCTTGCTCGGAATTATTTTTATGTTTTAGAATCAATTATAGGCTAGAGTAAACCCCGCTTAAACAATTTAAGTGGCAAGGGCGTGATAGCGCTCATGTAGTCTAGTGGCCAATGCAAAATGTCTCAAGTCAACGAGTTTTTGGTCAAGTCCTGCCCTTGTCACAAACCCCATAGGCTTTTGTCTGGGGTAAGAATTATTATAAATATACACGCTAGATTAATTCAAAGTTATTTGAACCCATTCGCGAGCTTTTGTTCGCATTTCATCGAATAATATTTAATCATAGTCTGTCGAGGAAGATCTTGAAGTTGCTTTGAGTGTAATTACATTTTTAAATGTATGTACAAATTTATTCCTAAATAAATCCAATTGAGTCTTTTGCAATATCACAAATAATAAAAATCGATAAGATCACAACTTGAGCATACAGTAGGTTTCTGGTGCTACGAATTTTAAAATCCCATACTTTTGTAAGTAATAAAACATTTGAAAAATAAATGTGTGTTGAAATCAGCCTTCTCTTATACTCAGAGAAGACATTGTAAATTCTGATCAAACATACATTTCCAAATTTAATGACCCAGCTTTAGGCGTTCAATATATATCATTGAACAAAACAGATCACTATTTAAATCTAATGTCGAAGAACAACATTATTGCTGACTCTGAGGCACTACAGAGACGATAAGTATTAAATAAATGGAAATGTTGTTCACTGATTGCATAAATGATCACGCAAATTATATTTTGATGTTTATGATAAAACTTATACAGCACGTTAATAACAGCAGCCTATATTTAGATGCATGTGCGCATGGCAGTAGTGGCTACCTGGTCCTAATTCAACCACAATTAGTGAAACAGCAGAGCATGACGTATATATATACAAATCGTTGCTACTGTAGTATCACCGATTTGTATATATATACGTGATGCTCTGCTGTTGCACTGATTGTGGTTGAATTACGACCAGGTAGCCACTATTGCCATGCGTGATCATTTGCTTTTCTTGTTCTCAAATATCTGCCTGTATTTAGGAGAAACAGGCAGATCTCTGAAAACAAGAAAGGCTGAGCACATCAGAAACGTTAATGAAGGAACATAATAATGGGTCAAACATCGAACTAAAACATGCAACGCGAAAATCATTGACACAGGGAATTTCCGTAGTCGCCTAGCACTAGAATCATGTCATACAGCCAAAGACAGGAATGCTGATAACAACTCAAAACCGCTTCCTCGACAATGTACAACCTTAATAAAGAAAACATAGTATCACCTTATCGTATTTCACAGTGCACATGTATACACGTCATATCTAGCTTCATTTCACACTTTCACAGTTTATAAATCATTATAGATATACCCGTTGAAGGCTACAGACTGGTGGCCGAAAGCTCGTAAACAAATAAATATATTTTAGTCAGAGAACGTCTCACCCTTTTCATTTATGCCTAATCCTGGCTACACATCTACGATTTTTAGTGGTTTATATTGTTCAACTATTTTTTAAAGCTCATTCAGTTGAAAACGGGTAAATAATTTAAACCACATAGGGCGCGTGTAATAGCCAACGCGGTCTGGTGATCAAGCAAAGTGGTGCAGTAAATAAACAACGCAGCTGAACGATAATTCCCTTGCTCGGAATTATTTTTATGTTTTAGAACAATTATAGGCTAGAGTAAACCCCGCTTAAACAATTTAAGTGGCAAGGGCGTGAAAGGATTCATGTAGTCTAGTGGCCAATGCAAAATGTCTCAAGTCAACGAGTTTTTGGTCAAATCTTGCCCTTGTCACAAACCCCATAGGCTTTTGTCTGGGGTAAGAATTATAATAAATATACACGCTAGATTAATTCAAAGTTATTTGAACCCATTCGCGAGCTTTTGTTCGCATTTCATCGAATAATATTTAATCATAGTCTGTCGAGGAAGATCTTGAAGTTGCTTTGAGTGTAATTACATTTTTAAATGTATGTACAAATTTATTCCTAAATAAATCCAATTGAGTCTTTTGCAATATCACAAATAATAAAAATCGATAAGATCACAACTTGAGCATACAGTAGGTTTCTGGTGCTACGAATTTTAAAAGCCCATATGTTTGTAAGTAGAACATATGAAAAATAAATGTGTGTTGAAATCAGCCTTCCCTTATACTCAAAGAAGACCTTGAAATTCTGATCAAACATACATTTCCAAATTTAATGACCCAGCTTTAGGCGTTCAATATATATCATTGAACTAAACAGATCACTATTTAAATCTAATGTCGAAGAACAACATTATTGCTGACTCTGAGGCACTACAGAGACGATAAGTATTAAATAAATGGAAATGTTGTTCGCTGATTCCATAAATGATCACGGAAGTTATATTTTGATGTTTATGATACAACTTATATACAGCACGTTAATAACGGCATCCTATACATGGTGCACGTGCGCATGGCAATAGTGTCTACCCGGTCGTAATTCAACCACAATCACTGCAACAGCAAAGCATGAGGTATATATATACAAATCGGTGTTACTATATCTTGATGGTCTGATTCGAAGATACAGGGTTTTAGCACTTACGGCCTGGGGGCCGCTTCTACCCTCCCCTATATTTCGAACCAGAGGTGGTGGAGTTATAACACAGACGGTTGAGGCAGTCAATTCGATGTCGTTGTCGAAAGGCAACCGCATTTGGTGGGTTGTCGAGGCCAATTGTGCGAAGCCATCCGAGTGCCATCCGTGTGCAAATTTTTATTACAATACCCCGGTCCTTTTCACTATCGTCATGCTGTCTTTTATACCATTCCTAGACTAATCCTTCGAAGGTAGCAGAATTTCTCAGCTGACACTTTTTGCAACTTTCTAATTTAAATTGGTTACGCTAGTGTGCAATCTCTTATCATGCTTTTCAATAGCCCTAATGTAAGTGGTATAGCATAATTCTTTTCAATTATTTATTTGGGCTTTTTTGCAAAAAAAAAAAGATGGTTCCCACCGTTAAGAAAAACCATAGCATTTTGAGCACGGTGTTTTGTCCAATTTTTTTCGATGATTTTTTAAAACTGTTATTTTCTCCATTTACCAGAAATTTTGTCAGTGCGGTTAAGAACGAAATAAAAATTTTCATTTATCAGACTGTATGATACAAAGAAGTTGTGAAATTTTGACGACTTCTTTTCTAAAAAAGATTTCAAAATAGACAAAAAGATACTTTGGAAAGGGTCATAATTCTTCCACTTGACGAAAACTATTTAATGCATGGGCAGGAATTGATCCTAGCCACCTTTGTTGAGTCATTTTTACTTGACCACTGGATTACGTTGGTTATGAGGCTCCGGCAGGTGGGTTTAAGTTGTCTAAACGTTCTAGCCTATGCTTAATTCCTAAAACTGACCAAAGCCAGAACGATTTTTGGCAAAGCTAGGGAGGTATTGTTCCCGGACTCAGTGATTGATTTTGATGGATACATATTGTCTTTACCACTAGACTATGTTAGTTACCACTTTCCATGTTAGTTGCCACTTTCAAAGGGTTAAGAATTATCATAAATATACACGCTAGATTAAATCGAAGTTATTCGAGCCCATTCGCGAGCTTTTGTTCGCATTTCATCAAATAATATTTAATCATACTCTGTCGAGGAAGACCCTGAAGTTGCTTTTGAGTGTAATTACATTTTTAAATTATGTACAAATTTATTTCTAAATAAATCCAATTGAGTCTTTTGCAATATCACAAATAACAAAAATGGGTAAGATCACAACTTGAGCATATATTTTTGTGAGTAATAAAACATTTGAAAAATAAATGTGTGTTGAAATCAGCCTTCTCTTATACTCGAAGAAGATCTTGTAAATTCTGATCAAACATACTTTTCCAAATATAATGACCTAGCTATAGGCGTCCAATATATACATCATTGACAAAGCAGATCACTATTTAAATCTAATTTCGAAGGCAACATTATTGCTGGGGCACTACAGAGACGATAAGTATTAAATAAATGGAAATGTGTTTCGCTGATTGCATAAATGACCACGCAAATTATATTTTGATGTTTATGATAAAACTTATACAGCACGTTAAAAACAGCAGCCTATATATAGATGCATGTGCGCATGGCAATAATGCCTACCTGGTCGTAATTCAACCACAATTAGTGCAACAGCAAAGCATGACGTATATATATAGAAATCGGTGGCACTATAGTATCACCGATTTGTATATATATACGTCATGCTTTGCTGTTGCAGTAATTGTGGTTGAATTACGACCAGCTAGGCACTATTGCCATGCGTGATCATTTGCTTTTCTTGTTTTAAAATATCTGCCTGTACTTAGGGGAAACAGGCAGATCTCTGAAAACAAGAAAGGCTGAACACATCAGAAACGTTAAGGAACATAATAATGGTTCAAACATCGAAAAACATGCAACGCGAAAATCATTGACACAGGGAATTTCCGTAGTCGCCTAAAACTAGAAGTCCAGAATCATGGCATACAGCTGCCAAAGACAGGAATGCTGATAACAACTCAAAACCGCTTTCTCGACAATGTACAATCTTAATAAAGAAAACATAGTATCACCTTATCGTATTTCACAGTGCACATGTATATACACGTCATATCTAGCTTCATTTCACACTTTCACAGTTTATAAATCATTATAAATATACCCGTTGAAGGCTACAGACTGGTGGCCGAAAGCTCGTAAACAAATAAATATATTTTAGTCAGAGAACGTCTCACCATTTTCATTTATGTCTAATCCTGGCTACACATCTACGATTTTTAGTGGTTTATATTGTTCAACTATTTTTTAAAGCTCATTCAGTTGAAAACGGGTAAATAATTTAAACCACATAGGGCGAGTGTAATAGCCAACGCGGTCTGGTGATCAAGCAAAGTGGTGCAGTAAATAAACAACGCAGCTGAACGATAATTCCCTTGCTCGGAATTATTTTTATGTTTTAGAATCAATTATAGGCTAGAGTAAACCCCGCTTAAACAATTTAAGTGGCAAGGGCGTGATAGCGCTCATGTAGTCTAGTGGCCAATGCAAAATGTCTCAAGTCAACGAGTTTTTGGTCAAATCCTGCCCTTGTCACAAACCCCATAGGCTTTTGTCTGGGGTAAGAATTATTATAAATATACACGCTAGATTAGTTCAAAGTTATTTGAACCCATTCGCGAGCTTTTGTTCGCATTTCATCGAATAATATTTAATCATAGTCTGTCGAGGAAGATCTTGAAGTTGCTTTGAGTGTAATTACATTTTTAAATGTATGTACAAATTTATTCCTAAATAAATCCAATTGAGTCTTTTGCAATATCACAAATAATAAAAATCGATAAGATCACAACTTGAGCATACAGTAGGTTTCTGGTGCTACGAATTTTAAAATCCCATACTTTTGTAAGTAATAAAACATTTGAAAAATAAATGTGTGTTGAAATCAGCCTTCTCTTATACTCAGAGAAGACATTGTAAATTCTGATCAAACATACATTTCCAAATTTAATGACCCAGCTTTAGGCGTTCAATATATATCATTGAACAAAACAGATCACTATTTAAATCTAATGTCGAAGAACAACATTATTGCTGACTCTGAGGCACTACAGAGACGATAAGTATTAAATAAATGGAAATGTTGTTCACTGATTGCATAAATGATCACGCAAATTATATTTTGATGTTTATGATAAAATTTATACAGCACGTTAATAACAGCAGCCTATATTTAGATGCATGTGCGCATGGCAGTAGTGGCTACCTGGTCCTAATTCAACCACAATTAGTGAAACAGCAGAGCATGACGTATATATATACAAATCGTTGCTACTGTAGTATCACCGATTTGTATATATATACGTGATGCTCTGCTGTTGCACTGATTGTGGTTGAATTACGACCAGGTAGCCACTATTGCCATGCGTGATCATTTGCTTTTCTTGTTCTCAAATATCTGCCTGTATTTAGGAGAAACAGGCAGATCTCTGAAAACAAGAAAGGCTGAACACATCAGAAACGTTAATGAAGGAACATAATAATGGGTCAAACATCGAACTAAAACATGCAACGCGAAAATCATTGACACAGGGAATTTCCGTAGTCGCCTAGCACTAGAATCATGTCATACAGCCAAAGACAGGAATGCTGATAACAACTCAAAACCGCTTCCTCGACAATGTACAACCTTAATAAAGAAAACATAGTATCACCTTATCGTATTTCACAGTGCACATGTATACACGTCATATCTAGCTTCATTTCACACTTTCACAGTTTATAAATCATTATAAATATACCCGTTGAAGGCTACAGACTGGTGGCCGAAAGCTCGTAAACAAATAAATATATTTTAGTCAGAGAACGTCTCACCCTTTTCATTTATGCCTAATCCTGGCTACACTTCTACGATTTTTAGTGGTTTATATTGTTCAACTATTTTTTAAAGCTCATTCAGTTGAAAACGGGTAAATAATTTAAACCACATAGGGCGAGTGTAATAGCCAACGCGGTCTGGTGATCAAGCAAAGTGGTGCAGTAAATAAACAACGCAGCTGAACGATAATTCCCTTGCTCGGAATTATTTTTATGTTTTAGAACAATTATAGGCTAGAGTAAACCCCGCTTAAACAATTTAAGTGGCAAGGGCGTGAAAGGATTCATGTAGTCTAGTGGCCAATGCAAAATGTCTCAAGTCAACGAGTTTTTGGTCAAATCTTGCCCTTGTCACAAACCCCATAGGCTTTTGTCTGGGGTAAGAATTATAATAAATATACACGCTAGATTAATTCAAAGTTATTTGAACCCATTCGCGAGCTTTTGTTCGCATTTCATCGAATAATATTTAATCATAGTCTGTCGAGGAAGATCTTGAAGTTGCTTTGAGTGTAATTACATTTTTAAATGTATGTACAAATTTATTCCTAAATAAATCCAATTGAGTCTTTTGCAATATCACAAATAATAAAAATCGATAAGATCACAACTTGAGCATACAGTAGGTTTCTGGTGCTACGAATTTTAAAAGCCCATATGTTTGTAAGTAGAACATATGAAAAATAAATGTGTGTTGAAATCAGCCTTCCCTTATACTCAAAGAAGACCTTGAAATTCTGATCAAACATACATTTCCAAATTTAATGACCCAGCTTTAGGCGTTCAATATATATCATTGAACTAAACAGATCACTATTCAAATCTAATGTCGAAGAACAACATTATTGCTGACTCTGAGGCACTACAGAGACGATAAGTATTAAATAAATGGAAATGTTGTTCGCTGATTCCATAAATGATCACGGAAATTATATTTTGATGTTTATGATACAACTTATATACAGCACGTTAATAACGGCATCCTATACATGGTGCACGTGCGCATGGCAATAGTGTCTACCCGGTCGTAATTCAACCACAATCACTGCAACAGCAAAGCATGAGGTATATATATACAAATCGGTGTTACTATATCTTGATGGTCTGATTCGAAGATACAGGGTTTTAGCACTTACGGTCTGGGGGCCGCTTCTACCCTCCCCTATATTTCGAACCAGAGGTGGTGGAGTTATAACACAGACGGTTGAGGCAGTCAATTCGATGTCGTTGTCGAAAGGCAACCGCATTTGGTGGATTGTCGAGGCCAATTGTGCGAAGCCATCCGAGTGCCATCCGTGTGCAAACTTTTATTACAATACCCCGGTCCTTTTCACTATCGTCATGCTGTCTTTTATACCATTCCTAGACTAATCCTTCGAAGGTAGCAGAATTTCTCAGCTGACACCTTTTGCAACTTTCTAATTTAAATTGGTTACGCTAGTGTGCAATCTCTTATCATGCTTTTCAATAGCCCTAATGTAAGTGGTATAGCATAATTCTTTTCAATTATTTATTTGGGCTTTTTTGCAAAAAAAAAAAGATGGTTCCCACCGTTAAGAAAAACCATAGCATTTTGAGCACGGTGTTTTGTCCAATTTTTTTCGATGATTTTTTAAAACTGTTATTTTCTCCATTTACCAGAAATTTTGTCAGTGCGGTTAAGAACGAAATAAAAATTTTCATTTATCAGACTGTATGATACAAAGAAGTTGTGAAATTTTGACGACTTCTTTTCTAAAAAAGATTTCAAAATAGACAAAAAGATACTTTGGAAAGGGTCATAATTCTTCCACTTGACGAAAACTATTTAATGCATGGGCAGGAATTGATCCTAGCCACCTTTGTTGAGTCATTTTTACTTGACCACTGGATTACGTTGGTTATGAGGCTCCGGCAGGTGGGTTTAAGTTGTCTAAACGTTCTAGCCTATGCTTAATTCCTAAAACTGACCAAAGCCAGAACGATTTTTGGCAAAGCTAGGGAGGTATTGTTCCCGGACTCAGTGATTGATTTTGATGGATACATATTGTCTTTACCACTAGACTATGTTTGTTACCACTTTCCATGTTAGTTGCTACTTTCAAAGGGTTAAGAATTATCATAAATATACACGCTAGATTAAATCGAAGTTATTCGAGCCCATTCGCGAGCTTTTGTTCGCATTTCATCAAATAATATTTAATCATACTCTGTCGAGGAAGACCCTGAAGTTGCTTTTGAGTGTAATTACATTTTTAAATTATGTACAAATTTATTTCTAAATAAATCCAATTGAGTCTTTTGCAATATCACAAATAACAAAAATGGGTAAGATCACAACTTGAGCATATATTTTTGTGAGTAATAAAACATTTGAAAAATAAATGTGTGTTGAAATCAGCCTTCTCTTATACTCGAAGAAGATCTTGTAAATTCTGATCAAACATACTTTTCCAAATATAATGACCTAGCTATAGGCGTCCAATATATACATCATTGACAAAGCAGATCACTATTTAAATCTAATTTCGAAGGCAACATTATTGCTGGGGCACTACAGAGACGATAAGTATTAAATAAATGGAAATGTGTTTCGCTGATTGCATAAATGACCACGCAAATTATATTTTGATGTTTATGATAAAACTTATACAGCACGTTAAAAACAGCAGCCTATATATAGATGCATGTGCGCATGGCAATAATGCCTACCTGGTCGTAATTCAACCACAATTAGTGCAACAGCAAAGCATGACGTATATATATAGAAATCGGTGGCACTATAGTATCACCGATTTGTATATATATACGTCATGCTTTGCTGTTGCAGTAATTGTGGTTGAATTACGACCAGCTAGGCACTATTGCCATGCGTGATCATTTGCTTTTCTTGTTTTAAAATATCTGCCTGTACTTAGGGGAAACAGGCAGATCTCTGAAAACAAGAAAGGCTGAACACATCAGAAACGTTAAGGAACATAATAATGGTTCAAACATCGAAAAACATGCAACGCGAAAATCATTGACACAGGGAATTTCCGTAGTCGCCTAAAACTAGAAGTCCAGAATCATGGCATACAGCTGCCAAAGACAGGAATGCTGATAACAACTCAAAACCGCTTTCTCGACAATGTACAATCTTAATAAAGAAAACATAGTATCACCTTATCGTATTTCACAGTGCACATGTATATACACGTCATATCTAGCTTCATTTCACACTTTCACAGTTTATAAATCATTATAAATATACCCGTTGAAGGCTACAGACTGGTGGCCGAAAGCTCGTAAACAAATAAATATATTTTAGTCAGAGAACGTCTCACCATTTTCATTTATGTCTAATCCTGGCTACACATCTACGATTTTTAGTGGTTTATATTGTTCAACTATTTTTTAAAGCTCATTCAGTTGAAAACGGGTAAATAATTTAAACCACATAGGGCGAGTGTAATAGCCAACGCGGTCTGGTGATCAAGCAAAGTGGTGCAGTAAATAAACAACGCAGCTGAACGATAATTCCCTTGCTCGGAATTATTTTTATGTTTTAGAATCAATTATAGGCTAGAGTAAACCCCGCTTAAACAATTTAAGTGGCAAGGGCGTGATAGCGCTCATGTAGTCTAGTGGCCAATGCAAAATGTCTCAAGTCAACGAGTTTTTGGTCAAGTCCTGCCCTTGTCACAAACCCCATAGGCTTTTGTCTGGGGTAAGAATTATTATAAATATACACGCTAGATTAATTCAAAGTTATTTGAACCCATTCGCGAGCTTTTGTTCGCATTTCATCGAATAATATTTAATCATAGTCTGTCGAGGAAGATCTTGAAGTTGCTTTGAGTGTAATTACATTTTTAAATGTATGTACAAATTTATTCCTAAATAAATCCAATTGAGTCTTTTGCAATATCACAAATAATAAAAATCGATAAGATCACAACTTGAGCATACAGTAGGTTTCTGGTGCTACGAATTTTAAAATCCCATACTTTTGTAAGTAATAAAACATTTGAAAAATAAATGTGTGTTGAAATCAGCCTTCTCTTATACTCAGAGAAGACATTGTAAATTCTGATCAAACATACATTTCCAAATTTAATGACCCAGCTTTAGGCGTTCAATATATATCATTGAACAAAACAGATCACTATTTAAATCTAATGTCGAAGAACAACATTATTGCTGACTCTGAGGCACTACAGAGACGATAAGTATTAAATAAATGGAAATGTTGTTCACTGATTGCATAAATGATCACGCAAATTATATTTTGATGTTTATGATAAAACTTATACAGCACGTTAATAACAGCAGCCTATATTTAGATGCATGTGCGCATGGCAGTAGTGGCTACCTGGTCCTAATTCAACCACAATTAGTGAAACAGCAGAGCATGACGTATATATATACAAATCGTTGCTACTGTAGTATCACCGATTTGTATATATATACGTGATGCTCTGCTGTTGCACTGATTGTGGTTGAATTACGACCAGGTAGCCACTATTGCCATGCGTGATCATTTGCTTTTCTTGTTCTCAAATATCTGCCTGTATTTAGGAGAAACAGGCAGATCTCTGAAAACAAGAAAGGCTGAACACATCAGAAACGTTAATGAAGGAACATAATAATGGGTCAAACATCGAACTAAAACATGCAACGCGAAAATCATTGACACAGGGAATTTCCGTAGTCGCCTAGCACTAGAATCATGTCATACAGCCAAAGACAGGAATGCTGATAACAACTCAAAACCGCTTCCTCGACAATGTACAACCTTAATAAAGAAAACATAGTATCACCTTATCGTATTTCACAGTGCACATGTATACACGTCATATCTAGCTTCATTTCACACTTTCACAGTTTATAAATCATTATAAATATACCCGTTGAAGGCTACAGACTGGTGGCCGAAAGCTCGTAAACAAATAAATATATTTTAGTCAGAGAACGTCTCACCCTTTTCATTTATGCCTAATCCTGGCTACACATCTACGATTTTTAGTGGTTTATATTGTTCAACTATTTTTTAAAGCTCATTCAGTTGAAAACGGGTAAATAATTTAAACCACATAGGGCGAGTGTAATAGCCAACGCGGTCTGGTGATCAAGCAAAGTGGTGCAGTAAATAAACAACGCAGCTGAACGATAATTCCCTTGCTCGGAATTATTTTTATGTTTTAGAACAATTATAGGCTAGAGTAAACCCCGCTTAAACAATTTAAGTGGCAAGGGCGTGAAAGGATTCATGTAGTCTAGTGGCCAATGCAAAATGTCTCAAGTCAACGAGTTTTTGGTCAAATCTTGCCCTTGTCACAAACCCCATAGGCTTTTGTCTGGGGTAAGAATTATAATAAATATACACGCTAGATTAATTCAAAGTTATTTGAACCCATTCGCGAGCTTTTGTTCGCATTTCATCGAATAATATTTAATCATAGTCTGTCGAGGAAGATCTTGAAGTTGCTTTGAGTGTAATTACATTTTTAAATGTATGTACAAATTTATTCCTAAATAAATCCAATTGAGTCTTTTGCAATATCACAAATAATAAAAATCGATAAGATCACAACTTGAGCATACAGTAGGTTTCTGGTGCTACGAATTTTAAAAGCCCATATGTTTGTAAGTAGAACATATGAAAAATAAATGTGTGTTGAAATCAGCCTTCCCTTATACTCAAAGAAGACCTTGAAATTCTGATCAAACATACATTTCCAAATTTAATGACCCAGCTTTAGGCGTTCAATATATATCATTGAACTAAACAGATCACTATTCAAATCTAATGTCGAAGAACAACATTATTGCTGACTCTGAGGCACTACAGAGACGATAAGTATTAAATAAATGGAAATGTTGTTCGCTGATTCCATAAATGATCACGGAAGTTATATTTTGATGTTTATGATACAACTTATATACAGCACGTTAATAACGGCATCCTATACATGGTGCACGTGCGCATGGCAATAGTGTCTACCCGGTCGTAATTCAACCACAATCACTGCAACAGCAAAGCATGAGGTATATATATACAAATCGGTGTTACTATATCTTGATGGTCTGATTCGAAGATACAGGGTTTTAGCACTTACGGTCTGGGGGCCGCTTCTACCCTCCCCTATATTTCGAACCAGAGGTGGTGGAGTTATAACACAGACGGTTGAGGCAGTCAATTCGATGTCGTTGTCGAAAGGCAACCGCATTTGGTGGATTGTCGAGGCCAATTGTGCGAAGCCATCCGAGTGCCATCCGTGTGCAAACTTTTATTACAATACCCCGGTCCTTTTCACTATCGTCATGCTGTCTTTTATACCATTCCTAGACTAATCCTTCGAAGGTAGCAGAATTTCTCAGCTGACACCTTTTGCAACTTTCTAATTTAAATTGGTTACGCTAGTGTGCAATCTCTTATCATGCTTTTCAATAGCCCTAATGTAAGTGGTATAGCATAATTCTTTTCAATTATTTATTTGGGCTTTTTTGCAAAAAAAAAAAGATGGTTCCCACCGTTAAGAAAAACCATAGCATTTTGAGCACGGTGTTTTGTCCAATTTTTTTCGATGATTTTTTAAAACTGTTATTTTCTCCATTTACCAGAAATTTTGTCAGTGCGGTTAAGAACGAAATAAAAATTTTCATTTATCAGACTGTATGATACAAAGAAGTTGTGAAATTTTGACGACTTCTTTTCTAAAAAAGATTTCAAAATAGACAAAAAGATACTTTGGAAAGGGTCATAATTCTTCCACTTGACGAAAACTATTTAATGCATGGGCAGGAATTGATCCTAGCCACCTTTGTTGAGTCATTTTTACTTGACCACTGGATTACGTTGGTTATGAGGCTCCGGCAGGTGGGTTTAAGTTGTCTAAACGTTCTAGCCTATGCTTAATTCCTAAAACTGACCAAAGCCAGAACGATTTTTGGCAAAGCTAGGGAGGTATTGTTCCCGGACTCAGTGATTGATTTTGATGGATACATATTGTCTTTACCACTAGACTATGTTTGTTACCACTTTCCATGTTAGTTGCTACTTTCAAAGGGTTAAGAATTATCATAAATATACACGCTAGATTAAATCGAAGTTATTCGAGCCCATTCGCGAGCTTTTGTTCGCATTTCATCAAATAATATTTAATCATACTCTGTCGAGGAAGACCCTGAAGTTGCTTTTGAGTGTAATTACATTTTTAAATTATGTACAAATTTATTTCTAAATAAATCCAATTGAGTCTTTTGCAATATCACAAATAACAAAAATGGGTAAGATCACAACTTGAGCATATATTTTTGTGAGTAATAAAACATTTGAAAAATAAATGTGTGTTGAAATCAGCCTTCTCTTATACTCGAAGAAGATCTTGTAAATTCTGATCAAACATACTTTTCCAAATATAATGACCTAGCTATAGGCGTCCAATATATACATCATTGACAAAGCAGATCACTATTTAAATCTAATTTCGAAGGCAACATTATTGCTGGGGCACTACAGAGACGATAAGTATTAAATAAATGGAAATGTGTTTCGCTGATTGCATAAATGACCACGCAAATTATATTTTGATGTTTATGATAAAACTTATACAGCACGTTAAAAACAGCAGCCTATATATAGATGCATGTGCGCATGGCAATAATGCCTACCTGGTCGTAATTCAACCACAATTAGTGCAACAGCAAAGCATGACGTATATATATAGAAATCGGTGGCACTATAGTATCACCGATTTGTATATATATACGTCATGCTTTGCTGTTGCAGTAATTGTGGTTGAATTACGACCAGCTAGGCACTATTGCCATGCGTGATCATTTGCTTTTCTTGTTTTAAAATATCTGCCTGTACTTAGGGGAAACAGGCAGATCTCTGAAAACAAGAAAGGCTGAACACATCAGAAACGTTAAGGAACATAATAATGGTTCAAACATCGAAAAACATGCAACGCGAAAATCATTGACACAGGGAATTTCCGTAGTCGCCTAAAACTAGAAGTCCAGAATCATGGCATACAGCTGCCAAAGACAGGAATGCTGATAACAACTCAAAACCGCTTTCTCGACAATGTACAATCTTAATAAAGAAAACATAGTATCACCTTATCGTATTTCACAGTGCACATGTATATACACGTCATATCTAGCTTCATTTCACACTTTCACAGTTTATAAATCATTATAAATATACCCGTTGAAGGCTACAGACTGGTGGCCGAAAGCTCGTAAACAAATAAATATATTTTAGTCAGAGAACGTCTCACCATTTTCATTTATGTCTAATCCTGGCTACACATCTACGATTTTTAGTGGTTTATATTGTTCAACTATTTTTTAAAGCTCATTCAGTTGAAAACGGGTAAATAATTTAAACCACATAGGGCGAGTGTAATAGCCAACGCGGTCTGGTGATCAAGCAAAGTGGTGCAGTAAATAAACAACGCAGCTGAACGATAATTCCCTTGCTCGGAATTATTTTTATGTTTTAGAATCAATTATAGGCTAGAGTAAACCCCGCTTAAACAATTTAAGTGGCAAGGGCGTGATAGCGCTCATGTAGTCTAGTGGCCAATGCAAAATGTCTCAAGTCAACGAGTTTTTGGTCAAGTCCTGCCCTTGTCACAAACCCCATAGGCTTTTGTCTGGGGTAAGAATTATTATAAATATACACGCTAGATTAATTCAAAGTTATTTGAACCCATTCGCGAGCTTTTGTTCGCATTTCATCGAATAATATTTAATCATAGTCTGTCGAGGAAGATCTTGAAGTTGCTTTGAGTGTAATTACATTTTTAAATGTATGTACAAATTTATTCCTAAATAAATCCAATTGAGTCTTTTGCAATATCACAAATAATAAAAATCGATAAGATCACAACTTGAGCATACAGTAGGTTTCTGGTGCTACGAATTTTAAAATCCCATACTTTTGTAAGTAATAAAACATTTGAAAAATAAATGTGTGTTGAAATCAGCCTTCTCTTATACTCAGAGAAGACATTGTAAATTCTGATCAAACATACATTTCCAAATTTAATGACCCAGCTTTAGGCGTTCAATATATATCATTGAACAAAACAGATCACTATTTAAATCTAATGTCGAAGAACAACATTATTGCTGACTCTGAGGCACTACAGAGACGATAAGTATTAAATAAATGGAAATGTTGTTCACTGATTGCATAAATGATCACGCAAATTATATTTTGATGTTTATGATAAAACTTATACAGCACGTTAATAACAGCAGCCTATATTTAGATGCATGTGCGCATGGCAGTAGTGGCTACCTGGTCCTAATTCAACCACAATTAGTGAAACAGCAGAGCATGACGTATATATATACAAATCGTTGCTACTGTAGTATCACCGATTTGTATATATATACGTGATGCTCTGCTGTTGCACTGATTGTGGTTGAATTACGACCAGGTAGCCACTATTGCCATGCGTGATCATTTGCTTTTCTTGTTCTCAAATATCTGCCTGTATTTAGGAGAAACAGGCAGATCTCTGAAAACAAGAAAGGCTGAGCACATCAGAAACGTTAATGAAGGAACATAATAATGGGTCAAACATCGAACTAAAACATGCAACGCGAAAATCATTGACACAGGGAATTTCCGTAGTCGCCTAGCACTAGAATCATGTCATACAGCCAAAGACAGGAATGCTGATAACAACTCAAAACCGCTTCCTCGACAATGTACAACCTTAATAAAGAAAACATAGTATCACCTTATCGTATTTCACAGTGCACATGTATACACGTCATATCTAGCTTCATTTCACACTTTCACAGTTTATAAATCATTATAGATATACCCGTTGAAGGCTACAGACTGGTGGCCGAAAGCTCGTAAACAAATAAATATATTTTAGTCAGAGAACGTCTCACCCTTTTCATTTATGCCTAATCCTGGCTACACATCTACGATTTTTAGTGGTTTATATTGTTCAACTATTTTTTAAAGCTCATTCAGTTGAAAACGGGTAAATAATTTAAACCACATAGGGCGCGTGTAATAGCCAACGCGGTCTGGTGATCAAGCAAAGTGGTGCAGTAAATAAACAACGCAGCTGAACGATAATTCCCTTGCTCGGAATTATTTTTATGTTTTAGAACAATTATAGGCTAGAGTAAACCCCGCTTAAACAATTTAAGTGGCAAGGGCGTGAAAGGATTCATGTAGTCTAGTGGCCAATGCAAAATGTCTCAAGTCAACGAGTTTTTGGTCAAATCTTGCCCTTGTCACAAACCCCATAGGCTTTTGTCTGGGGTAAGAATTATAATAAATATACACGCTAGATTAATTCAAAGTTATTTGAACCCATTCGCGAGCTTTTGTTCGCATTTCATCGAATAATATTTAATCATAGTCTGTCGAGGAAGATCTTGAAGTTGCTTTGAGTGTAATTACATTTTTAAATGTATGTACAAATTTATTCCTAAATAAATCCAATTGAGTCTTTTGCAATATCACAAATAATAAAAATCGATAAGATCACAACTTGAGCATACAGTAGGTTTCTGGTGCTACGAATTTTAAAAGCCCATATGTTTGTAAGTAGAACATATGAAAAATAAATGTGTGTTGAAATCAGCCTTCCCTTATACTCAAAGAAGACCTTGAAATTCTGATCAAACATACATTTCCAAATTTAATGACCCAGCTTTAGGCGTTCAATATATATCATTGAACTAAACAGATCACTATTTAAATCTAATGTCGAAGAACAACATTATTGCTGACTCTGAGGCACTACAGAGACGATAAGTATTAAATAAATGGAAATGTTGTTCGCTGATTCCATAAATGATCACGGAAATTATATTTTGATGTTTATGATACAACTTATATACAGCACGTTAATAACGGCATCCTATACATGGTGCACGTGCGCATGGCAATAGTGTCTACCCGGTCGTAATTCAACCACAATCACTGCAACAGCAAAGCATGAGGTATATATATACAAATCGGTGTTACTATATCTTGATGGTCTGATTCGAAGATACAGGGTTTTAGCACTTACGGCCTGGGGGCCGCTTCTACCCTCCCCTATATTTCGAACCAGAGGTGGTGGAGTTATAACACAGACGGTTGAGGCAGTCAATTCGATGTCGTTGTCGAAAGGCAACCGCATTTGGTGGGTTGTCGAGGCCAATTGTGCGAAGCCATCCGAGTGCCATCCGTGTGCAAATTTTTATTACAATACCCCGGTCCTTTTCACTATCGTCATGCTGTCTTTTATACCATTCCTAGACTAATCCTTCGAAGGTAGCAGAATTTCTCAGCTGACACTTTTTGCAACTTTCTAATTTAAATTGGTTACGCTAGTGTGCAATCTCTTATCATGCTTTTCAATAGCCCTAATGTAAGTGGTATAGCATAATTCTTTTCAATTATTTATTTGGGCTTTTTTGCAAAAAAAAAAAGATGGTTCCCACCGTTAAGAAAAACCATAGCATTTTGAGCACGGTGTTTTGTCCAATTTTTTTCGATGATTTTTTAAAACTGTTATTTTCTCCATTTACCAGAAATTTTGTCAGTGCGGTTAAGAACGAAATAAAAATTTTCATTTATCAGACTGTATGATACAAAGAAGTTGTGAAATTTTGACGACTTCTTTTCTAAAAAAGATTTCAAAATAGACAAAAAGATACTTTGGAAAGGGTCATAATTCTTCCACTTGACGAAAACTATTTAATGCATGGGCAGGAATTGATCCTAGCCACCTTTGTTGAGTCATTTTTACTTGACCACTGGATTACGTTGGTTATGAGGCTCCGGCAGGTGGGTTTAAGTTGTCTAAACGTTCTAGCCTATGCTTAATTCCTAAAACTGACCAAAGCCAGAACGATTTTTGGCAAAGCTAGGGAGGTATTGTTCCCGGACTCAGTGATTGATTTTGATGGATACATATTGTCTTTACCACTAGACTATGTTAGTTACCACTTTCCATGTTAGTTGCCACTTTCAAAGGGTTAAGAATTATCATAAATATACACGCTAGATTAAATCGAAGTTATTCGAGCCCATTCGCGAGCTTTTGTTCGCATTTCATCAAATAATATTTAATCATACTCTGTCGAGGAAGACCCTGAAGTTGCTTTTGAGTGTAATTACATTTTTAAATTATGTACAAATTTATTTCTAAATAAATCCAATTGAGTCTTTTGCAATATCACAAATAACAAAAATGGGTAAGATCACAACTTGAGCATATATTTTTGTGAGTAATAAAACATTTGAAAAATAAATGTGTGTTGAAATCAGCCTTCTCTTATACTCGAAGAAGATCTTGTAAATTCTGATCAAACATACTTTTCCAAATATAATGACCTAGCTATAGGCGTCCAATATATACATCATTGACAAAGCAGATCACTATTTAAATCTAATTTCGAAGGCAACATTATTGCTGGGGCACTACAGAGACGATAAGTATTAAATAAATGGAAATGTGTTTCGCTGATTGCATAAATGACCACGCAAATTATATTTTGATGTTTATGATAAAACTTATACAGCACGTTAAAAACAGCAGCCTATATATAGATGCATGTGCGCATGGCAATAATGCCTACCTGGTCGTAATTCAACCACAATTAGTGCAACAGCAAAGCATGACGTATATATATAGAAATCGGTGGCACTATAGTATCACCGATTTGTATATATATACGTCATGCTTTGCTGTTGCAGTAATTGTGGTTGAATTACGACCAGCTAGGCACTATTGCCATGCGTGATCATTTGCTTTTCTTGTTTTAAAATATCTGCCTGTACTTAGGGGAAACAGGCAGATCTCTGAAAACAAGAAAGGCTGAACACATCAGAAACGTTAAGGAACATAATAATGGTTCAAACATCGAAAAACATGCAACGCGAAAATCATTGACACAGGGAATTTCCGTAGTCGCCTAAAACTAGAAGTCCAGAATCATGGCATACAGCTGCCAAAGACAGGAATGCTGATAACAACTCAAAACCGCTTTCTCGACAATGTACAATCTTAATAAAGAAAACATAGTATCACCTTATCGTATTTCACAGTGCACATGTATATACACGTCATATCTAGCTTCATTTCACACTTTCACAGTTTATAAATCATTATAAATATACCCGTTGAAGGCTACAGACTGGTGGCCGAAAGCTCGTAAACAAATAAATATATTTTAGTCAGAGAACGTCTCACCATTTTCATTTATGTCTAATCCTGGCTACACATCTACGATTTTTAGTGGTTTATATTGTTCAACTATTTTTTAAAGCTCATTCAGTTGAAAACGGGTAAATAATTTAAACCACATAGGGCGAGTGTAATAGCCAACGCGGTCTGGTGATCAAGCAAAGTGGTGCAGTAAATAAACAACGCAGCTGAACGATAATTCCCTTGCTCGGAATTATTTTTATGTTTTAGAATCAATTATAGGCTAGAGTAAACCCCGCTTAAACAATTTAAGTGGCAAGGGCGTGATAGCGCTCATGTAGTCTAGTGGCCAATGCAAAATGTCTCAAGTCAACGAGTTTTTGGTCAAGTCCTGCCCTTGTCACAAACCCCATAGGCTTTTGTCTGGGGTAAGAATTATTATAAATATACACGCTAGATTAATTCAAAGTTATTTGAACCCATTCGCGAGCTTTTGTTCGCATTTCATCGAATAATATTTAATCATAGTCTGTCGAGGAAGATCTTGAAGTTGCTTTGAGTGTAATTACATTTTTAAATGTATGTACAAATTTATTCCTAAATAAATCCAATTGAGTCTTTTGCAATATCACAAATAATAAAAATCGATAAGATCACAACTTGAGCATACAGTAGGTTTCTGGTGCTACGAATTTTAAAATCCCATACTTTTGTAAGTAATAAAACATTTGAAAAATAAATGTGTGTTGAAATCAGCCTTCTCTTATACTCAGAGAAGACATTGTAAATTCTGATCAAACATACATTTCCAAATTTAATGACCCAGCTTTAGGCGTTCAATATATATCATTGAACAAAACAGATCACTATTTAAATCTAATGTCGAAGAACAACATTATTGCTGACTCTGAGGCACTACAGAGACGATAAGTATTAAATAAATGGAAATGTTGTTCACTGATTGCATAAATGATCACGCAAATTATATTTTGATGTTTATGATAAAACTTATACAGCACGTTAATAACAGCAGCCTATATTTAGATGCATGTGCGCATGGCAGTAGTGGCTACCTGGTCCTAATTCAACCACAATTAGTGAAACAGCAGAGCATGACGTATATATATACAAATCGTTGCTACTGTAGTATCACCGATTTGTATATATATACGTGATGCTCTGCTGTTGCACTGATTGTGGTTGAATTACGACCAGGTAGCCACTATTGCCATGCGTGATCATTTGCTTTTCTTGTTCTCAAATATCTGCCTGTATTTAGGAGAAACAGGCAGATCTCTGAAAACAAGAAAGGCTGAGCACATCAGAAACGTTAATGAAGGAACATAATAATGGGTCAAACATCGAACTAAAACATGCAACGCGAAAATCATTGACACAGGGAATTTCCGTAGTCGCCTAGCACTAGAATCATGTCATACAGCCAAAGACAGGAATGCTGATAACAACTCAAAACCGCTTCCTCGACAATGTACAACCTTAATAAAGAAAACATAGTATCACCTTATCGTATTTCACAGTGCACATGTATACACGTCATATCTAGCTTCATTTCACACTTTCACAGTTTATAAATCATTATAGATATACCCGTTGAAGGCTACAGACTGGTGGCCGAAAGCTCGTAAACAAATAAATATATTTTAGTCAGAGAACGTCTCACCCTTTTCATTTATGCCTAATCCTGGCTACACATCTACGATTTTTAGTGGTTTATATTGTTCAACTATTTTTTAAAGCTCATTCAGTTGAAAACGGGTAAATAATTTAAACCACATAGGGCGCGTGTAATAGCCAACGCGGTCTGGTGATCAAGCAAAGTGGTGCAGTAAATAAACAACGCAGCTGAACGATAATTCCCTTGCTCGGAATTATTTTTATGTTTTAGAACAATTATAGGCTAGAGTAAACCCCGCTTAAACAATTTAAGTGGCAAGGGCGTGAAAGGATTCATGTAGTCTAGTGGCCAATGCAAAATGTCTCAAGTCAACGAGTTTTTGGTCAAATCTTGCCCTTGTCACAAACCCCATAGGCTTTTGTCTGGGGTAAGAATTATAATAAATATACACGCTAGATTAATTCAAAGTTATTTGAACCCATTCGCGAGCTTTTGTTCGCATTTCATCGAATAATATTTAATCATAGTCTGTCGAGGAAGATCTTGAAGTTGCTTTGAGTGTAATTACATTTTTAAATGTATGTACAAATTTATTCCTAAATAAATCCAATTGAGTCTTTTGCAATATCACAAATAATAAAAATCGATAAGATCACAACTTGAGCATACAGTAGGTTTCTGGTGCTACGAATTTTAAAAGCCCATATGTTTGTAAGTAGAACATATGAAAAATAAATGTGTGTTGAAATCAGCCTTCCCTTATACTCAAAGAAGACCTTGAAATTCTGATCAAACATACATTTCCAAATTTAATGACCCAGCTTTAGGCGTTCAATATATATCATTGAACTAAACAGATCACTATTTAAATCTAATGTCGAAGAACAACATTATTGCTGACTCTGAGGCACTACAGAGACGATAAGTATTAAATAAATGGAAATGTTGTTCGCTGATTCCATAAATGATCACGGAAGTTATATTTTGATGTTTATGATACAACTTATATACAGCACGTTAATAACGGCATCCTATACATGGTGCACGTGCGCATGGCAATAGTGTCTACCCGGTCGTAATTCAACCACAATCACTGCAACAGCAAAGCATGAGGTATATATATACAAATCGGTGTTACTATATCTTGATGGTCTGATTCGAAGATACAGGGTTTTAGCACTTACGGCCTGGGGGCCGCTTCTACCCTCCCCTATATTTCGAACCAGAGGTGGTGGAGTTATAACACAGACGGTTGAGGCAGTCAATTCGATGTCGTTGTCGAAAGGCAACCGCATTTGGTGGGTTGTCGAGGCCAATTGTGCGAAGCCATCCGAGTGCCATCCGTGTGCAAATTTTTATTACAATACCCCGGTCCTTTTCACTATCGTCATGCTGTCTTTTATACCATTCCTAGACTAATCCTTCGAAGGTAGCAGAATTTCTCAGCTGACACTTTTTGCAACTTTCTAATTTAAATTGGTTACGCTAGTGTGCAATCTCTTATCATGCTTTTCAATAGCCCTAATGTAAGTGGTATAGCATAATTCTTTTCAATTATTTATTTGGGCTTTTTTGCAAAAAAAAAAAGATGGTTCCCACCGTTAAGAAAAACCATAGCATTTTGAGCACGGTGTTTTGTCCAATTTTTTTCGATGATTTTTTAAAACTGTTATTTTCTCCATTTACCAGAAATTTTGTCAGTGCGGTTAAGAACGAAATAAAAATTTTCATTTATCAGACTGTATGATACAAAGAAGTTGTGAAATTTTGACGACTTCTTTTCTAAAAAAGATTTCAAAATAGACAAAAAGATACTTTGGAAAGGGTCATAATTCTTCCACTTGACGAAAACTATTTAATGCATGGGCAGGAATTGATCCTAGCCACCTTTGTTGAGTCATTTTTACTTGACCACTGGATTACGTTGGTTATGAGGCTCCGGCAGGTGGGTTTAAGTTGTCTAAACGTTCTAGCCTATGCTTAATTCCTAAAACTGACCAAAGCCAGAACGATTTTTGGCAAAGCTAGGGAGGTATTGTTCCCGGACTCAGTGATTGATTTTGATGGATACATATTGTCTTTACCACTAGACTATGTTAGTTACCACTTTCCATGTTAGTTGCCACTTTCAAAGGGTTAAGAATTATCATAAATATACACGCTAGATTAAATCGAAGTTATTCGAGCCCATTCGCGAGCTTTTGTTCGCATTTCATCAAATAATATTTAATCATACTCTGTCGAGGAAGACCCTGAAGTTGCTTTTGAGTGTAATTACATTTTTAAATTATGTACAAATTTATTTCTAAATAAATCCAATTGAGTCTTTTGCAATATCACAAATAACAAAAATGGGTAAGATCACAACTTGAGCATATATTTTTGTGAGTAATAAAACATTTGAAAAATAAATGTGTGTTGAAATCAGCCTTCTCTTATACTCGAAGAAGATCTTGTAAATTCTGATCAAACATACTTTTCCAAATATAATGACCTAGCTATAGGCGTCCAATATATACATCATTGACAAAGCAGATCACTATTTAAATCTAATTTCGAAGGCAACATTATTGCTGGGGCACTACAGAGACGATAAGTATTAAATAAATGGAAATGTGTTTCGCTGATTGCATAAATGACCACGCAAATTATATTTTGATGTTTATGATAAAACTTATACAGCACGTTAAAAACAGCAGCCTATATATAGATGCATGTGCGCATGGCAATAATGCCTACCTGGTCGTAATTCAACCACAATTAGTGCAACAGCAAAGCATGACGTATATATATAGAAATCGGTGGCACTATAGTATCACCGATTTGTATATATATACGTCATGCTTTGCTGTTGCAGTAATTGTGGTTGAATTACGACCAGCTAGGCACTATTGCCATGCGTGATCATTTGCTTTTCTTGTTTTAAAATATCTGCCTGTACTTAGGGGAAACAGGCAGATCTCTGAAAACAAGAAAGGCTGAACACATCAGAAACGTTAAGGAACATAATAATGGTTCAAACATCGAAAAACATGCAACGCGAAAATCATTGACACAGGGAATTTCCGTAGTCGCCTAAAACTAGAAGTCCAGAATCATGGCATACAGCTGCCAAAGACAGGAATGCTGATAACAACTCAAAACCGCTTTCTCGACAATGTACAATCTTAATAAAGAAAACATAGTATCACCTTATCGTATTTCACAGTGCACATGTATATACACGTCATATCTAGCTTCATTTCACACTTTCACAGTTTATAAATCATTATAAATATACCCGTTGAAGGCTACAGACTGGTGGCCGAAAGCTCGTAAACAAATAAATATATTTTAGTCAGAGAACGTCTCACCATTTTCATTTATGTCTAATCCTGGCTACACATCTACGATTTTTAGTGGTTTATATTGTTCAACTATTTTTTAAAGCTCATTCAGTTGAAAACGGGTAAATAATTTAAACCACATAGGGCGAGTGTAATAGCCAACGCGGTCTGGTGATCAAGCAAAGTGGTGCAGTAAATAAACAACGCAGCTGAACGATAATTCCCTTGCTCGGAATTATTTTTATGTTTTAGAATCAATTATAGGCTAGAGTAAACCCCGCTTAAACAATTTAAGTGGCAAGGGCGTGATAGCGCTCATGTAGTCTAGTGGCCAATGCAAAATGTCTCAAGTCAACGAGTTTTTGGTCAAATCCTGCCCTTGTCACAAACCCCATAGGCTTTTGTCTGGGGTAAGAATTATTATAAATATACACGCTAGATTAGTTCAAAGTTATTTGAACCCATTCGCGAGCTTTTGTTCGCATTTCATCGAATAATATTTAATCATAGTCTGTCGAGGAAGATCTTGAAGTTGCTTTGAGTGTAATTACATTTTTAAATGTATGTACAAATTTATTCCTAAATAAATCCAATTGAGTCTTTTGCAATATCACAAATAATAAAAATCGATAAGATCACAACTTGAGCATACAGTAGGTTTCTGGTGCTACGAATTTTAAAATCCCATACTTTTGTAAGTAATAAAACATTTGAAAAATAAATGTGTGTTGAAATCAGCCTTCTCTTATACTCAGAGAAGACATTGTAAATTCTGATCAAACATACATTTCCAAATTTAATGACCCAGCTTTAGGCGTTCAATATATATCATTGAACAAAACAGATCACTATTTAAATCTAATGTCGAAGAACAACATTATTGCTGACTCTGAGGCACTACAGAGACGATAAGTATTAAATAAATGGAAATGTTGTTCACTGATTGCATAAATGATCACGCAAATTATATTTTGATGTTTATGATAAAATTTATACAGCACGTTAATAACAGCAGCCTATATTTAGATGCATGTGCGCATGGCAGTAGTGGCTACCTGGTCCTAATTCAACCACAATTAGTGAAACAGCAGAGCATGACGTATATATATACAAATCGTTGCTACTGTAGTATCACCGATTTGTATATATATACGTGATGCTCTGCTGTTGCACTGATTGTGGTTGAATTACGACCAGGTAGCCACTATTGCCATGCGTGATCATTTGCTTTTCTTGTTCTCAAATATCTGCCTGTATTTAGGAGAAACAGGCAGATCTCTGAAAACAAGAAAGGCTGAACACATCAGAAACGTTAATGAAGGAACATAATAATGGGTCAAACATCGAACTAAAACATGCAACGCGAAAATCATTGACACAGGGAATTTCCGTAGTCGCCTAGCACTAGAATCATGTCATACAGCCAAAGACAGGAATGCTGATAACAACTCAAAACCGCTTCCTCGACAATGTACAACCTTAATAAAGAAAACATAGTATCACCTTATCGTATTTCACAGTGCACATGTATACACGTCATATCTAGCTTCATTTCACACTTTCACAGTTTATAAATCATTATAAATATACCCGTTGAAGGCTACAGACTGGTGGCCGAAAGCTCGTAAACAAATAAATATATTTTAGTCAGAGAACGTCTCACCCTTTTCATTTATGCCTAATCCTGGCTACACTTCTACGATTTTTAGTGGTTTATATTGTTCAACTATTTTTTAAAGCTCATTCAGTTGAAAACGGGTAAATAATTTAAACCACATAGGGCGAGTGTAATAGCCAACGCGGTCTGGTGATCAAGCAAAGTGGTGCAGTAAATAAACAACGCAGCTGAACGATAATTCCCTTGCTCGGAATTATTTTTATGTTTTAGAACAATTATAGGCTAGAGTAAACCCCGCTTAAACAATTTAAGTGGCAAGGGCGTGAAAGGATTCATGTAGTCTAGTGGCCAATGCAAAATGTCTCAAGTCAACGAGTTTTTGGTCAAATCTTGCCCTTGTCACAAACCCCATAGGCTTTTGTCTGGGGTAAGAATTATAATAAATATACACGCTAGATTAATTCAAAGTTATTTGAACCCATTCGCGAGCTTTTGTTCGCATTTCATCGAATAATATTTAATCATAGTCTGTCGAGGAAGATCTTGAAGTTGCTTTGAGTGTAATTACATTTTTAAATGTATGTACAAATTTATTCCTAAATAAATCCAATTGAGTCTTTTGCAATATCACAAATAATAAAAATCGATAAGATCACAACTTGAGCATACAGTAGGTTTCTGGTGCTACGAATTTTAAAAGCCCATATGTTTGTAAGTAGAACATATGAAAAATAAATGTGTGTTGAAATCAGCCTTCCCTTATACTCAAAGAAGACCTTGAAATTCTGATCAAACATACATTTCCAAATTTAATGACCCAGCTTTAGGCGTTCAATATATATCATTGAACTAAACAGATCACTATTCAAATCTAATGTCGAAGAACAACATTATTGCTGACTCTGAGGCACTACAGAGACGATAAGTATTAAATAAATGGAAATGTTGTTCGCTGATTCCATAAATGATCACGGAAATTATATTTTGATGTTTATGATACAACTTATATACAGCACGTTAATAACGGCATCCTATACATGGTGCACGTGCGCATGGCAATAGTGTCTACCCGGTCGTAATTCAACCACAATCACTGCAACAGCAAAGCATGAGGTATATATATACAAATCGGTGTTACTATATCTTGATGGTCTGATTCGAAGATACAGGGTTTTAGCACTTACGGTCTGGGGGCCGCTTCTACCCTCCCCTATATTTCGAACCAGAGGTGGTGGAGTTATAACACAGACGGTTGAGGCAGTCAATTCGATGTCGTTGTCGAAAGGCAACCGCATTTGGTGGATTGTCGAGGCCAATTGTGCGAAGCCATCCGAGTGCCATCCGTGTGCAAACTTTTATTACAATACCCCGGTCCTTTTCACTATCGTCATGCTGTCTTTTATACCATTCCTAGACTAATCCTTCGAAGGTAGCAGAATTTCTCAGCTGACACCTTTTGCAACTTTCTAATTTAAATTGGTTACGCTAGTGTGCAATCTCTTATCATGCTTTTCAATAGCCCTAATGTAAGTGGTATAGCATAATTCTTTTCAATTATTTATTTGGGCTTTTTTGCAAAAAAAAAAAGATGGTTCCCACCGTTAAGAAAAACCATAGCATTTTGAGCACGGTGTTTTGTCCAATTTTTTTCGATGATTTTTTAAAACTGTTATTTTCTCCATTTACCAGAAATTTTGTCAGTGCGGTTAAGAACGAAATAAAAATTTTCATTTATCAGACTGTATGATACAAAGAAGTTGTGAAATTTTGACGACTTCTTTTCTAAAAAAGATTTCAAAATAGACAAAAAGATACTTTGGAAAGGGTCATAATTCTTCCACTTGACGAAAACTATTTAATGCATGGGCAGGAATTGATCCTAGCCACCTTTGTTGAGTCATTTTTACTTGACCACTGGATTACGTTGGTTATGAGGCTCCGGCAGGTGGGTTTAAGTTGTCTAAACGTTCTAGCCTATGCTTAATTCCTAAAACTGACCAAAGCCAGAACGATTTTTGGCAAAGCTAGGGAGGTATTGTTCCCGGACTCAGTGATTGATTTTGATGGATACATATTGTCTTTACCACTAGACTATGTTTGTTACCACTTTCCATGTTAGTTGCTACTTTCAAAGGGTTAAGAATTATCATAAATATACACGCTAGATTAAATCGAAGTTATTCGAGCCCATTCGCGAGCTTTTGTTCGCATTTCATCAAATAATATTTAATCATACTCTGTCGAGGAAGACCCTGAAGTTGCTTTTGAGTGTAATTACATTTTTAAATTATGTACAAATTTATTTCTAAATAAATCCAATTGAGTCTTTTGCAATATCACAAATAACAAAAATGGGTAAGATCACAACTTGAGCATATATTTTTGTGAGTAATAAAACATTTGAAAAATAAATGTGTGTTGAAATCAGCCTTCTCTTATACTCGAAGAAGATCTTGTAAATTCTGATCAAACATACTTTTCCAAATATAATGACCTAGCTATAGGCGTCCAATATATACATCATTGACAAAGCAGATCACTATTTAAATCTAATTTCGAAGGCAACATTATTGCTGGGGCACTACAGAGACGATAAGTATTAAATAAATGGAAATGTGTTTCGCTGATTGCATAAATGACCACGCAAATTATATTTTGATGTTTATGATAAAACTTATACAGCACGTTAAAAACAGCAGCCTATATATAGATGCATGTGCGCATGGCAATAATGCCTACCTGGTCGTAATTCAACCACAATTAGTGCAACAGCAAAGCATGACGTATATATATAGAAATCGGTGGCACTATAGTATCACCGATTTGTATATATATACGTCATGCTTTGCTGTTGCAGTAATTGTGGTTGAATTACGACCAGCTAGGCACTATTGCCATGCGTGATCATTTGCTTTTCTTGTTTTAAAATATCTGCCTGTACTTAGGGGAAACAGGCAGATCTCTGAAAACAAGAAAGGCTGAACACATCAGAAACGTTAAGGAACATAATAATGGTTCAAACATCGAAAAACATGCAACGCGAAAATCATTGACACAGGGAATTTCCGTAGTCGCCTAAAACTAGAAGTCCAGAATCATGGCATACAGCTGCCAAAGACAGGAATGCTGATAACAACTCAAAACCGCTTTCTCGACAATGTACAATCTTAATAAAGAAAACATAGTATCACCTTATCGTATTTCACAGTGCACATGTATATACACGTCATATCTAGCTTCATTTCACACTTTCACAGTTTATAAATCATTATAAATATACCCGTTGAAGGCTACAGACTGGTGGCCGAAAGCTCGTAAACAAATAAATATATTTTAGTCAGAGAACGTCTCACCATTTTCATTTATGTCTAATCCTGGCTACACATCTACGATTTTTAGTGGTTTATATTGTTCAACTATTTTTTAAAGCTCATTCAGTTGAAAACGGGTAAATAATTTAAACCACATAGGGCGAGTGTAATAGCCAACGCGGTCTGGTGATCAAGCAAAGTGGTGCAGTAAATAAACAACGCAGCTGAACGATAATTCCCTTGCTCGGAATTATTTTTATGTTTTAGAATCAATTATAGGCTAGAGTAAACCCCGCTTAAACAATTTAAGTGGCAAGGGCGTGATAGCGCTCATGTAGTCTAGTGGCCAATGCAAAATGTCTCAAGTCAACGAGTTTTTGGTCAAGTCCTGCCCTTGTCACAAACCCCATAGGCTTTTGTCTGGGGTAAGAATTATTATAAATATACACGCTAGATTAATTCAAAGTTATTTGAACCCATTCGCGAGCTTTTGTTCGCATTTCATCGAATAATATTTAATCATAGTCTGTCGAGGAAGATCTTGAAGTTGCTTTGAGTGTAATTACATTTTTAAATGTATGTACAAATTTATTCCTAAATAAATCCAATTGAGTCTTTTGCAATATCACAAATAATAAAAATCGATAAGATCACAACTTGAGCATACAGTAGGTTTCTGGTGCTACGAATTTTAAAATCCCATACTTTTGTAAGTAATAAAACATTTGAAAAATAAATGTGTGTTGAAATCAGCCTTCTCTTATACTCAGAGAAGACATTGTAAATTCTGATCAAACATACATTTCCAAATTTAATGACCCAGCTTTAGGCGTTCAATATATATCATTGAACAAAACAGATCACTATTTAAATCTAATGTCGAAGAACAACATTATTGCTGACTCTGAGGCACTACAGAGACGATAAGTATTAAATAAATGGAAATGTTGTTCACTGATTGCATAAATGATCACGCAAATTATATTTTGATGTTTATGATAAAACTTATACAGCACGTTAATAACAGCAGCCTATATTTAGATGCATGTGCGCATGGCAGTAGTGGCTACCTGGTCCTAATTCAACCACAATTAGTGAAACAGCAGAGCATGACGTATATATATACAAATCGTTGCTACTGTAGTATCACCGATTTGTATATATATACGTGATGCTCTGCTGTTGCACTGATTGTGGTTGAATTACGACCAGGTAGCCACTATTGCCATGCGTGATCATTTGCTTTTCTTGTTCTCAAATATCTGCCTGTATTTAGGAGAAACAGGCAGATCTCTGAAAACAAGAAAGGCTGAACACATCAGAAACGTTAATGAAGGAACATAATAATGGGTCAAACATCGAACTAAAACATGCAACGCGAAAATCATTGACACAGGGAATTTCCGTAGTCGCCTAGCACTAGAATCATGTCATACAGCCAAAGACAGGAATGCTGATAACAACTCAAAACCGCTTCCTCGACAATGTACAACCTTAATAAAGAAAACATAGTATCACCTTATCGTATTTCACAGTGCACATGTATACACGTCATATCTAGCTTCATTTCACACTTTCACAGTTTATAAATCATTATAAATATACCCGTTGAAGGCTACAGACTGGTGGCCGAAAGCTCGTAAACAAATAAATATATTTTAGTCAGAGAACGTCTCACCCTTTTCATTTATGCCTAATCCTGGCTACACATCTACGATTTTTAGTGGTTTATATTGTTCAACTATTTTTTAAAGCTCATTCAGTTGAAAACGGGTAAATAATTTAAACCACATAGGGCGAGTGTAATAGCCAACGCGGTCTGGTGATCAAGCAAAGTGGTGCAGTAAATAAACAACGCAGCTGAACGATAATTCCCTTGCTCGGAATTATTTTTATGTTTTAGAACAATTATAGGCTAGAGTAAACCCCGCTTAAACAATTTAAGTGGCAAGGGCGTGAAAGGATTCATGTAGTCTAGTGGCCAATGCAAAATGTCTCAAGTCAACGAGTTTTTGGTCAAATCTTGCCCTTGTCACAAACCCCATAGGCTTTTGTCTGGGGTAAGAATTATAATAAATATACACGCTAGATTAATTCAAAGTTATTTGAACCCATTCGCGAGCTTTTGTTCGCATTTCATCGAATAATATTTAATCATAGTCTGTCGAGGAAGATCTTGAAGTTGCTTTGAGTGTAATTACATTTTTAAATGTATGTACAAATTTATTCCTAAATAAATCCAATTGAGTCTTTTGCAATATCACAAATAATAAAAATCGATAAGATCACAACTTGAGCATACAGTAGGTTTCTGGTGCTACGAATTTTAAAAGCCCATATGTTTGTAAGTAGAACATATGAAAAATAAATGTGTGTTGAAATCAGCCTTCCCTTATACTCAAAGAAGACCTTGAAATTCTGATCAAACATACATTTCCAAATTTAATGACCCAGCTTTAGGCGTTCAATATATATCATTGAACTAAACAGATCACTATTCAAATCTAATGTCGAAGAACAACATTATTGCTGACTCTGAGGCACTACAGAGACGATAAGTATTAAATAAATGGAAATGTTGTTCGCTGATTCCATAAATGATCACGGAAATTATATTTTGATGTTTATGATACAACTTATATACAGCACGTTAATAACGGCATCCTATACATGGTGCACGTGCGCATGGCAATAGTGTCTACCCGGTCGTAATTCAACCACAATCACTGCAACAGCAAAGCATGAGGTATATATATACAAATCGGTGTTACTATATCTTGATGGTCTGATTCGAAGATACAGGGTTTTAGCACTTACGGTCTGGGGGCCGCTTCTACCCTCCCCTATATTTCGAACCAGAGGTGGTGGAGTTATAACACAGACGGTTGAGGCAGTCAATTCGATGTCGTTGTCGAAAGGCAACCGCATTTGGTGGATTGTCGAGGCCAATTGTGCGAAGCCATCCGAGTGCCATCCGTGTGCAAACTTTTATTACAATACCCCGGTCCTTTTCACTATCGTCATGCTGTCTTTTATACCATTCCTAGACTAATCCTTCGAAGGTAGCAGAATTTCTCAGCTGACACCTTTTGCAACTTTCTAATTTAAATTGGTTACGCTAGTGTGCAATCTCTTATCATGCTTTTCAATAGCCCTAATGTAAGTGGTATAGCATAATTCTTTTCAATTATTTATTTGGGCTTTTTTGCAAAAAAAAAAAGATGGTTCCCACCGTTAAGAAAAACCATAGCATTTTGAGCACGGTGTTTTGTCCAATTTTTTTCGATGATTTTTTAAAACTGTTATTTTCTCCATTTACCAGAAATTTTGTCAGTGCGGTTAAGAACGAAATAAAAATTTTCATTTATCAGACTGTATGATACAAAGAAGTTGTGAAATTTTGACGACTTCTTTTCTAAAAAAGATTTCAAAATAGACAAAAAGATACTTTGGAAAGGGTCATAATTCTTCCACTTGACGAAAACTATTTAATGCATGGGCAGGAATTGATCCTAGCCACCTTTGTTGAGTCATTTTTACTTGACCACTGGATTACGTTGGTTATGAGGCTCCGGCAGGTGGGTTTAAGTTGTCTAAACGTTCTAGCCTATGCTTAATTCCTAAAACTGACCAAAGCCAGAACGATTTTTGGCAAAGCTAGGGAGGTATTGTTCCCGGACTCAGTGATTGATTTTGATGGATACATATTGTCTTTACCACTAGACTATGTTTGTTACCACTTTCCATGTTAGTTGCTACTTTCAAAGGGTTAAGAATTATCATAAATATACACGCTAGATTAAATCGAAGTTATTCGAGCCCATTCGCGAGCTTTTGTTCGCATTTCATCAAATAATATTTAATCATACTCTGTCGAGGAAGACCCTGAAGTTGCTTTTGAGTGTAATTACATTTTTAAATTATGTACAAATTTATTTCTAAATAAATCCAATTGAGTCTTTTGCAATATCACAAATAACAAAAATGGGTAAGATCACAACTTGAGCATATATTTTTGTGAGTAATAAAACATTTGAAAAATAAATGTGTGTTGAAATCAGCCTTCTCTTATACTCGAAGAAGATCTTGTAAATTCTGATCAAACATACTTTTCCAAATATAATGACCTAGCTATAGGCGTCCAATATATACATCATTGACAAAGCAGATCACTATTTAAATCTAATTTCGAAGGCAACATTATTGCTGGGGCACTACAGAGACGATAAGTATTAAATAAATGGAAATGTGTTTCGCTGATTGCATAAATGACCACGCAAATTATATTTTGATGTTTATGATAAAACTTATACAGCACGTTAAAAACAGCAGCCTATATATAGATGCATGTGCGCATGGCAATAATGCCTACCTGGTCGTAATTCAACCACAATTAGTGCAACAGCAAAGCATGACGTATATATATAGAAATCGGTGGCACTATAGTATCACCGATTTGTATATATATACGTCATGCTTTGCTGTTGCAGTAATTGTGGTTGAATTACGACCAGCTAGGCACTATTGCCATGCGTGATCATTTGCTTTTCTTGTTTTAAAATATCTGCCTGTACTTAGGGGAAACAGGCAGATCTCTGAAAACAAGAAAGGCTGAACACATCAGAAACGTTAAGGAACATAATAATGGTTCAAACATCGAAAAACATGCAACGCGAAAATCATTGACACAGGGAATTTCCGTAGTCGCCTAAAACTAGAAGTCCAGAATCATGGCATACAGCTGCCAAAGACAGGAATGCTGATAACAACTCAAAACCGCTTTCTCGACAATGTACAATCTTAATAAAGAAAACATAGTATCACCTTATCGTATTTCACAGTGCACATGTATATACACGTCATATCTAGCTTCATTTCACACTTTCACAGTTTATAAATCATTATAAATATACCCGTTGAAGGCTACAGACTGGTGGCCGAAAGCTCGTAAACAAATAAATATATTTTAGTCAGAGAACGTCTCACCATTTTCATTTATGTCTAATCCTGGCTACACATCTACGATTTTTAGTGGTTTATATTGTTCAACTATTTTTTAAAGCTCATTCAGTTGAAAACGGGTAAATAATTTAAACCACATAGGGCGAGTGTAATAGCCAACGCGGTCTGGTGATCAAGCAAAGTGGTGCAGTAAATAAACAACGCAGCTGAACGATAATTCCCTTGCTCGGAATTATTTTTATGTTTTAGAATCAATTATAGGCTAGAGTAAACCCCGCTTAAACAATTTAAGTGGCAAGGGCGTGATAGCGCTCATGTAGTCTAGTGGCCAATGCAAAATGTCTCAAGTCAACGAGTTTTTGGTCAAGTCCTGCCCTTGTCACAAACCCCATAGGCTTTTGTCTGGGGTAAGAATTATTATAAATATACACGCTAGATTAATTCAAAGTTATTTGAACCCATTCGCGAGCTTTTGTTCGCATTTCATCGAATAATATTTAATCATAGTCTGTCGAGGAAGATCTTGAAGTTGCTTTGAGTGTAATTACATTTTTAAATGTATGTACAAATTTATTCCTAAATAAATCCAATTGAGTCTTTTGCAATATCACAAATAATAAAAATCGATAAGATCACAACTTGAGCATACAGTAGGTTTCTGGTGCTACGAATTTTAAAATCCCATACTTTTGTAAGTAATAAAACATTTGAAAAATAAATGTGTGTTGAAATCAGCCTTCTCTTATACTCAGAGAAGACATTGTAAATTCTGATCAAACATACATTTCCAAATTTAATGACCCAGCTTTAGGCGTTCAATATATATCATTGAACAAAACAGATCACTATTTAAATCTAATGTCGAAGAACAACATTATTGCTGACTCTGAGGCACTACAGAGACGATAAGTATTAAATAAATGGAAATGTTGTTCACTGATTGCATAAATGATCACGCAAATTATATTTTGATGTTTATGATAAAACTTATACAGCACGTTAATAACAGCAGCCTATATTTAGATGCATGTGCGCATGGCAGTAGTGGCTACCTGGTCCTAATTCAACCACAATTAGTGAAACAGCAGAGCATGACGTATATATATACAAATCGTTGCTACTGTAGTATCACCGATTTGTATATATATACGTGATGCTCTGCTGTTGCACTGATTGTGGTTGAATTACGACCAGGTAGCCACTATTGCCATGCGTGATCATTTGCTTTTCTTGTTCTCAAATATCTGCCTGTATTTAGGAGAAACAGGCAGATCTCTGAAAACAAGAAAGGCTGAGCACATCAGAAACGTTAATGAAGGAACATAATAATGGGTCAAACATCGAACTAAAACATGCAACGCGAAAATCATTGACACAGGGAATTTCCGTAGTCGCCTAGCACTAGAATCATGTCATACAGCCAAAGACAGGAATGCTGATAACAACTCAAAACCGCTTCCTCGACAATGTACAACCTTAATAAAGAAAACATAGTATCACCTTATCGTATTTCACAGTGCACATGTATACACGTCATATCTAGCTTCATTTCACACTTTCACAGTTTATAAATCATTATAGATATACCCGTTGAAGGCTACAGACTGGTGGCCGAAAGCTCGTAAACAAATAAATATATTTTAGTCAGAGAACGTCTCACCCTTTTCATTTATGCCTAATCCTGGCTACACATCTACGATTTTTAGTGGTTTATATTGTTCAACTATTTTTTAAAGCTCATTCAGTTGAAAACGGGTAAATAATTTAAACCACATAGGGCGCGTGTAATAGCCAACGCGGTCTGGTGATCAAGCAAAGTGGTGCAGTAAATAAACAACGCAGCTGAACGATAATTCCCTTGCTCGGAATTATTTTTATGTTTTAGAATCAATTATAGGCTAGAGTAAACCCCGCTTAAACAATTTAAGTGGCAAGGGCGTGATAGCGCTCATGTAGTCTAGTGGCCAATGCAAAATGTCTCAAGTCAACGAGTTTTTGGTCAAGTCCTGCCCTTGTCACAAACCCCATAGGCTTTTGTCTGGGGTAAGAATTATTATAAATATACACGCTAGATTAATTCAAAGTTATTTGAACCCATTCGCGAGCTTTTGTTCGCATTTCATCGAATAATATTTAATCATAGTCTGTCGAGGAAGATCTTGAAGTTGCTTTGAGTGTAATTACATTTTTAAATGTATGTACAAATTTATTCCTAAATAAATCCAATTGAGTCTTTTGCAATATCACAAATAATAAAAATCGATAAGATCACAACTTGAGCATACAGTAGGTTTCTGGTGCTACGAATTTTAAAAGCCCATATGTTTGTAAGTAGAACATATGAAAAATAAATGTGTGTTGAAATCAGCCTTCCCTTATACTCAAAGAAGACCTTGAAATTCTGATCAAACATACATTTCCAAATTTAATGACCCAGCTTTAGGCGTTCAATATATATCATTGAACTAAACAGATCACTATTTAAATCTAATGTCGAAGAACAACATTATTGCTGACTCTGAGGCACTACAGAGACGATAAGTATTAAATAAATGGAAATGTTGTTCGCTGATTCCATAAATGATCACGGAAGTTATATTTTGATGTTTATGATACAACTTATATACAGCACGTTAATAACGGCATCCTATACATGGTGCACGTGCGCATGGCAATAGTGTCTACCCGGTCGTAATTCAACCACAATCACTGCAACAGCAAAGCATGAGGTATATATATACAAATCGGTGTTACTATATCTTGATGGTCTGATTCGAAGATACAGGGTTTTAGCACTTACGGTCTGGGGGCCGCTTCTACCCTCCCCTATATTTCGAACCAGAGGTGGTGGAGTTATAACACAGACGGTTGAGGCAGTCAATTCGATGTCGTTGTCGAAAGGCAACCGCATTTGGTGGGTTGTCGAGGCCAATTGTGCGAAGCCATCCGAGTGCCATCCGTGTGCAAATTTTTATTACAATACCCCGGTCCTTTTCACTATCGTCATGCTGTCTTTTATACCATTCCTAGACTAATCCTTCGAAGGTAGCAGAATTTCTCAGCTGACACCTTTTGCAACTTTCTAATTTAAATTGGTTACGCTAGTGTGCAATCTCTTATCATGCTTTTCAATAGCCCTAATGTAAGTGGTATAGCATAATTCTTTTCAATTATTTATTTGGGCTTTTTTGCAAAAAAAAAAAGATGGTTCCCACCGTTAAGAAAAACCATAGCATTTTGAGCACGGTGTTTTGTCCAATTTTTTTCGATGATTTTTTAAAACTGTTATTTTCTCCATTTACCAGAAATTTTGTCAGTGCGGTTAAGAACGAAATAAAAATTTTCATTTATCAGACTGTATGATACAAAGAAGTTGTGAAATTTTGACGACTTCTTTTCTAAAAAAGATTTCAAAATAGACAAAAAGATACTTTGGAAAGGGTCATAATTCTTCCACTTGACGAAAACTATTTAATGCATGGGCAGGAATTGATCCTAGCCACCTTTGTTGAGTCATTTTTACTTGACCACTGGATTACGTTGGTTATGAGGCTCCGGCAGGTGGGTTTAAGTTGTCTAAACGTTCTAGCCTATGCTTAATTCCTAAAACTGACCAAAGCCAGAACGATTTTTGGCAAAGCTAGGGAGGTATTGTTCCCGGACTCAGTGATTGATTTTGATGGATACATATTGTCTTTACCACTAGACTATGTTAGTTACCACTTTCCATGTTAGTTGCCACTTTCAAAGGGTTAAGAATTATCATAAATATACACGCTAGATTAAATCGAAGTTATTCGAGCCCATTCGCGAGCTTTTGTTCGCATTTCATCAAATAATATTTAATCATACTCTGTCGAGGAAGACCCTGAAGTTGCTTTTGAGTGTAATTACATTTTTAAATTATGTACAAATTTATTTCTAAATAAATCCAATTGAGTCTTTTGCAATATCACAAATAACAAAAATGGGTAAGATCACAACTTGAGCATATATTTTTGTGAGTAATAAAACATTTGAAAAATAAATGTGTGTTGAAATCAGCCTTCTCTTATACTCGAAGAAGATCTTGTAAATTCTGATCAAACATACTTTTCCAAATATAATGACCTAGCTATAGGCGTCCAATATATACATCATTGACAAAGCAGATCACTATTTAAATCTAATTTCGAAGGCAACATTATTGCTGGGGCACTACAGAGACGATAAGTATTAAATAAATGGAAATGTGTTTCGCTGATTGCATAAATGACCACGCAAATTATATTTTGATGTTTATGATAAAACTTATACAGCACGTTAAAAACAGCAGCCTATATATAGATGCATGTGCGCATGGCAATAATGCCTACCTGGTCGTAATTCAACCACAATTAGTGCAACAGCAAAGCATGACGTATATATATAGAAATCGGTGGCACTATAGTATCACCGATTTGTATATATATACGTCATGCTTTGCTGTTGCAGTAATTGTGGTTGAATTACGACCAGCTAGGCACTATTGCCATGCGTGATCATTTGCTTTTCTTGTTTTAAAATATCTGCCTGTACTTAGGGGAAACAGGCAGATCTCTGAAAACAAGAAAGGCTGAACACATCAGAAACGTTAAGGAACATAATAATGGTTCAAACATCGAAAAACATGCAACGCGAAAATCATTGACACAGGGAATTTCCGTAGTCGCCTAAAACTAGAAGTCCAGAATCATGGCATACAGCTGCCAAAGACAGGAATGCTGATAACAACTCAAAACCGCTTTCTCGACAATGTACAATCTTAATAAAGAAAACATAGTATCACCTTATCGTATTTCACAGTGCACATGTATATACACGTCATATCTAGCTTCATTTCACACTTTCACAGTTTATAAATCATTATAAATATACCCGTTGAAGGCTACAGACTGGTGGCCGAAAGCTCGTAAACAAATAAATATATTTTAGTCAGAGAACGTCTCACCATTTTCATTTATGTCTAATCCTGGCTACACATCTACGATTTTTAGTGGTTTATATTGTTCAACTATTTTTTAAAGCTCATTCAGTTGAAAACGGGTAAATAATTTAAACCACATAGGGCGAGTGTAATAGCCAACGCGGTCTGGTGATCAAGCAAAGTGGTGCAGTAAATAAACAACGCAGCTGAACGATAATTCCCTTGCTCGGAATTATTTTTATGTTTTAGAATCAATTATAGGCTAGAGTAAACCCCGCTTAAACAATTTAAGTGGCAAGGGCGTGATAGCGCTCATGTAGTCTAGTGGCCAATGCAAAATGTCTCAAGTCAACGAGTTTTTGGTCAAGTCCTGCCCTTGTCACAAACCCCATAGGCTTTTGTCTGGGGTAAGAATTATTATAAATATACACGCTAGATTAATTCAAAGTTATTTGAACCCATTCGCGAGCTTTTGTTCGCATTTCATCGAATAATATTTAATCATAGTCTGTCGAGGAAGATCTTGAAGTTGCTTTGAGTGTAATTACATTTTTAAATGTATGTACAAATTTATTCCTAAATAAATCCAATTGAGTCTTTTGCAATATCACAAATAATAAAAATCGATAAGATCACAACTTGAGCATACAGTAGGTTTCTGGTGCTACGAATTTTAAAATCCCATACTTTTGTAAGTAATAAAACATTTGAAAAATAAATGTGTGTTGAAATCAGCCTTCTCTTATACTCAGAGAAGACATTGTAAATTCTGATCAAACATACATTTCCAAATTTAATGACCCAGCTTTAGGCGTTCAATATATATCATTGAACAAAACAGATCACTATTTAAATCTAATGTCGAAGAACAACATTATTGCTGACTCTGAGGCACTACAGAGACGATAAGTATTAAATAAATGGAAATGTTGTTCACTGATTGCATAAATGATCACGCAAATTATATTTTGATGTTTATGATAAAACTTATACAGCACGTTAATAACAGCAGCCTATATTTAGATGCATGTGCGCATGGCAGTAGTGGCTACCTGGTCCTAATTCAACCACAATTAGTGAAACAGCAGAGCATGACGTATATATATACAAATCGTTGCTACTGTAGTATCACCGATTTGTATATATATACGTGATGCTCTGCTGTTGCACTGATTGTGGTTGAATTACGACCAGGTAGCCACTATTGCCATGCGTGATCATTTGCTTTTCTTGTTCTCAAATATCTGCCTGTATTTAGGAGAAACAGGCAGATCTCTGAAAACAAGAAAGGCTGAGCACATCAGAAACGTTAATGAAGGAACATAATAATGGGTCAAACATCGAACTAAAACATGCAACGCGAAAATCATTGACACAGGGAATTTCCGTAGTCGCCTAGCACTAGAATCATGTCATACAGCCAAAGACAGGAATGCTGATAACAACTCAAAACCGCTTCCTCGACAATGTACAACCTTAATAAAGAAAACATAGTATCACCTTATCGTATTTCACAGTGCACATGTATACACGTCATATCTAGCTTCATTTCACACTTTCACAGTTTATAAATCATTATAGATATACCCGTTGAAGGCTACAGACTGGTGGCCGAAAGCTCGTAAACAAATAAATATATTTTAGTCAGAGAACGTCTCACCCTTTTCATTTATGCCTAATCCTGGCTACACATCTACGATTTTTAGTGGTTTATATTGTTCAACTATTTTTTAAAGCTCATTCAGTTGAAAACGGGTAAATAATTTAAACCACATAGGGCGCGTGTAATAGCCAACGCGGTCTGGTGATCAAGCAAAGTGGTGCAGTAAATAAACAACGCAGCTGAACGATAATTCCCTTGCTCGGAATTATTTTTATGTTTTAGAACAATTATAGGCTAGAGTAAACCCCGCTTAAACAATTTAAGTGGCAAGGGCGTGAAAGGATTCATGTAGTCTAGTGGCCAATGCAAAATGTCTCAAGTCAACGAGTTTTTGGTCAAATCTTGCCCTTGTCACAAACCCCATAGGCTTTTGTCTGGGGTAAGAATTATAATAAATATACACGCTAGATTAATTCAAAGTTATTTGAACCCATTCGCGAGCTTTTGTTCGCATTTCATCGAATAATATTTAATCATAGTCTGTCGAGGAAGATCTTGAAGTTGCTTTGAGTGTAATTACATTTTTAAATGTATGTACAAATTTATTCCTAAATAAATCCAATTGAGTCTTTTGCAATATCACAAATAATAAAAATCGATAAGATCACAACTTGAGCATACAGTAGGTTTCTGGTGCTACGAATTTTAAAAGCCCATATGTTTGTAAGTAGAACATATGAAAAATAAATGTGTGTTGAAATCAGCCTTCCCTTATACTCAAAGAAGACCTTGAAATTCTGATCAAACATACATTTCCAAATTTAATGACCCAGCTTTAGGCGTTCAATATATATCATTGAACTAAACAGATCACTATTTAAATCTAATGTCGAAGAACAACATTATTGCTGACTCTGAGGCACTACAGAGACGATAAGTATTAAATAAATGGAAATGTTGTTCGCTGATTCCATAAATGATCACGGAAGTTATATTTTGATGTTTATGATACAACTTATATACAGCACGTTAATAACGGCATCCTATACATGGTGCACGTGCGCATGGCAATAGTGTCTACCCGGTCGTAATTCAACCACAATCACTGCAACAGCAAAGCATGAGGTATATATATACAAATCGGTGTTACTATATCTTGATGGTCTGATTCGAAGATACAGGGTTTTAGCACTTACGGTCTGGGGGCCGCTTCTACCCTCCCCTATATTTCGAACCAGAGGTGGTGGAGTTATAACACAGACGGTTGAGGCAGTCAATTCGATGTCGTTGTCGAAAGGCAACCGCATTTGGTGGGTTGTCGAGGCCAATTGTGCGAAGCCATCCGAGTGCCATCCGTGTGCAAATTTTTATTACAATACCCCGGTCCTTTTCACTATCGTCATGCTGTCTTTTATACCATTCCTAGACTAATCCTTCGAAGGTAGCAGAATTTCTCAGCTGACACTTTTTGCAACTTTCTAATTTAAATTGGTTACGCTAGTGTGCAATCTCTTATCATGCTTTTCAATAGCCCTAATGTAAGTGGTATAGCATAATTCTTTTCAATTATTTATTTGGGCTTTTTTGCAAAAAAAAAAAGATGGTTCCCACCGTTAAGAAAAACCATAGCATTTTGAGCACGGTGTTTTGTCCAATTTTTTTCGATGATTTTTTAAAACTGTTATTTTCTCCATTTACCAGAAATTTTGTCAGTGCGGTTAAGAACGAAATAAAAATTTTCATTTATCAGACTGTATGATACAAAGAAGTTGTGAAATTTTGACGACTTCTTTTCTAAAAAAGATTTCAAAATAGACAAAAAGATACTTTGGAAAGGGTCATAATTCTTCCACTTGACGAAAACTATTTAATGCATGGGCAGGAATTGATCCTAGCCACCTTTGTTGAGTCATTTTTACTTGACCACTGGATTACGTTGGTTATGAGGCTCCGGCAGGTGGGTTTAAGTTGTCTAAACGTTCTAGCCTATGCTTAATTCCTAAAACTGACCAAAGCCAGAACGATTTTTGGCAAAGCTAGGGAGGTATTGTTCCCGGACTCAGTGATTGATTTTGATGGATACATATTGTCTTTACCACTAGACTATGTTAGTTACCACTTTCCATGTTAGTTGCCACTTTCAAAGGGTTAAGAATTATCATAAATATACACGCTAGATTAAATCGAAGTTATTCGAGCCCATTCGCGAGCTTTTGTTCGCATTTCATCAAATAATATTTAATCATACTCTGTCGAGGAAGACCCTGAAGTTGCTTTTGAGTGTAATTACATTTTTAAATTATGTACAAATTTATTTCTAAATAAATCCAATTGAGTCTTTTGCAATATCACAAATAACAAAAATGGGTAAGATCACAACTTGAGCATATATTTTTGTGAGTAATAAAACATTTGAAAAATAAATGTGTGTTGAAATCAGCCTTCTCTTATACTCGAAGAAGATCTTGTAAATTCTGATCAAACATACTTTTCCAAATATAATGACCTAGCTATAGGCGTCCAATATATACATCATTGACAAAGCAGATCACTATTTAAATCTAATTTCGAAGGCAACATTATTGCTGGGGCACTACAGAGACGATAAGTATTAAATAAATGGAAATGTGTTTCGCTGATTGCATAAATGACCACGCAAATTATATTTTGATGTTTATGATAAAACTTATACAGCACGTTAAAAACAGCAGCCTATATATAGATGCATGTGCGCATGGCAATAATGCCTACCTGGTCGTAATTCAACCACAATTAGTGCAACAGCAAAGCATGACGTATATATATAGAAATCGGTGGCACTATAGTATCACCGATTTGTATATATATACGTCATGCTTTGCTGTTGCAGTAATTGTGGTTGAATTACGACCAGCTAGGCACTATTGCCATGCGTGATCATTTGCTTTTCTTGTTTTAAAATATCTGCCTGTACTTAGGGGAAACAGGCAGATCTCTGAAAACAAGAAAGGCTGAACACATCAGAAACGTTAAGGAACATAATAATGGTTCAAACATCGAAAAACATGCAACGCGAAAATCATTGACACAGGGAATTTCCGTAGTCGCCTAAAACTAGAAGTCCAGAATCATGGCATACAGCTGCCAAAGACAGGAATGCTGATAACAACTCAAAACCGCTTTCTCGACAATGTACAATCTTAATAAAGAAAACATAGTATCACCTTATCGTATTTCACAGTGCACATGTATATACACGTCATATCTAGCTTCATTTCACACTTTCACAGTTTATAAATCATTATAAATATACCCGTTGAAGGCTACAGACTGGTGGCCGAAAGCTCGTAAACAAATAAATATATTTTAGTCAGAGAACGTCTCACCATTTTCATTTATGTCTAATCCTGGCTACACATCTACGATTTTTAGTGGTTTATATTGTTCAACTATTTTTTAAAGCTCATTCAGTTGAAAACGGGTAAATAATTTAAACCACATAGGGCGAGTGTAATAGCCAACGCGGTCTGGTGATCAAGCAAAGTGGTGCAGTAAATAAACAACGCAGCTGAACGATAATTCCCTTGCTCGGAATTATTTTTATGTTTTAGAATCAATTATAGGCTAGAGTAAACCCCGCTTAAACAATTTAAGTGGCAAGGGCGTGATAGCGCTCATGTAGTCTAGTGGCCAATGCAAAATGTCTCAAGTCAACGAGTTTTTGGTCAAATCCTGCCCTTGTCACAAACCCCATAGGCTTTTGTCTGGGGTAAGAATTATTATAAATATACACGCTAGATTAGTTCAAAGTTATTTGAACCCATTCGCGAGCTTTTGTTCGCATTTCATCGAATAATATTTAATCATAGTCTGTCGAGGAAGATCTTGAAGTTGCTTTGAGTGTAATTACATTTTTAAATGTATGTACAAATTTATTCCTAAATAAATCCAATTGAGTCTTTTGCAATATCACAAATAATAAAAATCGATAAGATCACAACTTGAGCATACAGTAGGTTTCTGGTGCTACGAATTTTAAAATCCCATACTTTTGTAAGTAATAAAACATTTGAAAAATAAATGTGTGTTGAAATCAGCCTTCTCTTATACTCAGAGAAGACATTGTAAATTCTGATCAAACATACATTTCCAAATTTAATGACCCAGCTTTAGGCGTTCAATATATATCATTGAACAAAACAGATCACTATTTAAATCTAATGTCGAAGAACAACATTATTGCTGACTCTGAGGCACTACAGAGACGATAAGTATTAAATAAATGGAAATGTTGTTCACTGATTGCATAAATGATCACGCAAATTATATTTTGATGTTTATGATAAAACTTATACAGCACGTTAATAACAGCAGCCTATATTTAGATGCATGTGCGCATGGCAGTAGTGGCTACCTGGTCCTAATTCAACCACAATTAGTGAAACAGCAGAGCATGACGTATATATATACAAATCGTTGCTACTGTAGTATCACCGATTTGTATATATATACGTGATGCTCTGCTGTTGCACTGATTGTGGTTGAATTACGACCAGGTAGCCACTATTGCCATGCGTGATCATTTGCTTTTCTTGTTCTCAAATATCTGCCTGTATTTAGGAGAAACAGGCAGATCTCTGAAAACAAGAAAGGCTGAACACATCAGAAACGTTAATGAAGGAACATAATAATGGGTCAAACATCGAACTAAAACATGCAACGCGAAAATCATTGACACAGGGAATTTCCGTAGTCGCCTAGCACTAGAATCATGTCATACAGCCAAAGACAGGAATGCTGATAACAACTCAAAACCGCTTCCTCGACAATGTACAACCTTAATAAAGAAAACATAGTATCACCTTATCGTATTTCACAGTGCACATGTATACACGTCATATCTAGCTTCATTTCACACTTTCACAGTTTATAAATCATTATAAATATACCCGTTGAAGGCTACAGACTGGTGGCCGAAAGCTCGTAAACAAATAAATATATTTTAGTCAGAGAACGTCTCACCCTTTTCATTTATGCCTAATCCTGGCTACACTTCTACGATTTTTAGTGGTTTATATTGTTCAACTATTTTTTAAAGCTCATTCAGTTGAAAACGGGTAAATAATTTAAACCACATAGGGCGAGTGTAATAGCCAACGCGGTCTGGTGATCAAGCAAAGTGGTGCAGTAAATAAACAACGCAGCTGAACGATAATTCCCTTGCTCGGAATTATTTTTATGTTTTAGAACAATTATAGGCTAGAGTAAACCCCGCTTAAACAATTTAAGTGGCAAGGGCGTGAAAGGATTCATGTAGTCTAGTGGCCAATGCAAAATGTCTCAAGTCAACGAGTTTTTGGTCAAATCTTGCCCTTGTCACAAACCCCATAGGCTTTTGTCTGGGGTAAGAATTATAATAAATATACACGCTAGATTAATTCAAAGTTATTTGAACCCATTCGCGAGCTTTTGTTCGCATTTCATCGAATAATATTTAATCATAGTCTGTCGAGGAAGATCTTGAAGTTGCTTTGAGTGTAATTACATTTTTAAATGTATGTACAAATTTATTCCTAAATAAATCCAATTGAGTCTTTTGCAATATCACAAATAATAAAAATCGATAAGATCACAACTTGAGCATACAGTAGGTTTCTGGTGCTACGAATTTTAAAAGCCCATATGTTTGTAAGTAGAACATATGAAAAATAAATGTGTGTTGAAATCAGCCTTCCCTTATACTCAAAGAAGACCTTGAAATTCTGATCAAACATACATTTCCAAATTTAATGACCCAGCTTTAGGCGTTCAATATATATCATTGAACTAAACAGATCACTATTCAAATCTAATGTCGAAGAACAACATTATTGCTGACTCTGAGGCACTACAGAGACGATAAGTATTAAATAAATGGAAATGTTGTTCGCTGATTCCATAAATGATCACGGAAATTATATTTTGATGTTTATGATACAACTTATATACAGCACGTTAATAACGGCATCCTATACATGGTGCACGTGCGCATGGCAATAGTGTCTACCCGGTCGTAATTCAACCACAATCACTGCAACAGCAAAGCATGAGGTATATATATACAAATCGGTGTTACTATATCTTGATGGTCTGATTCGAAGATACAGGGTTTTAGCACTTACGGTCTGGGGGCCGCTTCTACCCTCCCCTATATTTCGAACCAGAGGTGGTGGAGTTATAACACAGACGGTTGAGGCAGTCAATTCGATGTCGTTGTCGAAAGGCAACCGCATTTGGTGGATTGTCGAGGCCAATTGTGCGAAGCCATCCGAGTGCCATCCGTGTGCAAACTTTTATTACAATACCCCGGTCCTTTTCACTATCGTCATGCTGTCTTTTATACCATTCCTAGACTAATCCTTCGAAGGTAGCAGAATTTCTCAGCTGACACCTTTTGCAACTTTCTAATTTAAATTGGTTACGCTAGTGTGCAATCTCTTATCATGCTTTTCAATAGCCCTAATGTAAGTGGTATAGCATAATTCTTTTCAATTATTTATTTGGGCTTTTTTGCAAAAAAAAAAAGATGGTTCCCACCGTTAAGAAAAACCATAGCATTTTGAGCACGGTGTTTTGTCCAATTTTTTTCGATGATTTTTTAAAACTGTTATTTTCTCCATTTACCAGAAATTTTGTCAGTGCGGTTAAGAACGAAATAAAAATTTTCATTTATCAGACTGTATGATACAAAGAAGTTGTGAAATTTTGACGACTTCTTTTCTAAAAAAGATTTCAAAATAGACAAAAAGATACTTTGGAAAGGGTCATAATTCTTCCACTTGACGAAAACTATTTAATGCATGGGCAGGAATTGATCCTAGCCACCTTTGTTGAGTCATTTTTACTTGACCACTGGATTACGTTGGTTATGAGGCTCCGGCAGGTGGGTTTAAGTTGTCTAAACGTTCTAGCCTATGCTTAATTCCTAAAACTGACCAAAGCCAGAACGATTTTTGGCAAAGCTAGGGAGGTATTGTTCCCGGACTCAGTGATTGATTTTGATGGATACATATTGTCTTTACCACTAGACTATGTTTGTTACCACTTTCCATGTTAGTTGCTACTTTCAAAGGGTTAAGAATTATCATAAATATACACGCTAGATTAAATCGAAGTTATTCGAGCCCATTCGCGAGCTTTTGTTCGCATTTCATCAAATAATATTTAATCATACTCTGTCGAGGAAGACCCTGAAGTTGCTTTTGAGTGTAATTACATTTTTAAATTATGTACAAATTTATTTCTAAATAAATCCAATTGAGTCTTTTGCAATATCACAAATAACAAAAATGGGTAAGATCACAACTTGAGCATATATTTTTGTGAGTAATAAAACATTTGAAAAATAAATGTGTGTTGAAATCAGCCTTCTCTTATACTCGAAGAAGATCTTGTAAATTCTGATCAAACATACTTTTCCAAATATAATGACCTAGCTATAGGCGTCCAATATATACATCATTGACAAAGCAGATCACTATTTAAATCTAATTTCGAAGGCAACATTATTGCTGGGGCACTACAGAGACGATAAGTATTAAATAAATGGAAATGTGTTTCGCTGATTGCATAAATGACCACGCAAATTATATTTTGATGTTTATGATAAAACTTATACAGCACGTTAAAAACAGCAGCCTATATATAGATGCATGTGCGCATGGCAATAATGCCTACCTGGTCGTAATTCAACCACAATTAGTGCAACAGCAAAGCATGACGTATATATATAGAAATCGGTGGCACTATAGTATCACCGATTTGTATATATATACGTCATGCTTTGCTGTTGCAGTAATTGTGGTTGAATTACGACCAGCTAGGCACTATTGCCATGCGTGATCATTTGCTTTTCTTGTTTTAAAATATCTGCCTGTACTTAGGGGAAACAGGCAGATCTCTGAAAACAAGAAAGGCTGAACACATCAGAAACGTTAAGGAACATAATAATGGTTCAAACATCGAAAAACATGCAACGCGAAAATCATTGACACAGGGAATTTCCGTAGTCGCCTAAAACTAGAAGTCCAGAATCATGGCATACAGCTGCCAAAGACAGGAATGCTGATAACAACTCAAAACCGCTTTCTCGACAATGTACAATCTTAATAAAGAAAACATAGTATCACCTTATCGTATTTCACAGTGCACATGTATATACACGTCATATCTAGCTTCATTTCACACTTTCACAGTTTATAAATCATTATAAATATACCCGTTGAAGGCTACAGACTGGTGGCCGAAAGCTCGTAAACAAATAAATATATTTTAGTCAGAGAACGTCTCACCATTTTCATTTATGTCTAATCCTGGCTACACATCTACGATTTTTAGTGGTTTATATTGTTCAACTATTTTTTAAAGCTCATTCAGTTGAAAACGGGTAAATAATTTAAACCACATAGGGCGAGTGTAATAGCCAACGCGGTCTGGTGATCAAGCAAAGTGGTGCAGTAAATAAACAACGCAGCTGAACGATAATTCCCTTGCTCGGAATTATTTTTATGTTTTAGAATCAATTATAGGCTAGAGTAAACCCCGCTTAAACAATTTAAGTGGCAAAGGCGTGATAGCGCTCATGTAGTCTAGTGGCCAATGCAAAATGTCTCAAGTCAACGAGTTTTTGGTCAAGTCCTGCCCTTGTCACAAACCCCATAGGCTTTTGTCTGGGGTAAGAATTATTATAAATATACACGCTAGATTAATTCAAAGTTATTTGAACCCATTCGCGAGCTTTTGTTCGCATTTCATCGAATAATATTTAATCATAGTCTGTCGAGGAAGATCTTGAAGTTGCTTTGAGTGTAATTACATTTTTGAATGTATGTACAAATTTATTCCTAAATAAATCCAATTGAGTCTTTTGCAATATCACAAATAATAAAAATCGATAAGATCACAACTTGAGCATACAGTAGGTTTCTGGTGCTACGAATTTTAAAATCCCATACTTTTGTAAGTAATAAAACATTTGAAAAATAAATGTGTGTTGAAATCAGCCTTCTCTTATACTCAGAGAAGACATTGTAAATTCTGATCAAACATACATTTCCAAATTTAATGACCCAGCTTTAGGCGTTCAATATATATCATTGAACAAAACAGATCACTATTTAAATCTAATGTCGAAGAACAACATTATTGCTGACTCTGAGGCACTACAGAGACGATAAGTATTAAATAAATGGAAATGTTGTTCACTGATTGCATAAATGATCACGCAAATTATATTTTGATGTTTATGATAAAATTTATACAGCACGTTAATAACAGCAGCCTATATTTAGATGCATGTGCGCATGGCAGTAGTGGCTACCTGGTCCTAATTCAACCACAATTAGTGAAACAGCAGAGCATGACGTATATATATACAAATCGTTGCTACTGTAGTATCACCGATTTGTATATATATACGTGATGCTCTGCTGTTGCACTGATTGTGGTTGAATTACGACCAGGTAGCCACTATTGCCATGCGTGATCATTTGCTTTTCTTGTTCTCAAATATCTGCCTGTATTTAGGAGAAACAGGCAGATCTCTGAAAACAAGAAAGGCTGAACACATCAGAAACGTTAATGAAGGAACATAATAATGGGTCAAACATCGAACTAAAACATGCAACGCGAAAATCATTGACACAGGGAATTTCCGTAGTCGCCTAGCACTAGAATCATGTCATACAGCCAAAGACAGGAATGCTGATAACAACTCAAAACCGCTTCCTCGACAATGTACAACCTTAATAAAGAAAACATAGTATCACCTTATCGTATTTCACAGTGCACATGTATACACGTCATATCTAGCTTCATTTCACACTTTCACAGTTTATAAATCATTATAAATATACCCGTTGAAGGCTACAGACTGGTGGCCGAAAGCTCGTAAACAAATAAATATATTTTAGTCAGAGAACGTCTCACCCTTTTCATTTATGCCTAATCCTGGCTACACATCTACGATTTTTAGTGGTTTATATTGTTCAACTATTTTTTAAAGCTCATTCAGTTGAAAACGGGTAAATAATTTAAACCACATAGGGCGAGTGTAATAGCCAACGCGGTCTGGTGATCAAGCAAAGTGGTGCAGTAAATAAACAACGCAGCTGAACGATAATTCCCTTGCTCGGAATTATTTTTATGTTTTAGAACAATTATAGGCTAGAGTAAACCCCGCTTAAACAATTTAAGTGGCAAGGGCGTGAAAGGATTCATGTAGTCTAGTGGCCAATGCAAAATGTCTCAAGTCAACGAGTTTTTGGTCAAATCTTGCCCTTGTCACAAACCCCATAGGCTTTTGTCTGGGGTAAGAATTATAATAAATATACACGCTAGATTAATTCAAAGTTATTTGAACCCATTCGCGAGCTTTTGTTCGCATTTCATCGAATAATATTTAATCATAGTCTGTCGAGGAAGATCTTGAAGTTGCTTTGAGTGTAATTACATTTTTAAATGTATGTACAAATTTATTCCTAAATAAATCCAATTGAGTCTTTTGCAATATCACAAATAATAAAAATCGATAAGATCACAACTTGAGCATACAGTAGGTTTCTGGTGCTACGAATTTTAAAAGCCCATATGTTTGTAAGTAGAACATATGAAAAATAAATGTGTGTTGAAATCAGCCTTCCCTTATACTCAAAGAAGACCTTGAAATTCTGATCAAACATACATTTCCAAATTTAATGACCCAGCTTTAGGCGTTCAATATATATCATTGAACTAAACAGATCACTATTCAAATCTAATGTCGAAGAACAACATTATTGCTGACTCTGAGGCACTACAGAGACGATAAGTATTAAATAAATGGAAATGTTGTTCGCTGATTCCATAAATGATCACGGAAATTATATTTTGATGTTTATGATACAACTTATATACAGCACGTTAATAACGGCATCCTATACATGGTGCACGTGCGCATGGCAATAGTGTCTACCCGGTCGTAATTCAACCACAATCACTGCAACAGCAAAGCATGAGGTATATATATACAAATCGGTGTTACTATATCTTGATGGTCTGATTCGAAGATACAGGGTTTTAGCACTTACGGTCTGGGGGCCGCTTCTACCCTCCCCTATATTTCGAACCAGAGGTGGTGGAGTTATAACACAGACGGTTGAGGCAGTCAATTCGATGTCGTTGTCGAAAGGCAACCGCATTTGGTGGATTGTCGAGGCCAATTGTGCGAAGCCATCCGAGTGCCATCCGTGTGCAAACTTTTATTACAATACCCCGGTCCTTTTCACTATCGTCATGCTGTCTTTTATACCATTCCTAGACTAATCCTTCGAAGGTAGCAGAATTTCTCAGCTGACACCTTTTGCAACTTTCTAATTTAAATTGGTTACGCTAGTGTGCAATCTCTTATCATGCTTTTCAATAGCCCTAATGTAAGTGGTATAGCATAATTCTTTTCAATTATTTATTTGGGCTTTTTTGCAAAAAAAAAAAGATGGTTCCCACCGTTAAGAAAAACCATAGCATTTTGAGCACGGTGTTTTGTCCAATTTTTTTCGATGATTTTTTAAAACTGTTATTTTCTCCATTTACCAGAAATTTTGTCAGTGCGGTTAAGAACGAAATAAAAATTTTCATTTATCAGACTGTATGATACAAAGAAGTTGTGAAATTTTGACGACTTCTTTTCTAAAAAAGATTTCAAAATAGACAAAAAGATACTTTGGAAAGGGTCATAATTCTTCCACTTGACGAAAACTATTTAATGCATGGGCAGGAATTGATCCTAGCCACCTTTGTTGAGTCATTTTTACTTGACCACTGGATTACGTTGGTTATGAGGCTCCGGCAGGTGGGTTTAAGTTGTCTAAACGTTCTAGCCTATGCTTAATTCCTAAAACTGACCAAAGCCAGAACGATTTTTGGCAAAGCTAGGGAGGTATTGTTCCCGGACTCAGTGATTGATTTTGATGGATACATATTGTCTTTACCACTAGACTATGTTTGTTACCACTTTCCATGTTAGTTGCTACTTTCAAAGGGTTAAGAATTATCATAAATATACACGCTAGATTAAATCGAAGTTATTCGAGCCCATTCGCGAGCTTTTGTTCGCATTTCATCAAATAATATTTAATCATACTCTGTCGAGGAAGACCCTGAAGTTGCTTTTGAGTGTAATTACATTTTTAAATTATGTACAAATTTATTTCTAAATAAATCCAATTGAGTCTTTTGCAATATCACAAATAACAAAAATGGGTAAGATCACAACTTGAGCATATATTTTTGTGAGTAATAAAACATTTGAAAAATAAATGTGTGTTGAAATCAGCCTTCTCTTATACTCGAAGAAGATCTTGTAAATTCTGATCAAACATACTTTTCCAAATATAATGACCTAGCTATAGGCGTCCAATATATACATCATTGACAAAGCAGATCACTATTTAAATCTAATTTCGAAGGCAACATTATTGCTGGGGCACTACAGAGACGATAAGTATTAAATAAATGGAAATGTGTTTCGCTGATTGCATAAATGACCACGCAAATTATATTTTGATGTTTATGATAAAACTTATACAGCACGTTAAAAACAGCAGCCTATATATAGATGCATGTGCGCATGGCAATAATGCCTACCTGGTCGTAATTCAACCACAATTAGTGCAACAGCAAAGCATGACGTATATATATAGAAATCGGTGGCACTATAGTATCACCGATTTGTATATATATACGTCATGCTTTGCTGTTGCAGTAATTGTGGTTGAATTACGACCAGCTAGGCACTATTGCCATGCGTGATCATTTGCTTTTCTTGTTTTAAAATATCTGCCTGTACTTAGGGGAAACAGGCAGATCTCTGAAAACAAGAAAGGCTGAACACATCAGAAACGTTAAGGAACATAATAATGGTTCAAACATCGAAAAACATGCAACGCGAAAATCATTGACACAGGGAATTTCCGTAGTCGCCTAAAACTAGAAGTCCAGAATCATGGCATACAGCTGCCAAAGACAGGAATGCTGATAACAACTCAAAACCGCTTTCTCGACAATGTACAATCTTAATAAAGAAAACATAGTATCACCTTATCGTATTTCACAGTGCACATGTATATACACGTCATATCTAGCTTCATTTCACACTTTCACAGTTTATAAATCATTATAAATATACCCGTTGAAGGCTACAGACTGGTGGCCGAAAGCTCGTAAACAAATAAATATATTTTAGTCAGAGAACGTCTCACCATTTTCATTTATGTCTAATCCTGGCTACACATCTACGATTTTTAGTGGTTTATATTGTTCAACTATTTTTTAAAGCTTATTCAGTTGAAAACGGGTAAATAATTTAAACCACATAGGGCGAGTGTAATAGCCAACGCGGTCTGGTGATCAAGCAAAGTGGTGCAGTAAATAAACAACGCAGCTGAACGATAATTCCCTTGCTCGGAATTATTTTTATGTTTTAGAATCAATTATAGGCTAGAGTAAACCCCGCTTAAACAATTTAAGTGGCAAGGGCGTGATAGCGCTCATGTAGTCTAGTGGCCAATGCAAAATGTCTCAAGTCAACGAGTTTTTGGTCAAGTCCTGCCCTTGTCACAAACCCCATAGGCTTTTGTCTGGGGTAAGAATTATTATAAATATACACGCTAGATTAATTCAAAGTTATTTGAACCCATTCGCGAGCTTTTGTTCGCATTTCATCGAATAATATTTAATCATAGTCTGTCGAGGAAGATCTTGAAGTTGCTTTGAGTGTAATTACATTTTTAAATGTATGTACAAATTTATTCCTAAATAAATCCAATTGAGTCTTTTGCAATATCACAAATAATAAAAATCGATAAGATCACAACTTGAGCATACAGTAGGTTTCTGGTGCTACGAATTTTAAAATCCCATACTTTTGTAAGTAATAAAACATTTGAAAAATAAATGTGTGTTGAAATCAGCCTTCTCTTATACTCAGAGAAGACATTGTAAATTCTGATCAAACATACATTTCCAAATTTAATGACCCAGCTTTAGGCGTTCAATATATATCATTGAACAAAACAGATCACTATTTAAATCTAATGTCGAAGAACAACATTATTGCTGACTCTGAGGCACTACAGAGACGATAAGTATTAAATAAATGGAAATGTTGTTCACTGATTGCATAAATGATCACGCAAATTATATTTTGATGTTTATGATAAAACTTATACAGCACGTTAATAACAGCAGCCTATATTTAGATGCATGTGCGCATGGCAGTAGTGGCTACCTGGTCCTAATTCAACCACAATTAGTGAAACAGCAGAGCATGACGTATATATATACAAATCGTTGCTACTGTAGTATCACCGATTTGTATATATATACGTGATGCTCTGCTGTTGCACTGATTGTGGTTGAATTACGACCAGGTAGCCACTATTGCCATGCGTGATCATTTGCTTTTCTTGTTCTCAAATATCTGCCTGTATTTAGGAGAAACAGGCAGATCTCTGAAAACAAGAAAGGCTGAACACATCAGAAACGTTAATGAAGGAACATAATAATGGGTCAAACATCGAACTAAAACATGCAACGCGAAAATCATTGACACAGGGAATTTCCGTAGTCGCCTAACACTAGAATCATGTCATACAGCCAAAGACAGGAATGCTGATAACAACTCAAAACCGCTTCCTCGACAATGTACAATCTTAATAAAGAAAACATAGTATCACCTTATCGTATTTCACAGTGCACATGTATACACGTCATATCTAGCTTTATTTGACACTTTCGCAGTTTATAAGTCATTATAAATATACCCGTTGAAGGCTACAGACTGGTGGCCGAAAGCTCGTAAACAAATAAATATATTTTAGTCAGAGAACGTCTCACCTTTTTCATTTATGTCTAATCCTGGCTACACATCTACGATTTTTAGTGGTTTATATTGTTTAACCATTTCTGGCAATAGTGCCTACCTTGTCGTAATTCAACCACGATTAGTGCAACTGCAGAGCATCACGTATATATATACAATTCGAAGATACAGGGTTTTAGCACTTATGGTCTGTGGGCCGCTTCTACCCTCCCCTATAATTCGAACCAGAGGTGGTGGAGTCATGATACAGACGGTTGAGGCAGTCAATTCGATGTCGTTGTCGAAAGGCAACCGCATTTGGTTGGTTGTCGAAGCCAATTGTGCGAAGGCATCCGCGTGCCATCCGTGTGCAAACTTTTATTACAATACCTGGTCCTTTTCACTATCGTCATGCTCTCTTTTATACCATTGCTAGGCTAATCCTTCGAAGGTAGCAGAATTCCTGACACCTTTTGAACTTTTTAATTTAAATTGATTACGCTAGTGTGCAATCTCTTATGAGGCTTTTCAATAGCCCTAATGTAAGTGGTATAGCGTAATTCTTTTCAATTATTTATTTTGGGTTTTTTCGCAAAAAAAAAAACTATAGCATTTTGAGCACGGTTTTTTGTTCAATTTTTTTCGACGATTAGTTTAGAACTGTTATTTTTTCCATTTACCAGAAACTTTGCCAGTGCGGTTAACAACGAAATAAAAATTTTTGTTTATCAGACTGTATGATACAAAGAAGTTGTCAAATTTTGACGAATTTTTTTCGAAGAAAAAATTCAAAATAGATCAAACGATACTTTGGAAAGGGTCATAATTTTTACACTAGACGAAAATTATTTAATGCAAAGACAGGAATTGATCCTAGCCACTTTTGTTGAGTCATTTGTATTTGACCACTGGATTACGTTGGTTATGTTGTCTAAACGTTCTAGCCTATGATAAAACTGACCAAAGCCAGAACGATTTTTGGCAAAGCTAGGCAGGTATTGTTCCCGGACAGGAGTGACTGATTCTGATGGATACACATTGTCTTTACCACTAGACTATGTTAGTTACCACTTTCTATGTTAGTTACCATAGGCCACTTTCAAAGGGTTAAGAATTATTGAAAACAAAATTTCTGCTGTTCTTTCAATTCCACCCCACATTTCGAACGAAACATATTGTGATTTTTGAAATATTATTGACCTGTTCTCGTAGTAATTTCGATCGTGTGTTCGAATTCCGCATATCCTCTGCGGAGGTAAGTTTCACTTCCGCCGTCAGTTTTTCTTCCGCCGCCAGTTTACTTCCGCCGCCAGTTTTACTTCCGCCGTGAAATTTAGCGTGGTATTGCCGTGGAATTTAGCGTGGTTTTGCCGTAGAATTTTAGCGTGGTTTTGCCGTGGAATTTAACGTGTTTTGCCGTGGAATTGAGCGTGGTTTCGACGTGAAATTTAGCATGGTTTTTCCGTGAAATTTAGCATGGTTTCGCCGTGAAATTTAGAGTGGTTTTGCCCCGAAATAGTGTGGTTAATTGAGATGAAAATTAGCGCGGTTGTGCCACAAATATAGTAAATTTGCCGTGACCCTTGTGGGCCACCGTAACGTAGTGGAGTAAGATACTTAATCCGTCTTCCCACGTCTATAATACCAAAGAGTAGAGACTACAAAGAGGGACCACTTCATTCAAAAAAGCGTAAGGTGTTGTCGTCATGATACGTCATGGGCGCCATGTTCCTAGCCAGTGCCCTAAACAGAGGAAGTCACCTCCCGGAAATATTAAAAATGGCTACTAATACCGGGGGGAAATGCTTCTGTTTAGGGCACTGGCTAGGAACATGGCGCCCATGACGTTCATGACGACAACACCTTACGCTTTTTTGAATGAAGTGGTCCCTCTTTGTAGTCTCTACTCTTTGATAATACCAGAACTTACCTCCACAAGTGCAAAGCTTCAGTCTCAACACGTGAACATGCTCTAATTCTGTAAAATTACTTCTAAAACCATTACGGCTCACTTGTTAGGTTTGCAAAAATCCCACTGTAGACCATTGTTACGTTAACATAATAATTATTATCAATTCCAAAACAACAGCACAATTCTTAGAGGCCTGGCTTTGAGCTTTTAAGCTGTTCATCAGTTCTCCAGATGAGTTAGTCTTGGCAAACACTCGCAGTGGCGGATCCAGGGTAAGTCAAAATAAATTATAGCTCAATTTTAAATTCAAAATAACTTTTTTCAAAATTTCAGAATTTCAAAAGAATAAAATCTAACCAATGAAATTGCTTTGAAGGTATGATTTGTTTTCTATAAAAAATTTCTACATTTTATTGTCTTTCATTGTTTAAGGTAACCCAAAGAATTTTCTAGGTGATAATTGTTTGCAAACAAAAGACTTTTGAATTTTTTCGTAAAGAATTTTAATTCTTCCGTTAATTTTTTGTTCAGTAAACACTGGATTTTTTTTCAACGCCAGGCGTTTTTGGTCACTATTTGCCATGATATTTCTCTGATCAGAAGGACACGAAAACTTTCTAAAGAAGTAAGCAATAAGCATTTTTACTGTTCAAACTTGTTAGAATTTCAAAACTCAAATTGCTTTCTCAAAAAATCGTATTCTTTCAAATTACCTAATAAATGCTCTTCTGATTCTGATTCCTCTTAAAACATCCTTAAACTCAGGAATTGTAAAACATCATAAAAAATTCCCTTAACTATAAGCCTGCGAACAGGCAACTAAACATATATGTAAATATCTTATTTGGGACTTTTTTCGTTCTTTACAATTTTAAACTCTGTTTTGAGTTTTTATGACTTAGAAAGTTCAATAAAAGTTTAATATTTTTTGACGTTTGAGAAAATACGAGAGAAAAGAAAATACAAAAATAATTGGCAGCGGTGGGATTCGAACCCACGCCTCTTACGAGACTGGTGCCTTAAACCAGCGCCTTAGACCGCTCGGCCACGCTACCAGTCGGCAAATTGACTGAAATTATGTTATATAAACAAACATCAAAAAATGCAATTTTAAAAGATAAACTTGGAAAATATTGCGATCACTAAAATGCGCGCGAAAATCACTGATTTTACTTTTGAGCGCGAAAAAGAGACGGACAAAATTGCTCGAAAAAATCTCCGCAAAAAAAGATTCTACGCTTTTGTGTGCTTCAGTATAAATGAAGTTTAGTAGTATAGTTTAGGTTTCTTATTACAGTAGAAACACTGGAATACTAATCAATAAGAGATGATCCTTGTAGACCTTAGCCTGTGAACTAGACCTCTAGGAAGGACAGTTTAGAACTGATAGAGCTATCCAGTATAAATAAAGTTAGTTTAGTTTAGGTTTCCTCCTGTAGTAACACTGGATCAATAAGAGATGATCCTTACTGGACCTCTAGGAAGAACAGTTTAGAACTGATAGAACTATCCAGTATAAATAAAGTTAGTTTAGTTTAGGTTTCCTTACGTAGTAACACTGGATCAATAAGAGATGATTCTTACTGGACTTTAGGAAGAACAGTTTAGAACTGATAAACTATTCAGTATAAATAAAGTTAGTTTAGTTTAGGTTTCCTCCTGTAGTAACACTGGATCAATAAGAGATGATCCTTACTGGACCTCTAGGAAGAACAGTTTAGAACTGATAGAACTATCCAGTATAAATAAAGTTAGTTTAGTTTAGGTTTCCTTACGTAGTAACACTGGATCAATAAGAGATGATTCTTACTGGACCTCTAGGAAGAACAGTTTAGAACTGATAAACTATCCAGTATAAATAAAGTTAGTTTAGTTTAGGTTTCCTCCTGCAGTAACACTGGATCAATGAGAGATAATCCTTACTGGACCTCTAGGAAGAACAGTTTGGATAGTCAGGACTATCCAGCACGGATAAAGCTATCCAGTATAAATAAACTTAGCTTAAGATTCATTTCACCGGTAAAGACCAAAATAACAGTATGAGACCAAATTGGGGGCGATTTGTATATTATGCATTTTTAATTTTTCTCATTTTTAAGCTCGGGCTGAACCTTTTTCAAATTCGGATCGCCAACAAAATCCCCATAAAGCGCAGCGTCGAAGTACAAGAACTGATTTGGCGCCATTTTCTCAGCATGCTTGATGTACAAGTCGCCAGTCCTGCACCAGAATCTCGGCGCGTCGTGTCCGTGCGCGCGACCGACGCATTCGGGCACGAGCAAGCAGAGGGAAATCAATGCACTGCCGAGAGCCAGAACAGTTAGTCCGGCCACGGCTATCACGTGAATGTACCTCGAGGGAAGATCAACTTTACTCCATAAGTATTCCTTAGCATCATCGTCTGAGAAGACGATTGTTAAAATCAGCGATGTTATTCCGAAGAGGACGAAAATCGCTCCAAACAGGACGCCTATTAATTGATACGAGAGGACGCGATTGCGTCGCCTTATGCGACTGGCCGTGTCCGTATCGACCGACTGGCAACATAAGAACCATTGCCGCGTCCGCGGCTCTTCGTACATTTCCCGATGGTAGCCGCGGATCAATCCAAAATGATAGTTCGGATAATCTGTGTCTTCGTAACTGAACAAGTTCGTTTGATAGGCAAGATTTTCATCTTGACTGGGTACAGACGTCGGGTACTCTTTAGAATTGAGCTCATTTGAACCCCCTAACAGTCCCTGACCAGTCGGCAAAGATTCTTCAGTAACCGTATGTTTCATAATATGTTCCTCTCCCCTCATCTTTTTGACATATCCGTTGCATTTTTTCTCCTTTTTTAATTTTCTTTTTGATGAATTCTCGACCAAATCCTTTGCCATATCTCATGCATAGATTTTATTTCTTCAAAATATATTCGGATGCAAATTCCACTCAAATCAAATCAAAGCAAAACAACCTGAAGGTCGAGAAGAGATATAATTTTGTGGTTTAACAAAATCTCCCGACGAAAATTCCCGCCTGCCAAAGCGAAGAGTGAAAACAGCAATAAGTTCGATAGATGTTGATTACTTCGTCTTGCGGCTGCCTTATCGACGAGAAGACCAACGTGGGTACGAAATATTTCAAATGAGAATTATTTTTCACGCCGTTTGCCATAAATAATGCATAGTTGATCGTCTGATTTCGTTCATTTTAAAAAACAAGAGGTTATTATCCAATGCTTTGTACAAGATTGTACATAGCCGGCAATATTCGCAGGCTTTTCATTAATTATCAATTTGTACAATGAATACAAACTGCAGATGAATATTTGCCCAGGCTATGCAACAAGCAAATTTGAATCTACGTAGGGTCACCATGGCGACATCTCCCCACGCATACACCTGTTCACATGTTCTTTTAATTGTATACGTTCACTTTCACGTCCAAAATGCAAAGTGTTTGCCTGTCACCCAGGCCAAACCAATATCGAAATTTGCTTAAAACCTCAATGATGATTACATCTAGTTTTAATAATGAATAGACCTAGTTTAATAAAATCATCTAGTTTCAATACCAAAATCTGTTTTTATATATTAAATCAATGAACGACGAAACAATAATGCATTGCATGGTGGCGAAGTTCTGTTTCAATTTACTAGCAGGTTTTGATCCGTATGTATGCCAGAGAGGGAAATATAGCAGTGATCTAAATCTATGAATTCGTTCGTATGTATTCGTATGATTCGTTCGTAGCATCAACGGTTATTCTAAATTAATTACCCGTAGGTTAATACCTGTGTAGGTAGAGCAAGCAGTCAAATATACACGAAAGGTATAGGTTTTTTCACTACTCAGCTGAAACTATAGAGCAGGATTCAACTTTTTGAGCAAAGGCTTCTCATCGAGAAGGACCTTTATCGTTTCAAGTAAAAAGTAAAAGAAACTATATCTCTCGAGTAATTTTAACTGTGCTACCTACAAGTAACCTGTTTCATTGCTGGTCATTTACTTGTCTTTGATTTTGCATGACCATTTTTGCATTATCATTGCTATGCAACTATTTCGTTTTACTGTATAGTTCTTGATGTTGTAAGGGAATTAAGCTCTTCCGTGCCGGATAACCCGCTTTCGTTTTCTAGTCCCAGCTCATCTGGCATTTCATCAGGTTGTTGCGTTTCGAAATTGTTTGCCGCAGTTTCTGCGTAAACATCGTCTAAGTCTACAATACTACCATTAGCCATGTTTTCAATGTCATCACACTCTCGTTCTGTCGTGGGAACATCTGGCCTTTGTTGTTCGGCTTTGCTAGTTGTCTTTCTCCCTCGTTTAAAACCAAGAATCTAACGAAGAATTAAAATACACTTTTATTGCTTGAAATTAAAGAGATGCCAGGAGAACCTTTGGTGAAACTTTTAAAAAACCTCAATATTAATAATTAATGAGGAAAAAACACGAAAAAATCACGGCCGTGAAGGACTGCTAAATTAAATCTGTTTTATTTTGTTAAACAAATAATGTCAAAAATATTTTGTTTACTTCAATACCAGTAGGAATCAGGTAAAATACTTAAAGATTCGTAAAAGATTGCTTTGTTTTACGACGGATGATAAAATTATTTCTTCGAGATATCTCAGACAAAATTGCAGCCAGCAGCAAATTGAGCCTGTAATACCATGGTGCAACAGTATTCCTTTAAAGTAGCCACCTACCTTAATATAGTTTGCAGGTACAATTCCTTTACTGTTGCCATCGACAGAGGCAAGCAGCCAGCCCCTAATTCTTGGCTGCCTTTGCTTTGGTGCAATCTTTAGACTTTCCCCAGCCGATATAGATATCTCATCTTCCCCCTCCGCAACGAAATCGTATAAAACCTCTCCGACGACATGGTCACCTTCGCCTAGAAATAATGGTTGAATAAAAAACAATAGATTTGTGGCATTGAACTCGATCTTGAATAATTTCTAGTGGTTAAATGTATCTTAGCCTCGTCAAATGTATCTTAATCTCGCTTGGAAACAATTCAAGCCAGGGAGCAGTTGAGAAAAATTCATCATCAACTGGCAGGAATGAAACCTTTGCGATATTGGTGCAATGCTCTGACCACTAAAATACGATGGTAGCTGACAACAGCAAGTGTAATTTAGGTGTTAATTCAAAGTGATAATGTCTGCAAATAGTTTGAAGGTAAATCAGCTATGATCTTGTCTTAGTTCACTCGATGTTGGATAAATTCTCAAGGGTAAATGCATCTTAATCTGAAGTGGAAATCATACACATGAGAAAACAGTTGAGAAGGATTTATTATCAACTACAGGTCCCCAGGCAGAGACCGAACCTAGGCCTCTGTGATGTCGGTGCAATGCTCTAAGCTACGAAAATAGCCAACAAAACCAAGCGTAATTTGTGTATTTAGGGTGGTAATGTCTGCGAATGTGAAGGTAAATCAGCTATGATTTTGTCATATTTCACGCGATTTTGAATGATGTACGATTTCCTGGCACTGAAGAGATTAAGAAACATTTAACCTTAAAAGGCTTGAATTTATTGAACTTATTGTTCTTCCAGAAATTTAACAAATTAAACTGAACCAGGCTTGAACTTATTGTTCTTCCAGATTTTTACCAAATTTCAAAAATATTTGGTCTAACGTTTTGGGATCTTTTACAGAAATCATTTTCAAAGACTTAAATTTCACAGTCGTTAATATTCTTCAAACGACGCAAGTTGAATATTAACGATAAATTTTAAGTCTTTGACAATGGTTTGTGTGAAAGATACCGAAACGTTAGACAAAATATTTTAAAATTTTGCAAAAATCTGGAAGACGAGAAAAAAATAAAAAATTTAACCTCTTGAATAAAAGAGGTTAAAAGATTCTAGGATCCCTATACTCTCTTACTTTAAAACATTGGTTTGCGGGATTTTTTTCAATCTTTCAAATTAAGTTTGAAGAATTTTGTCAATCTAATAGACTATTTTTTAATCTTATAGATTAAATATAGATTGAGGGATACTCTTTCAGTGTTCCAATCGATTAAAATATGTTACTCAATTAGATTACTTTTCAATAGAAAACGTATGACCCCTAAAAACAATCCCAAAAAGATTGAAAATTCAATTCATTAGATTGAATTTTGAATCGTTTGAATTAAGAGAGAACACACAGGGAAACAGTAGAAACAGTGGACTGTTTAGTGGACTGCCAAAGCAGCTGGGGGATAGCGGGGGACAATAAAGATATCTTGAGTAAACTCTTCACCACCTGTCATCCAGTTATTAACATCTTCATCACCGAGCGACGACAAAAACTTCCAAATCAACCACGGAGTTCCTAACACGACGCCGAAAAACAACAACAACGGCCAGGATTTCCAAACACGACCTTGTGATTGCTTCGTTGCATCTTGTGCCATGGAACGCATCTCGTTCCAGACCTCTTCCACGCTTGCCGGGCTACGTAAGCCAATGAGAACCATGATTTTTCTGAAAACACTCTGCAGCCATTTCATTAGAAAATTAGACCCGACGATCTGGACAAGATTCTCCCGTAGACGGCTGAAATGATCTGCAACTCCAAGGACGGCTCGGAATGAGCTGTGCACGGCAAAAAACGTCGATTCGAGCATCATTGCTATCGAGCCGAACGCTTGAACAATCGAGTGGACAGAGTCAAAAGCAATCCGTGAATTTTGTTCGGCTTGTTCGACAAACGAACCAGAGGGAGCATTGTTGTATCCTAGACTGTATCTGTTAGCTCCGTATCCACCATACATGTTATTGTACCCATTGTAACCTCCATATCCACTATACCCACCGGTGTACCCCCCTAGAGGAAAGGTAATGATTCAGAAGATTGTTTAAGCTAGAAGTTATCTTCTTAAGTGTGTGTAAATCCCCGTACAGACGAGCCAGTTTTGTCGACCAGTTTTCCTTAACAAGTTTTATTTGTACGCGAAAAATTTTTTCCTTGACAGGGAGCCTGGTTTAAAAGCTAGTCGTACCAGCTTTTCGACAAGGAAGCTTGCTCGTGTGTACGTGCAACAAGGAACACTTGACACGGGAATTGTTTGTTTATGTACTCAATTCATGCGACCTTGTAAAAGTTGTCAAGAAAAAATACTGTCAAATTTCGCGTACACACGAACAAACAAAGACAATTTGTCAAGGAAAACTTGCTCGTCTGTACTGGTCTTAAATATGTGCAGAAAAGTTATGCTTACCAGAATAAGGCCCCATATAGCCATTGAAGCCACCATAGTTCCCATGTCCTGTTAAATATACATTTATATTTATGGCCTGTTTATATGATCCCACTCATCTGGGACGAAACGTTTTTGTCTCACTTAGATGAGGAAACTCGCCATGTGATATTTTAAACCATTTTGACTGGTAATGACAACCAGGGGGTTCATAATTACCAGAGAGGTTTCTTCTCCCACCTCCTGAAATTTTGGAAAGGTTACTTTCTGTCCCAATCCTGGAACCATTCAAACTCCTATGAAAATACTTAATGATGGAACAGGCAATACACTGGTTTAAGAATTTTCTTTTTCCTATATTTCCCCCTTCTATTTCTCTTTCTCTCTCTTTCCATCATTTCTCTATATTTTCTTCCTTCTTTCTTTCTTTCTCCCCTCTTCTTTTTTCAATTTCCTTTCCCTCCTTCTTGCCCATTCTTTTTCTTCTCCTTTCTACCCCTTCCTCTCTAGGGTTATTTTCTTCCACACAAGAGCAAATAGTAATTCAGTACACCCCTGATTTCGAGGTGTACCTAGAATCTCTAAAAAAAACCCATTACAAAGCGACCAGAAAAAACGACCATAACCATTGAAGCAAAATCGCCAAAACAACGGAAGCACAAGTTTGAACAAGTATCACTTACTAAATTACTTCTTCTTGGGAGTTTTTTGTTACTCATTTCTTACTTATTGTTTCAGTTGTTTTTTAACCCTGTTTCCATCCTTTATGAGGTTATAATATTTTTGCTTTAGTGGTTTTGTTTCACCACACTTTTTTAGTACATGTTGGCAACAACTGTCTTGGTAAAGTCTCTAAAGTTACAGGTTGAAATCCAACTGTGTCGAGGCAAAATATTTTTCTATCTTAGCCCAATATGGAAGTACTTAATGTAGCATCACCTCAATCGTATCTTCACCTACAAAGTACAGTCAGCATAATTCTCGCTTGATTTGTTTAATATAAACCAATAGCCAAAAAAGCGAAATATATGCGCACGATATGAAAATATGACCGAGAATCCTGTAACAACTCTTAAATCTATTTACAATTACTTAATACGCATAAGTCCTATACATCTGAGCGGATTTATATTCTTTTCGAACGTACCATAATTTGGGTAATAACTTTGATTTGATCTGGAAGCAGTTGGTCTAGGTGGCAATGCTGGGGCAGTTTTGCGATCATTTTCAGCCATGTTCGTGGGTCTCACTTGCCTGACACCTCGAGCGGGTCTGTAACTGGCAGCGGTTGAAGTTGGAGGCAAATTTCTGAAGTTGTTTGAAGGAATTTCCCAGGGTTTCGGAGGTGACCACATCTCACAAACACGAACAAAATTATTGTTTTGGGAAGAACGCGCGAGAAGAAGGCGTGGAAACGAGTTGCCTGATCAAACGGATTAACTAATCCATTGCAGTAGTAATTAATGATTAGATTAAAGTTACGGATTAGGTTAGCATTTGATTTCATGTATTCTACTGATAAAATATGCTTTTGCAAGTTTGAAATTGAATTAGAGATTAGGCATTAGAATTAGTAATTGATCGGGATCAGGTTTGGAATAATTAAAGAATTAGATTGATTTATTATATCCTTGATTTCTTTAATCTATTAATCGTCGACTAAAATTAATCCAAATTAATTTTAAATCCAGCCAACTGCATTACTTGAGGCCAGCAGTGTCTCCACAAAAATAAAACTTCTGCCACGTTTTTGGATTAAAACAGTTTGTTTACAACTTTTCTTGTTTATTGTCTCAAGATGAGCGCTGTAACGTTACACACGACAAACTTTCCTCTGTATACAGTCAATGTTTTGGACGAGGATCATTTTGTAGTTGCTGGAGGTGGAGGATCGGCGAAAACTGGAGTCCCAAATGCTCTGGTACGGTGCTTTTAAAGTATATCTCTTTCTCTATTTCCATCATTCCATGGATAGGTTTTTATTTCTTACTGGGGTAGTCATAGTCATCCTGACTGGTGTTGGTGGCGGGGGGGGGGGGGGGGTAGCCGTTGCTTTGGTTTATTCTCTCTAGCTTGACTCCCTCTCACCCAGACTGCAGAGTATGTCAACAGTGCCCTCGAGATTTTTTATAGAAAAAAATTAGCGCACCTGCCTTCCTTTTCCCAGATTCAATCTGCCCCAAAGCTCTAATTTTCAATGTTTTTAACACATATTTTATTACTTTTGCCCCTTAACTCACTCATGATCCTCCGCACTTGGCAACTGTTTTCCGCACCTGCACCTACGATTTGTGCCTTGTCCGCACCCGAGATCTTTTTGAAAACTGCGATACTCTGCAGTCTGGCCTCTCACGGCCCTGCCTCTCAAAGCTATATGAGAACCAATAGATACTGAGGAAGTGGACTCTATTTATTATGCCAAAAATTGGGGTGGGGGTAGAATTTTTTGGGAGGGGGGGGGTTGGGGTTATAACTAATATTCGGTACCCCCTGCCCCCAGAAAATCTGTCTATCTCTATCACTTCTTACATGTTCAAATGGTTTTTTGTGTGTGGTGTTTGCGATTATTTTTGGTGATTTGACATCATGTCTCAAAATTATGTTAATTAAACTAAGGCACAAATGACCAAATGTGTCCACTTAATTCATGAGAAAACTTTCAAAATTTTGCCACTCATGTCTGATTCAGTCCATTTGCTATCTGAGATTAAATTTGGAGCCTTGACATAATGCCTTTAAACCACTTCAAACTTGAGACAAGTGATCAAAGAGGCCTTCTTTGACAAAAAAATCATTTGTGGACCAGATAAAATGTGTTGTAAGAAGCTTCCAAAATTTCATGGTTTCACTATGTTGTATGCTGTAGCATTAGCATTTGCATGTCAAAACTATGTTGAACTTGAATGAATATAATTGACCACTCACATTCATAAAGCATTCAACCATCTCATTTAATAGCAAGTCTTTGAGCTTGAGTACAGCAATAAAGAAATAAAAGCCAGGAAAGTTCACGAACATGACTCTGAAAGGAAGGCAATTATGAACTGTGCTGTCCATCCCAAAGAGAAATCATTTGCTGTCGGCAAAGAAAACGAATGCCACTTGCTGTCACTTGACATCAAGAAAAAAGCACCTGCAAAAGCTGATAAGAAGAAAAAACAGACAGAAACAGCTGCGGCAGAATATAAAGTCTCTACCCTTTGTTCTGAAGTCACAGTAAAATGTGAAGATGAAAATGATGATGGGGATTTTCAAAAAGTAGTTCGGTTTTCAGGAAACGGAGAGCACATTGTTACTGGAGGGTCTAATGGACATGTTTGTATACTAAAGGTGTGAATGTATTACCTGAAGGGAAATATTCACGTATCAGTCTTTACAGATCATCAAAATTGATTTCAAAAGAAATAAGAAAGACATGAATATTGGCTATGCAATGGGTTTCGACTAGTTAGGTTGGAAGTTTTAGTTCTGCCAGGGAAAAAGGATAAAATCTGTCGAGAAGGAGCGACTTAAGATTTGTAAAATTACAAAGTTTCATTGGGAAATGTTACAAAAATCAGGAAGAAAAAGCCTTGCAAAGTTTGCAAAATTTTTGTACATTTGTATTATGCAAGGACAAACATACCACATTGAACCAAATTTGTTGGAAAATAACAGGCTTTTCTGTTCGTAATGCAACTATATAATGCAACCATACTTTGCAATTTTACTAATTCTGTAAAGATGCTCTTTTTGGCTATGTTTACTGATTTTGCTTTTTCTGTTCAGGTCAAAATTTTGTCTCCAATGGCAAGCTATCCATTCTGTATTGAAGTGCTTGTTATTTATCTTCTAATTTGCCAATATAATTATGTAAATTTTGCAGTACCCAACATTAGATTGCCTTCACTATTTCAAAGCTCATAATACTGACGTTGATGACCTTGATATTCATCCAAACGGAAAGCGAGTAAGTCGAGGAAAAACTTTTGAAATTTTTGAAATTTTTTTGAATCTATTTTTTGTTCCATATCTCACAAATCGTTTTTTTCAAAAATAGTTCCTGACTGTTTCAAGAGATACTAAAGCTTACGTTTGGAGATTGGAAGAAGGCAAACGAGAATTTGAACTGTTTTATAACGGACCAAATGGAGATGAAAGAGAGGATGCTTTCAGAATGAGAGCGTGCAGGTAATGTAAATGAAAAAGCAATTTGAAAAGTAATCCGAATTTCGAGTGCAAATCATACGCATGTCGAAACTGAAGAAGCTTTACAATTTTGACATGCAAGTTAAAAAACACTAGCTAAAATATGATATTACAATATTATATAAAAAGTCAATTCATTGAATTGTAAAGGCGTGCAACTACTATTCATAAAGGAATCACGGAAACATAATCCGTAAACATAATCCGATTAAATTGTCTCATAACAAGGGTCTGAAGAAAGGTGCTCTAAAGATAGCGCGATTGAACATAGTTACGAGAAAAACAAATGCGCGAGTTTCTGACAGCTGTAAAAGAAATACGAGAAAAAACAATTCCGCGGAATAAATAACACCGGAGGACGAGTTTGTTCTTACATAAAGAATGATTTTGATGCCAGAAAATTTAAAAGCTTTTTTGTTTGGAAACTAACATTCCTAATTCTCGTTCCTTCATTGTTTCAAATATATATATCGTCTTTCATTTTCCACCGTTGAAACTTTCTCACGTATTCAGGCCTTGAAATTGAGAATGTCGACAGTGAAAATAAGAAAATTTATTTGTTGGGGGATTTAATTGTAACTTGCTTGATCAAAATAATCCGTCTGCGGAGCATTGTGTATGGAATTACGTCAAGTGTCTCAAATAGTTTATCAGCCTACGAGGATAACGAATTCATCTATTACATTACTTAACCTTTGGATTACGGCTTTTCCGGAACGAAAGTGATCACAGTCTGAAATAGTTGTCAGCAAAATCAATTCACGTTTTAAGTCTTAGGCTTGTAATAGGCCTAGTAATGTGGACAGTAATCTAACTAGTCATCTATTCAGAGCTTAAAAAACATTTGACAGTTAACTTGTCTATATAACGATTAGAGCAAATTGTCCAGCGATTAATTTTGGATGTTTTTCATAGTTTGTGCTGTTTATGTCTTTAAGATTTTTAACAAGTGAAAAAGGCGAAGTTTTCCTCTACACAATCCAAGTGCCGTCAAAGTTTGACCGCCACAAACCCTCACAGTCGTTCGTTGTAAAATGGGACTGTGCCAAGTGGATACCTCAACAGAGCAGAAAAGCTGGGCTTGAACCTCTGACGCAAATGGCTGTGAGGTGCGTGTGTTCGGTGTTAATGTTCAGCAAAATACCCATTTTTTAAAACCTAAATTTAAAGGGAAATAGCAGCAAAAAAATTATCGTCTCATGTGAAAGACACTCTAAAACAATGCATAGAAGTCTGCTACAGATTATTTATATCAGCTTTTTTTCGTGATTAAGTTTTCGGCCATCATGATACGTCATAGATAATTCACTCCTTCATTTTGCTTTCAGTGATGATGGTCGCTATGTTGGTGTTGGCACGGCTTCTGGATCCGTCGCTGTTTATATTGCTTGGAACTTAACGGTAAGGCTTAGTTTCCATTTAGTCGTGAATATAAGAAAGTGGGCGTTGTGATAGAGTATATGTACGCCGATCTACACTTGATATAAATACAGTTCACAAAAGAAAAGATACATCTAGATCAATGTCGTACCCAGGCTCTTTACCCTGCTGAAAAAGTTTCTAAAAAAGTTTCTTGCTAAAAAAGTTTCATCCGGAATTGGAGCGATCAGAAAGCTTAAATCATGCGTGGACCGAAATACATTAATTTGTGCTTATAATGCACTCATTCTACCACATTTTGATTATTGTTGCGAGGTCTGGGATACGATTGGTGTTACTCTTTCTGATCGTCTCCAGAAATTGCAAAATAGGGCTGCTAGAGTAATAACTGGACGTAAAAATGAACATGGTCAATCTGAACTTGCTTTAAATGAATTAAATTTCAAAACTCTAAAAGAACGTAGAACTCAATTTATTGCAAGGCTCATGTACAAGATAACCCATGGTTTAGCGCCTAAAAAATTAATCGATATCTTTCAAAAGACGCTTTCATCTCAGAATTATAACTTAAGAGGCTCTACCACAATGCTCTATCTTCCTAAACCTAAGACTGAATATCTTAAAAAAGGTTTTAGTTACAGAGGAGCAAAATTGTGGAATGGCCTCTCGGAAGAGCAGAGAAATATACAATCTCTCAGTCACTTTAATTCAAGTGTGCGACACCTGGCCACTTAGATAATTTTATGTAATTTTTGATTGATAATATATAACTATTGTAATGTAATTTGTTTACTAGTTTAGTTTTATATTAATTTGTAATGTATTTGTATTTTAATTGTAATAATTTGTATTACCTACGCCCCTCTTGGAAACCAGCTTTTGCTGTAGGGGTTAGCGTAGCCAAATAAAGTTTTTACTTACTTACTTACTTACTTACTTACTTACTTACTTACTTACTTACTTGCTTGCGAGGTTGCATCTTGACTATATCGCATCGTCGAGAAAGACTTTAAACACACAACAACTATATAACACACAACAACGGTAACTGGGAATAAAGAGAACATTTTGATTCAACGTTTCGACTTTATTTATTCATCCCTGATGATTGCCGTTACCGTTGTTGTGTTTTTATTAGAATAACTATGCTAGGACAGCTGTTGATGCTTTGATGTCCTTGTCGTTAAGGCTGCTTTCCAGTTACGCGTTTTTCGCACGTACGTACACGCAGGTAAATGTCTAAATCAATTTAAACAGTAAATAAATTTCAAAATTACATTTGAAATAAACAAATGTTTCGATGGAGAGAATTCAGCATTCGCTAGGAGTTAGCATACTTTAATGATTCTATTTGTTAAATACCAACTACTTAGAAAAGTTTAAACTTTTACGTGCGTGTACGTACGTGTGAAAAACGCGTAACTGGAAAGCAGCCTTAACTTATGTAAGGACGTAAAATATCTCACAACTTAGCAAGGCTGTCAAGCCGTCGTCAACAAGTTGTGTTCGCACTGCTTGTCCCAAGATGCCAACAAGTTGCAACATGCAAGCTCGACTGGAATATCAGACTTGTTACAAAATTGTCCTTAAAACTCTGATACAGACCTGTTGTGACAAAATCGTCACAAAGTTGACAACGCAAGGCTGTAACAATGCTGTTATATCACGACCGTATCAGTCTTGTTGGAACAACCTTGTATAACAAACCTGCAAGTCCCATCAAGCTTTTTACAAGTTTTTAACAGCTTGTTCCAAACTAAATAAAACAAATTCCGAAAATAGACATCTTGTATTCCTGTATTCAAGAAAAAACAAGAAAACGACGGAGTCGGTGATATTTCGTCTTGACAATGTCTTTGGAGTAAAGACGAACTATCACCGACTCCGTCGTCTTTTGGTTTTTTTTTTCTTGAATATCAGGAATACAAGATGTCTATTTTCGGAATTTGTTTAATTTTGTACTTCCTTAAGTTGTCTGCTTGTCGTGGTTTCTGTTCCAAACTTGTTCCAACAACTTGAAACGGACAGTGCGACATCAAAAGCTTTTGAACAGACGTGCTACATCATTCAATGACTCGTATAACGAGTTTCAAATTAAAACTGCGCAATTTTTTTGCAGCCTTTAATATCGGTGCCTGAGGTCCATAATATATTTGTGACCGGTCTTACTTTTCTGCCGACATCACAGTCTCTGGAAAAGGCCAATCAAGAATTTGGTTTGCTGACAATCTCTGCAGATAATACATGTAGACTGGTGACCTTGCCCAATAGAAGTAAGTCGTTAGAAGGTGACGTTTGTCCGTTTGAAACGGAAGCTATTTAGATGCAAAACCCGACGGTTTTGTAACTGTAACTGTCTTGTTATGTGATGCATGTTTTGATGCACGTTTTATCGTGGTTTTATAAAACATGCTAATTTCGTGGAGTAGAAAGCTTCTTTAGGATTTCAAATGATACAAAAGCGATGAAACTTGTAAATAATCGTTTCTTACACGTGAATCGGACTCAGTTTTGATCATTTTAAACAGTTGTAACGGCAAACATCGTGTTGAATAAGAGACTGACTTTTTTAAGTTTAATTTAAGAGTTGGCTTAAAATCTCCGCTAACTTAATTGCTTCTTGTTGTTGTTCTTTTCAGGAGAATTTAGCATATGGTGGATATTGATTGGTTCTATATTACTGCTGTATCTCACGTTTTTAGCGTTGAGCTTTTTGGGTATTGAAATTTGAACGGTCAAAGGTTCTTTGGTTATGAATAGAGCATGCGCAAGATGTCATTTGATGTCACAGCTTGTTGCATACACTATTTAAGCCTAGTTTCCATTTGGTCGTAACTGTCGCAACAAAGTCATCCTCGACGATGTGATATAGTCTAGATCTACTTCTTTTTTTGCGGGCAGTATTCAAATTAGTTTATATTAAGTGTAGATCGGCGTACATGCTCTATCACATCGGTCACTTTGATATATACACGAAGCTTCGAGGTTCGAAATCAAACAAGATTGGTTATTGCTAATGGGATTTTGTGCTTGGCTCCGTGGCAATTATATTAGTTTTAATAGATAATGAAATTATTAAATAATTCTAATTGAGCAAAGCATGCACTGCGAGATTACCAAGAAACTATCTTAAAGATTTGCTAAATATTGTTATACATGGTCTTAATATTTAAATTAAAAGAACTGTCAAGAATTGTCAATGGAGTAATACGGTGAAAAGAAAAAATACATAATGAAATTATTAAATAATTCCAATTTAGCAAAAAATGCACTGCAAGATTACCAAGAAACTATTTTGTAGATTTCCTGAATATTTAACAATTATTCGCCGAAGGCAAAGTGATTATTGGTGAATATTTACCATAATCACTGAGCCTGAGGCGAATAATTGTTTTAGTATAATTTCTTTAGTAAAATTTACCGGTGTATAAAATGCACTGTCGTCTTTTATGAATACAGTTTACTTCTGAAAATTTCAAAGTAAAGACTAAAGTTTACTAGTATTTTTTAAATAGTGAAAAAAGTATTTAATAAGGTATTTGCAGACGATCTATTGCCTTAAGATTTGTTTGTATTCTTTGAATTTATATTACTGCAATTTTTCTCCATTTGCTAATTTTGGCAAAAGCATAATACGTCAAAACGACTCTCATTGGCGGCCATTTTAAAAAAATGCCAACTAGTGAATAATGTCTCAGATTAACTAGTCAGTCAACCAATCAAAAACCTTCTCAACCATTATTTACTAAAGAAATTATACTAATTTCATATATGGTCTTATTTAAATTAAAGAACTGTCAAGTATTGTCAATGGTGTGATTGAGTCTTACGGTGGAAAGAATAAAGAGGAATTACAACTTGCAAGCGTTGTTGTGTGGTGTTACAGGATACTAGTTAATTACATGTTACATAGTGTTATATGGTATTACATCGCGTTACAAGCTCTTCCATGTGGTGTTACATAGTGTTACATGGTGTTGCAAGCACTGCTGTGTGATGTTACATAGTGTATAGCGGTGTCAGGTAGTGTTATATGGTGCCACATGTTACATGGTGTTGAAAGCTCTGCTGTTTGATGTTACTTAGTGTTTAGTCTTATAGTATGCTGTTACATAATACATGGTTTTCATGTTGTGATATGGTGTAACGTGGTCTTACTTGGTGTTAAATGGTGTTATTTGGTGTTACATGGTGTTACGCTGTGTTGTATGAGTGTTTTATATTCTTGTTACACATGCTGTTAAATGTTACAAACATGCACGTGCTTTTGGACACTTATGTTGAGTTACAAAAAGGTGCTTTGAGCTTGTGTGCTTTAAAAGGTGAACACGATGTTTTTTTTTTCAAAAAAACTAGCTGTTTAATTTAGAAAGTTGAAAAAAAAAACTAGCTGTTTAATTTAGAAAGTTGAAAAAAAAACTAGCTGTGACACAGTCTGCTAAGCCTGAACAGCTTTTTGATAAGTTCTTGATTATTGGAGGAAAAAAATTGGACAACTAGCACACAAATATCATTCGTAAATTACCGGTAAACAATTATTAAATTAATAGTTACAAAATGACCGTAAATAAATAGGCCCTGGCCGGCTACATTATTTTATTTTAGGCGCAAATAAATCAATATTTCTCACTGTAGTCTTCGTTTCACCTCCTATTCTTTGAAAACGAATTCGTTCCAATCGAGTGCCTGATTAATATCTCATATTTTGAATACCGACAGACATTGATTTGCATAACAAAACTTGATTTTCAATGGCAGAGCTTTGCATGTTAATAATTAATAGCTCATTAAAAACATTCCTTTTGGCTGAAAGAATATTTCAAATTAAATGGGACATATCGCGTGGAAATGCCTTTGTTAAACAAAAGGAATGGTTTTACATCGACTTTCGCAACCGAAGGCGGTTTTGCACCGGAATTCAAAGGTTATTTTCCGCTTGTTTCGGATTTTCAAACGCAAGGCACGCATGAACTGTCATAAGACTATTGTTGTGTCTGTTTGCCTCGTTCTCATGCATATTTATACGTGCAAATATTAACAAAGGCCTTTGAAAGCGGTTCAGCTTTTATGATAAATACAATTGAAGGCAAAAAGAATGCTTAATTAACGGCAAAAACTCGCTTGAAATTGGAGGGAACACCGTTGAGTACCGTACGTTTGTATTGAAAAAAATCGCCGTGAAAAACCGTCCATAATCCGAGGGTCGTAAATTAAGGGCATACTTGGAAATCTAAGCCTCGAGAAAATCCCATCAAAGATATGAAAAGGTAAGTTCAAATTACAAGACGTTTGACCCAAAGCTTAAGACAACAGAAAGCAGCCAAGATCCCGATCTGGCTGTATTTTCGCTGAAAACTACGGACATTACGGCTCAAAAGCCGGTCAAAGTGCTCGCAAGAAGCGTATAACAAAATAGTTGACACTTGTTGGTTTCAGAAGGAAGAATTTACATTCAATCATCTCGAAGATCTCGGGAAACGTGGAATTAAGCAGTGAACCCGACACACAGGTATTGTCTTTTGTAATCTTTCTTTTAAATGCGAGCGTATTCCACAATGAGTGTTCCAGAATAGTCGGGCGCATTCTCTGCAGGCATTTGTTGCAATGTGTTTTTTAATTGCTACAAATACACACGATCCGATAATCTTTCGTAGAATTGAAAAGTGTAATAAGAAATCTCATATGACCCCTAAGATCGCGATATCGTTTCACTTGTATTGTAAGCAAGATTGCATTCCGAGCAAGATTGCTCGAGGAAGTGAAATCAGTACAAGAAAGGTTCATAAGTGTATTGAAATATTGTATGGTGGAAAAATTGATGGGAAGGATAAAAGAATAAGTGACATGTCTGACAGTCCAAAGTACTATAAGGAATTGTACTTTGCCTCACAACTCGAGCACTGGCTACCATACTGATCCAAATGGTGAACTGGTTGTTCGTCAAGCTAAATTCATGGTTGCATGTGTGCAGCAAGGCAATTGTTATTTCTGCGATGCAAATTAGGCTGCCAACCTGTAAAGCCAATTTTAAACAAAAAACTGAGAAGTGGCACCTCTTTTCGACTGACCCTATTTTTTTCAACTGACCCTAACAATGGTCGCAGCTGTGTAGGTAGCAACCATTCTTGTTTGTTTTATTGCTTATTCTGTAACACACACCACGATTCCAGTGTTGCAGCCAATAACTGTCAGAGTTTGATAATTAGAAAAAGTTGTTGCATCATACAATGCCAGTGTCACCACTAATGGCCGGTTGCAGCCAATGTCATGCATGATAAAAAGAATTTGATTTAAAAAATCTTTCCGGCTTAGCCATTCTATTCCCTTTTGGAGTTGTTAGAGTTTGGACAATCATGAGATATGTGGCAAAATTGGATTACCAAAGCATTGCAAATTTTAGCTCATTGTAAACAAAAATTACATGTTGATGGTGATGACGTCACATTGTATTGACTACTGGACGTGTGTGGGGGAAAGATAATAAGCGGATTTCAGTTTTAGTTACTCTAACCAGATCCCAGGCTGCTTTTTAACCATTAAACACCATACAATAAGCTTGATGTTTGCTGATAAAATAATATGTAGACAATGTAATGCACTGTTTTGGGAGGACATTTTCCATGTCAGCCCACTCAGTTTCCAAATTTCCTTACATAAACAACAGACAAAGAAAAAGCTATTTTTGGTGTCGTATTTCTAATCCTTATTCTAGTCCCATCCAGTGACATGGGAAGATTTTCCCCGATAATGAGCAAGCTACTTGCACATTCCTGTGGTTGAAAAGCTTCAGTAAAAATCACTTTGTCCAGATTTAAAAGCAACATCTAAATTAAAAACAATGTTTGTTGCCGTCTCGTACACTTTGTAAAAAGGATCATTTAACTATGCACAGCTCTGATACATTTATTATGTTGAGCTATTACACATCCCATATTATTTTACAAATTGTACTGTTTTTATCAGTATGAAACTTTGAAAATGTAATGAATTAAAAGATTTTTTTTCACAAAGCCATTAATGCAAAGCCTTTTTAAATTAGCAAAAAATGTTATAAACTTATAATTATATAGTTCATCTTCTCAACTTATATAAAATCTTACCACTTTAAAACTTGATGAAAATTTCAATGGTCTTACCCCCCCCCCCCTCCCATTCCCCTCTCCCCAAAATTGACCATAATATCTACAAATCTGAACTAAGACCAAGAATGTTTATTATTAACCTAAAATAAACAAAGTAAAAGAAGATTTAATGTGTCAGTGATTTATAGCTTTTCGTGATTTTATTTTAGCTTAGAGGTGGAAGCATTTTTGGCTTTTTCAGGCATTAATGTGTTGGAAAAGCTTTTGGTCACCGTAAAACGTTGCATTTTGGGCTGTATAATCGATTGAAATGGAAATATGCTTCAATATTATGACTGTTGTTTTTCACATACAATTTCTAATCGTGACCCATCGCACTTTTCCTCAGGGGATAGGTTGCCCAATGGAATAAAACTTTAAATCCAATAAGTTCAACACAGTGACTTGGCAGGTGTATGTTTTGAAATACACAAGTAGGCTTAGTCAGCAGGAAGGCTTATTGGTGACGTTAGTGTATTCAAGTTTTACTTAAAATTCATGCATTAAGCCACACAGGCCGAGAAATTTTGCATGCAGCTATTCGCATGTGAACCTGGAAGCTGGCATGATGCCAAAAGTAGGATTTGAATGAATGTGTTTAAACATTTGTTTAGAACTAATAGCTCGCAATTCACAATAAGTGAATGTAAGCTCCCTTGTTTAGAATGCAAAATGATCATTTTTCAAATGCCTATTTGCAAGCTATTATTTTATTCTCTGTTGTGTAATGAACTGTTTGAATGAAGAGTTTTCTTACTGGCTTCTTTCGTTCAAAGGTTTAATTCCTGCAATGGTCAGGCATATGTTTTGCCTTGCCAGTTGTGGATACAAATTCAGACACCACAAACAACATTTTCACGTCAGGGTGCAATTAACATCATTCAAATTTTCAAGAAGGAAATTTGCAAGTGGATTTTTCTATCAGTCAAGTACATGTGCATAACTGCTCAAGCATAAATATTTGTGCCATTGACTGGAATTGCAAATCTTGTCTGTGACTTCTGAAAAGTTTGGTAATGGATTTAGAGATGTTCCCAGGGGAGAAAATTGAGGAATTTTGTGGAACTAGGGAACTTGCTAGTTCCAAGAAAATTTTGAGCAGACTGACTTAGCTGACTGAAGAAAATTTCTAGACTAGTCAATTATTGTAATAAGTAATTATGTTATGAAGTCAAAATGTACACTTGCAGGTTTTGCACGGTTTAGTCTCTTTCCAAAACGATAGAAAACTTTCCTTTCCTGAAAAGTCTTGGAAACTGTGCTTGCATTAATTTGGTAAAATTCTCTATTTTGACCTTAGGCCTAAAGATATGTCCTCCCCTCTGACCACTTCAATTATAGACCAATGTGTTGATGCTTGTCCAAAATTGAGACTTTTGGGGAGAAGGGCTGATTTTTTCATGTTTTTTTTCTCGTTATGCATTTTTTGCTGTAGTTACAAATAGTGTAAGGCCGCCCTTAAGTGTACTACATACAAGATTACTGTAGTAATTAGCCATTTTCCTGGCCTTGTTGTGGTCAGCACTCTTGCCTTCCAAGATGAGTGTAGCCAGAGTTTAAGCCTTTACTCAAGGTATTAAAATAGTTGAGAAGAAAGCTCTCCCTCTTCGTTCTCGGATGAGGGCGTTAAACCGTAGGTACATCGGATCCCCTATCAAGTGGGTGATAGGCTTTTGAGTGAGTCTGCTAACCCAAGAGTACTAGAGTAGTGAGAAACATAATGAACAAGTGCTAAAATCACTCGTAATTCTTCGTGCAAAATGCATGTATAAATAACGCTCGTGTGGTTGGAACAGTTGGTGTTTATTTAACGTGCTTTGCATGCCAAAAGACTGCAAAACCCTGCGTCTTATCACGCTACAGCATGTCGTTGCACACGTTCTCTGTGACCTAATCAAGGTGACTGAAATCTAGCGAGGCCTTTTTACAGGAATGCGATACGGTATAATAACGTTCTAGATGTTTACACAGCTCATGAGTAGACCTCAAAAATGTTAATCTGGGAAAAACGTTTGACACAAAATCACGTTGAATGTACTGTAGGGTACTGCAACGATATAATTAGAATTTGAGATTTCGACCAAAAGTCAGAAAGTTAATAAAACTGCTGTTGTGTGACTAACGTCTCAATAAAGGTCCGGAGACGTGCAATTTTTTTTTAAGTTTCTGGTAGTGAAAGATCCAATGGTTTTAGTGCTTTCGACTGCACTACCGAGACTGCCAAGCTGACATAGTTTCTCTGAAGACTTTCTAGGTATTCTCCGAGCATTATTCCTCGAAAGCACTGCACCGCATTGCGGTAGCTATTTTGCTACAATTTAGCCTTGCTATCAAGCTGCTAGCCCAGTGATAAAGAGGGTTAAGGAATTACTGGGGATTTGGCATTGGACCAAGAAGTGACGCATATTTGTGCATGAAATTTTTTGGAACAACATGCTGAAGAGGCGGTAGAGACAAATAGCCACAAGCAAATAACATGCGCCAGCGTTCGTTGTAAGTTTCGAGACATTTGGATAGCTGGCCCTACTGTCATATAGGCTGATATTGAGGCAACGAGGTGGAATTCCAGAACACATCACCCGACCCTCACTCAAAGTAACGTGACTCCGTAGGTAGAATTGGCACACCCAGACACAATCTTCTCGACATCTGCTCGTTGAAACAGCGTCGCTGCAAAGCCTCCACAAACGTGTTTGTAACAGTTTGTTTTAACTAAAGTTTCTCGATTGTTTAGGAACCCGTTGCAGAAAGTGTTACAAGTGATTCAACTATTAAAAGGTTGGTAATGTAAAGTGAGCGCAATCACGCTGGATATTATGCCTGAAATGCACGCTTTTGTAGTTCAGAGTTGATATTGCTAGTTACCTAAACATTGCCAAACAAGCAGAAGAACGTATATTGAATGGCATGAAGCACGCGGATGCACCTCTTGTGTTACAAAGGAAATTCCTGTTGGATGCTGCCATTACTTGTGGTAAAATTAATAGGAGGGATTATGCCCAAATATTAGGAGCCGCTATTCACTCTCCGAGATAATACCGTGTTCTTTGCTCTTTAACCTTTGAGCTTAACCCAATCTATAGACCATCGCTGGAAAAACTCTTTCTTTTAGGGCACGATAATAATGTCTACTTTATCTGTGAATCAAAGACTCTTACTCACATTTACAGACTATATGTACATTAACATAAGATGTGAATTCACAATTGCTTGTAAATTATTTGTAAGATTGCATGCATCGATTAAGAAAGAGAGGAACAATGGCGAAGAAACGACCTTCCAGCCATTTCCTCCAAGCAATTTTGCATCAATTTTTCCTACATATGCATTCACATCAAAGTCATAGCTCGAGTTTTGTTAGACAGAGAGCCAGCGAACGCCAGGTCTGCGCATAACAAAGATTTTGATACAGGAAATTCCTGAATGCGATTTTGCATCAAAGTCCTCGTTAATGCAGTTTTGTTTGACAGAGATTAGGCAACCGCTCAAAAGCGACCGTCATTCGCGAGGTCTGCTTATAAGGAATCTTTGCAATACAGGAAATTCCGTGAGCTTTGAATTGCGAATGCAAATTTCTATTCACCTCAAAACGGAATTCGAATTCTTAACGTCATTAGCAATGCGGAATCCTCGTTTTTTGACACTTCAACGTGGAATTACATTATATTGCCCCCTCGGCTAATTTATGTTATCATGAGGAATTTTCTTGAAATTTAATTATGGGCCTGTGGAATTCGTAAGCGCTAAAATCCTTTCCTCAGTTTTTCGACCGTGCTTTGGGTTTCGTATGACGTCATTGATTTGAGTTTAAAGTCGGCTCTATTTTGAGAGACATTCATTGCAATTTAGTATCATTCCCTCACTTCGGTACAACTTAAGAATGAGTACAGTTGATGTTGATTCCAATCACGTCTGTATATTATGGCGGACCTGAGGACCATTGGTCCCAGAAACGTTTTGAGTTTGAGGCAGGGAAAAAAGCAGGATAAAACTGTGAAAATCTGAAAAGTCTCCAAGAAAAAGGTAACAGAAAGAAAGAAAATATTTGTGTATGTGCGCTCTATATATGTCATTAAAAACAAATCGATAAACGTGATGATAGCTAGTACTTTAATGATGGGGAAAAGTCATCAAAGAAGGAAGCTATGATTAAGGAAAACGGTCGCTTTTTGCAACTAGGAATGGCGTGTTTGACATTGACTTTCTTATACATCTTGTTTAGCAGCGCTTTTAAGCGTTACTTGTAGAAAATATTTTCATTGGCTTTGTGGTCCTATGAAATAAAATATTTTTTGCAGACCTCGGCCATCTTGGCTCCACCCAAACATGGAGTCATCGCGTTCCAGTATTTATATCCGGCTTGAGTTCACTGATTGACTCTTATGTATTAAAGTCTCTCATGTCGTCAGACCTGTCACAGTTCAGTACCCAGCTGAAGCGATTAAAGAAATAAGATTAGCACCTTACAGAGCCTCCCTGGACGGGCATATTTTAACGTCTGCTGGATCGAGAAAAGACAGTTGTCACTGATGTCTGTATATTCGCCTAATGAAAGCTCCTGGAAAAGACAACGTATAATTAGTATAGATCATTCTATTTGTAGTGATGACAACGCAGTTTCAGAAATGAAAATTGCCGACGAACAAATTCAACCACCAGCAACTAAAATGTATTCGAAAGAAGGAGAAGATCATTTGCGTCACGAAGCCGCCATAAGACGAATTAATTCTCAACTGCTTGATCCTTCAGCTTCGCCCCCTTTCATCTGTGACTTGTGTTCCGTCGCGTTCCTGACGAAACGCGAGTTACAGCTGCACGTGATGTGTCACGGGATTCACATCGCTGGAAACGTGACCGGAGAAAAAGTACAGGCGATTGTGCAATGTCCCGGGGGAGCGTCTAATGCCGGTACTACTAAAGAAACAGGTTTGTGTGTCGTATTTGTCATTTATCGTGTGGAGATTTGAATTACTTTGTCGCTGAAATACCAGTGACTTGTGAACAGAAAGTGCGTACCCCTAGTTCGACCCGCCTACAAGCTCTGAGGTTGCGGCAAGTCTGTTGGCATCTTGCTACAGACTTGTTATCAACAAGCCTATATCAGGATCCGTTCGCAAGGCTTGCAAAAGCTTGTTGACGGCAGGTCTGTTGCAAGTTGTCAACAGCCTTGATTTCAGTAGCGTAGCCAGCCCGATGATTTAGTCCCGCTATGCAAATATTTTCGTGTTCATTGACTGTGAAAACAACAATTTCTAAAGAAATGAATAATTATAATGATTTGAAATTTGCATAGCTGGACTGAATCGTCGAGCTGGCTTCGCTACCGCTTGTAGTAAAGTTGATTGTCAAAACTTGTTATCCACAGGCTTGCTGCAAGTTGTTTCAACAAGTTGTAACAAGTCTGCAAATGACAAGTTGCAACAAGCCTGATTTTAACAGGCTTGATAAGTTCATTGAAACTTGTTGAAAGTTAAAAACAAGCCGGTGAAATGGACAATTTGCAACAAGGTTACTGGCTGCGCACGTAACATTTCTTTCCCCAATTTCATTGATTGTTTTCTCATCTCCTAGGTTCAAGTGAAGCGAATAACGGGCAACCCGATCCAGAAGCAGTGGTTGTAAACAGTGAAGTAAAAATTGTTGACGTGCTGTCACTAGCCACTGCAACAAGAGGATTTAAGGAGCCCGGTAGTATATGGTGCTCGTTGTGTAAATGCACTGTAGACAAAGGACACACCTGTAAAGTCTACCAGACCAGGTAAGTTACGAGTTCTTTACAGGGATGACTTCTTTCAGCGGACTTTCTGATCCAGCAACAACAGTCGCACGATAGTTGACAAGCAAGAGTTTGCATGAGAGTTTCTTAACTCTCATGTCCTGGTCAATGAGATTTTTCTCTCAATGCGATTTTTCTCAACTATCGTGCTCGACTTGGATTTATTATTCTGAGCTTCCGACTGTTTATTAATCTCTGTTTTAACAGCAGCTACCATGCTGAGAAGACCGAGGAGGGATTCACGTGCGAACTTTGTGGTCGCTTTTACAACCAAAAACGCAAGCTTCGCACGCACCTCCGAAACAGACACAAAGGCTTTCGCCTTCAAGAAGACGAGGGATATATGTGCTGGCAGTGCTGGCAAGCGTTTCCCGAAATTAAAATCCTGGAAGAACATATTGTCCAAGTTCATGGACATGGTAAGCACAATGACTCTTTAATACAGACATCTCTCTAATACAGATCTCTCTAATACAGACATCTCTTTAATACAGACATCTCTTTAGTACAGAGATCTCTCTTATACAAACATCTCTCTTATACAGACATCTTTCCAAGAAAGGCATCTCTCTAATACAGGCACCTCTCTAATACAGACGTCTCTCTGTAATGCAGACGTCTCTCTCTAATACAGACATCACTCACTGATGCAGACATCTCTCTCTCTCTCTCTAATACAAACATCTCTCTCTAATACAGACATCTGTCTCTAATACAGACATCACTCACTGATGCAGACATCTCTCTCTAATGCAAATATCTCTTTCTAATACAGACATCTCTTTCTAATACAGACATCTCTCTAGTGCAGACATCTCTCTCTAATACAGACATCACTCACTGATGCAGACATCTCTCTCTAATACAAACATCTCTTTCTAATACAGACATCTCTCTCTAATACAGACACCTTTCTAATACACACATAAAACAAACTAATACAATGATTTCATCATATTCAGAGAGTCGACGTCAAAATTCAACATGGCGGCCATTCACTCAACCATCAACTCTACCTCTGGATGAAAACGCAGACGAAAGCGTCAGTCCTGATCCTAATGACAGTCCAGTTGATAGTATTCCTAACACAGATCAGTTAACGAATGCCCTTAAACGGGTCAACGAGGAAACACCTGTGAATATCCCCGCTAAGAAAGCTCACATGGATACTCCGAGTGGTGTCATAAGTGTGGCTGAGGTATATACGTCTTGTATTTTGCTTCTCTATACTCTTAGTAAGTTGTAAGTTGAGTATAACCAGTCGACTACTTACGGAATATCTCAATGCCTTTTTTAGGTTAATGGCAAAGTTATTGTCACTGGTACTCCGATATCAACCGTCATGCCCACAGACCCTCAGACCAACAACTTTACTCGTAAAAGTCCCGTTGGCTCCCCCATAGGGACAGGCGACGCACCAAAGCAAAGCGACGCTTCCTTTACTACAGTTATTGCTGGTAACACAAATATTGTGAATGGTAGAAACTCCACCAGTCCAAATCAGGCCTCTTTAACCAGCGACGTAGCGGCGCAAGCGGCCGAAAGTTTGAAGAAGAAAACAGCAAGCAATCTAAAGTTACACTGCCCCCACTGTGCTGAGAAATTTGCCAAAAAATACATGTTGCAGCTGCATATTCAAGAAGCTCATGGGGAAAACATGCATTGTTTCTTCTGCTCAACTTCCTGTGCTACAAAAGAGGTGCTGGCCTCGCACATCAAGACGACACACACGGAAGAAATGAAAAATGGCAAGTGCCCCATATGCCAGTGCAAGTGTCTTGGCGAACTTCATCAGCATATAGTCCAGTACCATCACAAAGATCTTCTGACACGCAAGTCAAAAGAGCGCGTGATGTCCACGTGTCCCATATGTCACGCGGCCACGACCGATTCCTACCACCTCCGCTGGCATATCTTGAGGGAACATCGCGGGCTACAGATTCCCAGGGAAATGCAAGATGGATTGAACGAAGATACCGGAAGTGAGAGCGGCAGTTCTGTGAGCAATGAGGGACAAGATAGGACAGACGATGGTACTAAGGTACATAAGAGTATATCTGACAGTGTTAATGGACACAAGACTGCAACTGAAAGTTCAGAAAAGTCCACTGAAAATGATTTGGAGATAGTGTTCGTGTCGGACAAAAGCGTCTCATCTGACTGGTCGAACCCAGTAGCCAATGGTGTCCCTGCAGCTAGTAAATCGCCCGCTGATTGGTCAAAGCAACCAGCCAATAGCGTGCCTCGAAGCAGCCTAGGCAATGACAGCGGAGCTGGTCGTTGTATTAAAAAGCCAGCGGATAGCTCGGTCGGGGTCGGTCCAAAACTCGATCAAAGCATGACAAACGTACCGGGCGATGTCCACAGTACAACGGGACAAATGGAACAGACAAATAAACGAGCGAGCCCGGTAAAATATGATTTTCACAGCATAAGCGAGGACACTTGTGTGTTCTGCTTCAAGACCTTTACAAAAGAGACATTATCTGCTCATTTGCGCACCGCCCACGGCTGGGTCGACACGTTCACTTGCCCCGTGTGTCCGGTAAAAGCCGAAGAATATCTCGTCATTGTCGAGCATTTCTGCCAATCTCATTTCCACCCAACCGACGAGGTATCGATAACACAGTGCGACGCAAAGTGTTTGAAGTGCGATATCATATTCCAAGACGTCTCCCACCTCAAAAAGCACGCCTCGGCCCTGCACTCCTTCCAGCTGCCGACCGAAGCCTCGTACAATACGTTCAAGTGCAGACATTGCAACATCATCTTCGAGAAACAGTTCGACGCCCAAAAACATTTCGACGTTTATCACCTTTTCCGAATTCGCTTCAAGTGCGAGTCGTGTCGCATGGGCTTCACGGCGAAGCACGACTTCCAAGAACACGTGACCTGCAATCACCCGGAACTGGTGAAGAACTTTTGTCCAGTTTGCGGACTTGGTTTTGAGGTCAGTTCCGATCTCGAGGAGCACGTATTCGAAATGCACAGACGGAAGGCGCAATTTTGTTGCGCGGAATGCGGACACGAATTCGGAGACCGTTTCCACGTTCACATGCACATACGTTCGAATTGCTGTGTCACGTGGGCCGATAGCAACTTCGAGTGCCTCGACTGCTTGACCGCGTTCTCGTCCATTTCCGAACTACGGATCCACTGTAAACAGCGAAACTGCAAACAGGTGGTGAAGGTTTGACCAGCACGGTTTTTTATGTGTTGTAAGGATTGTGGTAGGGAAAAGATTTTTTAACTTTGCACAAACAGACTACCCGCTCGCGTCTGGGTTAAACTGCAGTTGAACAACGACGGCACAATGAATTAGAACAGGGTCGCTCAGCCGCGCAACGTGCTCTCGTATTTTTGTACTATTTACAGGCCAGAATAGCGTGCGCTTTCAATGTTTTGAAGGCCGCAAAAAGCGCGTACTCGCAACTCGAGTGGCCCATCTGTTTCCTTCCTATTCTGTGATTTAAACGAGAGCTTTAGTCAAGAGTTCAACTGCAATTTATCCCGACGTGAAAAGGATCTTTTTATGCCAACTGGACTGTTGAAAAGCTACGGTATTTTGACTACAGAAATTGATTCATCAAGGTTCGCAGCGAGGCTAGATTTGTGAACTGTAGTTCATTTTCTGATAAGCTCCTTGTATGTTTGCATGGTGAATATGGTAGGTAGGTAATATCAAATTGAAATATAATTTTGTGGAAACACCACGTAAGTTTATTATCGCAGAGCTTTCTTTTGCTTGATTAAGCTCTGCGATAATACACTTACGTGGTGTTTCCACAAAGTTATATTTTAATGTAGTTCATTTTCTGTTTGCACTTAGATGGGTTGGTTGTTTGCAGTCAATTTCTATCTAAATAAGAATTAAGGTATAATCAGCCTCACTGTGGACTTTGGATGTTTTTGAAGGTCCGGCAGCATAAATTGGCCCTTACTGCTCGAGAATATGGCGATGAAATTTACAAGCCTGTTCATAGCGAAAGAACTGTAAAACACACAGCCAAAAACGGGCAAGTTTCAGCAAGCCTTTGGAAATCTTAGAAGTTGGCTGTGTCGAATTTTTGACTGTGTGCATTATAAAATATTTTTTCTTGTCATTCAGGCAGTCTTGGATTTCATTGTCATCACTACTTAAATTTGGTTTACATTTGTTCATTACGAGATGACCAAGTCACGTTTGTACTTGCTCCGAAATTCCAACAATTTGGCGTAACTTTGTTTTTCTGTGTAATTTTAAACCAGAAGATCCAAAGCTATCTTTGGTGAATATCTAACCTGGGTTATAAGTCCGGCTACTTCAGCCTGATCCGTGTTTGGTCACCAATGAACGAATGTAAACTAGAATTTATTTTCAAACGATGGCCCGCATTCGGCCGAATATCAGGCATTAGTGTTTTACAGCACTTTTGTCACGTCTGACCACCCCGTTTCGGGAGTTCATAGATAGACTGTTTTATTTATTGACAATACGTGATTCCTGGATGGTCTAGGTGGTGTATATTACCAGACGTATCACAAGGTTGTTCTAGCAAGTCTGATACAGTTCGAATATAACATATTACAAGGCTAACAACTCAAGGCTGTGATAATATTATTATATCATGACCATATCCGCCTTGTATTTCAGAACCATCCTCAGAGATATGAAAAACTAGATATTAATCTGACACTGCAGAGAACAACGAAAAATTCGTTGTCTCGAGCGGGATTCGAACTCGCATCTTCGGGTTTCTAGACCGCCGCTCTACCAATTGAGCTATCGAGTCAAGTTCGAGTTGGCAGAGCGGCGGTCTAGAAACACGAAGATGCAAGTTCGAATCCCGCTCGAGACAAAGAATTTTTCGTTGTTCTCTGCAGTGTCAGATTAATATGAATCTAGTTTTTCATATCCGCCTTGTTGGAACAAACTTTCGATAAGTCTGAGAACATCATCAAGATTTTCACAAGTTGTTCCGAAGTTTGTTCCAAACATCTTGGTAGAATCTTGGATGAAGTCTGACAATGCTATCAAGTTTTTTTACAACTTTTTAGCAGCTTTTTCTAAACTTTTACCGGCTACTGCACCGTCCAGTTATCACGGTTTTTTATTCGTCGTTGTTCCCGTATGTCGAAGCTCGGCCTTACAATTGAAGACTACAATATAGCTATCCAGTTTAGATTTTAAGATCAGTTTTTTTAATCCAGACCAATTCGAAGATCTTTCCATTGACCTAAAAGGCGTATACCGCTGACCAGCTCTTGACCAGGGCTCGCACACGGGAACGAGGCGCACGTAGTTCATTTGCTAAGCATTTGTATGCGAGTGTGTATTAGGAGACTAAGTTAAGGTTTGGGTTTAGTCAATGTAACCGAATCCTAAAAACAGCGTCTGGCAAAGTGGGAAAACACTGACAAACCGTTAAAATCAACTTCAAAAATGATTTGTCGCCCAATGCTGCATGTTTTAGGCAAAGTTTATGCATGTGTGGTAGCATTGTTCTAGGAAAATTGCTGGCAAAATGCAAAAATTTGGCCATACTTTTTGTTATCAAAGATTCGGAAAAGATAGAATGGACAATTTGCATTATAGACTAAAGGTCGAACTAGACAGAAAGAACGAAATCTTTTACTACAGTTAGAAAGAGAATCTTAAAGATTAGTAGAATTGCAAAGTTTTGTGGCGAAATGTTGTAAAATACAGAAAATATAGCTCTGCGAAGTTTGCAAATTTTGTATATATTTCGCAGGGCTATATTTTCCGTATTTTGCAACATTTCGACACCAAACTCTGCGATTCTACTAATCTTAGGATCCTCTTTCTAGCTGTAGTAAAGGATTTTGTTCTTTGGTCTAGATAGAATGTTAGTCTATAATGCAAATGTCGATTCTTGAAAAACGAAAAAAGTATGAAAAATATTAAAATGGCCGTATCACGGATTTGAATGGCGCTTGATGTTACGTTTCTGTCCCGTTGATCTGAAAACACGGAAAAGTACTGGCACTAGTTGTCAAATAGAAATCCATTTTTCGATCCAAATTATCAAATTTCTCATAAAATATAATTTACTTTGTTCCTAAATTTGTGGTACAATTATAATTTTCTTTATTAAAGACAGTTACTAAGTTTCAACAAGATTCACAAAGGAAAACAAAAGGTTAAAGATATAAGTGATTAATTAACAACAGCACAATGGATTTCTATTTGGTTGCTAGTTTTGGGCCTTTTACTCACGGTCAGATCAGCTAGGTGCATTTCTTTGATTGTTTATGATTTAAACGAACTCCAGCAGTGCGTTTTCCCAATTTTCCATCGCTGTCTTCAGAAGCGAAAGTTTTTCCGACAGTCACTCACAAAATTTTTTCCATTAAGTCACCATGCAATTAAAACATCACTTTTACTTTGCAATTTTCGAAGTAAAATGTGTCATTTGGAATAACGACTTAGTACGAAAATTTTGTGAATGCATTAAAATGGGTGTGACAAACTTGGCCAATATGCCAAGTTGTATGAGTAGATATTTATAATTGTAGAGTTGCTGTGGTTGAATAAAGAGGTGTGGAACAATACAATTTGTGGCTTAGTGGTTCTTTACTCGATGTTAAATAATTTGTAAAGGGTTTGTGGTATAATACAGGTCCCCCGGTAGGAATCGCCTTCACGCCTACTATTACACATACATATTACCATCCTGAATACACATGAATTACGTTACGGTCAACTTTTGTGTCGCTATACTTCACCAGCATCGCAATTTGCAAAGACATACGTTCGATTTCTGTAAGGCCTGGTTTTCATATATCGCCTTTCATCAGCGATGTTCTTGGATAAAATCTTTTGTGTTTCTGAAATCATTTTCTTCTTCAGTGATCTCCCACAATAGATCGGCGATGAACTGCGATGAATTACGACACACGAAAACCAGGCCTACGAGAACCTACATTTTCCTGAACTAAATTATTCCTAACTGTTCACGACTTGAAGTCTTGAACTCCGACATGCTTATGATTACAACTCGAGGTTAAAACACATTTATCCTTTAGAAATTGTAGAATAATACTGCCGGTTTTGTTTTAAATTTACTTTAATTCTAAATATTACTGAGGTTTTTACAATATATTGCAAACTAGGTACTTTTACACGCACAAATTCACCAGTTTGCTCTACTTAATTTTTCTATGCGTCAATCTTAACGTCGAAGACATTCCGTTGGAATCCAAAGATGAATCCGAGCTATCCCTGTTCAAGGTTGATGCGACGCCGGAATTGTTAGGTATTCTTGGTTTATCGTGATCCGCAGACGAACCAGATTCATCTTCTAACGGTTCTTTCCCCCTCGCCGTATCGGGCTGCTTCAATGCTGCATTTAGGGTCAGAGTATCCAACCTGTAATAATCCATAAACGTTCGTGCTACGTTGCGACCCAGTCTGTGATAGGCCTCTTCTGTATAAGGTGTGCTGACCTGACCATATGCCGTGAGGTAGCTAGCAAACGATACCTCCAACGTGTAGCAATGCGCTTGAGGGTTTAGAGCGCTTCCCAGAAACCGTCTTCCAGTTCCTGCTTTCATGGCATCTCGGTTGAAAGACGTGTTCGACATCGAGAAGTCGTCTGCGATGGCGCCGAGCAGCCGGGGGAAAACCATTTGCCTCTCGAAGCGTTCCTCGCTGTCGTACACGTTCCCGTACATGAAGGAATTGTTCAAAGTGGAATGGGCGTGTATATCGATGAAGAAATCCAAATCGACGTTACTGTTTTGGTTCAACGCCATGATAACGTCCTTCGCCGTGGATATGCTGGGATGAGCCCAGATCGTCGGATCGTTCCAGTGGCGGTTCAAGTCGAAACCCATTAGAGACGACCGATAGTTTCCCAACACAACGCCGTCTGGGTTTAGCATTGGGACTATTTTAAATATGATGTAATCTCGAAGAACCTTGGCCACAGGGTGCTGGCTCAGGAGGAAGTCGATGATGCCTTGACACACGAAGGATGCGGGCGTCTCGCCTGGAAGGAAAAAATACCGTTCGTTTGAACTGAAAAACGCGGTCAACGTATCAATCTATTTTCAACCAAGTTTCAATGCTGCACAACGTCCTGCTGGGTTATAAAACAGCGTAATAAACAATTATTGAAAGAGGTCGAGCAGGATATGAGGAATTATTAAGGCCTTGATTATTTTTGAAAATATTTTAAACTCAGTTTAAACGCTTGCTTTGTAAGTAAGAAGACAAAAGCTGCTAATAATGAAACAGCATGAAATTGTTCGGAAACTTTAATAAGCCTATCAGACTACGAAAAAAATATTCTTAAACAATTGTGTGATTACAAGGTCAGTCAATACACGACGAAATGAGTCATAATGTCGTATATTTGTTTTCAATATACGACGAAATGAGTCATAAAGTCGTATATTTATTTTCAACCCCAAATTTGGGCAACTATTAAGCGGATATGATGATTTCACCAACAGCTATTAACGAATCAAAACTCCTAAAATATTTTCAATAAGTAATAATAGCTGTTATATGCCTGCGGTGTTTTAGTTTACTCAACTACCTGGATGAACTCTGGCCGTGAAAAATACAACTTTCTTTCTTCGATTAACAACATTTTCTTTCGAAGTAATCGTCAAGAGGTCAACCTTTCTCTGTTGAACCGAAAGACACAATTGTTCCCTTTGAAAGTAGTCCATGCCCCGTCTCTGCAACTGACTCAGATACTTCTGCAGTCGCGTGTACGTGTAGGGATACGAGTACGCAAATTGATAGACATCTTCGTCCCGGTCGAAACAGAAAGCGAACGACATTACATAGTTCTTTCTGTGGTCCGGACATCGGTAATAAAACACATTTTTCGACGGTATTCGTTGCCATTTCGGTCGACTCGAGGACTTCACGACCGGACTCATTCCCTCGCGGTATAAACTTTTCGTTTTACTGAAGTTGACCACGTTGAATATGACTCGCTGGTACGCCGAGACATTCTTCACCGTGAAATTGAACCAAACCCTGAATCTGCAGCGAAACACACATGAAAAATATTCCGTAAATACAGTAAAACACCGACCTGATATTCTAGTATATATTCTTGTTAGGAGGCAGTGTGTCTCTTTATGTGGTGGAAAACAGATTCCTGTGGAATCAAAACGTACAAACGTCTCTAATAGAGTCAAATTTGCATGTTCTGAGACAAATCTATCGCGAGGAGAACGTATTTCTAGCCTAAGAGGCTCTTAAAATGTAGGTTCTGATACGCGGAGTTTTACTGTAAGCGTCATTTGCCAATTTTACTGGCTTGTTCAATTTGTCAACAAGTAATTGCAACGAACTTGTCAATTTCATGAAGATGCAACAGCCAAATCTGTTAAAATCAGGTTGATGAAAAAAATTTTCCATAACTTTGACGATGGCTGAAATTAATTATCAACATTGAAGATTTTGTTTGGCCGTTTGTCAAAGTACATACTTTTCAGAGCTAACCACGAGCAGTTGTAAAAATACAGCAAGAAGACCTCTTTAAATCGTCCTAGAAATCGCAACATGTACAGACGGACTTTTACATTCGATATGTTAACAGCTGGTTAAGAGACAAACACACAAAGCGACGATTTGTACAATTCTATATGTTGTGGGATTCGAACTCGCATCTTCGGGTTTCTAGACCGCCGCTCTACCAATTGAGCTATCGAGTCAACTGGGATTGGTAGCGAGTCTTATCCAATTTAAGTGTACGAAATACTTTCGTGACGACTTAACGCTTGTCTTTGAGGACGCGCAGTGTTTCAATTCTATTTCAGAACCATCCTCAGAGATATGAAAAACTAGATTCATATTAATCTGACACTGCAGAGAACAACGAGACAACGAATTTTGCTCGATAGCTCAATTGGTAGAGCGGCGGTCTATATGTTGTATTTTGTAAAATAAACTTTAAATCTATATATAAGACATTAAACCCACGGATTTCCCTTCGTATTTGGTATCGATTGAAAGAAAATATAACAGACAATAACCTTGCGTTACAAGTATCCGGTCGGACAAAGAGATCGTACTCAAACTCGTTTATCAAGTCCACTCGGCCAAGATTACCGCTCTCAAAATTTGCATCAAAAATTAAAATTCCTTTCCGTTTTTCGCCATTAAAACCCACTGGTTCCGCAGCAAAATCAGAGACATTTCCAAGCGGTTCTTCTGTGGTTTTCGACATGGCGTTCTCGTCGGGCACAATATCATTATTTTCCGAGTTAATCTCGTAATCTGACATATTTGCTCGGGCCGCCATCTTGGATGCTTTGTAGTTGTCATAACGACGCCTTGTTTTTGAAACTTTTTAAGGTTTGGCGGGTGTTGCAGGCTTGGTATCTGGGCATATCTATCTCATACAGACGTCTCTCTCTAATACAGATATCTCTCTCTAATACAGACGTCTGTCTTTAATATAGACATCTTTCTAATTACAGACATCACTTTAATTACAGACGTCTTTCTAATACAGACATTTCTCTGTAATACAGACATCTCTTAAATACAGACATCTCTCTCTAATACATACATCTCTGATCTCTCTCTGATACCGACATCTCTCTAATACAGACATCGCTCTCTCTAATACAGACATCTCTCTCTAATACAAACATCTCTCTCTAATACAAACATCTCTCTAATACAGACACCTCTCTCTAATACAGGCATCTCTCTCTAATAGCTTTTGAAACTTTTCTAATTTGTTTTATGAGAGAAACCAGTTTGATTAAACAGTAAAAACCTTCCGACATAATATTCTCTCTTATGAATCACAAGATCTTATGCCTCTTGCTATCTTATGCCATTATGGAAAATTACACAGACCCTGTAACATGTATTTTTCAATAATATTACGTTGATTTTTCAGTTGGATTTAAAACTATCAACATTGAAAGTCTCAGAAAACTGGTTTCAAACTTATTCCCTCACATTTTATTTCATTTTTCCGGAACCGCCATTTCGGTTTTTTATTTATTTTTTGTGGGTTTTGCCGAGGTTTTCTGCGAAAACCTTGGCAAAACGTCTTTTGGGTTCTTTGGGGCTAAAAAACGTCCTTTTTCCCGCCTAATTGGGTCTGACATCCAGCGTTGATTGGTCGATAAAGGCGATTGTCATTCTGGCGTATGAGAACTACTGTTTTTAATTACATTGTACAATATGGTATACGAGGAGTCTTAAACTCCAATGTTCATTATAGTACACTAATGTTCGTCATACACACGTATAACCCCTATATGAGTGTTTTCAAAACAACAAAATCCAACGTGGAAAAGTTTTAGATTATAAAAAGTGTAAAACTGGGAGGAAAATGGCCAAAACGTCCAAACGAAAAGCTAAAGCGAGTCAAAAGAAGAAAGAGAAAAGTAAAGGAAGCAGTACTAACCCAGGTTTGCGCTAGTTTTGTTATAAAAGTGACAGAAATGTGTTTATTAAATTTTAAGTCTGTTCCTATCTTCCACGTGGTTCTAGAGGAGGCATTAAGGAATATTAATTGATATATTTTATCAATTGTTCCTTTCTCCATCGCTTCCCTGTCAGAAAAATTACTTCAATCTCAAAGACCAATGCCATATCATATTACAGTATTTAAACCTCCAAGGCATGAGGGAGGGGGCCACAGTCCCAATGGTGGGACCTTGAAAGTTTGTAGGTTCTGCCAGAGATCTCTGGTGTGGCAGACTGGGTTCTCAGGGCCCAGGAGGATCACAGAATGTATTTACACCTTCTTAAAAGTGTTGCGCGTTATAATTTTTCGACCCTCCCCCCCCCCCCCCACACACACACACATCTCCAAGGCTACCTCATAGCTGTGATTGGAACACTACTATTTTGAAGGCTTTCTTGTTGGCTTTATAGAGTATCATATTCCACTGGGTCTCCTATAGTTCGTGTAATCACCACTTTTGGTATTGCCTCGTCCTCGACTGCTCGTGACAAAATATAGCATTGCATGTAAAATGTACAGTTGCATAATAGACAATGTTACACAACAATTTATTTAACTAGCAGAAGTCAGGAAACATAATTAACAACTTTAGTTTGAATGAGCCATTTTTAAAAAAGCAAGAAAATTTACAAAAAAACATGACCTGAGTCAATTTGACAGACGTTATTCAAACTTGACGTGTCAAATTGAAGATTTGGTTGGTAACTGGCTGTTATTTTGAGCCCAGGAACCTTAATAATGTTGCTCTGAAAATTACATCAAAATTATGTGTTAAATTGTTGTCCAATGATAAAACTGTGGGCTTCCAAACCCTGACTGGAAGCCACAGAAAGAACTCTTACAATGGTCAAAGTCATAAAACATTCATAATTTGCTCTTTCATCAGATACTCACACTAAGAAAGGTGGTCAAAATGCCAGGACAAAAAATACTGTGGCGAGATTGAACATGTATCGTGACGAAGGAAAACCTACCCGGAACAGACATGGTAAAATTGTCAAACCTGCTGCATTTCAATCGAGAGCCACTCCTGGGGAAGTTGCTCGAGTCGAACCCAACAGAAAATGGTTTGGTAAGAATGCTATCAACAGTTTTTGATTATCTTTATCATAATAAAAGATGAGTGCTCTTTCTGGCCACTAAGCCTCACCACACAAATGAGTTATATATCATTTAAGTATAAAGTTCTTGGTATGGCTCCTAGCTTAGGCAATAACTGACCAGAATTTTATGCATAGAGCATATAAAATGCATACTTCTATTTCTCTCAGTAATTTTTTTTTCTACTGGGTCATCCTAATCTCCTGTGGTAAGGAATCTCCCAGGGTAAAGAGCTTGTTACATGAGGAGCCAATTGCGATATGGCTATATATGTATAGCTATATAATTATTATTTCTATCAAGCCTCATGATAAAATATTTTCTTACCCATCAAAAATGTTTACTGCAAGAGGGAAATGTTGCACAAAATCCAATCGCACACTGTGAGCTATCAGCTAAGCTGACGGACATGAGTAACTTTCTGCTTAACCAATAACTTCGGTGTGCAGTAGCCATATTGGTTACCTCCTTGTGCTTTTTTATTGCAATAGGAAATACACATGTCATTACCCAAAATGACTTGCAAAAGTTTCAAAGTGAAATGGGAAAAGTGATGAAAGATCCGTATAAGGTACTTAATTAAGTCAGAATTATAATTTCTTATTTCAACTAATGTTTTCTTGACATAGTGTAAGTTGTATCTCAAACTATGTAGCACTTAGGTTGATACAAGTGCCGTCACATTGCATCAAATACAAGTGCCGTCACATTGCATCAAATACAAGTGCCGTCACATTGCATCAAGTCTGTGGCATTTCGAACTATGTAGCCCCTAATGAATCTTTTTTTTTTATAGGTTATAATGAAGCAAAGCAAATTGCCACTTTCTTTACTCCATGACAGAGCTAAGGTGTGGTTAAGTTCAATTTGTGTTCTTGCTCCACTTACTTAATGTCAGAAATATAAGATTGCCATTTGGCCTTTTCCTTTTAGACTGCAAGGGTGCATTTACTTGACACAGAAAGTTTTGGGACAACATTTGGTCCAAAAGCTCAAAGGAAACGGCCCACAATAGCAGTGGCAGACATGGAGGTACATAATAATTTATCAAAAGTAAATTTTAAAATCAGTAAAAATTTGTTTCTGAAGTCTCATCCTTTTTTATTAGGCTCTTGTCTCTCAGGCCCAAGATTCCACAGGTATTGGGGTTTATGGCTTTGTTGCTTTTAACTTATCCATGTTGTATTAGAAGGGATAGAAGTGGTAATATAATTATTTTAACCACTTGAGCACATTTGAGATATCGTTTTCAGGTAGTTCAAACACAAACCATGACAGCTTATTGTAGAGCATTACCTACACTGGAGCACCACGTTTGGAATATCTTTTTAGGCAGGCAGTTTAGACACAAACCACAACAGCGTATTGTAGAATACTACTTACACTGGACCACCACATTTGGGATATCTTTTTCAGGCAGTTCAGACACAAACCACGACAGCTTATTGTAGAATACTACTTACACTGGACCACCACATTTGGGATATCTTTTTCAGGCAGTTCAGACACAAACCACGACAGCTTATTGTAGAATACTACTTACACTGGACCACCACGTTTGAGATATCTTTTTCAGGTAGTTCAGACACAAACCACGACAGCTTATTGTAGAATACTACTTACACTGGACCACCACATTTGGGATATCTTTTTCAGGCAGTTCAGACACAAACCACGACAGCTTATTGTAGAATACTACTTACACTGGACCACCACATTTGGGATATCTTTTTCAGGCAGTTCAGACACAAACCACGACAGCTTATTGCAGAATACTACCTACACTGGACCGCCACGTTTGAGATATCTTTTTGAGGCAGTTCAGACACAAACCACGATAGCTTATTGCAGAATACTATTCACACTAAACCACCACATTTGAGATATCTAGTGAAGTATGACGCTTTGAAACGTGATTTGTAAGTGGTGACATTGGTTTTTAGACAAATATGACTCGGAAAAGGATCAAGATCTGACAAGGAATGAACCAGATTCCAAGTAAGATGGATCCCCCCCTTATGTTCAATCCATTATCACTGAACTCTAATCTGAAGCTGATCACAGAATAGCCTAGTTATAACCAGGGCTAGTTTGTCACATGCAAACACTCTAAAGTTGTCGACGATTTAAATTTTAGATCACTTGCAATGGAGTCTGTCTTTAGTAAAGGACAGTCGAAAAGAATTTGGAATGAGCTGTATAAAGTAAGCACAAAATTGCAGTAATTTGTTGTGGAATTATTGAATATACAAGGTCTAATATTAAGTTTCTGGTCAATGCATTCTTGACTGTCATTTTCTTTTTTTCTTACCTAGGTCATTGATTCCTCAGATGTGATTTTACAGGTTAGTTGTGACTACAGACTTATCCAACTCATTCTTCCCACTGCAGCACAGAACAAGACGATGAATGTAGCTCTACGTTTGTGCTGGGAATTGGTTAAAATTTACAGTATCTAATGCATACTATTCATGTTTGTAGGTTCTAGATGCAAGAAATCCTCTGGGGACAAGGTGCAGACAGGTTGAGAAATATTTGGCCAAAGAAAAACCACATAAGCATCTTCTCTTTGTTTTAAATAAATGTGATCTTGTGCCAACATGGGTGACAGTAAGTTTGACTTTTATTAACAAAATTTCAACCTTGCTGGACCTCTAGGAAGAACAGTTTAGATCTAAAAGAGCTATCCAATATAAATAAAGTCAGTCAAGTTTAGGTTTCCTTCTGTAGTAACTCTAGATCAATTAGAAATGATCCTTACTGGACCTCCAGGAAGAACAGTTTAGAACTGATAGAGCTATCCAGTATAAATCAAGTCAGTTTAGTTCCGGTTTCCTCCTGTAGTAACACTGAGTCAATAAGAAATTATCCTTACTCAACGTCTTGGAAGAACAGTTTAGAACTGGTAGAGCTATCCAGTATAAATAAAGTTGGTTTAGTTTTCGTTTCCTCCTGACCATCTTTTTCATTCTTTAGCAACAATGGGTGACTGCTCTTTCTTCAGAATATCCAACACTTGCTTTTCACGCCAGTTTAACAAATCCTTTTGGAAAAGGAGCCTTGATCAACACACTCAGACAATTTTCAAAGGTATGAACGCCAAAAAACTCACACATTTTACATGAACATCTTACAGCGTTTAATACAGTTGTCATACTGTACAAAAGGTATTGCACAGTGATGTTTACCTTAATTTTAACCTTTTTCCTATTATTTTTTTCATCGATTTTATTTTAAAATTCGCTATTACTTTTTATGATCCTATTGAAACAAAAGAGTTTGCAAAAACGTAAATAGTGTTTAACTGTTCCCATTTCTTGTTGTAGCTTCATAGTGACAAAAAGAATATCAGGTGAGAGACCCTAAACACGATATTAAACTTTCGGTTGTACGAAATGCGGAATTAAGCGCTGTCCGCCCGATGGTGATTTTTTGAACTGCCACTGACAGAAAAGCATAAAAAGCAATTACATTAACGATATTGAACTGGCGAGAGCTAAAAAGTGACTTTAACTCGAAAATGCTGAACTTTGATATGAGTTTTACAGTTACTGAACATTTTTAGAAAGTTTGAGCAAATCACTCATTCCGGTGGTCAGTGCTATTTGCCTTTTGACACAACCGTGTCATATTAGTAACGCGATGACACTACTGGGTCATGGTGTTTTGTAGCGGTCCATCAAAATGTTCTTTACACTTTTGAATTTCAGTATCGGCTGCATCGGATACCCTAACGTCGGCAAGAGTTCCATTATCAATACATTGCGATCAAAGAAAGTTTGTAATGTTGCTCCCATTGCTGGCGAGACTAAGGTGGGTCTCCTGTCGGCTCTGTAGCGGAATTTGAAGTTGGTTTTGTTTCTTTATTGTTCATATGAACGCACGAGCGTTTAAGTGACACTCGAACCCTCAAGTTGTATTTACACTGCTTGTTCCAAGTTGTTGGAACAAGTCTAGAACAAGCTGTTAAGAACTTGCAACAAGCTTGATGGGACTGTCAGACTTGTTACAAGATTGTTCCAACGAGACTGATACAGTCATGATATAACAGTATTGTTACAGCCTTGTGTTGTCAACTTCGTGACGATCTTGTTACAACAGGTCTGTATCATAGTTGTTAGGACAACCTAAGTTGTAACAAGTCTGATATTCCCGTCAAGCTTGTTACAAGTTGTTAAAAAGTTCTTCCAAACTTGTTGATGACTTGTCGACAGAATTTTTGCAAGTTGTGAAGTTTTTCTGATACGAGCGTGTAATGTTGATGAGTTTTCACTTGTCAACGCGGTTCTAATCTTATTGCGGCATTGCAACCGTGTCATGATAAATGGTTTTTTTCACAGGTGTGGCAGTATGTGACGTTGATGCGAAGGATATTCCTTATCGACTGCCCTGGTGTCGTTTACCCGGCCGGCGATTCTCCTACAGATATCGTTTTGAAAGGCGTGGTAGGTGACGGCGCAAAGATCTGACGTCTTCTTAAGCCTATTTTTCACTTAATCGGCGAGTTTGTTCGCGCGATACGAGGCGAAGACAAGAATTCAGCAACGTGATTGGTCAACATTGGTTGGCGAAAAAATTCGCCGCGAACAAGTAGGAATCGTTCCTACTTTTTTCTGTTCGCGCGAACAAATTCGCCAAGTGGAAAACAGGCTTTAAGTTTCATGCAAGTTTTATTCATTGGCAATTTTACTCATTTCAAGCTGCTCTTTTTAATTGTGATGAAATATTTTGTTGAGTTGTTCTGAAATACAATTTTGTGTAAACACCACGTAAACTTAGTATCGCAAAGCTTTCGATCCGTGAGCTGGGATCTTCATTATGCTCAGATATTACCCCATATGTTTCTCTAGGTTCGTGTTGAGAACGTCGACAGCCCTTCAGACTATATCGAAGAGCTTCTCTCCCGAGTAAAGAAGGAATACCTCGCGAAAACTTACAAAATTTCGTCCTGGTCGGATGCTACAGACTTCCTTGAAAAGCTTGCGGCGAAAAGTGGAAAATTACTAAAGGTAATTATTCGCAAACAACAGTGGAAGTGAGCTCAAAGGAAAAAGACTGTCGCGCTAGTTTTTCAAAAAAAAATGTCTAGCTTAAATTTTAAAACTGGGCTGAAAGTTTCCAAATATATATTGTAAATGCATTCGGTTACAATACTCGTGTAATATTACTTACATTAAAGCTAGTAACAACATGCATGCAATATTAGTCGGAGTTTTGTCGCCATTTACCAGAACGGGAATTTTTTGTTTGCCAACGAAAAATTCAAAATGAGAATACAATCCAAGTCGATCCTCGCTTAATCATGACCATCCGTACTTCAACACAAAGTTTTTGTATTTGTTATCGACTTATTATGTACTTGTAACAGTTCTTTCTCAGTTTTGTACAAAATTTACAAGTGCGCAGAAATTACTCAAAATGACTAGACACTGTCATTTAAATGGCTACCTTTTGTTTTCTACAGGGCGGCGAAGCGGACATCAACACGGTAGCCAAGATGGTGCTGAATGACTTTCAGCGAGGAAAATTGCCATACTTTGTGCCACCTCCGACTCAGGTCCGTGTAGGAGTTAGATATCGGTAGATTTAGTTGTGGGAAACCCTAGCCAATATCTCCCGGAATATTATGTTGTTGTCCCATCTTGGGAAAATTTACATTATAAACTAAATTGTAGTCTTATTTTTTCTGTGTCATACAGTGTTATGTACTCAGATGCAAATGATGTTTGTGGTGTTACTCTGAGTTATATCGACACGAAGCAAGCTGAAAGTATGCCTGACTACGGTGGGAATCGAACTTACGATCTTTGGAATGCTAGCCCAATGTCCTGCGAACTGAGTTACCTACCAGTTGATTTGAAAACACGGAAAACTACTGGCACTAGTTGTCAAATAGAAATCCATTTTTCGGTCCAAGTTATCAAACTTCTCATGAAATATAACTTACTTTGATTTTGAATTTCTAGCAGACTTGTATTTTACTTTAATAAAGACAGTTGCTAAGTTTCAACAAGATTCACAAAGGAAAACAAAAGATATAAGTGATTAACAGCAGCAAAATGGATTTCTATTTGGTAGCTAGTTCCAGGCCTTTTACTCACGGTCAGATCAGCTGGTAACCAAGTAGCTCAGTTGGGCTAGCGTTCCAAAGGTTACAAGTAAGTTCAATTCCCACCGTGGTCAGGCGTATTTTTTCAGCTTGCCTAGTACATCACAGACATAAATCTTAATCTATCACCACAGTTAAAAAGAATATTTGCAATAATTAACAATTAGATTACGAGCTCGAGATTTCTATGCGGAGGTGAGGGCGAAGCCCGAATCAACTATCACCGCATAGGAATCGAGAGTGAGTAATCTAATTGTTTTAGTAGAATCAGAGGTCAAACATGGAATATTCAACAAATAATTTGATTTTTAAGCAATTTTTTCTAAAGAAATCTCTATGGGAAGATGATTGTTTCGAGGAATAGATAGCGAGTAGAGTAACCAATCAAATTACAGCATTTGCAATAGTATACTAGTATGATTCTACCAAGTAAAATTAGAAAATGAATCTATCTTGCAAATTGTCTAACTTTCACGTTTGAATTTGCAGCCAATCTCCTCTGATCCAGATAAGACTGAAAAGGTAGCTGGGATACCGCCACTGGAAGAGAGCTTTGTAAAAGGCCCCATTGAAACTACGAACGCATCTGGCATTACCTGTTCAAATACTAATATCGCAGGGACAACTAGTGACGTCACTAGTGATAATCATGATGTCACCAATAATAATAGTGATGATGCAATGCGTTTTAAAGATGGCGATACGGGCACAAACTGTGCAAACTTGAGTAAAGATAAACGATCGGAAACTAGTGGTGACGTAACAGTGGAAGATGATGACCTCACAAACAAGGTTGATGACGTCACAGACAAGGTCGATGACGTCATACAAGATGCTGATAATGTCATGAGTGACTCAAAAATAGAAGCTGATGATGATGACAGCAAAGTTGTAGACAAAACAAAAACTACAAGCGGTGCAAAGGTGGTCGATGACGTCATTGGTGACGTCACATGTGACATCACCGACATAATTGAAAGCGGGGGCAAGACAGAAAGCTGTGGCAAAAGGGAAAAGAATAATTATTCCGGCGCCAGAGAACAAGGTGACGGAGTGGCTGCCGTTAGAGTGAAACAAGATTTGAGAAAGATTCAGACTACGGTAGATTTTGTTGACGAAGATGTTCGGGACATCGAGGGGAACTGGGATCTAAATAATAGTGTGGGCGAAGAAGAAGTGTACTGGGAACTAGACGAGAGTGATGATAGCGATATTAATGAGAATGATGACATGGTCGATCATAAAGTTGATCATGATGATGAGAACGATGTTGATGATATCGGTGATCATATTGATGAAAGTAGTGATCATGGTAATAATATTGGTGATGATATTGGCTGTGATGATGAAACTATCCATAACGTTATCAAGGCCGACAAATTCTGTAATGAGACAGTTGCAGACGGCTCACGAAAACTTGTTCAGGAAAAGAAACGTAAACAATCAAAAGGTTAGTTGACGTTTGTTTGTGTCCTACACTGGACCACCACGTTTGAGATATATTTTCAGGTAGTTCAGACACAAACTACGACAGCTTATTGTAGAATACTACCTACACTAGACCACCACGTTTAAGATATCTTTTTCAGGTAGTTCAGACACAAACCACGACAGCTTATTGTAGAATACTACCTACACTAGACCACTACGTTTGAGATATATTTTCAGGTAGTTCAGACACAAACCACGACAGCTTATTGTAGAATACTACCTACACTAGACCACTACGTTTGAGATATATTTTCAGGTAGTTCAGACACAAACCACGACAGCTTATTGTAGAATACTACCTACACTAGACCACTACGTTTGAGATATATTTTCAGGTAGTTCAGACACAAACCACGACAGCTTATTGTAGAATACTACCTACACTAGACCACTACGTTTGAGATATATTTTCAGGTAGTTCAGACACAAACCACGACAGCTTATTGTAGAATACTACCTACACTAGACCACTACGTTTGAGATATATTTTCAGGTAGTTCAGACACAAACCACGACAGCTTATTGTAGAATACTACCTACACTGGACCACCACGTTTAAGATATCTTTTTCAGGTAGTTCAGACACAAACCACGACAGCTTATTGTAGAATACTACCTACACTAGACCACTACGTTTGAGATATCTTTTTCAGGTAGTTCAGACACAAACCACGACAGCTTATTGTAGAATACTACCTACACTAGACCACTACGTTTGAGATATCTTTTTCAGATAGTTCAGATACAAACCACGACAGCTTATTGTAGAATACTACCTACACTAGACCACTACGTTTGAGATATCTTTTTCAGGTAGTTCAGACACAAACCACGACAGCTTATTGTAGAATACTACCTACACTAGACCACTACGTTTGAGATATATTTTCAGGTAATTCAGACACAAACCACGACAGCTTATTGTAGAATACTACCTACACTAGACCACCACGTTTGAGATATATTTTCAGGTAGTTCAGACACAAACCACGACAGCTTATTGTAGAATACTACCTACACTAGACCACTACGTTTGAGATATATTTTCAGGTAGTTCAGATACAAACCACGACAGCTTATTGTAGAATACTACCTACACTAGACCACCACGTTTGAGATATATTTTCAGGTAGTTCAGATACAAACCACGACAGCTTATTGTAGAATACTACCTACACTAGACCACTACGTTTGAGATATCTTTTTCAGGTAGTTCAGACACAAACCACGACAGCTTATTGTAGAATACTACCTACACTAGACCACCACGTTTGAGATATCTTTATCAGGTAGTTCAGACACAAACCACGACAGCTTATTGTAGAATACTACCTACACTAGACCACCACGTTTGAGATATATTTTCAGGTAGTTCAGATACAAACCACGACAGCTTATTGTAGAATACTACCTACACTAGACCACTACGTTTGAGATATCTTTTTCAAATAGTTCAGACACAAACCACGACAGCTTATTGTAGAATACTACCTACACTAGACCACCACGTTTGAGATATATTTTCAGGTAATCCAGACACAAACCACGACAGCTTATTGTAGAATACTACCTACACTAGACCACCACGTTTGAGATATCTTTATCAGGTAGTTCAGACACAAACCACGACAGCTTATTGTAGAATACTACCCACTGTGGTTCTATTGAATAATTAAAAAATAACATTTTCTCTGTTCAAAAACTCCAGGAAAGCAAAATACACCCAAAGTTGGAAGTGAATTTCAACAGGAAGTGATCAAAACGCCTTCAAAGAAATTTTTGGTAAAAGAGACGTCTGAAATCTGCACTTTCGAAGCTGTCGATGTCAGGAAAGGTAGGATTTTTTTCTTTTTACTGAATATGTACCTGTTTTTCCCAATTCGATTCCTTCTACGTCTCATGACTGCAGCTCTATATCGTACTATCACTGCAAACTAGCCATGCGCGATTTGCAGTCTGGATTACCCAGCCGAAAAAGGTAACAATTGAGCTAGCAAAAGCCAGAGAAATAAAGGAGATTGCTAAATGAAACGGTATTGAAAGCTTTAAATTTACCGGTATCAGTAAGTGACGCTGAAAAAGTCAATGATAAATCGTACAACTTGTTTCACTCCTGATGATGACTTTAAACTAGCCGAAACGTCGAGAAATAAAAATGATTTCAATATTCGGTATTACCATTGTTTTAAATCGTACAACTCTGAAATAGTTCTTCAAAAACTAGAAATATATTCATCGACTTTAGTACTTTATATATTCATCGACTTTAGTACTTTATATAATGAATTTAAGATTGCACTATTATTATTTTTGCTATTATCGATGCTATTATCGATGCTATTATTAAGCATGACCGAATGTTGTTATATTATTGTGGTAAATTCTTCTCTACCAAGGTCGCCAAATTTTTGTGTTGGCATTGATCTGGCTGATTGCCGGTATGTCGCTTTTCGGAATATGTTGTTCATTTCTGCGATTTTCGTTTCTGAAAATATCAAATTGTTCATTTCTTTTCGTTCTCGCATCTTTACAAGTTGTTTGCGTGTCTATTTTATTGCCTTCCTCGTTGCTCGGAGAATCCCGCGTGCGTCCCACGATTTCTTTCGGTCGCTGGCATGAATTATCATAAGTTATGTTCGCGGTGCGAGGTTGTAGAGGAGTGGGACTAGGGATTTCGTAATTTCGGGCTAGACTCGTACTGTTCTCGTGCACTTGTGGGTTACTCGTCGTCGAGGCTTCGGGATGTGTTCGGATGGCTTTAATGTACTTCACTGCCATATCCAAAATATCGGCCTTTTCCATTTTGTTGTACAAGGCGACCTGTTTTGAATACAAATACCGAAGAAAACAAAATTAGACATTGGAACTCAATGCTTGTGCAATAACCTCTGATTCACTAGTTTATAGAGTTGACAAAAGCTCAACAAATGTTCTTTGTTGTTACTTAAGAAGATAATACTTATAATTGCAAAACTTTATACGTAAATCCGGGCTGTTATCAGTGTTAATTTATATAATGATTATAATGCATATAATGCATATAGACTAATTGTTTTCTTTAAGGTACCCACCCAGGCAATATTTGTGCTAATAACAGTTCATAATACACTACCACAGTTTCATTGCTTTCTTTGTTAAATGTGACATAGCTGTTCATATTCTCATCTGCTCTAAATATCTTGCGTGAAAAACTCAAACATTCTCTCAATTCTTGGGTAATTAAGCTCGAAGTAACAATGAATTATAACAGAATTTATTTTTTAACGTCATACATTTACAGTACACGGCAATATAAGCAGCTATGTTACATTTAGCAAAGAAAGCTATCAAACTGTGGCAGTTTAATCTTGAACTGTTTTTAGCGGAAATATTGCCGGCTGGGCGGGTCCATAATGAATTCATCTGTAACATCCCTTTATACCAATCTTATTAATGCTGCCAACCCCTTGTTTGCCTGCTTAGGAAAAGATTATGTTCATCATATTCCATTTGGGCGACGCAAAGTCGACTACCGCTAGCTGTTACAAGTTTTCTTAACTAACGTTGCCAGTGTTGGTAGTGAAGTCAAGAACACAGACAAACATAGCATCTTTCGCTGCCTGACGCAATACAAACAGAATTGACGTTTCAAAGCCTGTCCAACATCCCAACAAAGAGCCTTCAAATCATCGAATTCTGCTTGTATTGTGTCAGGTAGTGAAAGGACCAATATCTTTCTGTGCAATTAGTTTAACCCGGAATTCTCATTCGTGAATATAAATGAGCTTTATTGAGGTCAGTGTTACTTCAAAAACCATCGGCAGCACTACGCCACGTTGATTTTTCGCTCAGTGACAATATATTTAAGCGAAGCACGTGGCATATGGGCTACTGCAATCCCTACACAGGAACCTCGTTTGGCACTTTTCACCGAAGCGTTTTAGCTCGCCGGAAATTGATCAGCGGGTGCTGGGCGATATTTCCGCTTGCTTGCATAGGTCTGTGGGAAAATTTCTATCACAAGGTGTGGTATCTCTTACCAAAGGTTCAGTAAGCTGTTTAAGCGATGCTCGCTTAGGGACAGAATTTCCTTGCTACTGCTCCAGTAAGACTGTCTAGAATCGAAGTTCTATTTACCAAAACATGCCCAATGTGATATTGCCGAAATTGAAGTACCCGAAGTGCTCCTATGGTGTGTATATCCGTTGGATGTCTACCACCGCGGGAATTTTGAATTTTTGAATATTTGAATTGGAAAAGCCGTTATGTGAAAATGCTCAATTTTACTCCGCTGCGTGCTTAGAGCTTTTAATGGCATGCGTCCTGCATTGTGTTGTGTCAGCTCTGCGTAGGGTGCTTTCTGTTTGTAGATTTTTGACATTGTCTGCATGCTGTGTGCTCACTCGACCCTCCTTGCGGACAAGATGGTGAAATATTTAAGATAATAGTTCGAAATGTTGCTACATACCTCCTTGTTCAAAGCCGATAACACCAAGTATTTCAACTCGTCCAAATAATTGTTTATCTTTCTTCTGCGACATCGTTCCATTAATGGCTTCTTGTTTTTCTACATGTAGAAACATGTCGACTCATTCCTCTGGCGGGCTTTATAATACTCATAGTTAACACATCATTCATTGGTGTTTTACAGGTGCATATTAACCCGCACTCTTAATTATGACGTCGAAATCAATACAGTCATCACTTTGTTTGTAACTTATTGTGGTGCCAATTACTCGATGAATCATACCGAATCATTTTTGAATATTTAATTAGATCTTAAAGTGCTATTCGCGAGGCTATTGCATTACCGACGCTTAAACCAACGCTTCTGCAACGTAGAGCTCATGCAGTCAGCATTCTGTTGGAATTAGCTCGAACTCCCAATGATAATATCTAAAATGTGATCTCTTGAAAATTTTCAAATTTGGAAACCGAAAGAGGCTCAAATGAACTGTATCGACTTCAGAGCTGTACTTTTGTCCTATGTTTGACCCAATTCGAGTTGTCTTGAATCAATTCTGTCGAAATTGGTTGGCCAAGGATTACATATATGGTGTAGACTCATGTGCATGTACTAACTAACCTTCAAAATACCAGCGTCTTTCAAGCAATTAGGGTTCATCTTTTCGTCCAAGGATCTTTTGAGTTGTTCTAATCCCATTTTAACGTGAATTGAGGTTTTGTGTGTTGAGTTTAATTCACTGTTGCTTGACGTATCGTTTCCACAGCACGATTGCAGCGACTAGCCGATACCTCTTTGTGGAGAGAGAGACACTTGAATCTGTCGACGCGTGTGCTCGCGTGGATGTATCGATCATGCTGCAAGCGCGCACACGCCAATACCACGCGACAGGAAATACAAGTGTACCCGCTAATCACCTTCAATCTCATTCGCTGGCTAAGTATATCTCGTGCCATGATTGGCTACTTCCTTTTCGTGTCGTTTATGATTGGCCTTTTCCTGTTTTTCTGTGCCTGCTTCGTCTACGATTGTAATTGGTTAGGCTTGAATAGCCCTCGCTTTAAATCTATTGGTTGTTGCAAGGAACTGTTGCAGCTCGACTTTGTGTTTGAAATTCCTAACGGTTTTTTTCCGGGTCTGGTGGTTGTTGCTGGCTCCAGGCAGACTGTGGCGTTAATTAGGTACTTTACAGTTGAGAATAAAGTGTATTTTGAAAAGCAGCATGTGACATCGCTCTGGAAAAACGTCTTTCTTCTATAGAACGTAAATAGTATGTAGTGTAAATAGTCTGTAAATCGCATGCTGACATAGTAAGTAAGTTCAAATAACTTTGTATGTAAACTTGTTTGTAAAACATTGACAATGGTTTGAAAACCAGATTTTGCGTAGCATCTATAAGAATGTCAAGAAAGTCAACTTTTCCTGGTAATTTCCATGTATGTTTGCATGGTGATTATAGATAGATAGATGGTAGTCTTTATTATAATTAGTAAAAAGCTTTACTCAAAACGCCCGTTTGAGTTTACAGAGTTTATAGAAATAATATAGTATAAGATTTAAAATTTACTGCTATTTACATGATGTTGAATAATCTGAAAGATAATATACAAATAAGTGTACATTAAAAGATATGTCATACAAATTTATAAAGACATCTATTTATGAAAGAGCGTTATCGTGGAAACACTACAGAAACTTATCATCGCAAAGCTTTCGATCCTTAAGCTCGAATCTTCAATATTATGAGTACTGTTGAAGATCCCAGCTTACGGATCGAAAGCTTTGCGATCGTAAATTTACGTGGTGTTTCCACAAAATTATACTTTGAAGTACTTGCATGCTATGTAAATTTTGGCTTTACAAATTATTGCCAATATTTTATAAGTTACAATTTCAAAAGTTATCTTGAATTTTAGGCCCTGTCACACCAATTTTACTCTTAAGAGTGTTTGTGACGATTGTTTGATATTGTCCGAGAAAGACATTAGAAAAATGCAATGAAGAAGCGTTTTTGCCATTTTTACATATCTCAAGAGTAGAATTGCGTTGCAAAGTGTAAAAAAATTGCAGCGTGTCACTTAGCCTTTACATGAAAGTTATTTACAGTCTGTTCACATCTACAGCTTGCACCTTGGAAAAAATCGTCGCGATAATCAACTTGCGGCAAGCCTGTCGAAAACTTGCAACATTATTGCTGATGATTGTGATGTTACCCTGCGTTTATATCAACGCCGAGCAATGTAAACTCAGAGCAACACACAACATCATTTTCACCTGATCACAATGCACCAAGCAAGATACATAAAATCATGAAGACGTGCATGGTATCTGTTGAATTCCTTCGCAACGCCTGAGTTACGTCTTTTGGAAATATTACACAATAAACTAGAAGTAAACTGGAACGATAAGTCAGGGGGGGGGATTGAAACCAATTTGATTCAGTTTTTCTGAGTTTTGAGTTGAAATATTTAAGGTCAAAATTGGGTCGCATATCAAATGAAAACTATTAAAAAGTTGTATTTGATGTAAAAATTTGAGACTTCAGGCAAAAGAAAAAACGACTGAAGGGAAATTTGCTGTATTTTTCAAAATTGCAGAAATTGCCCATTTCTTTTTTGTCTAAAGTCTTGAATTTTTTATATTAAATGTAACTTTTTAATAGCTTCAATTTGATATACGGTCTGATCTTTGGTGTTAAGTATTTCATCTCAAAACTCAGAAAAACTAACTTGGCTTCACCCATTTACTGCACTTTTGTATTGAGCTAGCGTTCCAGTTGTATTGCAGTTCATTGGCAATATTACGCAATAAACTATGATTACGTAACTCGATTATAAAGAAAACTTATATAGCTATGCTATAATTGGAGAATATTCGACTTTTTGTTCTTACAATCGTCTGTCTTCTCTCTGCAAGGAAGTTCTATGTTAAAAAATGCGCCTAATCATGATCGCCTATGATGATATCATGATGATATGATGATATCGCATCGATGATATGATCGATGGTCGTACATGTTATAATTGGAGAATATTGGGCGTTGTGTTTATTCGTGCCAACTAGCATGTATAATGTTATAATTGGAAAATATTGGACTTTTTATTTTTGCCATCTTCTATTTTCTTTCTGCATGCAAGAAAGTACTAGACAATCTTTGAACCATGTCTTGCAACCTTGGAGCCGCCAATTAAGTTTCATGCGCAAAATAAATTTTGATTTTATGCATGCAAGTTGAAGGACTTCTTGTCTGTGAAAGGTCGATATAGGGTGGGCTGGGTTAAGTATTCTCTATATTGCCGCAGAAGTTTCCAAGTACACGAAAGGTGCAGGACTGTTCTCTCGCTACCTGAAACGACACGAGCATGCAGAATTCGACGTTTCGAGGGAAGCCTTTCAAATCGTCAAGTTCTGCAGGTAGTAAGCGATGCTATGTTTTTGTGTGCTTTTGACTGCACTACCTACACTGGTAACATTAGACCTTGTTCTGAGTTATGAAGGCCGGATCAGTTTGCGCAGCCGTTTAGCTTTAGATTTCGCTTTAGCTTTCACATGCATGGTTAACACACAGACAAGTCCTTAAAACATGCATATTTTTGTCAAGTGCGTAAACATCGCTTCTTCACTGTATGTATTCAAGAAAAGAATCATGTGATTCTCATTCTCATGTTAGGACGATACCTAACGGGCTAACCAGCAATCTGTAATCATGTACATCCAAAATGGCAAATGTGTGCTAATCTCGTGGAGGAATCATCACGTCGAAATTCAAGCTGGGCTAGGCCCTCCCGGGCTGGTAAAGTGCTCTTGCTAACTGACAAGAGCAAGTGTTCTGCATTCTTGTGTGCCTTTAGGCCGGTGGTAATGAGAATGGGTTGAGGGTAAATCAGTTATGGTTATGTAGCACTTGGGTATAACGGGTAAAAAATGGGCCTTAACTCGAGCAGGAATCAGACACACATCGAAACATCTTTCCACGAACTCTGTGGCTTGACTTTAAATGGTATTAACCATACTTGGTGCCATTGTAAACGCTTTAAGGGTGCGCAAATGTGCCCGCAAGGGGAGACGATTTTAAAAAGTTATTTCCATAAATTATATAGTTTGTGCCGGCTATCACGATTCTCCCACACTGCGTTTGTGTTTTTTATCTCAAGTATAATGATTGTTTTCGTCGTGACTCTGAAATTTAAACTATGCTGTTGCTGAGGAAAGCGGATTGAAGTGGAAATAGATGCGGTTTTACCACCCGCTGTGTCTCGTAGGGTTCGCTCTGTTGACTTCTGTTGTTAACCGGGAAGTTTTTACGATGAAAAGTCGTGTTGTGGCTTCTCGAATTATACTTGCCGTAAGTGAAGTGTCTGGTCATGCAATAGAGTCCTCAGTCTACAAATTCGGATGAATTCTCTTGAAGAAATAAAGCATCGTAGCTATATAGCACTGCACCAATTTTAGGACGTCATGCATTGACGTCAACTCAGTGAATTTAAAAATGCATATTACAGCTCGAAGCATCAATTAGATGATATACAGACTTGATCCAAGTTTACCAATTTTGTCAACTTTGGCCTTTGTTGCATGTTTGTCATCAAGATGTTGGATTCGTCAAGTTTCTTTAGATCTGTGAAAATCGGTCTCGTTGCAAGTTGATTGTCGAAACTTGTTATCCACAGGCTTGGTGCAAGTTGTTTCAAAAAGTTGTAAGAAGTCTGCAAATGCCTGATTTTAACAGACTTGTTGCAACTTGATGATTAACGATCGTAACTTGTTTACAACAAGCCGGTAAAATTGACCACTTCATTGGCTATGTGATATGGCTGACTAATTTCGTCAAAACCTTACAGCAACTTCAAAGCCTGTCTAAAATAAATTTTAAGAACTTATCCAATTAATTGTTGTTGTAAACTTGTCTGTGATTAAATCGAAATGGTCCCTTGTCAAAGAGGGAGAACTTTCGTGACATAAATCGGCCGGGTTAATTGCCTCTCAAGTCTTAATCTTTAAACCGGTTGAAGTCCTGAACATAAAAGAATATTACAGGTTGAATATCTCGTTCGTTCTTGCTATATTTAGGCTCGTGTAAGAACTTTTTCCGTAAAGAAATACTCCACTTGAGAGAAAGTCGTGCGGAAAATTATTGCAACACCTCTCAGGGTTAGATCTGTATTATCTAGTTTGAGTAATTGTACCACCTGCTCTTTGAGCACCATAAGTGCGACGCGTTCTTTTAGCTTTCACCGTAAACGCTTAAAAACATACATAAACGTTTTGTTTTGTTAGAGTGAGGATACAGCTATTTCAATTAGGGTTGTCTTTGCAAAAGGGTAAACTGTAAACTATGAGCGCGATTGTAGCAAGCAAATTTGCCGTCCCAAGTTTCCTATGCGCTCTCGACGCTATTTCAAAGAAATAGTTTCGAGTTTCGAGGTGAAAATAAACAATAACCCATCATCCCTTGCACGCTCATAATTCAAAGTTTACTCTTAATTCAATAAAGGGCAACCTTTACTGAATAAGTTGTATTATTTTAATGTCAGTGGCTCCGTTTGGGGGACTATTTTTCTGTTTGGCACAATGATAGGTGTTTCTAGGTATTGGGCTGAGAACAATTTTTTAATGTTCATATTGTTATTGTATGGCAAGTATTAGAGCTTTCAGTATTGGAGTGCATTAAGTTCTAATCTGTTTCGCTAGTATTCATCATGAAATGAACCTAAATAAACTAACTCACAGTTAATTATTCAAAACTGTTCTTCCTAGATGTCCAGTAAGAATCGCCTCTTATTGGTCAAGTGTTACTACAGGAAGAAGCCTAAACTAAACTAACTTTATTTATACTGGATAGCTCTATCAGTTCTAAAGTGTGCTTCCTGGAGGTCCAGTAAGGATCATCTCTTGTTGGTCCAGTGTTGCTACAGGAGGAAACCTAAACTAAACTGACTTTATTTATACTGGATAGCTCTATCAGTTCTAAACTGTGCTTCCTAGAGGTCCAGTAAGGATCATCTCTTATTAATCCAGTGTTAGTACAGGAGGAAACCTAAACTAAACTAACTTTATTTACACTGGATAGCTCTATCAGTTCTAAACTGTTCTTCCCAGAGGTCCAGTGAGGATCATCTCTTATTGATCCAGTGTTACTACAAAAGGAAACCTAAGCTAACTTCATCGGTACAGATTGTTCTATCAGCTCCGAACTTCTCTCCCTCAGGGTCTAGTAATTGTCAGTTTTTGTAAAGTTTAATCGAGTATATATAGACTAGATAACCAAAGTTAATTAAGGGCCCTATATATACTAGTCCATTCTAAATTGATGTTATCAATGTGAATTTTAAACCTATAAATGAATTAAGCCCATAATAAGTTAACTTCAACCGTTCGTGTTTGATCTCGATATTTTCAAAGCTGTTTTGCCAATTCCTTTTCTCATTTGCATGCAGAAGCATGATTGTCTCAACACTCAGAAGGCAAGACCACACGATTTTTTTTTAATCCGACATCAGCCGGCCCTTAAGGCAAGCTAAAGTTGGTGCCAACTTTATCGATATACATTAAACGAACTTTATTTGTACAATGACAATATTGCAAACATATATTAACCCTCTTCCGTTTCGGAATGTCGTTTACACAATGTAGCACCTGCAGGATTATTGAAATTCGTTTGTAAACGGTCATTAGAATAAGCAAATAACAACCGACCAACACAAACATATCAACAGTGTTTGTTACTTATTTTGAAGATCTTTTGCCCTTAAAACTACCCAGCTAGAAACGCCTGATGCAAATTGTGGATTTTACCAGCTTGATACAAGTTTGTCGTCAAGTTTCATTAAGTTTGTTATCTTTATCAAGTTGCATCAAATCTGGGAAAACCAGACTTGATGCAACTTGATATTTGCAGACTTGAAGCGAGTTCGTTGTTAAAACACTTTGCATCAAGCCTGTGAACAAAAATTCATGAGAATCGACTTGCATCAACTGTCTTGCAGGCTGCGGACCTGCTCTGCCCTAAAATTCATGGGTTTGATTTGTAGAAAATACAGTACATGATAATTATTGTCACATTCCAAATTTACGATAACAACAGTTTAGATTTTACTGGGCAAAAAACGCCAAGTTGTTAAATGCGCCATTAAAGATTAACAAGTTGCAACAAACTTGCAAATTTCATCAAGTTGCAACAAGTCTGTTAAAATCAAGCTTGTTGCAACTTGTCATTTGCAGACTTGTTACAACTTGTTGAAACAACTTGCAGCAAGCCTGTGGATGACAAATTTTAACAATCAACTTGCAACAAGTCTGTTGACAACTTGCAACAGACTTGTCGTCAGGCGATATTGTTTCCCGCGCAATTTCTAATCACAATAGAGCACGTGCCGATTTCAATGTGCATCAACTGTCCCAAATAAAAATTTTCTTCGAGCAAGTATATTCGCACGTTTTGTGACTAAAATATCCTTGAGTAACATTTAAAAGGCAAACAAACTACAGTTTGCGGTACTTGCTGAAGAACGAGACACTAATTGGCTTGAGGAGAGCATTTCGAGATAGTTTTCGTAATTACGTCCAGGGATTAGTGGCACATTTGTGCGCTAATTGCTAAACAAACATTCTGAATACCTGGCCTCATTTGCTCTTATTTCATGTCATAGCCTATGTTTGTTCACCGTGATTTCTATTTTAGAAACATTCTTGGCGTATCTATTGCATCGGACAATCTCGCTTTAAGTTTGTTGCAATTCATGAACTATTATTAATAGCCTGTCCTACGACATGAATCGAAACTACGCCCTCACGATAGTGCACTGCTCTGACCAGCTAACCCAACGTCTCAACTACACAGCAAAAAACGCACAACCTGTTCTGGCCTGATGAAAACAGGATTGAACAATGTTGTGCTGCCCACATTGTTCAAGGTTGTCAACAATTCTGAACAAGTTGATGAGCCTAAATTAGCCTGCAATCAGGTGTAACAATGTTGAACAATATTGTTGACAACCTTGAACAATGTGGGCAGCACAACATTGTTCAATGCTGTTTTCATCAGGCAAGAACAGGTTGTGCGTTTTTTGCTGTGTACCTCGATCCGCAATTGAGTGGTCAGAGCGTTGCACCGACATCGCAAAACCTATTATAGTTTATAAATTTTCCTCGCTAGTTCAATACTGAACTCTCGACGTGTGCATGATATCCACTCCGAGATAAAGAAATATTTACTGAGCTCAACCAAACAATGTCTCTCTATTGGCAATTATTTTTACCATAACCGCCAAACATCCGATTTTGCATGGAACCGTTTATGCACGTGGCATGTGCTGTCCTACCATGCATGGTTGGACACGAGTGTAATCCCGCGTCTACTAGACCCAGAACAAAAAATACCTCGCATAAATGTGCTTGATGGCTCTCGACTTGAAGTAAATAATACTGAACACAGTTTAATGGTATAAAATCTAAATCTTTATTTAACTTATAAAACTACTTCTAAATATAACTAATAACTATGTAAAACTACTTCTATAAAACAATGAAATTTATGTATGATACATATCTAGCTTAAGTCCAGCTCAAGAAAATTGTAGTCATAAAATTATTGCCGGGTTGTCTGCCACGGTCTCCAGACACTCTCGGCTCTCGAATTGCTTTCGCTGTACAACAATCTTCTGTTGGGCTTGATTTCCGCCGTTTTGGACAGCAGTGTAAGTCCTTCCACTGGAGATATCGGTAATCTCGCAGTGGGCGATGGGATGGGCGATGGTGGTGGCGTCGTGGTGAACTGTGGGTAATTAGGAGTATTTGGTGTAAAGCCGTGGATTGGACGGGGTAAGTTCAAGGTCATTACCGGTCGAGAACTTGCGATGTGTGAGATAATTTGCGACTTTTGATTCGCATCGATTGTCGGGTCTGTGATAAGTACCCGAGTCATGTGATCTTGGCATTCTCGAAAACCTGCTTGGTAACTGGCCAAACCGGCGGTGCTTTCTTCTTGCTGTTTAGAACACTGGGCTGACTTCAAGTAGTTCACAGTCAGATCCAAGACATCGGCTTTCTCCATCTTCTCGTAAAGCGAGATCTAAAATTGAGGTGAAATAAGGAAATTTATGAAAATCATATAGCTAGTTTCGTTTGAGGCGGAATCTGCTTGTCAACAAAATGTGTTCCCAGCAGTTACATTATCATGTTATTTTGTCAAGTTGTCGCAAGGTTTTCTGCACTTGTTGACAAGTTGCTAATACGTTAAGCAGTTGTGGAGACATACGTCGAACTAACATTGCCAGTGTAGGTAGTGCAGTCAGAAGTACACGAAAGATTATAGGATCTTTCACTACCTGACACGTAAAACAGAATTCGACGTTTTGAACGAAATCACTCGAAACTTTATTCACTCGAAACTTCGAATTTTGTCCCATCGTTACAGGTAATGAAAGGTGCTAGAAAATTGTTGAACATTTGTGGTGCTCAGCCACCCCATGCGAAGTTACAAACGAACTCTGTATGTGTATATTTCACCAAAAGATTGCCCGTCTCCAAGAGAGCTTCGAAAGGCAAGCGGAAAAATACGACTTGCGCTTCCCATTCTTCAGTTCAAGTTGATTGAAAGTGCTCTATGGGTTTTCCGACATGTTTGAGAAATAACTCTTGTTAAACATGCACTATGGACATAAGTGCAAAGTCCTCTTAAAAAGGGTTTGCCACGTGTGGCACAGACTGTGATGGAGGGTTGGTCAAGGTGATATTGTACATGAAGTGCAATGTTTTCCAGTTAAGTATGAGACGTGCAGTCATGTTTTAAGTTTGTTTAAGTTCAAATATGAACAATGAGCTATTTTTTAGTTTTTAAGATCAATATCTTCAAACATCCAAAATTAATTTCCTTGTCCTAAAAACTAGTTGTGTAATTCTAATGCTGTGTCAGTTATCGTCACTTAGAGCTAAGCTGGATTAAGGAAAGAGCTAGCTTAACCTGATCCAGTCGAAGGCTTTCTAACGACGCCTCTACCAGCCACTTCATGACTCATGTCTAATCATGGAACACACTGCGATGGAAGAATCAGTTGGGGCTAATCTTAACCCACCCTGTCAACATTCCCTGTGAGAGGAAATTGCAGTATCATACTATCATCCTTAAATTTCTAACTCGTGTTCATCTATTGTATTTATTTTTCAACATGTCTTTTGATGTCTATCGAGGCTGTAAGAAATAGCTCTGTATGTGTTTGCAATGATTTTATTTTTAATGCCGATCATGTGATATGCAAATAGTGACCTAGCTTCTGTACAAAATGTATTGAAAATACACACTTTTATATACATGTGAATTCAAAGATCTAGAGAAAAAATCAAACGAGAAACTTACATCTCTATGCAATGCTTCCAAAACGAGCTTTTTAAGTTCGTGCAGACTGTCATTGATGCGTTTCCGTCGTTGTTTTTCAATCAGTGGTTTCTTGATCTAAAAAATGCGTATATATTCTAATTTAGTTTCGAATCTTTATTGGTATTCTAATTTAGTTATAGAATCTTTATTCGTGTTCTCATTTAGTTTAGAATCTTTATTCGTATTCTAATTTGGTTCAGAATCTTTATTCTTATTCTAATTTGGTTATAGAATCTTTATTCGTGTTCTCATTTATTTTAGAATCTTTATTCGTATTCTAACCTTTTTTATAATCTTTATTCGTATTCTAAGTTTGTTTATAGCCTTTATCCGTGTTCTAACTTATTTTCGAATCTTTATTCGCATATTCTAATTTAGCTAATCGAATCTTTATTTGTGGTCTGATTTACTTGGAATCCTTGTTCGTGTTCTAATTTAGTCTCGAATCTTTTTGGCGCATTGTGACAATATAATATTTGATATAATCATTGATATAATCTTTATTTGTATTTTGATTTAGTTTAATGGTTTCAATTAAAGGTCCACGTAGCCAAATAACATCTAAGATGCAAGGGCTTATTATGTTTGAAAGTGAATAAAATTGAGTTTGAGCCAAAATTTTCATCTAATCGCATAAAACAATTAACAATAGCTGTACGAGTAGGTATGTGAACATCGAAATCATATTGTTAAAGCAGATTTTACCAATCTGACATACCTTCATTGCATGCATGGTTAGAAAAATGTAATATGGAAAGTATTTTGCTTGACTCTTTAAATTTTTTTAACATGATATAAAGAGGCATACATATTTTACGATTTTCAAACAATTTTAGCATTAACATATAGTTTTCAAATTGAAAGCAAATTAATGTGTGCAATTATTTTCCGCTAATGCCGTAAACACATGATATTTGTTTGAAACGCAGCAAGCCGTACACGAAGCACATGACAGAGCTGTCCATCTTAGATATTGATCATGTGAAATATTTTGTAAAGAAGACTATAAGAGACAATATTTATGCAATATATTATATATTTAGATATTTATTTTTATATTCGATGCCCTGTTAGTATTCTCGTTATCCAGTTAATGACTGCATATATAAATCATATTTATACTTTTTGTTATGAAATTGACGCTGCACTTTAATTCCATGTTAGAATTCGTTGTATTTTTTCATTATCGCTACGTATATAAGACACCGAGTCCTATTTCGAATGGTTTCGTGCGTTTTTTAACTCATCAATGCTGAATTCATTGCGTTAGAAAATTTCGCTAGCATGATAAAAACAAATATTACTTTAAATTTGAGAAGCTGGTAGGAAGTTATCTGAACTTTAAAAATTTTATCCAATAGAACACGCTTTGGAGAAAGTTCTTTAAAATCAATAATCTTGAATGAATAATTGAAATATGAAAGAAGGCATCTTCTTCGGTTATTTTAAAAAGATTCATATGATATCTTTACCTTTCTCGATTCCTTGCTTGTGTTTTTGCCGTCAGATTTGAGATTATCGAGCCCCATGATGCATGTGCAGCGAGAGTTTGTAAACTTCTGAAGCGTGCCAGGCACGAGCGAGTGTGTTTGGGTCGAGATCGAGCGCGGAATAATAAACCCTCTTTTAATGTTTCATTTATTTATAGCGCGAGGGCATGGGAAAATCCCTCAGTCCATTGTGTTCGACAAATATTGACAGCGCGCTATTGTTTTCAACTTCCCTCCCAGATGACTCCTCCATTGAATATCACTTTGCGGACCGTGGGATCGCTCGACGCTCATTGGTCAACTCGAGCTCCGTCCTCGCGACGAGCGTAAGCATGATCAGTGACGTGCGACGAGCGTGAGACTGCTATGCGCTGATTGGTCCACTCGAGTGGGTCGCGTTTTCTCAATTAGGCTGTACTATACTCTGGCATGCGAACAGTGTTAGAGTGCTTGGCAATTTCTAAGGTTCTTTTGCAAACGATCACAAATACGCCAACAAAGGCGCATTGTATATTTGTATGACACTCGCTCCTGCCTTTGTTTGCAAATATTGTCCGCTGTAGATCTTCTGGGTGGGCTCTTCGCTTGCCCAAAATCTGTTTCTCTCCTTTAGCTGAAATTTCTGCGAGTTCATCTTGTTGGAATTAAGATCCGGTAGAAACTTGCAAATCATATTTGTTCTGGTGGTCTTCAACTTGTAGTCATAACATTTGTAAGACTTTCTTCACTTTACTATTACTGCGTTGCTATAGAATGTTTGCTGAGAATTTGTCTGATGTATTGAAGTTTGTCAGTAATGTTTGTTATACATTGTTGGCGAAGTAATGTTTGATAAATATTGAAATACAAGGGAAGAAGTTTATAAGGGAACTCGATAGATCGCTGGAAATAATTGGGAAACCATTAATAAGACGGCGAAGAAATTTAAGAAATTATATAATGGAAAAGGATCATTCGTTGGCATTATTTTGTAATATTTGATGAATTTCTACTGAGTAAACGTCAACTGAACTCTCATGCCCAATTGCGTTTCATTTCTTTCGAAATAGTTACAGAAATCGACGTTACTAAGAAACAGTTTTGCATGCCAAAGATTCGAATGATATTTTCGGACATTTTTTGTCTCTTTGATACGAGTACTTATAGATTGTATATCATTCATTCAAAAACATAGAAAGTTTAAAACTGTGTACAACGTCCACTTCGCCATGCAGATTTCAATAGACTTTTTTATCGGTAGGGAATGAGATTCGTGAAGATATTTAGAATATGGCTTTATAGTAGGTGGACGCTTAGCAAGCATTATACAAATTGGAAATTAATTTCTTAATTATCCTCATAAGTGAGAGAAATTTAATTATCTGTTGCGTTGATAAAGAAGCTCCCTCGTAGGCGGTAAATGCTTTATTTTTCAAAGCATTGTAATCATATTGACGTTGGACAAACGCCTTTCATCTGAGGTTAAGGAATTTGAAATACCAAAGAAATTCTGATGTTAACCCGTAGAAGCTACTCTGTGAAGAACTATTTCAACTATTACAGATCAAACTTAAATTTTAGCGTCATAATATAATATATGCCGTTTGTGTTTTAGCAGTTATCCACGACAAAATTGCTAAAAGAAGAATTCCGGTTAAACACTTATAATCTTGTTTCCAAAATATGCTTTTGACTGGTTGATGTGTATAGTCAGATATAAAACAGTTATACATGTTAATGTTTTATGACGATGTAAATGCAGCAGAAAGAGAAAGTCTCCCCCTTGATATAGAATCTTGCACTTGAAAGAATCTCATAATTTTCGTTGAATTCAAAAGAGCCCTATTCAACAACATTAAGACGTTTTCAAAGTGGTGTCTGCTCATTCAAAGCAACAGAGCTAGGCAAAGTTATTGTTTCAACATTGAGTGGACCATTCTAATTGAGTGATTCCAGCGAAGAACTTGTAACTGTCAGCTTGAAACTTTTCTTAACACAATCTTGTTCACAGTTAACGCAATTCTGCGTTAGGTGGGGCAATGTCAGGAAACCGACAACGTCAGTTCATTCTAGGGTCGGTTGTACGAAAGGTTGATAGCGCTATCAACCGGATAGTGATTTTTCAACTGCCACAGAAAGGCATAAAAAGCAATGACACCATGGAACTCGCAAGAGATAAAAACTGACTATAAAATGCTAAACTTTAACATGGATTTTACTGGTCACTGAACATGTTGAGAAAGTTCGAGAAAAGCGCATAGTTTGTGTATGTCAAAATATCCATTTGTTTTAAAACCGTTGAGATAAGAAAACTTGAATCGATCCAGGCAAGATTTTTGAAGGCAATATTTGCTAGCTTACAAATAAGCTCTTGTAAAAAAAATTGTTTGAAAATTTGCTGTAAACAGACGTGTAGAGGTACAAAAATTTAAAACAGTCGGTTTTATTTCAATCCAGGTTTACAACCTGCACTGGGAGACCAAACAATCAGCTAAACCTTGAAATTGATTTGAGATTTTATGCATATTTGCAAAGTACTTTATATATGGTCTTCGCAGTCAGGCTGGAAAGTGGACCGATTCTGAAATAAGTCAGCGTGTAATAGTCTAAGTAAAGGTTAACAGCACAGACAGTAAAGAAACTAAAATATGTTTGGGTAGAAGACCAAAAAATTCACACGCACAGTCAACTCTCCATAATCTGCTGAGGTTATGCATTATAATTACATCTTCAAAATCATAAATCTCTCGCCTGACAGCTTTTTGTGATACCAATTCAATAATTTGTAAATATTTACATACAAGAGTCTTGGCTGTATCGCCAAGGATTAAACAGAGGTTTTGTTTGAGAAGTTGCCCGCAACTGATTAAGTGTTAATGGTCAAACTTAGCACCCCATATTGAGATTCTCTTCTAACTTTTCTAAAGTTTTAAGATACTTTTCTCATGGAACAAACTTGTTTCAAAATACGGAGGTGGAAAGAGACTTGTTTCTGACTCTGACCAAAGCTGGTTGAATAAGATATCCAGACAAGATTTCTATCTATAGAGGAATTCTAGTCCGAGTCAGTGTTATATAAGCTATCCGACTTTCGTTTCTAAACAACTGATCCAGTATAAGACATTCCACTTTACAGTAATTGGTGGTGCAATCGTAAGGGCAAGCGCCTTTCTTCATGCACTGAAGTGATGTGTTTAATCCCCACTTCGGACTCATGACAATCAACGCTATACTGAAAGTTTAGGTTTTGTGCCGGGTACTCTGGTTTCCTCGCACAGGAAATGTCGACATGGTGGGCAGTTGCTCCTAACTGGTTCTTCCATCGTAGCTGTGCTGCGTGATCAGACATGAGCGATGAACATAAACACCCCGAAAAGTGTACAAGTTGCACTAAATTGCTGTCATTCATACGTATTAAAGCTGGGTAGCACATTTATTGTTTGGTTTTGAAGCCGGAAGTACGTCACACTGTTAGACTGGCGACCATGTTGGATGACCCCACTTGAGCATCGAATGCTGTGGATTTCTGCTTCAGGGTGTATAGCTTTCGTTTTGAAACAAACGTTTTACGTTTTAAGGCAAAAGCTTCCTAGAAATCAGTCTTTTAAAAGTTGTTGGTTCACTCCTAGAGTGGGACCATTCAACATGGTCGCCCATCTCAAAATATGACGTGTTTCCGGCTTTAATTTTATTTGGCTCTTGTATTACGATGCACTATCCAGTCTTAATACATATCAATGATTGCTTTACATTACGCTTGATACAATTATGCTTCTTCGATAAATTATATGAAATGTGATAAAACATATCATGGCAGAGAAGCCATGTTTGTGGCCTCTTCATCCTACTGTTCATTGTCATCATCAAACTCGGAGTTGCTTTTCAGTTACATGCATTTTTCTCTCTTCTAAGTAAATTCCTATTTAACAAATAGAAGTACTAAAACGTGCTAAAACGCAGAAAGTACGGAATTCTCTGCATAAAATTATTCTTCGATGTTCGTGCATGGTGTTATTCTGAGTCTATATCATCACTGGACAGGCTGAAAAATCTGTCTGACCACGGCAGGAATTCAATCTACGACCGTTAGAATGCCAGCCCAATGCTTTGCCAACTGAGCTACGCGGTCAGGCGGTTCGAGTATGTGACACCTCGAAAATGAGTCAAATTTCTTCGATGTCATTGACACTTCTAGCGAAAGGAACAAATGACACTGAACAGATTGTTCTGTTGTTCCTTCGGCTAGAAGTGAGAAATGACTTTAAAAGAACAGTGTGGAGCTATCGTGTACAAACAAAGTTAGTTTAGTTGAGCGACCATGTGCTGTTGTGTTTCCGCCATTCCATTAATATCCGTTGTTTGTGGAATTCTGCTCATTATCTAGCGCTTGTTTATTTAGTTGTTTGTCTAGCCTTTCCTGTGCTTGACGTCACAGCCTTGTTAATGAGCTCGCTAACGGTTCATTTTCAGATATGAAAAAGCCGAAAAACAACAAGCAAAGAAAACGGAAACTCTTAGAAGAGGAATGTGACAATGTCAGACCAAAGGTATGCGATTTTGGTTCATTAAGCGTGGTTTACTGTTGTTTCTTCTTCTATGTAGATTGTTCACAGGATTTCATTTATGAAGCCGTGTGATTTATCGTGCTCACGTAAAATTGCAAATTATGCGGGTTTACAAAAAAATTGTTGCAAATGTGTTCACAAGTTGTCGATAGGTTGTGTTTAACTGTTTGTTCCTTGTTTGTCGCGACCGAAGTTTGAAACAATCTGTTACTGTAACAGCTTGTAACGAACTTGATGACTCAGCCAGAAACGAAGTGGTTGCAGCAAGTCTTTTGCAGGCTTGTTGCCATGCAGTCATCAAGCCGATATCAGGATGCGTCACATCGCTTGCTCCGGCTTGATGACAACAAGTTTGTTGGAAGTTGTCAACAGGCTTCATGCAAGTTGATTGTCAAAGCGTTTTATCCACAAGGTCGATGGTAGTTACACTAAGTAAGTTGTTTTTCACAGAGTTGATGCAACCTGATGGCAAATTTGCACCAACTTTGGAACGAGTGCACAGGGCAAAACGCCCTTGGAGTTTTGTTGCAAGTAGTCAAAAGGTCGTAGCAAACTTGCCAATTTCATTATGTTGTTGCAACTTGTCATTAGCGAATTCCTACATCTTGTTCAAACTTGTAACGTGCAGGAAGCCTGTGGATAACAAGTTTAGACAGTCAACTTGCAACAAGACTTTCGACAACTTGCAACAGGTTTGTCATCAACAAGCTGTCACAAGCCATGTGAACGCCTCCTTATATCGGTTTGTTGATAACAAGTCTGTTGCAAGATGTCAAGACTTGTTGCAACTTGCGCGTTTTTGGCTGTCTAAGGCGAAGACATCCCGACATTGGCTTGACTCTATCTTCTTTAACTTTAAACCTATTTTTCGTTGGTAGAAAAAACAAAAGTCAACGCGAAAAATGAAGACTGGCGTCCACTATTACGCCGAAGTGAACGTAAAAAATAAGAATAGGAATAAGAAAAACACTTCTACCGGCCAGCGGTCATCTAAAGGAAAGAAGAAACGGCAATAAAAGGTCAGATTGTCGCGCATGCGCACATAACGAGCGAGGATGATTTGATGTCATCAGGAAAGTCTTCAGTCTAGCTAGGCTTACACTGACAGCAAAATATTATCACTTGTTGCAAGTTGAGTAATACAGGATCGACCAGGCTTGCTGACCGCATTGTTCATGGTTGTCAACAATATTATTGAACCTAAATCAATTGCATCAATGCTGAACAACTCGTTTGCAAGTTGTCAACAGACTTGTTGCAAGTTGATCGTCAAAACTTGTTATCCACAGGCTTGCTGCAAGTTGTTTTCACAAGTTGTAACAAGTCTGTGAATGACAAGTTGCAGCGAGCATGATTTTGACAGACTTGTTGCAACTTAAAGAAATTAAGCCAGCAAAATTGACAACTCGCCACAATTCTGTTTTGTTTTTTGTATCAGGTGAAGAATAATGGACTTAAAATTATATCTCTTTTCAAATTTTTATTTCATTACAAAACTACAGGTTAATAAGGACCTCATAGAAGTATCTTATATTTTTCTGTCCTGGGTACTCTATTAATAACTAATCTGCCATCATACGACAGCGATGCAAAAACCCATGGGTCAGCGGATGACCATTCTACAGCATACACGCTGTCTTCGTGCTCTTCGTACGTTGCTATGACACCGTCCGCTGGCGGGGAGGATGATCTGAAAACAGGTGGAATGTGAATTAATATTTGGAAGTGAAAATATATAGTTAACATGAATTACTGTCATGCCCTTACGCGCGGCCCCAGCTAATATGAATCATAAATGCGCTTTTGCACGGCCTCATAATATTCCCGGTATAGTATCTTCGGTATACCAGTGCCGGTATAGTATCTCCGGTGTCATATCTCCGGTATCAGATTACGCACGTAAAAATCTCACCTTGACGAAAATATCGGGCTTGTTACAAGGTTGTTCTGACTACTCTGATACAATCCTGTTGTAGCAAGTTTGTTACAAGATTGATAACACGAGGCTGTAACGATATTGTTATATCATGCTGTATCAGTCTCGTTGGAACAATCTTGTGACAGGTCTGATAGTCCCATCAAGCTTGTTATAATTTGTCCTTGTTCCAAACTTGTTCCAACAAATTCGGAACAAGCAGTGCGAATACATCTTGTCAACAACTTGTGAACAGACTTGTTACAACTTGTTTGCAAGTCTGTAGCAACTTGTGCGTTTTTACGTTTGTAGGGTTGTTATCAAAGTCAAGCTTGTAACAAGTCTGCAATTGCAACAAGCCAGATTTTATAACAGATTGGTTACAAGCAACTTCATGAAATTGACAAGTTTGTTTGAGTTGTCAGTTTGCAACAAGTCCATGACCTTTATAGCTTTGTTCTGTGAACTAAAACTGGTGTATTGAAAAGTTTGTAATCTTACACTGGAATGTCTCTTGTTTCATCCTCGTCGTCATCGTCTTCGAGATGTGGGAAAGGTTCCGACGACAGAGAAACAATCTTGTTCAAAATGACTCGACTGTCACTACTCGACGACAACACCAGCTGATCGTGAAAATGATTGTAACGCACTCGCCACACCCTTAAAAATAAGTCGAATGTTTTGTCAGCATTTACATTCCGTCGGCATAGCTTGTGTAACAACGCACCTGTCTGCTCTGTGTTTTGTTCGATTCAGTCCAGTCCTTGTCTGACTCTGACTCATGTCTGATCATAAAGCACAGTCACAGTTTAAGGTTCAGCTAGGGCGCCATTCCAATCTATGTACAAGCTCTTTTCGAGAACTCTCGTACAAACTCTCGCTTGTCAACTACCATAAACTCTCAATCAAGTCTTGTTCTCGTTTGACCAGGATATGAGACTTGAGAAAATTCTCATACAAACTCTCGCTTGTCAACTCTCATCAACTCTGATGCAACTCTTGCTCTCGTTTGACAGGCGACATGAGAGTTAAGAAAGCTCTCGTACAAACTCTCGCTTCTCAACTCTCATCAACTCTCATGCAACTCTTGTTCTCGTTTGATCAGGACATGAGAGTTGAGAAAACTCTCATACAAACTCTCGCTTGTCAACTCTCATGCAACTCTCATACAACTCTTGTTCTAGTTTGACAGGGGACATGAGAGTTAAGAAAGCTCTCGTACAAACTCTCGCTTCTCAACTCTCATGTAACTCTTGTTCTCGTTTGGCCAGGAAATGAGAAGTTCCTTGTATGTTTGCATGGTGAATATCAAATTAAAATATAATTTTGTGGAAATACGACGTAAGTTTTTTTATCGCAAAACATTACCATTAGCACTGATGAAGATCCGAGCTTACGGATCGAAAGCTTTGCAATAATAAACTTCCACAAAATTATATTTTAACAGGACGTAAGAGTTGAGAAAACTCTCATACAAACTCTCACGTCTCATCAAGTGTTGTGCTCCTTTGTACATATATAATGATGCACTTGATGTAACTAAATGCACTTGGTTCCGTCTTCCGCCTTCTTCATGCAGGACATGGGCGGCAACAACATATATTAGCTTTCGTATCCGAACACGTGGCGATATGTCATGGCTGTCTGAGATATTGAACAGAGCTCATCTGGGTGTCGTTCCGAGCACTTAAAACACCGCAAGACAGCTGAGTGCGATTTGCTTAGGCACCGTTTACAATTAAGTGTCCCGCGTGCATACACACAGGAACATGTCTCCTCTGTTCTTCCTCTCTCGGTAAATATTTGAAGTTTATTACACAAGTTATATATTTCTACATAGGGGTCCTAACAATTCAAGTCCTAACAATACAAAGCTTGGTAAACATTCACCGTTGAGCGCCACGGTTTCACAGTTTTGTTTTGACGAGATAAACTGACACAGAACTTCGGTAACATTTAGAGGAGGTTTACACGAGATAGACCAGCCCGCTGATTTCAGTGTGACACAAACTTTGTCTTTGAGAAAGGCGATTTTGACTTGGTAATAGTATATAAATTGGATAATATGTCATTCAAATTTACTTTTGACGACAAGTTTTGAAACTGTCGCAAGGTATAGAAGAAAAAAGCTATAAAGAAAATAGCTTATTATTGACAAAAATATCGATTAAATTGTGCCCATGTGCCCAATTGGTTTCAACTGGAAAATTATTGCTTTGATTAATGTAACCATCAGATGGCTCTCTTCACTAGAAGACAACTAGAAAATCTATTGTAATATTAAAAAGTAGAGATACATTTTTGTTTAAGATACATTTTTGTTTCACATTAACATTTGTGATTTTGGCAGTTGTTGTTGACCATATGTGACATCGTCGAATCAGATTATAATACTTATAAGACATGTCCAGTGAACATATTTATTCTTACAAAGATAGAGAAAATCCGCGTTCCTTTGCATCATAAGATCAAGTTTTGTAAAATCCGAAAATAAAGGGAAGCAGTTTCATGGAATATTGGTTAGACAGTATAGGTGTTGACAAGGTTTAATTTATCTTAAGCCAGGCTTTGTCACAAGAAGTCAAAATATTTGATGAACACAGCATGGGAACAAAAATCTACGCATTACGAATGTACATTCTTTTGGAAGTTCTTTGAATTTACGAAAACAGAGTTCACCTCATGCGTTTCACGAAACTCGAATTCAGACAATTGCGCGTCAAAAAACCCAGTGAATCAATACATTGGTTTGAATACAATGTACACCACTAGAATGTGCTTTACTTCAGAAGAGCCGACGTGCTAGCTTGCATGCCGCGTATAACGGGTCGTTCCACGTACAAAACTAGCAGGTATATAAATACAAATGGTGAGAAAACACTACGAGTTTTAGTAGAATCTGAGTTTTAGTTTCCACGGCAAGCAACTTACATATGGCAAACAACTTTAAGCAAAATAAAGCAATCAGAATTGAACATTGTTCTGCTGCCAATATTGTTCGTTGTTTTCAACAATACTGAACAATATTGTTAAGCCTAAATCCGGCGTAACAATGCTGAACAATATTGTTGACAACTGTGAACAATGTGGGCTGCAAAACAATGTTCAATACGGTTTTCATCAACACTAGAATTGCAACTTTGTGTAATAGGTTGTTTATTTTGGCTGAATAGATTAGAGCTGTGTTGTCAGAGGAACAGCAAAATTTGACATCGACAAATCAAATGTGCAATATGAGCGATAAATGAATGATGCGATAATATTAGTTTTACATGCAAATGTAAAAGATATCTTCCTAAATACTATAGTTATAATCCCGCAAAACCACTTGTCGACGTCGAACTTAAAATTAGCTGCATCTGAGAGCACAGAACAGAAAATACACAGAAGGACCATTCAAGTGCGTAGCAATGCATGTCGCATTACACCTGTTTATCTTGCAGGTTCTGGCCAGTCAATTGGTCAATAGCTAGCTGAACTGGCTGTTCAGCCCATTATTCTGGCCAGTCAATTGCATAAAATTAGGGGAACATGTTGCACTACTGAGTGGTCCTACTGTTTATTCGCTATACTGTCATGGAATGAAGTACTTCCCTCGAGATTACTACCATCCGCTAACCCAGCGTAACGCTTGCTCATTGACACTTACCAATGCGAGTGATCTGACAGGACCATGAGGGATTCATTGGGATTCCGTGTGTCCCAGAACTTCACTTTGCAATCATCCCCACACGTCGCGAGATAGTACTGTTTGTTAGGGTTAAAGTCGACGTCACGGACACACTGACCATGCGCATTGTCCAATGTGAACACCTGTCTAAAAATAAAAACTCTTCTTGAAAATGTGTCTTAATCTGGTAATAATGTTCTCATATAAATCTTAATCCAAGCCCAAACCCTAATCCTAACCAGCGTTTTATTTGTCATGGTTTAACTTTAATGGATTGAAGACTTGATTAGATTTAGGGCTTGGATTAAAATTTAATTTCGCGTACTGAGAACACGGAATTATTACCCTTAATCTCGAGTGTAAATCATACAGATGCCGAAATGCAAACGAGGAGCAGTTGAGAAAAAGTCATTAAAAACTAAAGGTCCTCCAGTTTGTCAACGCTCTGCCAAAAGTCGTTGGTTTTCTCCACGTACTCTGGTTTTCTCCCACAGGAAACGTTGACAGGGTGGCTGAGATTAGCTCCTAACTGATTTTTCCGTCAAAGCTGTGTTCTCCGTAATCAGACATGACTCATAAGGTGGCTGTCAGAGGCGTCGTCATAGAAAGCCTTCGACTGGATCAGGTTGAGCTGCGTCCTTCGTAATTCAGCTTAGCTCAAAATGTTTATGCAACGAAATTTCACCCCGACGTTTTTTGACCTCAGTGTAGAGATAACGTAAAATGGGTTGGTAACTTCTTTTACAGAAGTTTATTGCCTGGCTTCTTTCGTGAGAAATTTGGCTTTGAATAATATGCAAATATTATACTTATGACATCACAGTGTATAATGTACTTTAAAACAACATAGTTTTTTGTTCGAGCAATTTAATTTTGTCGAACAAAATTCAAAAATTATAACTTACAAATTCCGTTTTGCTGTATTTTAGCGCTACTTTTGAAGATTTATCATGGATACTGTAAGAGAAATTCCTACAGCACTAAAAACTCATTATACACTGTGATGTCATAAGTATCATATATACATATTATTCAAAGCCAAATTTCTCAGGAAAGAAGCAAAATGATGAACTTCTGTAAAAGAAGTTACCAACCCAAAACTTTGGGGTGAAATTTCGTTGCATAAACAATCTTAACAATCAACTTGCAACACAGTTTCATGTTGTGCAGATAACGCAAATTCACCTCATGGAACGGAGATCCCATCCTCGGACAGTATTCTCATTGGCTGTTGCCAATTGTGATCCTCCGTGATGTGGGTTCCAGGCTCCAGTAGTGAACCTCGGTTGGCCCTTCCCTTCTAAAACTGTTGTGTCAACCTCCTGAAATAAAAGTAGACCTTTTCAAGGTTTGCCAAGCGGTTTTTTTCTCCACAACTTGCATTAAGTCTGCGCCGGTTTTAGCTGTGCCCTTGATGCAAGCTTTCGTATCAGGTTTCATCAAACCTTTTAGCTTCATCAAGTTGCAACAAATCTGTGAAAATCAGTCTCGATGCAACTAGACATCTGCAGACTTGCTACAAGTTGTTAAAACAACTTGTACCAAGCTTGAGTATTGAAGTTTGAAAATTATCTTGCATGAAGACTGTTGACAACTTGCAGCAGACTTGTTATCATCAAGCCGCAGCAAAAATGTGAATGTATCCTGTTTTCGGCTTGATAATTGGGGCAGACTTGTTGCAATTTACGCTCTCGGGTTGTGTAGGTCTATCAAATAATGTTCGCTTTCATTTTTCACTACCCTGCTAAACAATAATATAGTTAAATGAATTTGGTAGGCAAAATACACCGTTGTCTAGTAGGACGAAGCGTTCACATAGAAAATTTTATCCCACTTGATTGAGATTCCGCCCAGCCAGAATGGCTCTTCTCTAATATAAACACACAACGATTTTTGTGTCCACGTTAGCAATGAGATGCGAATCTCGCACAGATGAGCGGAACACTTGGCTGAGCTTATTTGAACCGCCTCGGTTGGTCTTCAGGAAGAATATCGTCACGACCTACCTGGGCGGTCTGTGCGTCGGCCTCAAGTTGCCATATTTTGAGGTGCCGATCTGATAAGGTTATGAGTTGAGAACCATCTCCGGATGGATTCCATAAAACACTACACGATAAATAATACACATCGATCACTTTATTGTGGGGGATGAAACGGATTCACTTCATGCTAAAACCACAACGAATATTGCGTTACACAGGTAGAAACGTAACGCCACAAACTTAATGCAAGTTGTAAAATTTTACCAGCTTGTTGCAAGTTTGTCATCAAGTTGCATCAAGTCTGTTGTTGGCTTCATCATGTTGCATCAAGTCTGTTGGCTTCATAAGTCTGTGGAAATCAGACTTGATGTCACTTGATATTTTGCAGACTTGCTGCAAGTTGTTGAAACAACTTGTATCAAGCTTGCAGATAAAAAGTCTTGACAATCAACTTGCATCAAGCCTGTTGACAACTTGCAGCAGACTTGTTATCATCAAGCCGGAGCAAGCGATGTGAACGCATCCTGATAACGGCTTGATGGCTGCAAGGTAACAAGCTTGCGGTAGACTTGCTTTGCGTTTCTAGCTGTGCAAGCCACTCAAGGGATCTACCTTCGCATGCTCTCGCCATTATTTTCTAAGTCACAAAGTTTGTACAGTGATCTTGGATGGCCAGGTGTTGCGGATTGTGAAGGTGGTTCAGTCTCATCCAGCAGTGGTAATCTCCACAAGGCAGCCTTCATTTCTGATTGGTTGTCAATAACTATCAGAATTTTTTGAAATATAGTTTTCTTGGAAGGTCTTTTATTAGTATGTCACATGACACAAGACCACATCACACCATACCATACTACACTATACCATACCATACCATACCATACTACACTATACCACACCATGCCTGATACCACACCATACCATACCACACACCATACCACAACATACCTGATATTATATCATACCATACCATACCACAGCACAGCACAGCACACCATATCATACCATACCATACCACAGCACACCATACCATACCATACCATACCATACCATACCATACCATACCATACCATACCATACCATACCATAACATAACATACCACACTATACCATACCTTACCACACCACACAATACCACACCACAGAGCACCATACCTTGATTATAACATGTTGATATAACATCCTTATTTGATGGACTAGAACTAATGTGCCTACAAAATCCATCATCAAAATATTTCTCATGGCATTCCAATGAAAACGCTATTAAACAAAAATTCCCAAACTCACCAATGACACTACTTACCATACTTCACCAACAGAATGGTGAAAAACATGTTTGTTGATCAAACATGTTTCATCATCAAAATCAATCAAGTGAACCTAAAGGTGGAAGTAATTATAAGCCGAGTCCAAGATAGAAAGTTGCATAATCCATGGAAGATCGATAAGTGGGGGTGGGGTGGGGGGGGGAGGGAGTACAATTTTAACGGGAGTACAATAAACTTGTGCTCTGCCTCTCATTAATTTCTTATGATTTGAACTCAGATATAAGAATATTGCCCCCCCCCCCCAACACACTTATCATTCTTCCTCAGCTCATGAGATGAGGAAAGTTGTGATTGTGTTGGATGATGACTTGCCTGGTTGTCATGACGAAGTGATTGCGTTCCCACCAAGAAACGAATGAGGTCTGTTTCCCCACTCTGCGACGTCAATGCCCTCGTCTAAAATTGTAATGGTCAGTTTCCATCAAGTTGTACTATATTGTACTGTACTCTTATTAAAACGCTTTTAACGAAGAACCCTGACAATTTGTAGTTATATGTCGTCAATAGTTTGAAGGAAAAGGATAGGGATATTAACCACAACGAACAACCATATAAAGTTATTAAACTACCCTCTGTCTTGTAGGGGGGGGAGAGGATGCCTAATGCTGGGGGGGGATTGGGGGACCACCAGTACTCTTGATAAAACCTGCAAATTACACATAACTACACTTAGGGATCTTTTCAAAGCAAATTTTTGTTCCGTGAAATCGTAACAAACTTAGACTATAATTAGTCGAATTAGAATATTCCAAAAATGATTAATTGTGATACAAAATTGAAATTTGAAAAATTCAATTTAAAACTTACGTTGAATTCCAGGCCATAAATTACTGATGCATCCTCGTCCATCTCCATAGAGAAGCTCAAAATACTTTTTTAAAATTAGTTTATTTTCATGCTTTTTTGCCGGCCAAATTTGTAGGTTTTGACTTTACTTTGTTTATTTACAAATAGAAAATGAGGAACAAATGGGGATATTCAGGGTAATGTGAGGGTATATAGGTGCATTAGTGGGATAATCATGATGGTAAAGGGGGTGCGTAGGGTAACTATGAGCAATAGTGATGACCAAGGGATTCTGGGTTATGATCATGGGTAAATAGAGTCAATATAATGATCTAGGGGATAATAAGGGATTTTACAGTGGTAACATGTGATAACAAGGGATATATGTGCTATATCAAAGCATGATGGTATATCTTCATTCTTTCTCAAATTTTCTCTCAAACGTGTGTTTGGTAAGTGAAAACCTGCCCCAAATTGTCTATTTTTCTATGGATTTTGCCCATTTCTTTCAGTTTAACCCTCATAAACCGTCTACTTACAATGTTTGTTAGGCCTGTGTGCGAGTAAGACGTTCAAAATGCAAAACGAAGCGGGCGAAGTCGTTGATACCTATATACCCAGGAAATGGTGAGAAGCTTTACTGAACAGAACAACGTTTTACAAAGCACAACACAATCTAGTGTGAAAATCGTTTGCACGATTTTGGAATATTTCTTGCTAATTTAGTATCAAATATACATAAGACAGAAAAAATTACTCAGTGGGTATATCCATCTGGCTGTGATTAGCAAGTGATTTAAACTATTGAAGGGCCTGTTTATTATCCTGCCTAGCCGAGTTTTTATCTTGCTTTGATGGGAAGGATGGTGTCTTTATATCGATGAAAACATTACAGGGATGAAGCCATTTAAGTGCTGGACATCATGTTTTTGCCACATAGCATTAATACCACAGGTGGGATCTCGGCAACTGTCCCATCTAGCTGGGGCCATATAAACAGTCCCTAACTGCACCTCTGTCTTGGTAACCTGTTGTGCCGCAGTTGATCCAAACTGCACCTACTTTATATCTACATTGACAATGTAACCAATGTCTTTTTAGTTCTGTCACAAACAGAATCATTTCAGCCAAGGATCATGCCTCTGTTCAAATCAACGTTGGTGAGGTACGTTCACAGTCAACTGTATTGTGTTAACTGTTCCTGAAAAGACCCTTAACCCACCTCCAGAAAAAATTAAAAATACCCTCTCCAGACATCAGGCAAAGGTTTAAAAAAACTTTCCTAAGACGTTTTCCCCACGTCCCTGGATGGCAAAAATTTCCTCAGGGTAGGTGGGGTATGGATCTTTCCTGGAAGGACCCATTTCAACATGTTGTTTTCACCAAATTAACTGTCCCAAATATACTAATCTCATTTTCAATGACAACCATTTCAGCTTGATGAAAATGGACGGTACACAAACAACTTCAAGACCTATGCATTCAGTGGTTTTCTCCGAAATACTGTAAGAGTGTTTTGTTTATCTTCAGCATTTAACATTTGTAATTATTGTGATCTTTTCCCCTTTCTCCTCAAATAACCCTCCCTCCTTTCTCTCAAACAAACTTCTTTTTCCCCTCCTCCTCAAATAACCCTCCCTCCTTTCTCTCAAACAAACTTCTTTTTCCCCTCCTCCTCAAATAACCCTCCCTCCTTTCTCTCAAACAAACTTCTTTTTCCCCTCCTCCTCAAATAACCCTCCCTCCTTTCTCTCAAACAAACTTCTTTTTCCCTTCCTCCTGAAATAACCCTCCCTACTTCCTCTCAAACAAACCTCTTTTCCCTTCCTCCTCAAATATCTTTCTTTACTTTCTCTTAAACAAACTTCTTTTTCCCTTCCCCCTCAAATAATTCTCCCTACTTTCTCTCAAATAACCCCTCTCCCTCCTTCTCTCCTTCCTTCTCACATTACCCCTCCTTTTCCCTCAAAATAACCCCTCCCTTCCTTTCAAAGTCCCCCCTTCCCTGCCTCTGAAAGTACCTGGACATTCGTAATCTTGTTTTCATTTCTGTTCATCCTTGCTGACCAGGGTGACTCGGATGAAGCTCTCGTTCGTTTGTGCATAAAAGATGGAGTCACTTCACCGTAAGTTTTGATGAACTGACAACTTTCTACTACTAAATACTGAACAAAATTTGAAAACCTAGGGTATCTCGTAAGCTTAGTTTTCATTCAGTCGTAACTATCATGAATATATCAATGTGGCGGAGGTGATAGAGTATTTACAGAAATCTTAACTTGATATTTCTAACTTGAATGCAGCGAACAAAGAAAAACTAGATCTCGCATCTTCCACCATATCGTGAACCCATCAATGCATAATTTGCCTTTTCTTTTGCAGAACTATTACGGAGTAAAGATCACCAGTTGTTTCCAATGAAGACAATAAATACATTGCATGTGTAAAACATATTGTTGTGTGTGTGTGTGTTTGTTCGTTTGTTTTTGAGCGCTTTGCCGCAAATCTGTAGGATTATTGCCTCACATTTGTAAGCCAATCAAATCGCAAACATCAAGCTTGTTTTGATCCGCATGTCGTTTCATTATTTCAGCCAACCCAGCAATCCGCACTTGATCAACCGCGTCACCCTAAACTGGACCCAGGGTTAAAGGTCAACCAGCTGTTTTGATTTCTCTTTCCACACGTTCGTTTCTTTCAATACTTCAAAAACTCAAACTGCTCTTGTTCCAGACAAGATTTCCGCAGTATTATTTCCAAACCCGTAAACATTTAGCTACTTGGAAATTTCTTTGAATTTTACGTTAAATCAGAGTTAAGCTCATCGGTTTTTAAACAACCGGTCTCGGAGCTTTCTCTTTACCGCGTTAAGTCGTTTAAACTTCGTCCGCTTGTCCGCTTTTACCAATCCGTGATTGGTCAATGTTCTCCTAATTATGTAACGGTCACCCGTACAGAGAAATCAATAAACACCCGTTTTCACGTTGTTCCCCGTAGTTCTGCCAAATAATCCTTGTACCAAAATAAATATCTCGCCAAAGCCTTTCTCCTGTTAAATAGTCAGCCATTTTGGCTGACAGAATATCGCTTTGTTTCCGTACGGCTCGAAGGACCATTTAATTTGCCAAAGAGATGGTGCACTGTTTCGGCCGTGTTTAAATCCTAAAGCAAGTAATATGTAACAGGATTATGTGATAATATTAAGGTAAGACTTTTTATTTCATGAATCATGATAACTATACATTGAATATAAATAAGCATATTTCGTGAATTTGTTTGAAAAATTAGGCGTCATTTCACGTCCTTTACCTAACTTTTGTATCGCCTTCGACATCAGAGTGAGTTTTGACTTGAATTAAGTTTGACTAATTAAATGACGTGCGACCTAACAGTTTGGACCGACAGGTTTTGTCGCATTATGCAATAGCGAGTCAAGTTATAGCGGGAAAGGATGCGTTCGCATGTCTTGCGACAGCTTGTTGACGACAAGTCTGTTGCAAGTAGTCAACACGCTTGTTGCAAGTTGATTGTCAAAACTTGTTATCCACGGGCTCGCTACAAATTGTTTCAACAAGTTTAAGGGCCTTACAGCAAGTCTGAAAATGGCAAGGCTAAAACTGACAGACTTGTTGAAATTGACAAGTTTGTTAAAACTAGTTGACAAGTTGCAACATGCTTGTATATTATTTCTTGTCCTCTCATGATTGCTAATAACGTTTAAGAGAGCATTTTTTGGCAGGCTTCATTCGTCGCAATCTCGCAAGCCAGGGTCTTCAAGGTAAACAGTCTGTGTACGAGGTTGCACTGATTTGTCGTTCGTAAATTAAAATTTTGTACGCCACTGTAGTGAAATCGCTCGCTGTCCTGAGTTTCAAGATTGTACCATTCAAAGTGTACCATAGAATAATGGTCAACGCAACTTATCCTTTACTCTGGTATATTCTGATCATGTTTGTAACCACAACACAGAGTTTTCCAGATGGTTCTATTGGTAAGAAATATGTTCTGGCAAGAACAAGTAATGGTTATGAACTCGTGCCAGATGGTAGTAAATTACCTGGAATACAAGTGTCTGCTGTGAATGTACCCACGGTTAAACCTGAAGTAAGTTTACGACTGATAGAGCTATCCAGTATAAATAAAGTTAGTTTAGTTTAGGTTTCCGCCTGTAGTAACACTGGATCAGTATTAGGAATGATCCTTACTGGACCTCTAAGAAGAACTGATAGAGCTATCCAGCAAAAATAAAGTTAGTTTGTTTTCATTCTGTAGTAACACTGGATCAATAAAAATGATCTCTGTAGTAATCATTTGTCATAAATTCTTTAGCCCCGGCCGAATGTAGCTATATCTTCGCCTATAACTACCAAACCTCCCTCTACATTGAACCATCTTCCGATCAGTGGGAAAATTGATTTACTGAAAGATAAAAGTGGCCCCCAAGACAAAGAGGTAAACATGATCCCTACCATCACAGAGATTTCGAACTTTCTATTGATCGAAATCTGAAGGAGTGTTTCATCGTTTGATAAGTTATAAGTCGGTCCGATTATATTTCAGGGTGTCGTTACTTTAGCTTTACAAGGTCGCGATGGTTTAAACGGGCGACCAGGACCAAAGGTGCGTCTTGTTTATGTATAATTATGTTTGTGTTTTTATGTTGTAACAGTTAAAAATTGCGTTGTTTGTTTTAACACATAGGGTAAACAAGGACCTCCTGGTCCGTCAGGAAGACAAGGTCCACAGGTATGATTTAGTTTCAACTTGTAATGATAAAGATGTACAAGCAAGATTGTAAATGGGTCTTTGTATCGTGAATGTTTTCATAGTAATTAGTAAACTTGTCTATATTTACAATAAGTAATGTGTACAAAAAAGGTATTTGTAGTCACGTAAAAGGGCTGTGACTTTCGGTAAACGTCATTTGCGTCTGAAATCGAAGAATGAGCTAAATATGTGTAATACAGAAATGGTCAAGTTGACCAAAACTCGCCAGCGTAGTTCAGAACTTACCCAGACCAAAGGTCATCATGTTCCAGTTCGCTGGCCGCAACGTAAAGCTGTTCAAAGCAGTGCGATGGATTACGGACAGAAAGAATGGATCAGGTGGAATCAACAAAACAACTGGCAGGACTGTGTGAAGAATGAAGAGGTTGATGGTCAATAAGAGGTAGAGAGAGATCGACCAGGACAAGAAGTTGAGCAAGCGATTGATGCAGTCAATACCAAAGAGGTTGCTGGCGTTCATTGATGTTGACTGCAGGCAGACACCTGAAGATGATCATTTCTATGTAATAGGAGCAAGAGAATGAATTTCCATGTACATTTTTGCGTGTGCACCCTTTAGGTTTTTGCTATTTATTCTCTAAAATTTTATTTGCGCTACTTGTCTCAGCTTGTCAACAAGCCCGGGACAATTTCTTGACTTGTTCTGGCAAGCTTGACGGGAATATCAGACATCCTACAAGGTTGTCGTAACAACTCTGGTACACACCTGTTGCAACAAGATTGTCACAAATTGGACAAGAACTTTAGACAAGCAGTCAGCCTGCGAACAGGCTTCTTACGACCTTGACAATCCAAAGCTGTAAAATGCTTGCCTCATCACTGATTGCTGTGTCGGTTTTGTTCCAACAACCTTGTAACAAGCCTGATAATGTCACTAAGGGTTGATAACAGCTGATAACAGCTTGTATCCAACTTGTTTAGAATTTGGGGCAAGCAGAATACAACTTGTTGACGGATTGTTGGTAGACTTGCAACGAGTTGTGAGACTTTGCGTGTGTGTGTGTGTGTGTGTTTGTGTATTCTTCCTCTTCAGTTATGTTTTTTTTTACCTAGGGCTTAAAAGGAAAACCTGGAACTTGTGAACTAACTGAGGTAGTATTCTTTATGTAATGGACGTTTGCGATAGCTCGATATATCTTTCTATTTTCATCATAATGTCATTCAATTTCAACGTACTGTTTCTCGTGTCAGTTCCAATGTGATCAAAATACGATAAGATCCTTGACAACGCGGATTTCACAACTCGAGAAATCTTGTGCGAAATTGCTAAACGACAAGGTAAGAATTCGTTCAAAATTGACACAATTCTCTATCTTCTTGTATTTTCGCTATACTTCGGGGACAGAACGGTCTAATTACATAGTAGCAAGCATCGTTCACCTCTGACATGGTGTCGGGTTTGATCCTCACTTTGGACTCGTGACATATCAGTAAAAAAGTTACTATAATAATCTGTCGAACGTCGGAGCTTTCGCCAAGGGAATGGTGAATGAGGGGGTTGGGAGCAGCCTCAATTAATGTGATCTACCCACGTGAATCATAAGGTGGCTGTCAGAGGTTACAAAGCCTTTGACTGGATCAGGTTGAGCTACAAAGATAGTCATAACATCCAATAACAAATACAGTTTTAAAAATATTTTATTTCCAAATCGCGTACAACTTTAAGTTGCGTGTTAAATATGGAGCATACTGCAGTTTAAACATATTACAGGCGAAATTTGACCAAATATAATCAACCGTAAAAAATTAACAAGAATAAGAACTTAAATTCCTACAATTACTGTTTTATTTTTTATAGACTGGGGGATCAACAAGCCGTCCTACTAACACTTAAATTTAGCTAGAATGTAAAAATATTTTTGCAATAAAGTTAATCACTGTACATTTAAACGAAGGTATTTAAAGGAGCAGTGTCACCATCTGCGCATCTTGTTCTGCGCATAGTGTAATTTGATAGCGTTGGGCCAACGTTTTCAAGTTCGGAATCCAAGATGGCGTCTTCAAAGGAGGGCGAGCATGGTCTGAAATTCGATATTTCCGGATGATAAAAAAGCAACGGAATAACAATGGTCGAAGGAAATTATGCGAAAATCAACGTAAAAGAATTTATTTGGTGTACAATGTATTTAAAGCATGGAGAATGCAAAAATGGAGGCGGGATGTAACCGTTGGAATTGCAGTGATTTCGCCGCACATATGTTGTCTCTTGAATACAGAAGAAGGTAAAAATAATGCAATTTATGTGCTTTAATCAAGCTGAATCTACAAGAAATTCGTAAAATAGCAAGAAAATAAAGAAGTAAAATATGCGTGAAACGGTGACACTGCTCCTTTAATTATTCGACATTATTTTTCACCATTTTTCAAACAATAAACTCTATAAACACTGGAACGATAACTCCACGTAAAAAAAGCCCAATGTTTGGGTGAAGCCAAGATGGCGGAAAATGACGTTCAACAACAACTGATAAATGTCCTAAACAGTTTTAACACCATTTTCCCAAGCTATTTGCTGTTTTTCAGAAATACTACAGATCGAAAACTAAGTCGTAGGTTTATTACAGACCATAACATTAGAGAGGTTAAGATTGATGTTTACGGCAGACCGGTAACCGCAAACGCCAAATTTCAAGTCGGATTTTCAGGTGAAGTGTTAGCTGTTCGAAATTAGGATAATTTGCGCATTATTATTGAGGAATGGATTGACTAAAAACTTGTCGAAACCTTTGAAAACTTGTAGAACTGTTCGAAATTAGGATAATTTGCGCATTATTATTGAGGAATGGATTGACTAAAAACTTGTCGAAACCTTTGAAAACTTGTAGAACTTACCTTCAAATCCGACTTGAAGTTTGGCGTTTGCGGTTACCGGTCTGCCGTAAACATCAATCTTAACCTCTCTATTACTTCTTAAATAGAAGTAAAAACATTAAATCTCGGTAGATTTCTGGCAAAATGGTGTCAACAAAAACATTTGGCTTCAAAGATAACGACCAAGTTACCCCCCCCCGGTCTGGGGCTTTTCGTGGCTAAAAAAACATGGCAGTCTGGAAATAATTTTTTTTCCACTAAGATATTTTTTATTCCAATATCAATGTTCTTCAAAATTAGTCTTAGCCTTATTATGTGTATTACACAATACATAAAATCATTTGTAAAATCATCTTATTGGCCTAGCACATTTGCCACACTTTCTTCGAAATGATCTATTTGACCAGTCAGACGCCAAATTACCACCTGTGCGAGAAACAAATTATTAAATGACATGTGATCAGGGTTTTGGTCAAAGATTATTCATTTAATGACACTACCCCTATATAAAATTAAGAAGCATAAAAACGGCCCCAAAAACGTAATCTCGAATTGAGTTTTGAAAATGGCTTCAAGTCTTTTCACAACACAAGAAAAACTATGCACATTACAGTGTCAAGCGTCTACAATAACCAGGATAAATCTTTTCATTTCAAATAATACCCCCTGTCCTATTTGGACACCACACCACCCCCACCACCCCCTACAAAAAAGGCCTGAAAAGCTGTTGTGTGGCTGAACAATATGAACTTACATCTTTAAGGCGCAGGAATTCAGCTCTCACAACAAACAAGAATGCGACGTGAGAAAGTAAAATGAGACCAACTAAAACGTCGTAAGATACCCCGTCTACATACAACAGAAAATACAACAAATTGTTAAAGCAACATTTGATACGAGAATACTTCTCCACGAGTATACTGCCTCTGATTGACACGATTGTTCTGTCGTTTTTAAAACAATTTTACCTGGCCAGCTCTTGCGGCTTTCGCCGAAAACACAACTGAACCAGATAAATGGAGGTATATCTGATAACGCATTCAAGGTGACACCAGCCAGTAAAATGCACTAAAGGAAACAAAAAATAATACGCAAGGCTTCCGGCAGCTTGTCGACAAGTATTGCAAGTTGTCAACAGACTTGTCGCAAGTTGATCGTCAAAACTTGTTATTCACAGGCTTGCTGCAAGTTGTTTCAACAAGTTGTAACAAGTCTGCAAGTGACAAGTTACAACAAGTCTGATTTTAACACACTTGTTGCAACTTGATGAAATTAATACCATAAACCTCCGATTATAAGCCCACCCCCCCCCCGCAATATAAGCCCCCCCCCCGTGTATAAGCCCATCTGAAATTACTAACGTTTTAACCATTCGAAATATAAGCCCCCGAAGATAAGCAAACTCGTCTATCAGCTCAGCACACTATAATGTGTTAATATATTAAATTGTGTATATTTTCGCGTTAAAAATTAACAATAAATACCGTACTGGTTTATATTAATTGAAATAAGATGTGGTCCATGTATAAGCCCCCCTCCCGTATATAAGCCCCCCCCCCCACCCGTGTATAAGCCCATCAAAAACGCTTACGAACTTATTTAAGCCCAGGTCTTATAATCGGAGGTTTACGATAGGTTTGTTGTAACTTGTTGAGGCCTCTGGTAAATGATATTATTTTTGAATGAAGCTTTGTAAACATAAATCACCTTGGTCCCTACTGATGGTCCTTGTTCGGTGATGGTACAATACATCACGATTATTATAATGAAAATTATGACTTGGAGAGACCAAAGGAAACCATAAGCAAGCCAGTAGTAGTAATAGCTTGAAAGAGAGCGAAAGTTTGGTTGGAAATAGTTGATATATCGACCACGTAATGTCCAGGTTATTATGGGTGGTAGTGATTTTTTCGAACTTTCTAAACATGTAATTGGGTAACTGGTAAAACCAATATTAAAGCCTGTTCAAACGAAGCCAACATTGTTGGATGCAACATGTTGGCCTCGTTTGAACACCATGTTGGAAGATGTTGGCTTAATTTTAAACTTGTTTACAATTTCGTCCAACATCATGCAACATTGTTGGGCCAACAATGTTGCATGATGTTGGCTTCGTTCGAACAGGCCCTTAAAGTTCAGCATTTTTGAGTCAGTCACTTCAGTTTTATCTCTTGTCAGTTCAACAACAACCCTCGTGTTACTTTACATCTCGGTGGATAGCGCTATCCGACCTGTACTGCCGTAGAAGGGCATGATGTTAGCAGTGACACGAGAGATGGCAGTTAGAGATAAAAAGAAACCTTAAATTGAAAACGCTAAACTTTAAAATATGGGCTTTACCAGTTATTCAACACGTACAACCGACCCAGGATGACAAACCTGTAAATTTGAGGAAACTTGTTTAATGTCTTTATTGTGCTCAACAACTTTTGTATATAGGTAGTTGTGAATTTGTTTAAAATTTATCAACAATTGAAAGTTAGAAGCAATGAGTGTTGATGTATCCTTAATTTATTTTTGAGTCGGTTCTCTTTGATGTAGTGCGGGTTATATCCAGGTTATTTACCTTGAATAAATAATTGGATGAAACTTGTCGGAAAAACTCGATAAATTTCGACTTAAACTGTTTAAAGTCGAAAGATTCTACTAGAAAACCTCCTCAAAAATAAATTGAGTAGGTTAAATACCTCGACATGCAATCGGGATTTATATTATATAAAGCCCACGGACATAATATAAATCGCTCTTTCATGGTATTCAACCCTATGTATTCAACCCATACAAATATAGTTTTAAAATTATCTATAAAGAGGAATTAACTTTAATTAATTAATTACTAACTCTTCTTTCACCCATGCGACAACGAAAAAAACAGCGGACAATAAGAGCAGAGAGAGAAAGAAAAGATCTGCCTTAGAACGTCTCTATACAACGAAAAAAAATCATTTGGAAAAATCTAGTTTGTAGAGTTTTCGGTAGGGGACACAAGGGGACACACTTATATAATTAAAAGTATGAGACACAAGGGGACACACTTATATTAAACGGGGCATAAACTTATTAATTTATACACTTCAAACAAGATTTCATGTTATTATATATTAAACGTAGTCTTATATAGCGATTTTACCCTGAAACGATTTATTCCATTTTGTCCCAGTAAAATTGGCGTCGTTTCGTCCGCATTGCTACCCGCAATTCTATGGTATGCTAAAAAATAAGAAAAGGTTTTGAAAAATCCACTTTATTGTCAATCTCCTTGTAGTGTATGTGTTTTAATGTCCTTGTGATGCATATTTTTTAACGTTAGAGCGTCTTTTGGCGCCAAATATATTCTTGTTATTGTTGGCAATTTCTCGTATTAAACACCAAGTGTTCGTTTAGACATTCAATTTTCAGCGTTTTCTAGTCCTGTTGCGTTTATTTTGTGCGGTGCATCCAAAAATTCAGCTACCCTCTAACTATCCATCTTTTTGCTGTAGGTCACACATACTTTTACCTATAGTATGTTGAGATATCTACAAGAAAACTCTTCCGGTGTCGGCTGTCTACTGAATAGTGATTTTTTCACCTGCCGCAGAAAGGCACAAAAAACAATGGACCATTCCCCAATTAGACAAACTTTTAAATTCGAAAACAATTTTAGCACAGTTGGAAAGAGCTTTCTAAATTTAGTGAAATTATGAAGTTTGGTTGCAAAATGTTGTAAAATGTGGAAAATATAGTCCTGTAAAGTCCTGTAAAGTTTGCAAATTTTGTATACTTTTGTATTACAAACGGGAAAGCGTTACCATTATGTGGAAATGTGGTAACGCTTTTTCCCGGATAATACAAAAGTATACAAAATCCGCAAACTTTACATTACTATATTTTTGACATTTTACAATATTTTACAGCCAAATTTCACAATTTCACTAAATTTAGGAAGCTCTTTCCGACTGTGCTAAAATTGTTTTCGAATTTAAAAGTTTGTCTAATTGGGGAATGGTCCATTACACCAGGGATATTGAATTTGCAAGAGATAAAAAGAGACTTTAACTCGAAAATGCTGAACTTTAGTATGGGTTTTACCGGTTACTGAACATGTTTAGAAAGTTTGGAAAAATCACTATTCGATGGATAGCGATGGTAAATGTAACCTCGTGTGATGACACACAAGACGGGAACAATTGACAAAAAATTATCATCAACTATATAGATCTGCCGACAGGAATAGAACCTACGCCATTGGGACGCCGATGCAATGCCCTGGAAAGGTTGGAGACAGCTCATATCTCACTTTATAAGAAAAAAACATACTCCGACGAACAACATCTTGTAAATTCAAGAAAAACAAAGTTAATGTTAAACGTGAAAAGCGCTTTAAAGTTATTATAATAGTAATAGAGTTGATGTTCTTGGGCATAAATATGTTTTTGGCCCTCCTCAGAGCTTATGATTCTGAGTCGGGCCAAAAACATATTATGCCCGCGAACGTCAACTCTATTGTTATATTAACAGCAAGACAACAGTTTTGCGGTGATATTTCGATTCCATTTCAAAGTCATTGTCAATCCAAAATAAACTATTTACAAGCTTGCTATCATACTATATTAATTCTGGTTTTACAATGACTTTGAAATAGAGTCGAAATATAGCACCGCAAAACTGTTGTCTCGTTGTTCATATCTCACCTTGCTCCCTGTATTTCCATTGGTATTTCAGGGCGAGAACCAATGAGAGAATCTGATGGTTACAAAAATACGAGTTCTTTAAATTACAAGCAGACTCAAAGTTTTAAAAAATATGCAAACGATAGCTCATGATACGGAATTGACACAAATCCAGCCAGCATGCATGAAAAAATATTATTAAACTTACGCTAAATAAGTTCGCAAACCAAGCTGTAAACAGAAAATTTTAACCATGATTAAATTTCATGATTCTACTGCTGGGTAAAGGACTTCAAAAATAAAAACCGTTCAACCCACCAGTTATGGGAAATTCCTTATGTTTCATATCCGTGCGATTAAGACACAGGTTTAAGCCACTCATAATTGAGCTTGTAAATAAAAAATATTTTAATGAAACCAAAAAAAGAGCAATTCGATAAAAAAAATCGTTTTTCTACTTCTAATTTCAACCACGGCCAAACATAATTTATGTACACCAAGTTTTCGGTTTCTTAATATCTTGTCTTGTTGTCGAGATACTCATCTTTTAGAGGCAGTAAATTAAAGCCAATTTGTGATATCATCTTCTAACGCAGTCGAAATGAGACTTAGTAAACAAAGAATATCTCTAAAAATGCCGGCAGAGTTTACGCAACTTTTGCACATTTATGCACTGACAACACTCCTATACTTTCGTAAAGTTTGAATGACTTCTGCTTTTCAGTTTCTAATATATTTTTGGTTTTCCAAGATCCATCTGGAATTTATTATGCATGAGAAGATGACATCACAAGCTATTTGCATGTTTTAAAGCAGTGGATTTTTGGAGAACGAGACAACTAATTCAAAAACTAATTCATTCTTCAAAATTGCACTTTGTTTCAAGTAAAACTTTACATAGTAATGAAATCAATTCGCTTCATTACTGGCTAACACAATATCTATACACATTTACCAGTACATACCCAGTACATGCAATGTTATTAAAAAGATTGACAATGTTTCACACCTCGATGCAGTGAAAATGAAAAAACATATCCAATGTAAATTTGATGTGGCCACTGTAGAAACGCGATGATTCAGAACTTTTACACTAAGTAAAAAAAATATATAGAATTTTCATTCATCAAAAACACACTGTCAGATATTTTTACATTAACTCTAATATCGACACTTTCCGAATTTGCTTGCTCTTGCAGCATGGCAAACAATAGCCTACGTCATAGCCCCGACTCATGTGAGTCGGGGCTATGACATAGGCTAGGTAAACAATAGCTTGGGGTCCAGCTTGAAATCGAGAGCTGGAGTGACAAAGATATGTACATAAAAAGCTGTATTTTCTCATTCTCAGAGAGAATCAAATTAATTCATGATGTGATTATTAAGTTACCACAGTGAATGTTTTAATGGCCTTCAATCAGACCTGGACCACAGTTAGTAGGTACATTGTGCAGAGTTAAAATGAATCACTTTCACTAACCTTGTGTACTTGAAATGTGTCAGGAGGGCAAACAAAATGCATAAACACCCATCTGCCCAAAATATGGAAGCAGCTATTTCTATTATATCCCCGTAACCTGTAACAAAAGAAGTGGATTATATATATATATATATATATATATATATATATATATATATATATATATATATATATATATATATTTATATATATATATATGTATATATATAGAAAAAGTTTGTTGTGGAAACGATGAAGATGGAATAAAGGATATCATTAAATAACACTCATTCTGCACAAACATTTTCGCTTTCATCAGAAGCTCCTAAGGTGCTAACACTTCTAACTAAGTATTCAGCACCTGAGGAGCTTCTAATAAAAGCGAAAACGTTTGTGCAGAATGAGTGTTATTTAATGATAGCCTTTATTCCATCTTCATTGTTTCCACAACAAACTTTTTCTGTATACTTTTACTTGTCTGATCAATCTACACATTACTATACATATATATATATATATATATATATACATATATATATATATATATATATATATATATATATATATATATATATATATATATATATATATATATATATATATATATATATATATATATATATATATCAGAATGAGCTTGTTGGAGTTGTTACAAAAACATTTAACAGAGAGCTCAATGGATAACCAGAGCATTATATTAATTGAGAATAATGACTCAACAATTTGTATTTGGCATCTTTATTTCTAATAGTTTCGTACCACTGATGTGGCACTCATCAGATAAATAAGCCATATGGGCCACATCAGTGTGTGAAACTATTAGTAATAAAGATACCAAATACAAATTGTTGAGTCGTTATTCTCAATTAATATATATATATATATATATATATATATATATATATATATATATATATATATATATATATATATATATATATATATATATATATATATAATAAATTAAATCAAATACGGACTCTCACATGGGTAGCATACAGTTCTGTTTCGCACAGGTCTTCAGACCTGCACTCCTCATTGCAATGCCAAGTTGTGATATAACTCTAAAAACATTACAGCTCCTAATATATACACATTGGTCTAATTAAAATTACGGACATTGTAAATTGTATTCTCGTTAAAATTGCTAAAACTATTCATGACACTACATGACTAACTTGATTTCAATAAAAATTTGTCTTGGTGTCTGCATTTACTTAACAACTTGCTTTTCTTATTCAAGGAGGCAGTGTTTTGTTTACACAAAATAAAGAATTTTTCAGCCAAGCATAAATGAAATTTCTTAAATATATATATATATATATATATATATATATATATATATATATATATATATATATATATATATTTATTTATATAAGTATATATGTACAAGTCTAAACTGTCAACATCCTAGTGCAAAGTACAAAACTGACTATAGGAACAACGAGAAAGGCAACGATACGGACAATTCTATAAACACCTGTTTCGTATTCGATCTACACCGTCTATATAGATAACAAGTCATGAAAGATCCCAGCTTACTGTTATCAAAATCCAGCTACTCCAGGGACCGCAGAGAGGGTGGGGCTGGGGGGGGGCTTCAGCCCCCTCACTTTTCATTGCAGATGAAGTTTTATACGCTGCTACTGCGCAATGGTGTTAACAAATCCAGCAAAGATACTAAAACTGCAGATGAATGGTTACGTATATTCTGAGTTTGACCTTAGCCTCCCCACTTCAAATTACGCTCCGCGGGCCTTGTACTCAAAGCCAAAAAGATGGTACCTATGGTACTCAATACGACAAATACCAAAAAATATTTTAGTATAAATAGTCACGAACTTAGATCATCGGTCATCTCTTTCGTCAATCCATTCCGTACCTGAAAAACTATAGTTTTTAATAGCCGTTATATAACACATTTTGGCGCCAATCGAAGTTCATCAATCAAATCTTGTTGAGATTCATCTACACAACACTCATCGAGCTGGATTCTTGAAAATGCAAGTTCTTGCGTTTTCAAAATTGAAGCTGTTTTCAATCAATGTTGATTCTTAGAAATTAAGGAAAACCTGAGCCATCTCTAATTCTAATTTAATCTCTAATCGTGACCGTAATCAAATCACCAATCGCAATCCAATCCCTACGATCCCTATGATCATAGGGTAGGGATTGGATTAGGATTAGCCCGTATTTGCTGTAGTTTGATGGCAAATAACAGCAAATATGACAAGTCATATTTGCAAATTTTATGTTGAAGTATTAAATATAGTGGTATTAGTTGTACTGTTAAATTTTGAATATTATTCTGGCAAACAATTTGCAAAGTTCGCCAACTTTATAACTTCATAAAATGACTTCCACTGAGCTGTATATGATATGGGAGTGTCCAACTTATTTTCCGAAACGTTGCAATTCCTTGAAAATATTCCTTTATGATTAATAGATATTCCACACTGGTAAACCGAAATTCCTCTTTTTACGGATCATCGTTACAAGATGCTCAATTCATCTGCGAATGATCAGCAAACTCGTGCGAAACTGCCCGAAAGCGTGCGTGTTTTAATTCTTATGTTTTGAAGTTTATTTTTCGATTTTGCGATGAAAATTGAAATGAATTCTACAAAGAAGGAGACGGAGAATATTGTGAAAGATCCTAAAGAGGAGGTTAAGGCAATAAAAACCGAAGAAAACCCGCCCAAATCGCCTGAAATTACGTTTGAAGTGGGAGACTTCTGTCTGGTCAAGCGACCTGCTGACAATAACTGGCGTAAGTTTTCTGGGTTTTTTGCTTCTTCAGAAACATTTACTGAAGTAAAACTATAGTGGATTGACGGCGTACAGTTTGCTGTACGTTTGTATGTTTTAAAAATACAGAATGTATGTCATTGATGGCATAAATATTGTATATTAATGTTGATATGTAGACCCTGCTGAAATTATTCAGAAGAGGAATAACATTGAAGAAGAAAACGGCATTGAATACTATGTTCATTACAACGGATGTAAGTAAGGGTCGGAAAGGGCTAGGCGACAACAGAGTTGAGAATAGATCAAAATAATGTGACAGTATTTGGGATCTAAACACAAGAGACACTCGAGTCAGAACCTTTTAAGTTTGTGTCCATGTCGTGTTATGCATGTTCAATATGCAAGTTCTGGCCAGTTGATGGCATTTTCTAGGCAATAAGAATACTGAACTGGCTGTTCCGTGATTATTCTGGCCAGACAATTGCATAAAAATAGGGGGACATGTTGAACTGCTGAGTGCATGGCCGTACTGTTTATTTGTTGTACTGTGGTAACATTCCATGTTAGGATGGCGGTGATGACTAGTCAAATCTTCGGTTAAATACGATTTCTGACCAGCCAAATTAGTCATTTCCTTAGACTTATGCAAAGCTTGCACAGATTGCTTGGAGGGACAGTCTAACAGAGAGCAGCATTCATGAGACATGGAACAAATAGTGGGAACAACCTTTAAGGCTTATAATGAGGCATCTTTTATATTTTTGCTTCAATGTTGACTTCTAGCCAGTTCAAATTGTCCCTCCAATTATATCTGTAGATGCTTTTCAGTTCTCAGTTGGGAAATGGCTAATTTAATTATTTTGCAGAATGTAGCTGTTAAAAAATGCTTTTATCGCATTCAATGCCATCAACTCTGTTACAGATACATGCAGCATACTTCACTTGAGTGGATTTTGTTTATGTATACCAGTGTGATGTGATTAGCTTTTCACATGCCCAGTTTGTCTGCCATTTTTTAGTACTGCCTTTTCATTGACTGCCCATGACGATAAGAATGAAATTAATGCGTGCAATCACACTAGTGTATTATTGCTAATGCTGTCATTTGATTGGCTACTGTTCCGACTACCTTTTCCACGAAAGTAAGAAGCAAAACAATCTTATTCCTTGGGATTTCTTTTCAAAAAATAACTGAAAGTCATTTTTTTTAATATAACATGTTTGTTCTTTGCTTCTACTAATAAAAACTGTTAGATTAGTTTGTCTCGATTTCTATGAGTTAATAGTTGATTTGGGTTCGCCCTCAAACTCATCTATTGTTAATAGACAATGTTTCACATCAACTTATTTAGCTAGTAGCGATCAGCAAAAGTAGTCTCTTGATAACTTGATTTAAATAAAAGTTTTACAGGAAGAAAATGTGGGTAGTTACTAGTTGTGAAGCTAGCCTGACAATTTGCTGGTCATCCTTGTTCATTTCATTAGAAATTGATTCCTTATACAGTCTATAAACAGAAAAATTTGCATTTGTATGACCAAATGGCACTCACCTTGACTAGCATTATTCAAACTTGACCGACCAAATCAAAGCCGTACTTTCCGCTCTGGTTTTATCACAGTATAGGCAATGGACAGTGGGACCACTCAATTAAAGTTTGTGTGTCCACGCATATCATATTATGCATCTCATTATTCCAGCCAGTCAATTGCATTATCTGGCCAATAAGAATGCAGAACTGGCTGGTGGCAGCCAGTAGACTGCATAATAATCGGGCGACACTTTGCACTGCTGGGTGTCCCTACTGTTTATTGCCATTACTGTGGTTTGGTTTTGTCCCTGTTTTGTGTAAATGGGGGCCTGACATGGAATTTGCAAGAATTTGAGAAAATGCTAAATATTCAAATCAAATATTTCATCCCAGTCAATCGTCGGCTTGATGAATGGGTATCGGACGTGAGAGTCGATGTATTTAAGACAAGCATACCTGAAGAAAAGTTAGAAGAGAAATCAGACAATGAAGGCCCTGAGAGAAAACTGACGAGAAATCAAAAACGAAAACATGATGAAATTAATCATGTACAGAAGGTGAGCATATAAGATTAGATTAGATTGTATTGGATAAGATTAGTTTGGATTAGATACATTTGGATCAGATTAGATTAGCAACAGAATAAGCACAAGCTAAAACAAAAGACAACAAAAAGAAATACAGGAAAGTGCACGACATAAGCAAAAGTATAAGACTACGAGCATAAGCTATGGTAGAACGAAAGCAAATTCAAAAGAAAATTCTTTCTGTTTTCTCTTGGTAAACCTCTGAGGAAAAGTTATCCTTTGTTATGTTGCTTATGCTTATGTGTTCAGTGAAGACCAGATTACCACAGCCCATGCTTAATTAATTAAATTTTGGAAATCTGTGAAATAACTAGACGGTTCTGCGTTGGACATTTTCAGACAAATTATGAAAATGTCCAATGAACTTTTATGTTGCTCGGAATTTTTTCTCACTGGTGACTACAAGCTGACAACGTATTTACCAACCATATTTTTAGACCTACGCTGAAATGGATCCTACAACTGCTGCGCTGGAAAAAGAACACGAGGCAGTAAGTGTTGTTGATAAGCGCGGAGGTGGACCGAGCATGACTTGACAAGAATGCCACTTGTTTGTCTCACGTTGTAAATTTTACTGGCTTGTTGCAAATCGTCAATAAGTTGCAAGTTGAAATTGTCAATTTCATCAAGTTGCAACAAGTGTGTTAAAATTAGACTTTTTGCAACTTGTCATTTGCAGACTTGTTACAACTTGTTGAAACAACTTGCAGCAAGCCTGTGGATAACAAGTTTTGACAGTCAACTTGCATTTCAGATCACAAAAGTGAAATACGTGGACAAAATCCAGATCGGGAAATACGAGATAGACGCCTGGTATTTTTCACCATTTCCCGACGAATATGGCAAGATGAATAAACTGTGGATTTGTGAATATTGTCTCAAGTATATGAAATATGAACACACTTTTTGTGACCACATGGTAAGTGCCATACTGTACTATTGTGGCCTAATTAATGTCTTTTTTATTCCTTCAAATACTCTTCAGTTTGCATGATTGGACAACTACATGATACATCTTGCCAAGAATAAACTTAGTTTTAGACGTATATACCACAGATTGTTTGCAATTGAACTGATTGGTTTCACAATGAAATACGAAATATCACTGATTCCACTGTTTTCTAGCTTTTTCTTGAGTATCAAAAATACACGATGTTCATTCTCGTGATTTGTTTTTTTTTTGTATTTCTAAAAGTTGTCTAGTTTCCATCTGATGTTTTTTATTTTTTATAAAATTATTCTTGCAGACAAAATGCACAATGAGACAACCTCCTGGAAGAGAAATATACCGTAAAGGATCAATTTCTGTTTACGAAGTCGATGGTAAAGATCATAAGGTTAGAAAGAGTCATTTTATCAGCCTGAGCGACTTTTGTATTGTCTAATGGTCTTGTCAGGGGGAATGCAATCATCGTGTGCCAATTGCATTTGTTAAAGTGAACGTGTGTAGCTTTTCAAGGTTTGAATAACTGTGATATTTAGGACATTTTAGGAAATCTAAATTTTTTCCACGAGAAAAAAGCCATGTTCGTGTTCTTTTTTGTCTCTTTAGGTTGCCGGATCTGATGTCATTTAAGTTGATACAAATGAGCTTTCTATTGTTTCACGCTTCAAAATAACTTGAATGACATCAGCTCCAAAAAACCCATAAGGCATAAAGGTGAAGTTTTTCTCTTAAACAACATATTGTATTCCGTTTTGAAATGTGCTAAATTTTACAAGTCTCAAATGACAGCATTCGCATTTGAATAAAGCCAGTGTGGCAGTTAATATGTAAGAAATTTTCAAGTTTTGAAGCAAGTCGTCAGCCTTAAACGAAAGCTTACACCACGAGAAAGGAATTAAAATGTTGACTAGAAGATTTCGTACTTTATTCCCTCGCTACTAAAACTACGCAATTTAACTGAATGACGAACCGCGACTTAAAGGGTCTACAAGCAAAAATGTAAATGGTCTTTAGTGAATCTTTTCACGAACTATTTGCATGCAATCATTAAAGTTGTAATGTAATGTGCACAAAAAGGAGTTATAGTCACGTAAAAGAGCTTCGACTTTCGGGAACGGGGAATTACGGACAGAAAGAATGGATCAGGTGGAATCAACAGAACAACGGGTAGGACTGTGTGAAGAATGAAGAGGTTGATGGTCAATAAGAGGTAGAGAGAGATCAACCAGGACAAGAAGTTGAGCAAGCGATTGATGCAGCCAATACCAAAGAGGTTGCTGGCGTTCATTGATGTTGACAGACATCCGTGTAAAATTCTATGTTGTAATAGAATCAACTCAATGGACCATTCCCCAATTAGACAAACTTTAAAATTTGAAAACAGTTTTAGCACAATTGGAAAGAGCTTCCTAAATTGAGTGAAATTGTGAAGTTTGGTTGTGAAATATTGAAAAATGTCGAAAATATAGTAATGTAAAGTTTACGAATTTTCTATACTTTTGTATTACGCCGGAAAAAGCGTTACCACATTTCCACACAGTGGTAACGCTTTTCCGTTCGTAATACAAAAGTATACAAAATTCGCGAACTTTATAGGGCTATAATTTCCGCATTTTACAATTTTTTTGCATCCAAATTGGACAATTGTATGAAATTTAGGATGCTCTTTCCAGCTGTGCTAATTGATATTCCGAATTCAAAAGTTTGTCTAATAGGGGAATGGTCCATTCATTTACATTTTGCGTGTTCACCCTTTATTTCAACACGTCAAAATTACTTCACCATCTCTTCTTCTCTCATCGTGATAAAAGCGCGTGGACCATGTGAACGGCTGCTAATATAAGCTGCTATTTCAAGGTCTGTGTCACTGTGGATTTTATTTAGATCTACTGCCAAAATTTGTGTCTGACAGCCAAGTTATTTTTGGACCACAAGACGCTTTACTTTGATGTCGAGCCGTTCGTCTTCAACATTTTGACAGAAGTTGACAGAGACGGAGCACATCTGGTCGGCTATTTCTCCAAGGTATTTCTCTTTTCGTCTTACGGTACATTTAAATAGATAAGAATCCCACTTGAAGAAGGAGTAATTCGTTATTTTTTACGCTCGTTACTTGGCGTCTTTTAAATGAATGCCCAGACTAAAACGCGCAGGTTGCAACAGAACTGTTCTTAACGAGCCGATATCAGGATGCGTTCGCATGGCTTGTGACAGCTTGTTGACGACAAACCTATTGCAAGTTGTCAACAGACTTGTTGCAAGTTGATTGTCAAAACTTGTTATCCACAGGCTTGCTGCAAGTTGTTTCAACAAGTTGTAACAAGTCTGCAAATGATAAGTCGCAACAAGCAACTTCACGATGTTTACAAGTTTGTTCCAACTTGTTGACAAGGTGCAAAAAGGCGGTAAGATTGACAACTGGCAACAAGTCTGGCGTTTTTGACTGTATACTACAGAGAGCGTACGAACGTTACTATTTAAATTTCTCGGCGACAAAGTCTTTCGTTCTGCTCGGTCTTTCGTCTCGATCTCGTGTAAACGGCCGACCCATTGTGGGAAAAAGAGGTTTTAAAAGAAAATAAATCATTTTTCTAGGAAAAAGAATCTCCGGATGGGAATAACTTGGCGTGCATCCTGACATTACCTCCGTACCAGAGGAAAGGATATGGAAAATTCCTGATTGCTTTCAGTAAGGATTTATTTGTTAAATCTTTAGTTTTTTAAGGTGGACGGAAACGTAGCTTCCTGGAGTTAATCGTATTTCTACAATCCTAACGATGCTGACAATTTTCCCGTGAGTGGAAAAAGGGAATCCGGAGAAAACCCACTACTCCGGCGACCGTTGACTAAAGCACTGGACAAACTAGGATATATTATACATTACCGTGCATGATTATTAATCATAATGGCATACTTCGGCGACCGTTGATTAAAGCACTGGACAAACTAGGAAATATTATACATTACCGTGCATGATTAATCATAATGGCATACTTCGGCGACCGTCGATTAAAGCACTGGACAAGCTAGGAAATGCTTTTGCCAAAACATTTTGTTTCCTATCAATGTTTCTTCGTTTGTTCACCTCGCGAAACTTTGTTGCGGGAATATTCTGTTTTCTCTCAATGTTTCCCTGTTTCTCCACCTCGGTGATTTTAGTTTGTGATTCGTCATAGGCTACGAACTGTCTAAGTTTGAGTCGACAGTTGGGTCGCCAGAGAAGCCGCTTTCTGATCTCGGAAAACTTAGCTATCGAAGCTACTGGTCGTGGGTCCTACTTGATATTCTTCGAAATCTGCGAGGAACTCTATCCATCAAAGATTTAAGGTAAAAATTCAGATCCGTGTATATAGAAGCAGCTATCCAATATTTATAAAGTTTGCGGTTTCCACCTATAGCAACACTGGATCAATAAGAGATGATCCTTGCTGGACCTCTAGGAAGAACAGTTTAGAACTGATAGAGCTATCCATTATAAATAAAGTTAGTTTAGTTTAGGTTTCCTCTTGCATCAACACTGGATCAATGAGAGATGATCCTTACTGGACCTCTAGGAAGAACAGTTTAGAACTGAAAGAGCTATCCAGTATAAAAAATGTTAGTTTAGTTTAGGTTTCCTCCTGTAGTAACACTGGATCAATATACCTACTGAACCTGTAGGAAGAACGGTTTAGAAATGATAGAGCTATCTAGTATAAATAAAGTTAGTTTAGTTTAGGTTGCCTTCTGTAGTAACACGAGATCAATAAGAGATGATCCTTTTTGGACCTCTGGGAAGAACAGTTTAGAACTGAAAAAGCTATCCAGTATAAACAAAGTTAATTTAGTTTAGGTTTCCTCCTGCAGTAACACTGGATCAATAAGAGATGATCCTTACTGGACCTATAGAAAGAAAAGTTTAGAACTGAAAAAGCTATCCAGTATAAACAAAGTTAGTTTAGTTTAGGGTTTTTCCTGTAGTAACACTGGATCAGATGTTTCTTACAGGAACTAATACTTCCAGAACGACTTTCCGTTTGCCTTTCGTTTTCATAATGAATCTTCTTCCCGTAGTAACATGACAAGCATCACACAAGAGGACATCATCAGTACTCTACAATCACTCAACATGATCAAGTACTGGAAAGGACAACACGTGATTTGCGTCACACCAAAGCTGGTGGAGGAGCATGTCAAGAGCGCACAATACCGCAAACCAGTACTGACTGTGGACACGTCCTGCTTGAGATGGGCGCCGAACAAAAAGGCGAAAAAGGTGAAACATTAGTCTGGTTGGAAAAGCGTTGGATCACTCGTGAAATATGCGCTCACGTGTCTTTCTGAATATAAGGCAGGTCTAGGGCACTAGTCCAGACAACGGTAATGTTTTTGAGATCAGCATATCATTCCAAAAATCGTTGTGTATTCATGTATACAGACTTGATAGTTTCGCACACAGACTTGATGAAATTTGTAGATTTTACCAGCTTTGATGCAAGTTTGTCATCAAGTTGCATCAAGCATGTTGTTTGCTTCGTCAAGTTGCCTCAAGTCTGTGAAAATCAGACTTGACGTAACTTGATATTTTGCAGACTTGTCGGTTGTTGAAACAACTTGTATCAAGCTTGTGGATAGAAAGTCTTGAGAGACAACTTGCATCAAGCCTGTTGACAACTTGTAGCAGACATGTTATCGCCAAACCGGAGCAAGCGATACGAACGCATCCTGATATCTAACGGCTGATGACGTTTGTAGGTGTGCAAAAGAGGATGGCGTTGTGCCGGTTAGGAGAGCTTGTTGGATTTGGATCTCACTTTGCGCTAGATTCTAAGATTGTATTATAGTCGTGCACGGTGAAAAAACACAGGAATAATAAAAATTGCTATACCTCCGCAGAGAGCTCGTAATAGGGTCAGGGCTATATCAGATCCCCTAGAGCACCTAGTTACCAGGACTTGTCGTCGCACTTTCTTAAGTGATAAAATAGCCCCTACTCAAATCCTAACCCAAATCCTAACTCTAACCCTAAAGGCCAACCCTAACCCCAGAAGTCGAGAAAAAATTAAATAAACTAATGATAAAGAAAAAGTCAACGCGGAATTCGAACCCGCAACATAATGCTTGAATCAACATCCACAAGTCTTAGTTCCTGCGCTATTCGAGCAATCCCTGGTCCAATTAAAAAACAAAACGTTTTATATTGGTGCTAAATAAACTAATGCACGTAATGGCTGCTAGGTGCTCTGACGGATCTAACCTCGTGATAGAAGCTAGAATTTGTTCAGTCATACAGCTAGGCCTAAAGGTATTTCCAACGAGCGATACTTTTATAAGAACATCTCGAGGAGAAAATCCCTCAGATGTCAACAAGTTCTTCTTAACGAGAAACCGTTTTTGGATGCTTGTACATCACTTGAATGATTTGATTGAATTCTTTTTGTGCCAAAATTTTGCAGCGGGCAGAACTAGTTTCTACTCGCTCACTGGGTGGCAAAGCGAAAGTCTTTCTCGTCAAGAGAGAATTCAATGGATTTATTCATGTGCAACCATCCGTGTGCATCGCATAAACATTTTGCCGCCGTGGAATCAGATCCTTTCAACGAAACAACATGTGTACCAAAGGTCTGGCCACAGTCTCAAGCCTGCTTGTAATTATTGGAGTGCAAATTTAAAATATTCAATAAATGCCTATGTATATATAAATTCCTATATTTGATGTTTCGATTTGATGGGGTTGCTAGTGTTTCTTGCGAATTCAATACATATTTAAATATTTTATGCAAAATACTCCATGTGACCTGTCAATATGGAATATAACTCCCTTGAGGTCCGGCCAATATGCGGAATAGCCAATGAAATGCGAGGCCGCCGTTCTGGGCCGTACCTTGCCGTGCGGCTGTCTTGAAAAGGTCAGGCCGAAATTAATGGACGAACGGGCAGTATAGTCTGAAATTCGTTGTTTTGGACCGCTTCTTTGGGCGACCGCTTTCAATTGAAGATTATTTGAAGTCGATTTTTGTGAGTATAAGCTGTGTAGTTGTGTAGCAAGAGGATTAACGTAAATTTAGAGCGAAAATGTAGCGAAATTTGAAGGAAATATTTGTGAAGGTGCTGCTGTTGTGACAGTACAAAGCCAAAGGCCATATTAATAAACACGGTCGTTTAAGGTTGCAATATGTCCGTCGACCGTCCTGCTTTTTAGTCGTCTGAATCTCGAATTTAAGGTAGAAGTAGTTCGGGAAGTTATTGAAGTGTAGGCTACGTGCTTTTAGGAGTTTTGTTTTGTACGCGAATATCTCAAAGCGAAGCGTTGTAATATGTTTTGAAGTTCAAAATATTGCCGTGAACCGATGCGCGATATATGGACTTGAATATTACTCATGGAATTGCTTCCTTGTCGATTTAGCGCTCGAAGTCTGTTCAGTACAAACATGGCGAGCAAGAATATCGAATGCTTGCGCGGTGCAATAGCAAAAGCTGTCGTGGCTTTTTATGTGGAAGGGAACAAGTGCCCTCGTGTCGAAAGCAACTTCTCCGGCGGCCTTGTGTCGCGTCGTTGTCAGTCAGTCAGTGCAGTTGATATCACGCTGGAATATCATCTCCGGCCCTCTGTTCAAAACATAGTTATTTCGCGATTAAATATCTTTGAAAACGCCACAAGCTATAGTGCATTTTGCCATTTACCTAACAAAATTAGGGTGTGCTGTTTGATTGCGGGAACGACCATCAGCAAAATAGGAACGTGCGGACGTATAGTATGGTTATAAATATATTTGTTTAGTATTTGAGATTTGAAAAGCGTAACTGTGACGTTAAGAGCAAATGCTTTTGCTTTTTGACACCTAAACTTCCTTTCGGGCCTCTATAGCAAGTCGCTTTTAACAGAAATGCTTGTGACTGACTATAATGTGTGAAAAAAAAGATTGATTTCTACTTTGCATGTAGGACGGTTGTCACTTTTCAATGAAAACTCCTGAACCAGTCATGCTGTCGGGCAGTTGTCTGGAAGTGAATTTATTTCAAATATCGTTCTTTTTTGAGCTATATATAAGCTTTCACACAACAACAGCGGTTTTTCGGAGGACCTATTTTGAAACCATCGCAAAGTTGTTTTTGATATTCTGCTTCAGTAAATTTTTGGCATTTTCAGTTCAAGTATCTAATTCTGGCACTGTAAGCGTAATATTGCCAATCTCGTGGCGATGTCGTATTAGGGAGTATGTGGGTATTTCCCGACAATTCCTAAAAGAGAGGGCTTGTCTTGTTTTACAATGTTGTAGGCCGGGGAAAAGGTGCAGGTTTTCGAGGACGAAATGTCGTTTTCGAAGTCGTATGCGAAGTTATATTCAAGTGCAGCTAAACTCATCAGGGATATTGCAATGCAATAGATTCGTTGAAGCCAATATTGGCTTTAATGTTAATCTCTAAGAGCTTTCATTCATACTTAAAGTTCTTTGCATTATCTTTTCATGCTTAAAGATATTGCACATTCATATTTAGGTAAACATTCTCGTTAACAGGAGGGAGACAATATTTTGTTATTGAGGGGGAATGGTCACTTTAAATCAAACACTTGACACTTTTTTGGGGGTATAAAAACTTCAAATTTTTTTTTTTGGGGGGGTATGTACTTTTTTTGAGGGGCATTTTTTGAACCTTCCCAGGGGGGGGGAGACCTTTTGCTGCTTCATGTGGGTATATGCACTTTCTTTTGGTACAGTTGTTATTTATTATAAACACTTTTCTGCACAGTTGAAACTTAAACTTGTTTGAATATGGGAGGGATGTTATACAGAGGGGCAGTTGTACAGGGGGGGCTCTCAATTTTTTATGGCATCCTGCCCCAGGGTCACCTAAACCTAGTTTATATTCTTAAGTATAAGGTTCCAAGATTTCCACTTTCTGAACCTTGTCTTTCTTTTTTGCCTCCAGATATGCAAAATGACCTAGCAATTTAGCAAAGTTGCCCACCTGAATATGGCAGATCAAATTTACTCGATGTGTTGGCCCACGCCGAGCCCATCTTCGCAATATCAAAGTGATTCCGAAAGTCATGCACTTCAAATTCCAAGACTTCCTGTCAGTGCAGGTAATATTAACACTGTCTGGCAGATTATGATGGGGAATCGCATGAACTGGCTCGAAAATTAAAATTCAGTTGTAACAGGTTGTAACCGGTTGTTGAAGCAGGATGCGACATTGTGTTGTTGAGGCAACATTGTTCTTGGTTGTCAACAATATTGAACAATATTGTTGAGCCTGAATCAACCCACAATGAGGTGTAACAATGCTGAACAATATGCCTAACAACCGGAACATGCCTGTCAACTGTTGGGATCCTAGGTAGCGCACTACCTGCAAGTGCCTGAAGCTGACTGAAATCCTTGGTCGCAACTAACAAGTGTTGTGTGGTTTGACTAATTCAAGCAAATTTCAACCACACGGCTAACTGCATTTTTTTTTCCAGCTACCTGCATTTTTTTTCCCGCTACCTGCAAAAAATCCAAATATACAGGCATGAGCCGGAACAATGTTGCCCCAACAACATTGATGCATCCTGTTTTCAGGCTGTAGGGATGTGTCAGATCGAGATACCAGTATCAAGACATTGAGTTTCTGCTGAAATATAGGCATTTGTTAGTGCCTTGCTGGTAAAATTTCCTATTAATTATCACATATAACATGGATAGTCCCAGAACTTGAAATATTGTAAACTGAAAATCTGTCTGTTGTTTTGATGGCTTTGCAGGGTTTAAGTCGAAGTAATATAATCAATTTGCAAATTTAAATTTCCTTTTTGAAAATATAAACGGCATTTCAGTTTTGAAAAGTGGAAACACACCTTGCGGAAGCCCAAATTAATGTTGGTTTTATGATGAATTTGATACAATTTCCTACACAATTCGTAGCCATGCCATAGATTAGGGATGCATAGATGTGCAACTGGGGATACTTCGCATATTATTTCGCTGTCTCACAGATTATGTCATATACACACCCATTTCTGGCAAGTACATTTGTTCAAATTCCAATACAACATATACATCTACATTCCTGCTGTTTTATAAGCGACTAGGACAAAAACATAACTTTGTTTGTCACTTGAAATATACAGGGCAACTTCTTTTTATATAATTCTGTAAACCAAGGCAATCTAGTGGAAAGGTTTTCTTTAAATCGCCGTTTATTTGACATTTCCCCCTCTAATTCCTTCTAAAATCTCACATGTGTACTTCACATCTATGCATCCTTAATTCACGGCCATATTCTCTTCATTTCAACTATCTGTTTGATACAAAAGTATAATGTGTCTTCTTATAAAGTATCAGATATCTTAAACTATGGTAAAACACCAACAAAGAGATTGTGAAAATTTGAATGTCTTAAACTGTTCTCTGGTCTCCTTGGTGTCCCTAGGAAATATGCCGAATGTGCATGAATCAAATGGTCTTGATGGCATTCCCATGACAACCGACTCTCGTGCAACAGCATCCGAGATTAAGAGGCCGGGGTATTGTGTGAACGGCAAGCCAATATCCCTCAACCACTTGGAACAGCATGGTCTTGAAATTGAAATACCCTCTGGTATGGTGCTTGCCGGTGCAAAATCACCATTACTTGGTAAGACCATTCTAGTCACGGCTGTCAACAAGAGGTTCTTACCGTGTGATAACAGCACTCCCACAGTGCTGGGTTTCTCCGGTTGCTGTGTCGGTTGTGGAGACGCCCACTTTCGATACTTCACCGAGTTTGCGACGCACATCAACCTTGTCCTTGCAACACAACCCAAGAAACAAAAGCACCTCAAGTTTTATATCATCAGAGATAACTTGGGCCGCTTGTGTCGTGGTCCTCGAATCCTTTGGAGAGGCATATGTATGTATATTCCCTGCCTTATGTCTAATATATTTGCAGAAATTTTATCTGCAATTTCTCTGGTTACTTTGCAATCTGCCTTATAAATTTCTTTCTACTCGTAACAAAGTACGATTTTTGGTTGATATTAACTTTTTCACCTTGTTGCTTTTGCTATATTTTGGCGAAGTTAAAAAGTTTAAAGTTATTCTCAAAGTGAATCATCTGTGAGCAGTCTAGTGAGAATGTGCTTGGCTCCGCCAGGCTATGGCTCAGGGCTGTTACCTCCAGTTTTCTACCACCCAAATTAAGTTCTGTTAAGTTCCATTTCGGTAGTAAGTTTACTTAAGAACATTTTTTATTACTCTTCTCTTACTTACAGTAAGTAAAACTTTCAGTAAATACTTTTACTTAAGTAAGACTTTTCATCCAGCACTTCAGTCAGAGTACATTTCTTTTACTTAAGCAAAAATTGACGTGTCACTTTCGCTTGAGTAAAAAATCGAGTACTTTGTTGAATATTGGTTTCAATTGATAGCAGATACCCCTCGGAAAAGAACATTTCCTTACCCGCCTGGTTTTCAAGCAGCGTTGGACAATAGCTCCTCATCGCACAAGATTGCTGACGTCACATCCACGTCATATTCTTCCATGATTGGTGGAGGTCATCATCCAATGAGAGAGGGAAGATCTTCGACTAGCTCTCAGTCCTCATGCGAGAGTGGGTCGTCGTTTGATCCTTCCATAACTCCACCGATGTTTAAACGAAGCCGAGAAGACATGGATGCGAAGGAAGGTTAGTTTTAGACACGATCAGGAGTTTGGACGTCTAAATTTTGAATGCCTTTTTAAAAGAGAAAACTGATCTCGCTTCTCAACGCTCATCAACGTTCGTGCAACTCTTGTTTTGGTTTGACCAGGGCATGAGAGTTGAGAAAATTCTCATACAAACTCTCGCTTCTCAACTCTCATGCGACTCTCTTTCTCGTTTGGCCAGGATGTCCTGTTCAAACTGAAAGTGAAGTTTATAGAACTGAAATTTATCGAAATCTATTTTAATTTTATAGAAGAGATGTTTCCTCCTCATGCTTGGCTCGAGACAGTTTGTGGCGTAAGACCAGTACTCATCCTTGGTCATCCTAACAGTCCACCCCATTTCATCAGCTCTTACAAAGAAATTATATTATGCAACATGTTGGTGGATTGCTTTCAGTTCCTGAAAAGACCTTCATCGGCACGTAAGTGATATTCCCTATGTATATTGCTTGTACAAAGCTGTAATACCTCCAAGAGACCACTAACAATCATATATACCCCCATGTATCCCTATAGCTCGTGTCCAGCCAAGACCCTTTCAATCCCCAGCACATCCCAGCCACCAGCCTCGTGGCACGTTCAACCATCCCGCGGAAATCCGGTCATCAGGCTCGCCGTCCAGCGGTTTCACGTTGCCACAACTCTCCGCCAATGTCGTCATCATTCTGATTGCGCAATACCTGTCGACGTTGCCCGAGAACGCGACGATATGTAAAGACGAAATCCACAATCTGATTCAAAACAGCAAGGAACTGTTCTGGCAAACGCATCAGGAAAATTCTACCATCCAACCTTTTTTTCTAACAATAGGTAAGTGGAAATTTTTCACTGTGAAATACTAATATACAGAGTGTATATGAAAAAGATAATCATACTTTGGAGTGCTCTAGAACGCTCGGTAATTACAGTGCTCAACCTTAGACAACGCTCGCATATAATCCACCACAACTGTTGATAAAACGAACTTTAAATGCGGAAGCATGTCGTGTAAAGGCCAGTACCAGTGTATGACGATTATAGTTTACGATTATAGTCAACTTGTTGACTTACTACACTATATCATACCAGACCATACCATACCATATACCACACAATACCATCCCATATCATCTAACACCATACCATACTATAACATACCACACCACGTTATACCATATACCATACCACATCATACCATACTACACCATATCATATCACACCATACCACACCATATCATACCATACCATACCATACTACACCATAATCGTACCATTGTCACTGACAATTTATTTTCTCTCATAGACTCAACAAATTTAGTTCATTTCACAAGTGTGGCTACGCTACCATCGAGAGGATCAGTAAAGCTTGTCTCGTCTGTTTTGTCATTGAATGATGCAATTAACAAGGGCTTGGGTTTCCTGTATCAGATATCAAAACACAATCAACACAGGGAGACCAAGCTACAAGTACCACATTATTTATTGCTAGTCTCCAGTCCTCCTGCCCAAAGCCCGGAGTTTTGCATTCTTGTGACAGGTAAGCGAGGTTAATGGTCAGCTTTTTTGTCTAAATAAACTACTAATGTCGTGATCAGATGTAGGCAGTATTCTACAATAAGCTATCGTGGTTTGTGGCTGAACTAACTGAAAAAGATATCTCAAACGTGGTGGTCTAGTGTAGGTAGTATTCTACAATAAGCTGTCGTGGTTTGTGTCTGAACTACCTGAAAAAGATATCTCAAAGCTGGTGGTCTAGTGTAGGCAGTATTCTACAATAAGCTATCGTGGTTTGTGGCTGAACTAACTGAAAAAGATATCTCAAACGTGGTGGTCCAGTGTAGGTAGTATTCTACAATAAGCTGTCGTGGTTTGAGTTTGAACTACCTAAAAAAATATCTCAAACGTGGTGGTCCAGTGTAGGTAGTATTCTACAATAAGCTGTCGTGGTTTGTGTCTGAACTACCTGAAAAAGATATCTTAAACGTGGTGGTCCAGTGTAGGTAGTATTCTACAATAAGCTGTCGTGGTTTGTGTCTGAACTACCTGAAAAAGATATCTCAAACGTGGTGGTCCAGTGTAGGTAGTATTCTACAATAAGCTGTCGTGGTTTGAGTTTGAACTACCTAAAAAAATATCTCAAACGTGGTGGTCCAGTGTAGGTAGTATTCTACAATAAGCTGTCGTGGTTTGTGTCTGAACTACCTGAAAAAGATATCTCAAAGCTGGTGGTCTAGTGTAGGCAGTACTCTACATACAATAAGCTGTCGTGGTTTGTGTCGGAACTACCTGAAAAAGATATCTCAAAGCTGGTGGTCTAGTGTAGGCAGTACTCTACATACAATAAGCTGTCGTGGTTTGTGTCGGAACTACCTGAAAAAGATATCTCGAACGTTGTGGCCCAGTGTAGGTAGTACTCTATTCTTCAGCGATGTTCAATCGCACTTTACGTTTCCAGGTGTGAATCAATCGAAGTTTATCCAAGAAAGACTGATCAATGAACAGTCCAGTATACTAACATCAGTTCAGCTGGAAGAGTATGTAAGCTCCTTGAACCGAGCTTATCAAATGGTGAATGTGACGATTGACAATCTCGTGAAACAAGTCGAGCAATCTATGGCTAAAACAAAACTAGTTTTTCTGCCTTTCAACGGCAGCTCCATTCTCAAAGCCACCGAAAAGGAAGCCGCGTGCATGTTGCCAAAGATGGGCATGGGAACTAGTTTCCAGGTCCCGGAATATGAACTCCACGCGCCACAGGTCGCGTCCGCACACCATTTGCTCTCGTGCGTTTTGAGCTCTAAAGACGGTGCGCCTTCGTACGACTTGCGCCATTTTTCGTCGGTCGAGTTCGCCCTCGTTATCCCACCGTCGCAGTCGTACTTTCATCAAGTCTTACATCAAGTAGAGATGTCAAATGTTCTGGCGGAATTGGGGCTTGGTCCGCCGACGCAATCGAAGGACGCGGGGTTCTCTACAGACCATGTTATCCAGTACGTTTAGCCATTTTTAAACCGGAGAGTTGTTGAAGAATGAGAGTTGGTCAGAGATGAGAAGCGAGAGTTCGTATAAGAGTATTCTCAACTCTCATTACCTGCTCGAACGAAAATAAGAGTTGTATGAGAGTTCATGAGAGTTGAAAAGTGAGAGTTTGTTTGAGAGTTGAGAAGCGAGAGTTTCTATGAGAGATTTCTCAACTCTCATGTCCTGTTCAAACGATATCGTTTACGAGAGTAGAGAAGTGAGAGTTTGATTGAGAAATTTCATACTTCGGTATGGTAAATCAAGTTAATATTTCATTTCTTGATGCCATTCCACCCTCGCCCGTTAACGGAAAATAATTTTAATTTTAAATGCATTTCAGGAACGATGGCTCAGAAGAAACGAAACAGCGAATGAAGGATTTTCTCGCGAATGCCAAGTCCTGCCACGACGTCTTGTTTGTCCTGGTTTGCGACGAGGCGCATCGATACTTCACGCCGGAGGTCGCCACAAGTCTGCCTTCCTTTCAGGAATTATCTCGCTTGCCAAACACGCTTATCATTCTCGTCACGCCCGTTCCTTACATGTTTGAAACCTGCGAGTCGAGGATACGAACGGATAATGAAGTATTCTGGAGTCATCCTGGGCATTTTGTGGGTGCGTATATAATTGACCTTATGCATAAATCGTGATCTGGACCGTGTATCCTAGGAAACAGGAATTTATGCATTGTTATTGGTCACTGTTTCCGTGGAGTGACCAATAACATT